>CM067557.1:23365000-24565000 GCA_034509755.1 Anisodus tanguticus
TGTACTATGTACTGCTAGTTAAAATTGCAAATTAGCCAAAAACGAGTGTTGATAATAGGAACCATAACAATTAATCTTCCCAGACCAGTTAATAGATAGAAAGTAGGGATTGCTCATTTACATGCTCAATTTTTCATTTGCTCATGGCAGAATGCACCTAATAAAGCTGAAAAGTCAGTTATAGCTGATAGCAGGATATATTGACTATATCTATGTCAAAGATTGCAACATATCTGGATATGCAACAATCTAAAAATTTCCTGTTTTGAGAATAATTTATGGTGTTATTTATCTATATGTAAAGAAACACAACTGGTAGTCCTCCTTCCTGTCTTCTTATCTATGATCTGGCCAACTCGACTGTATTTCCGATCTTCTGAGATGACCAACTTGAAACTTCAAAAATTATGTGCCAATATGAAGCATGTTTATTTCTCAATTTTCATATTGTATCAGTCGTGAAACTTCAGATTACCTCAAGCTTATAGAAATTCTTCGTCTCAAGTATGTAATTCTTGCGTGGCAGGTCTTATGGAAAGATTTCTATACGCCATTTTCTAAACTTGTCAACCAATATTAACATGAAAGCCTAGCATTCCTTGAGTAAAGTTGTAGAAAAACAATATAAATTGAGCTAATTCACTCGGTCAATGAGATTTATCATTTGATGCCTGTTCAGAATTTACTAAATACACCCTGATTACTGTTGTTAACTTGACAGGATTTTATAAACTGTGGGATAAAAGCTTATATAAAAAATGGCGGTCTTTTGACCAGAATGAATCCTCAGGCCTTCATTAGGCTCTCAATAGGGTCGCTGGGGTTGAGAGTGCCTGGGACACCTTTAAATGGTGCAAAATATGCGTTATCTTTTCCTTGTGTGTGTGAGATCCGTCTTCGAGGTTTCCCTGTGCAAACAGCATCGATCCCATTGGTATCTTCTCCTGAAACTACTCCAGATACAAACAATATTGCCTCCAGTTTTTATCTTCAAGAATCTGATTTGAAAGCATTACTGACACCTAGCTGTTTATTAAAGCATCATGCATGTCTAGAGATAGTTGTTTTCACAGGACGCAAAGGAACTCACTGTGGTGTTGGTATTAAAAGGCAGCAGATCGGGACATTTAAGTTGGAAGTAGGTCCTGAGTGGGGTGATGGAAAGCCGATCATTCTTTTCAATGGCTGGATACGCATTGGAAAGAAGTGGGTAAGTGGAAATCCTGGAGCAGAGCTTCATTTGAGAGTGAAGTTAGATCCTGATCCCAGATATGTTTTCCAGTTTGAAGATAAGACCAAACAAAGTCCTCAAATTGTTCAGCTTCAAGGAACCATCAAGCAACCTATTTTTAGTTGCAAGTTTAGCCAAGACCGGTACAGTTTTTGCACTCTTGTAGATGGATAAATCTTTTCCCTTCATGTTTTAGACATGGATGAGGACTATACATTGAGACAAGCATTTTTTTCTCAAGTTTTAAACTTTAAATTGCTTCATTTCTTATCTCCCCGATCTCTTGTTTCCTCTATTATTCCTCTTGGCAAAGATAATTTTGATCCTATATAAATATCTTTTGCTACCTTGAACTTGCAGGGTATCTCCACGAGATCCATTGAGTAATTTTTGGTCTAGCACTTTTGATGGCTCTGAACTTGACATTGGAAAAAGAGAGAGGAAAGGATGGAAGGTGAAGATACATGATCTTTCTGGCTCGGCTGTTGCAGCAGCCTTCATAACAACTCCTTTTGTGCCGTCAACAGGTCGTGATTGGGTGGCCAGATCCAACCCAGGAGCTTGGTTGATTGTTCGTTCTGATGTTTGCAGGCCTGAAAGCTGGCAGCCATGGGGAAGGCTTGAAGCATGGCGTGAACGTGGTATCAGAGACTCCATTTGCTATCGCTTTCATCTACTATCCGAGGGTCAGGAACACGGGGATCTTCTCATGTCTGAGATCTTGATCAGCGCTGAAAAGGGTGGGGAGTTCTACATAGACACGGATAGACAGGTTCGAGCAGCATCGAGTCCATTGCATAGTCCAAGAAGCAGTGGAGACTTTGCGGCACTAAGTCCAGCAGCAGGCGGGTTTGTCATGAGCTGTCGGCTGCAAGGGGAAGGGAAATGCAGCAAGCCCCTTGTGCAACTTGCCATGCGACATGTGACCTGTGTAGAGGATGTTGCCATTTTCATGGCTCTTGCAGCTGCGGTTGATCTGAGCATCGAAGCATGCAGACCTTTTCGCAGAAAGCTCCGAAGAAGTGCTAGCCATTCCTGATGATATACATATATGTGATACTGATTTCCAAGCCCCTGTATCTCTCCCAATTGTTGTAATAACTTGACTTGCTGTTCATAATTTTGATCTATATTTACTTATCTTCTGGAAAATGAGCTCATTTCCATTTTAACCCTTGTCGAAGGCATACAGGATAAACTGTAATACACTAATGGCTGTCCCACAAATGAAGAATTATTAATGGCCTCAGTCTCACTAATTGAGAATTAAACAGAACTTTCCACCTAATCATATAGTAGTTAATTAACCCGCAAGGGTAGCCAAGTTGGTGTAGCAGTAGAGCGCGGGACCGCAAGATCACGAGTTCGATCCCCTGCATAAACCTTCTTGGTTGAGCCTGTCACACATGGCTTGCCAAGTGTGGTTAATCGGCTGACGTGGTTTGCAGGCTATTGCGTCAGTCCGGGGTTTAGCCTGTGCGCACTCGAGAGAATAGCGGTTGCGGGTTCCTTTGTCAATAAAAATAAATAAATATAGTGGTTAATTAATACTAGCAACTACATTGGACTTGGTATAAACGAAATAAAAAAGATGTATTAAATCTGAATTGAAATTGCATTCTCCTAGTACAACGTGTAACTTAATTTTATTGGACCAATTAATTCAAATTCTCATGGCATCAAATTTGTGTGAATTGGTAAAATTACTCCCACCCCCTCCACATCACTTTTGATGTTTGTTTCAGTTTGTTAATTAACAATTTTTTTAAAAAAAGAAAAGGAAGCAAATGAGAAATTAGAAAACATGAAAAGATTGAATTGATATTCAAACAAATGAATTAAATCCTCTCCTTCATTCAGAATTGTAATCAACAATTGATTCTCTACATACAAATTTCCACATTCAACAAAAAAAAAATAGAGAGACGTTTTCTAATATGACAAAAATTTATCAGAATCTAGAAGTAAAAAAAGAGATCATGAGCAATGTTTAAATGATCTTGATGATTCTGATCATTAATATTCATCCTAATACTACTATGTTCTTCCCCATCACTTGAGATCAACGGCAGAGATTGATTCACACCCTCAGCTAGCTGATCCTTTACATCTGACGCTGCAGAAAGAGTCACGTGTTCTTCAATCAGGTTCTCCTTTTCATGTAGGTGGCGCTCCCGGGGCCCACTCGCTGGACAAAGTAGATCGCTGCCTTTTATTCCCGCCGGAATTCCAAACACGCACCGTGAATCGCTCATGTTACTTTCCATCGTCGCCGGCGACGGAGATTGAACACTGGTGGTAAAACCGTTAATTCTCTCATCCGGATTATGGATGTTCATTGTCGCCGGCGATGGAGATTGAACTCCAGCGATAGAAGGATTAATTCTCTCATCAGGATAATGGTTCTCTATAGACGCCGGCACCGGAGGTTGAAGACTGGCGTTAAAACCATTAACTATTTCATCAGGATAATGGATCTTCATAGTCGCCGGTGTCTGAGATTGAACACTGGCGTTTAGACCGTTAGTTATCTCATCGGTGGGCCCATGTGAGTGGGGGTGTTGAGAGTGTGGTAACGAAGGAGAAGTGAGGAAGGGCGTGGAGGCGGCATGGTGGTGACAAAGGAGAAAGTGAAGTCCGGGGAAGCCGAAATGGTGCCGGAGAAGTTATTGGTAGTGGAGTAAGTAATTCATAGCTAAGCCTTCTTTCATGAGCAACTGATTCGGTTATTCGTTTAGTTTTACGTTATTGGGTTTCAGTTTTTCCATTTTTTATTTTAAAAAAGTGCAATTCAATCCAAACCAAAATATATTTGATTTAATTCGATTTTTCTCTTTTCAGTTCGGCTTTTCAGTTATATCAAATAAGATAATTAACATAATCAAGTAATTATATTTGTAGGATAGAAAAGAGTAAAAATTATACACAAGAAGAAGTAATAATGTTGAATCTCTTAAATATATTTTCTAATATAAGTCACGAGTAAAACTTTAAAATACAATATTTAAAAAATATACCAATACGTGTCCAAACATAAAATATAAAATCAAAATCATAATCAAAGTTCTAATCAAAATCATAATAATCAAATTAAAGTTCCAATGAGATTAACTCTTATTTGCAAATATTTATCCCTGAAGCAAAATCACGTTGGAGTTGGACCATCAGCTCATTCTCATGTCTCCAGTTAAGAGCTCTTAAACCTGAAACATAATAAAAACTTAGAAAGAAGTACATACTTTCTACAATACAATAATGAAACAAATAAGACTTCTTAGCTTACAATATGTGATATCTATGTGACTATATGACAATTATGGATGCATAGCTTCCATCACTGCTCAAATCTAAAGAGAATAAAAAGAATGCTATCAACATGTAATATATATAAATTAGACACAATAAAAAATATTTAAAAACTTAAAATATTTATCATTGTAGTATTTTAAAACGTAAATACTAGTTAGAAGACTTACGGGTTTCTCCATAGCGGAAGCGGATCTGTAGCAACCACGATCCGTGTCACTGGTCATCGGGAATTCTCACAAAGCGGATGATTCCCATGTTTCCACAGCCTAGATATCTCTCTAACTGATGCAGAGATATATTTTATGTGTGAACCCTAGCCGTCTCTACATGATGGATTAACCCCTCTTAAACACTCATAATTGTGTTTATATAGGCTAGCTCTAGGGTTTAATGTGGAGGAATAATTAATGGGCTCATGGGTCATCTAGCACCCCTTATGGGTGGACCCGACCCAATAATACTTTTCAACATCTCCCACTCACACATAAGGGAGTGCTCAAGCTCCATCGATCTAAGAAAAAATATATTCTTCCTTTTAACCTCTCTTACATCATTGACAAATAGGTCGTGCGATCGGCATACTATGAGAGCACTTTGCTATACATTGTCGTCATGAAAATCATCAAGTAGATCATAAAAAGTATGCTCAGTGCCCTAGATCATTAAATCACATTGATACATCACAGTTTGATCTCATGTATCATAGTTCTTGTGTTTACAATTATGACCCATAAGTCATAACTGGTACTAGCAAGCACAAACTAAATGAGATTCCGTTAATGATCTTCCTCTTCTCACGAGTCTCTCAACTTGTATCCAACTCGCTTTTCTAGTCATGCTCCGCCAAATCGAATCTCTCATAGTCATTTGGTAGCATGCTAAGATAGCGAAAATCTAACCAAGCTTTGAGCCATTGATAGGAGTCGCGAGGGTACTCAATTTAGGGTTTCACACAAAATAAGTCGAGATAAAACTTATGTTCACCCTTTTGGTCAACATTTGCACACATGGTATAAAACATGTGCTACATCATTTTCTCATTTCCCGTGGAGCGTATGTCTTTATCTCATAAGATAATGTTGTACATATGATATTCACACACCATATGCATCTGAACTGAGTTTCTTGATCTACTAAATAAACATGAACTCACATCTGGCCTCTCAAAGTAGACTAGGTGAAACTTATTTCCACCATAAAAATACTACAATAATCTTTTGTCATTACTTGTGCGACGCTAAGGATTTTTAAGCCACGTGCTCCTTATGATAATTTGCTTAAGATCTTGTCTCATCTCCCATCAACACTAAATTGATGGAGGTGGTCACCTGTGTGAGAAGGCTGACCTCTATCTACTTGACATATCTTTCAACAACATCAAAGAATGCACTAGAAGCATTCCATAATATGAATGTACAATAACATTCACAGTAATAATGTATAACCATTCAAATAATAAGTGTATGCAAATCAAACTTACTTGATTTTTAAGAAAACAATAAACATGAACATTAGGAAAAATAAATCAAAAATCAATGACTCTAAATTAAAGTCACACAGTCCTCGAGATCTTGCATGAATAAAAACACACTCATGTCTAGGATCTAACTAAGTTAATGGATCTGCAATCGTTTCTGCAGATATACTTTACGTTCAGTTCTTTGCGTGCAACCATGTCATCACAAAATTAAATTATGTCAATGTGTTTAACTTTACGATGATATTTAGGATTCTTGATGATCAAAATAGCAGCTTGACGGTCACAAAAACTGTTATTAGTTCAGCACTAACTGCAGCATCAACACATGATCCAAAAATCTTTTTAACCAAACAATCTTTTGCGCTACCGATGAGAGAGCCACAAACTCATCTCTTATCATGGATAAATCTACATGTGATTGTTTTTCATTGTCTACAATATGTCATCATTATTGAGCATAAAACACATTCAGAGGTGGACCTCAACTTGTCCATATCTCCTATACAATCATCATCAATGTATCTCCTCATTTCCATGTCATGCTCTTATGGCAAAATGCATAATCAGAAGTTCTCATATGGTATCTCATGATTCGTTTAACTGTATTTAGAATGTGCTGGATTTAAGTTGGTTTTATATTTGTGTACAAACCAATTGCGAAACAGATATCAAGTCTAGCAAATGTATCTTGCATAAGACTACCAATTGTATATATCATAAGGAACTTTACTTATCTATTCATCTTATTTTGGAGTCTTAGAACACAATCTAGCATACAAGGCATTATTTTTTGTAGATTGTAGTTTTGATATGGTCAAAATTTAGTAAGTTTAATCATTTAAAGAACAATTTATTTAAACATTTTCTCAAAATCTTTATTTCGAGAATATATGCATCTTTACCCATATCTTTCATCTCCAAGTGAGATGATAACAAGGCAGTTACCTTATGTATATACTCCAAATTATTTTCCAGCTATTAATATGCCATCCACATATAATGACATAAGTATAAAGTTGCTCTCATATCTTTTAGTATAAATGTAATGATCCCTTATGAATCACTGTGAAGTCAATAAAATTGACCACACTAAGAAAAAAGTATATACCATTATCTTGAAGATTGTTTGTGGCCATAACAAGACTACAAAAGTCTACAAACCATATGTTTGTGGCCTTTTGGATGAAACCCTTAAGTTACTCAAAATTGATTATTCACTTAGTTCTTCATTGAGAGAAGGTAATATTTACATCCGTTTGATGCAATTATAGATCCAAGCTAGCAACAACAGTTAGAATTAAGCTCATAGAAGTCAATCCACATAACAGGTGAGAAAGACTCGTCATAGTCAATCACTCATGTTACATTGGCAACAAGTCGAGTCATATATCCTAACTGTGCTTCAAGCCTTATGTTTATCATTTGGAGCCCAGTTGGTTTCAATAGTTTTTTATTCTTTTGAGAGATCAACTAGTTCCTAAACTTGGTTGATTCTCTTAGACTCCATTTATTCTTTCATTGCATTTATTCATTTTATTCTTTGAAGGGCATAAAAGAGCTAATTCTTGGCTTATTTCCATCTTGTAGAAATACTATATCTTAACAGAGATTCATATAATCTCATATTGATCCCATTTGAATTAGTTTTGCTCATACTTGGACCAGACTTATTCATCTCGCTCCCACTTGAAACAAGATTCATCTCACTCCCATCTGAAATAAGAAGATTAGTGTCGCTCCCACTCGGAGAAGGATCACTTTTATTTTCATATGATGTTGAAGGTTGATCTAGATGAGAAATTAATCATTCATCACTTATAAATCTCCCACTCGGATGAAGGAATCCTGTTTGATCTTGGTCCTTAGGTTCATAAGGAGACAAGTCTTAACTTATCTCGCCCTTCTGGGTTATCCATTCTCTAAAAATGTGAAATTTCTTTAATTGAATTCAATTACGCTTGCACTGTGATGTAGCTCCATAAATACGTGATTTATAGTATCTCATATAGACACTTTTGCTTCCTCTTAGGCATAATATGCCAAGCAAAAAATTATATACATAAGTTGTGTATCACAGAGGTCTCACAAAATATATGAGATTTCCATTACTCCATAACTCTTATGGTGTAGATGTAACTGATTTCTCTAGCACACGATTAAGAGTGTAGGCAATAAATTAGTGCAACATATCTCCCCTAGCAAACATGTAACTTACTTGCGCAATCACTGATGCAATCGTTTCAAGTAGCATTCTATTTATGCTTTTCATTGTGAAATATTGGAATAGTAAACGTATCAATAATTTCACTTTAATAATAAATAAATAAATACTCGCTTAATGATGCCAAGATGTATTCATGGCCTTGATCGACTGGTCTCAATACTTTTATTAATTTTTCAATTAATTTTCAATCGTTTTCACATACTTCTTAAAGCAACTAATTGCCTTAGATTATGTGACATCAAATAGACATTTCCAAAACGAATAACTTTATCAATTAATATGATAAAATTAAAATCTCTTTGCCATATTTTCACCTTCATGGATATTCAACTTCTGAATGAATCTATGTAATGAAAAAATAGTCTTGTGGTTGTAACGACTCAAAAAGTTGTTTTGCTTATTTCACCTAAAAATATCCAAATTACCTTCTCCGAGCCTTTATTTGCTTGGTTGTGGCTTGCGAGGATGGGTGGCACAGTTTCCGAGGTGATCAGATAGGTTTTGAACCCACTTTGGTAGGTTTGAGAAATTACAAGTGAAGAGAGTAGAGAAGTTTGACCTATAGTTGACTTTTGGATAAATGTTCTCCATTCATAATTTTGTCGGTTCCATTAGCTCCGAAAAGACGTTTATGACTTAGTCGAACCTTTGGTTTGCTTCTTGAGGAAGCCTAGTGAGTTTTGGGGGTTTAGTTGTAAAATTGTAAACTTTGAGTTTAAGAGTTGAATTTAGTCAAACCCAAGCCTTAGAGACATTTTCTGGAATTCCGTGCGAGCGATCATGTCCGAAATGTATTTTCTGATAGAAATGTATGTTTGGTTTGTGTTATTTGGCTTCCGAATGATTTCTGAGGGTTGATACAAAGTTGAAGAGAAAATAGCAAAATCTGGTTTCAGCTGTTCTGGTTTCCTTCTTCACTATCGTGAGGGAGGGAACGTGATCGCGAGCCTTGGTGAAACCAGGCTCTCGCGATCGCGATCACGTGGACACGCGTCTGGGGGGAGGCGAGTCGCGGTGCTTAGCAGTTGTGATGTCTCTTCCGCAAAGAGTACTTTGGGGGTCGGATTGGATTAGCCTACGCAATCACGAGTGGGGTCTCGTGATGGCGATGAAGGCACTGTAGCAGCAGTAGTTAAATGCCCTAAATGAATTCCTAGTCCCTATTTCCATTTTCTAAGTTTCTAGGCTCGACCTTTGTAGCATTTAAGGTGTAAAATCAAGGTTCTTCACCTAGGTAATTTCTAATCTCCAATTTTAGTTATTTATATTGGTATGTTCAGTTGTTATAGTCTTGAATTCATGTTTGGGAAAGGGAAATTGATTATATTGAGAATAAGAGAGCCTAAATTGAGAATTGGGGGTTAAATATTAGACTATTGTTAGTAACATTGTATATTAGTGATGTAATTGACTAGTAGATGATTATTAGTTGACCAATTGTATGCTTAAACCCTTTTAATAATTAGGGGAAATTCTAAGGTTTTGAATTGGGGATATTGCCTTATTTTGAAATTGAGGACCCAATTGGGGTCCGTTGTGAAATTAACTTGGTATTATGACTATCTAGCATGTATGGATTCTATTTGGGTAGAAAAGTTCATATTTTAGTAATGTGGGTCTGGGTTCCTTTGTAAACTAGCTTGAGGATTATGGGTATCCACTAGACTGTAATCTCATATACTTGATATGACTGGTCAGAGTGGGCTCGTGAGAAGGATCTACAAAAGAGGAAGGCTATCGCGTGACTTCTTCAGCTCTATCCAGGAAAGTTGAGACTTTCTAGACTCTAGTATAGCTATGTGTTGGTATATGTTGTAATGACCTAAGGGGAGTAATAGGGATTTAAGGGTCCCGTATTAGTGAGGTGACGAGCACTAATATGGTATCGGGTGAACTTAATTGAGTAATTAATGAACTACAAATACACATGTGAAGGAGTTTATGTGTTTAGTTTTCGGGCCACGATGTGTTGTGAAAGAGTCCACTTAGGTTGGTATGATTGATGTTTACTTAGGCTTATAGCCATTTGATATGATATTATGATTTGACTTATCATGCATTCATCATTCCACATCTCGTCGAAACACTTGAATGGAAATTGATAAATACTGATTATGCTGATTGCATGGTGTTAGCATATCCATATCATTCATACATCTATCATTGACATTGGTTTACTGATATATTATTGAGAAATGGCTTGGAAAGTCAGGTTAATATGGTACATGATTACGAGAGTGATGACTATTGATGACACTTAAGCCACAAAGCTGGTATCCGATGGGATATTTTGGATGTGTATATAGATTTCATGGGTCACGTGAAGTAGCTATTGTAGAATCGTGTGTATACCGGGTGTATATATATATATATATATATATATATATATATATGCATCGCATTCATCTTCACTTTGATATGTATTCAATGTTATGTGTACTCACTGTTAATTTCTGATAGACTACTTCATCTTGTGACTTGATAGAAGATTGATACTTGAGACTTGTAACTGTTATGAGGTTGAGTTGTGAAGCTTTATGGGACTAGACACTCGATCATGGGGTTTAAGCTAAGTCTGAACACGAACATCAAACTGGAAATTTCCACTAAGAGTGAGTGTATCTTATGCGAACTTGAGAATAAGAAAGAACTTGTATACTATTAAACCGTAGATTTACTTGTAGGTTGGACCATTGTTATAGCATGCCTAAGTGTTTAACTAGTAGATAGGTATCGAAAAGTACTAACTCTCGCCACTGTTATAGCTAGGGTCAGTCGACAATGTTGCTGAGTACATGTATTTCCCGTACTCACTCTATGCTTGCCGCACTCTATGTGCAGGTTTGGAGCTTAGAGGTGAAGGAGCAGATGATCGTGCTTAGTCTGTGGTGATTGTTTGGATACTTCAAAGTGAGCCGCTGATGTATTTTCTACATTGGAGCTCTTTATCTATCTTTACATTTTTTTCATTTACTTTAAGACAGTGTTGCTATTTCAGTTCATACTTGTATTCATATTAGAGCTTTGTACTCATGACTACCAGATCTATTGGGGTTTTCTTCAGACTTTGTACTTCTATTTAAAGACTTGTTAATTACTTCTCTTCTACTTCTTTAATTTATGTATTTATTTCCATATGTTCTTATGTTGTATGAGTAAGGTTTACCTACGGGTCAGGGTAGGTTCCCTCACGGCACAATGGGATTTTGGGTCGTGATAAATTGGTATCAGAGCAATAGGTTAATGGACTCATGAGTACGTAAGCGATGTTTAGTAGAGCCTTGTGGATCGGTACGAAGAGATCCGTACCTAAATTTGAGAGGTTATAAGACATTTAGGAAAATTTCATTCATTCATTCTTCCATGCGATTCGATTATGATTGAATTCTAAATCTCATTGTTTCACTTTAACTTCACTTAAAGAGTCAATGATTGATGTTGAGCCCATTTATTCGGGTCACCTCTTAGAAATGAAATTTGTCTGGCTCTCCTACCCGGTTCCAATACGTTCACTGAGATATCATATCTTTCTCACAGATGGTGAGGACTAGATCAGCCGTAGAAGGAGATGATTAACCCACGCATATACCCGCACCCGTTGTCAAATGTGATGGATGGGGTAGGGGGCGAGGTAGAGGTAGAGGTAGGGGTAGACCTCGAGTTACAGCCCGAGGCTGAGCATATGCAGTTACTTGGGCTCGTGATCGAATAAAGTCTCTGAGGCCTGAGGCTATTTCAGAGGATGATGAGGTTCATGTTGAGGAGGATGAGTAGGGTCAGGCTGATGGGGCTAGACAGGATCAGATGCCCTCGGGTTTCATTACTACTCCAGTACTTTAAGATACTTTGATTCGGATGATAAACTTCTTGGATTCTATAGCTCAGGGTGTTCATCCGGCTAATTCTAACAGATCTCATACTAGGGTCGGTGGACAAACTCTTGACCATGATGTTATGCCTGGATTTTGGACACCAGGGTTCATCCAGTACCTACTGAGATCCCTCAATTTTTTGGTATGTTTATACCTGGTCTTGATACACCTCCAGTTGCACATCCTGCTATGTCTATTGAAGAGCAGAAGATGTTTTAGAGGTTCAAGAAGTTGTATCCTCCCAGATATGATGTGGATCTCGATTTTGATTCTTATGAGTTCTTGATTAGCTATCATGAGATGTTGCACAACCTCGAACTAGTGAAGTCTCGTGGTGTTGATTATATTGTTTTCTAAATAGTTGGACCTGTCAAGCAGTGGTGGAGGTCTTATCTTGAGTCCAGACAAACAGGGTCCCCTCATATGACATGAGTTTTATTTACCCAGCTTATTTTAGAGGATTTCATGCCTTGCAGTTTCAAAGGAGACGAGCTCAGTTTGAGGGTTTACGTCAGGGGCGTATGTATGTGACCGAGTATGAGACATATTTCCATGCATTGTCTCACTATTCCTTGATGATTTTTCCTGATGAGACTGAGAAGATGAGGAGGTTCACCAATGGGTTAGTATGTCCTCTTCGGTTGATTGCAGCATAGATGGCTGCCACATATTCTACTTTCCAACAGATCATTGATGCCATGAGATAGGTTGAGGGTATTCAGAGAGAGGATTGGAAGGAGATAGCAGTCAAGAGGCCTCGTCATAGCGCTCAGGGATTTACCTCTTCTAGAGGTAAGGGTCATTATGGTAGAGGACACCACCATTCGAGTGCTAGGCCAGTTGTTGTTGTTATGCCTACATCATAGGCGGTCCAGTCTTCTCAGACTTCTTATGGTTTGGGGCAGTTGACCTCGAGATATTATTGGCCATCTAGCCGTGGTGGTCATGTTAGTGCTAGTTCTTCTTCTTCTCAGCCGAAAGCAGCTCCGAAAGGGTGTTATGAGTATGGTAACTTTTGGCATTTCAATAGAGATTGCCCCAAACTCATGATTGGTGGTCAGCACTAGGGTCCTTAGGGTTCCAGATCTAGAGCAGTGCGGCAGCTGACTAGGGGTGGGTCCTAGGGTGCTAGGGGTGGTGCTCAAGGTGGTAGAAGTTGCTCTCAAACAGGTTGGGGTGGTGCTTAGTCTAGCCGAGGTGGCAGACGTGGGGGTGCTTAGACTGCGGGTGATTGCGACCATTTCTATGCTTTTTCAGGCAGACCTGAGGCAAAGCTTCTGATGTTGTGATCACAGGTACTCTTTTAGTTTACCATCGGCCTACTATAGTTTTATTCGATCCAGGGTCTACCTATTCTTATGTGTTTGCCTACTTCTTATTAAGTTTGGATTTGATTTGTGAGTCTCTAGCCATGCCAATTCATGTTTCTATACTTTATGGGGATTCTATAGTGGTAGATCAAGCTTATTTGGGTTGTGTAGTTATATTGATGGAGGTATGATACTCAGGTAGACTTAAATTTTTTACATATTATAGATTTCGATGCTATTTTGGGTATGGATTGGTTAGCTCCGTATCATTCTATCTTGGATTGATATGCCAAGACCATTACTTTAGCCATGCCTGGTATTCCTAAGTTAGTTTGGAAGGGTGCCCTCAGTCAGTATCCAAAAAGGGTCATCTCATTCCTTAAAGCTTAGAAGATGGTGGAGAAAGAATGTCTTTCTTATTTGGCCTATGTTCGTGACACGAGTGTAGAGACTTCTTCATTGGAGTCAGTTTCAGTAGTTAGGGAATATCCAAAGGTCTTTCCTATAGACCTTCCCAATGTTCCGCCAGACCGGGATGTCGACTTTTGTATTAATCTAAAGCTGGGCACTTAGCCCATTTCTATGGCTCCATATTGGATGGCACCGGCATAGTTGAAGGAGCAATTGAAAGATTTGTTGAGTAAGGGGTTTATTCGACCCAGTGTTTCACCTTTGGGTGCTCCGACGTCATTCGTGAAGAAGAAAGATAGGTCAATGCGTGTGTATCGATTACATGCAGATGAACTGGGTGACTATCAAGAACAAGTATATGATACCACATATTAATGACTTATTTGATCAGTTACATGGTGCTTTAGTCTTTTCCAAGATTGACTTGAGGTCCAATTATCACCAGCTGAAGATCAGGCCTGAGGATGTTCCTAAGATAGCCTTTCGGACTAGATATGGGCATTATGAGTTTTTGGTTATGTCATTTGGGTTAACGAATACATCTGCAACCTTTATGGAGTTGATGAATGGGGTGTTTAGGCCCTACTTGGATTATTTTGTGATTGTATTTATTAATGACATCTTGATATACTCGCGGAGCGATGATGAGAATGAGTAGCATTTGACGATCGTGTTTGATATTCTGAAGGAGAAGCAACTCTATGCAAAATTTTCAAAATGTGAGTTTTAGCTTAGCTTATTGGCCTTCTTGGGGCATGTGGTGACCAATGATGGTATTATGGTGGATCCCATGAAGATTTAGGTAGTACAGGACTAGATTTGGCCTACTTTAGTCACCGAGGTTCGGAGTTTTATTGGTCTTGCGGGGTATTATCAGTGATTGATAGAGGGATTTTATCTATTGTAGCTCCATTGACTAGATTGACTTAGAAAGAAGTGGCCTTTCAGTAGTCCGATGCATGTGAGGCAAGCTTTCAAAAGCTCAAGATTTTATTGATTATCGTTTCTATTTTGACCTTGCCGATCGAATGAGAGAGTTTTATTGTGTATTGTGACTCATCTGAAGTGGGTCTTGGATGTGTGTTGATGTAGATAGAGAAGGTGGTAGCCTATGGTTTGAGGAAATTGAAGGTTTATGCGAAGAGTTACCCCACCCATAACTTAGAGTTGGCAGCGATCATATTTGCCTTTAAAATTTAGAGGCATTATATCTATGGTGCACATTGTGAGGTTTACACCGACCATCATAGTCTTCAGTACTTGTTTAATCAGAAGGATCTTCATTTGAGACAGTGTAGGTGGTTGGAGATTCTGAAGGATTATGACATAACTATCTTATACCACCTAGGGAAATCAAATGTGGTAGCGGACGCCTTGAGTCGCAAGGCGGTGAGCATGGGTAGTTTGGCTATGTTACTTGTTGAAGAGCGCCCTATGGCTATGTATGTTCAGTCTTTGGCAAATCGGTTTGTTATGCTTGATATTTTGGAGCCTGGTATGGTGTTATCTTGTGTGGAGGAGTGATCTTCCTTGTTGGAGCATATTAGATCCCAATAATTTGATGATGCTCAGTTTTGCAAAATCTGTGACAAGGTGTTGCGGGGAGAGGAAAAATAGGTTGTGATTGATAGTGAAGGTATTTTGAGGATCAAGGTCAGATTTGTGTTCCTAGGGTGGGTGACTTGACCAGATTGATCATGGAGGAGGCCAATAGTTCAAAGTACCCCATCCATCTAGAATCTATGAAGATGTACTGTGACTTGAGACAACAATTCTAGTGGTGTAGGATGAAGAGGGACATAGTAAAGTTTGTGTCCCGATGTTTGAATTACCAGCAAGTGAAATATAGCACCATAGACCTAGTGGTGTACTTTAGGGGATGCCCATTCCTGAGTGGAAGTGGGAGAGGATTTCCATGGATTTTGTGGTAGGATTACCCCGCACCTTGGGCAAGTTTGATGTTATATAGGCCATTGTGGACAAGTTGATAAAGTCTGCCCATTTCATTCCAGTTCAGACTACCTATAATTCTGAGAAGTTGGCTAAGATTTACATCCTAGAGATAGTCCGATTACACGGGGTGCACATTTCTATCATTTCTAATCGGGGTACACAATTCACTTCTCACTTTTGGCAGTCCATGCAGAAGGAGTTAGGTACTAGAGTGGATCTTAGTACAGTCTTTCACCCTCAGACCGATGCCCAGTCTGAGCGGACTATTAAGGTTCTCGAGGACATGTTGCAAGCCTATGTGATTGACTTTGGGGGTCATTGGGACCAATTTCTACCCTTGACGGAGTTTGCTTACAACAACAATTACTATTTGAGTATTGATATGGCAACGTTCGACGCCTTGTATGATAGAAGGTGTCGTTATCTCATTGGGTGGTTTAATGCTTTTATGGTTCGACCTTAGGATACTGATCTTCTGAGAGATTCGCTGGATAAATTTAAGTTGATTCAGGACCGACTTCTTACATCCCAGAGCAGACATAAGAGTTATACGGACTGGAGAGTTCGTCCTTTGGAATTTATGGTTGGTGAGTGGATATTGCTGAAGGCTTCACTTATGAAGGGTGTGATGAGGTTTGGGAAGAAAGACAAGCTTAGCCTAAGGTTTATTGGACCTTTTGAAATATTGGACAGAGTTGGCGAGGCGGCCTATGAGTTGGCTTTACCTCTTGGTTTATCTAGTGTGCATCATGTGTTCCGTGTGTCGATGCTGATGAAGTATGTTCCTGATGATTCTCATGTGATTAGGTTGGACTTGGTGATGTTGGATCAGGATCTAGATTATGTGGAGGGGCCTGTAGCTATTCTAGACAGACATATTAGAAAGTTGAGGTCTAAAGAGATAGCTTCCAGGAAAGTGCAATGGAGGAATTTCCCATTGGAGGAGGCTACATGGGAGACCGAGGCTGATATGTGGGCTAACTACCCCAAGCTATTTGAGTGTCCATGTACTTCCTTTTCTTTACCTTTTTAGGACGATCGTTTGTTTTAGTTATACGTGATGTAATGACTCAAAAAGTCATTTTGCTTATTTTGTCTAGAAATCTCTAAATTATCCTCCTCGAGCCTTTATTTGCTTATTTGTGGCTTGCGGGGATGGGTGGCATGGCTCCCGAGGTGATCGGGTAGGTTTCAGACCAACTTTGGCTTGTTTGAGAAATTACAAGTCAAGAGAGTAGAGAAGTTTGACCTATAGTTGAATTTTGGGTAATCATGCTCTATTCATATTTTTGTCAGCTCCATTAGCTCCGGAATAATGTTTATGACTTAGTCGAACTTTTGGTTCACTTTTTGAGGCAGCCCAGTGAGTTTTGGGGGTTTAGTTGTAAAATTGTGAACTTTTAGTTTAAGAGTTGACTTTAGTCAAATCCAAGGATAAAAGACCTTTTCTGGGAATTTCGAGCGCGCAAGTGTGTCCAGAATGTGTTTTCTGATAGAAATGCATATTTCATTTGTGTTATTTAGTTTCTGAATGATTTTCGATGGGTGATTTGAAGTTGGAGAGAAAACAACAAAATTTGGTTTCAACTATTCTGGTTTCCTTCTTCGCTATCGCGAGGGAGGGAGCACGATTGCGAGCCTTGGTAAAACTAGGCTCTCGCGATCTCGATGGTGGTTGTCGCGGTCGTGTGGACATACGTCTGGGGAGAGGCAATTTGGTGCTTCGCGGTCGTGAGGTCTCTTCCGCGATCGCGAAGGGTACTTTCGGGTGGGGTTAGCTTATGCGATCATGATCGAAGTCTCGTGATGGAGATGAAGGCACTATAACAGTAGTAGTTAAATGCCCTAAACGAATTTTTAGTGCTCATTTCAATTTTCAAGTTCCTAGGCTCGACCTTTGTGGAATTCAATGTGTAAAATCAAGGTTATTCACCCAGGTAATACCTAATCTCCAATTCTAGTTATTTATATTGATATGTTCCATTGTTATAGGCTTGAATTCATGTTTGGGAAAGGAAAATTGATTATGTTGAGAATAAGAGAGCCTAAATTGAGAATTGGGGGTTAAATATTGGACTATTGTTAGTAATATTGTATATTAGTAATGTAATTGACTAGTAGATGATTATTAATTGATCGATTGCATGCTTAAACTCTTTTAAGAATTGGAGAAAATTCTAGGGTTTTGAATTGGGAATTTTACCTTATCTTGAAAATGAGGACCCAATTGGGGTCCGTTGTGAAATTAACTTAGTACTATGACTATCTAGCACATATGGATCCTATTTGGGTAGACAAGTTCGTATTTTTGTAATGTGGGCCCGGAGTTCCTTTGTAAACTAGCTTGGGGATATCGACTAGACCTTAATCTCATATACTGGATATGATTGATCAAAGTGGTCTCGTAAGGAGGCTCTACGAAAGGGGAAGGCAACCGCGTGACTTCTTCGACTTTATCCAGGCAAGTTGAGACTTTTTAGACTCTAGTATATCGTTACGTGTTGGTATGTGTTATAATGAACTAAAGGGAGTAATGGGAATTTGGGGGTCCTGTATTAGTGAGGTGACGAGCACTAATACGAGTATCAAGTGAACTTAATTGAGTAATTAATGAACTAGAAATACACATATGAATGAGTTTATGTGTTTAGCCTTCGGGCCACGATGTGCGGTGAAAGAGTCCACTTAGGTTGGTATGATTCCTTTTTACTTGGGCTTGTAGCTATTTGATATGATATTATGATTTGAATTGTCATGCATTGCATCACTCCACATCTCGTCTGAACACTTGAATGGAAACTGATAAATACTAATTAAACTGATTATACTGATTGCATGGTGTACGCATATCCATAACATTCATACATTCTATCATTGACATTAGTTTACTGATATATTATTGAGAAACGACTTGAAAAGTCAGGTTAAAAGATATGGTACATGATTACGATAGTAATGACTGTTGATGACACTTCAGCCACAGAGCTGGTATCTGATGGACCATTTCATTTGGGTATATGGACCTCATGAGTCCCCCATGGATCACATGAAGCAGCTACTGTAGAAGCGTGTGTATACCGGGTACATATGGCCATTCCATACATACATGTCATCTGCATTGCATTCATCTTCACTTTTATATATATATTTGATGTTGTGTGTACTCGGTGTTGGTTTCTGATAGACTACTTGATCTTGTGGCTTGATAGAAGAAATAGTAATACTTGAGACTTGTAACTGTTATGAGGTTGAGTTGTGAGGCTTGATGGGACTAGACACCCGATCATGGGGTTTAGGTTGAATCTTGTCGAACTTGAGAATAAGAGAGAATTTGTACACTATTGAATTGTAGATTTACTGTTAGGTTGGTTAATTGATTATATTATGTGTGAGTGTTTAACTAGTAGAGAGATATCGGAAAGTACCAATCCTCACCACCGTTATAGCTAGGGTCGGTCGATGATACTGCTGAGTATACGTGTTTTTCGCACTCACTCTAAGCGTGATGCACTCTGTGTGCAGGTACGGAGCCAGGAGGTGACGGAGCAGCTGATCGTGCTTAGTACGTGGTGATCGTTTGGAGACTTTAGGGTAAGCCACTGATGCATTCCCGGCACTGATGCTCTTTTTCTATCTTTACATTTTTGTGATTTACCTTCGGACAGTGTTGTTATTTCAGTTCAGACTGGTATTCATATTAGAGCTTTGTACTCGTGACTACCGAATTTATTGGGGTTTTTTTTCAGACTTTGTACTTCTATTTAAAGACTTGTTAATTACTTCTCTTCTACTTCTTTAATTTCCGCATGTTCTTATGTTGTATGAGTATGGTTCACCTACGGGTTAGGGTAGGTCCCCTCACGACACAATGAAATTTTGTATCGTGACAGTGGTGTTCTTAAATGATTTTCTATTAGCTTTTTCAAATAGATAATATTTACAATTGGGCTTATCCACGTGTCATAGGCCTATATGATCAAGTCTAGCATGTCAAATTTCACATCATCCTAGTGATGAGACAATTGGGGTCCAATTGAAACCTAACTATAATAAACAAATACAAAGAAATTTCTTTGAAAGTTTAAGGAGCAATTAAAGTATTATGTAGGATAAAGTCATGATTTTCACATGATACGATCATTTTAACAACCTTAATGTCGTTTTCTACATATATCCACAATATATATGTGGGATTCATTAGAAGTCCACAAAGGCTTCATTTCCCTCACAATGTGGTACATGGCTCCAAAGTCAATTACGATGAAAGATTAATCTTAAAAGAAAAAAACACAACTAGCAACACATATATTACTAGCGCAAGGAGCACGATGTACCTTTTTATACTCATTATGAAGTGTGTTGTTAGGCTTAGCGCAATCACTAGCATGGTGACCTTTTTTATCATAATTGAAGCATTTCACTTTAGTTACAATTTGTTTTCATTTTTTATCGTTTAGTTGGTTATCATTTCAGGATTCTTATGTGGTTGAGCCTTAACTTTCTAGTTTCCTCTGATTTTACCTTTAAAATTATTTATTCAGCTATAAATTACTTTGTGCACTTTTACACCTTATTTGGCAGCCTCATCCCGCTCATCTTCTAACTCTAGATGTTGCTCATATCATAAAATGTACTATTACACTTATTATGAGTTAGGTGCATATTTATATGTTCCTAAATTTGAGACAGGAAACATATAATCGCTTGAACTTGGAGCTCATTAATCAACTTATGACCTTAAGTCTGGTAACCATAGTGCTACCACACTTAGATTCGAGAGCATCCTACTGAGTCTTGGTAATCTTATGAGTAAAATTTTCTGTGACATCTTCACCGTTTAACAACATAATGCGAGCTAAAAAAATATTTCAAACATCATAGGCTTTATCCATGACATTATTTATACAATAAAAAGGGTCTTCCAGCTCATATTAGAGTTTAATATTTTATGATTCTTACCGTTGAGCTTTTCAGTTTTGATAAGCTCTACAACAATATTCTTTAAAGTAGACATGGTATTATTGAACACAAAAGTTCTACATATTTGTAAAACACAAAGTTTCACAATTAGCATAAAAGAACGCATATTTAATATTTTTGCATACACATAAATATAACTTTAGCAAATTGACAGGGCTATTAAACATAAACATAAATCCTAGAGTCTAAAATTCACTACGTTCTCAATCATCATCATATCAACTCAAGCTAAGTCACCAAATATTTTATTTCTTGATTAAACAAGTGATATATACTCATAACTGTATACATTAAAAAGAAAAAAATCAGATCTTATTCTAGATACACTTCTATATCAATAGAATAATTTAATTACTATCAAGTTTAATTTTCATACTTTTTCAAGAACAAATCAAGGAGAAAATTAATATTTATACCTAATTTCACTTAGAAAATAGAATTTTTATTTTCTATAAACCTTTAGGGAGAGTCAGTAACATATACATATTCTATGCATCATATATAGATTTGTCATATTTTTTTATTTCTGACAATTACCATATAAAATAATTAATACGAAATTAGAAATTTCATAACAGTATTAATTACCGAAAAAATATATTCCAGTGTTTAAAAATTAATTTCAAAATATGTAAAAATCGGAAATTTAATTTCAAGCATAACTACAAACGAATCATCAAATTCCGATTTCGGGGTGAAATACACCTCCAGAAACGTGTTTCAGTCGAGAGTGAGCTTCGTCCTGGGGAACCAACCTCCTTCCCCAATTCATGGGTCAGACGCGACCCAGTGCCACAAAACGGGTTTTTACCTGATGTTATTCACTTTTTGGCAACTTTAATCTAATCAAAACATTATGTTTTGTTCCAAACGTGTTTTAGGATTGATTTCAAACATCAATTGCTCAAAATATCATCAAAAATTGTGCCAAAATTGAAAATTGTTATTCTTTTTTCTTCTCCGACGTGTCGGATTAAATTTTCCGGCCAAAATCATATTTCCGGCCATTTGTCTTCAAATAAATCACTGATTTATATCCTAAACTTATTTATGATTGACTTAAACCTCCAAATCAAAGTAATACCATCCAAAAATTGATCCATATGATCAAATATTGATGGGTTTTGTTCTACACAAATCCTAGCGGATTTTTCTTAAAATTCTATCCAAAGTTTTTATGAAAATCACAATTGATTATATGATTTTGCTCAAAAACATATGGGTAACATATTACCCAAGTCAATTCGCACAAAAATTGCATAAAATCGAATTTATTGAATTTTGGGGGTTAAATTCGTAATAATTAAATCCTAAAACTTTAAAATTCAATATCTAACAAACTACAAGGCCAAAAAATATGATCCACATATCGACGGAAACCTCTCGATGATATTTATAAAAGCTCTACGGTTTCATGCAAAAACTAGGCATTTACAGACATGAAATAATGCAACTAAGATTCGGGATTATTCATAAAACCCCTAATTTTCATGTATTACATACGATCATGTCTCCAATGGGAACACAAATATATGGCTCTGATACCAATGTAGTAATATTTTGAAGCATAAATACTCGTTAGGAGACTTACGGATTTCTCCATAGGGGAAGCGGATCTGCAACAACCACGACTCGTGTCATCAACCGTCGGAAATTCTCACAAAGCGGATGAATCTCCATGTTTCCACAGCCTAGATATCCCTCTAACTGATACAGAGATATATTTATGTGTGACCCCTAGCCGTCATAGATTAACCCCTCTTAAACACTCATAATTGTGTTTATATAGGCTTGTTCTAGGGTTTAATGTAAATGAATAACTAATGGGCTCATGGGTCATCTAGCACCCCTTATGAATGGATCCGACCAAATAATACTTTCCAAAAACCATCTTCAAGTTGTTCAAGATACTCCAAAGTCTCCTCCAATCTGACGGGTTTAGATTCACATCGGAGTCAATCTTGAAGACAAATTAGAAATTGCACCTGTTGGAAATTTGCCTTTGGCGGGGAGATGCGTCCACCCATCTTTGATGAATTAAACACTAGTGTTCCGCATGTTGGAGACCTTGTCTCTTCGCACATGCATGATCTACGAAGTGAGTAGATGACCGTAGGGCCAAGAATCGTCAGATTTCGTTGAGAAATGAAAGAGATATTGGTCCACGAAGTAAGGTGTTTAAGGCATGGAAATGTGGTGTGGGACAAATCTACCACATCGGTGGGAATATGAAGAATTGTTCTCTATATAAGTCTCTAATTGGTAAAGGGTTTGGGACCCCAAGGGGTATCACATGTGTTTAAAGGAGGGAAGACCTAGATGTGCTTGGGTTCATGGCTAAGCCCACACGCGCGCCGCCGCTACCCGCCCGTCCCGTCCCGTCCGGTCCGGTCTCGGGCTCGGGCTCAGGTCGTGGGCTGTGGGCTGTGGGGACTTTCTGATATTATCTTTTTGGACCAACGAACTCTGCCAAATGTACAGGCCAAATGTACAGTTTGATCCCTGAAGTTTAGTTTCATATGTACAGTTTGGACCATAATTCTTTCATATGTACAGTTTGGTCCCTGAAGTTTCAATATTTACAGTTTGGTCCCCAAAGTTTCTGGAAAGCTTTCTGCCTACCGTTGGATCGTTTTTTCGGCGGAGCATTAACCGGTCATTATTTGGTCGATTAATTCCTCCATTAACAAGACATTACTTGGGCGATGAGCGCCTCTTTCAATGGCCTTAATAGCCATTACTTGGCTGTTTTAATGGCCTCCCTTAATGACCACTTAATGGCCATTACAACCTTATTTTTGGCAGTTGGACAGCCCCTCTTGCATGCTATATATTGAGTAGTTGTTGGCTCAATTCTAGATTGCAAAACAGGCTAAAAACTGGCTAAAATCAGGCAGCAAAATAGACCAAAAATAGGCAGAAAATAGACTGAAAACAGTCATAAAGGCACTGCAGAACAGCACTGAAAACACATGAAAACAGCAGCACTTTTCAGTCACAAAAGAGCACAAAACAGTGGCTGAAATCTGTCCAAAATAGTGGCCAAAATCAGTGCAATTCGTGACTAAAAAATAGGTGAGTAAACCCTCATATATACACAAGATATACACAATAGAGATACACTATATACACAGAGACAAAAGAGAAGAGTATTGACCAACTCTTCCTTCCTATTCCATATCTTCAGCAAGTCGAGTCATATTTGTTTTATTCGGCAGGCTCAACCTATTGGCTTTGTAGTGTTGAGATTAAAGTGTTGTTTTATCTTGGGAGACTATTGCCCGCTAACGTAAAAGCATATATACGGAGCAATCTTGTCTTAAGGATAGAGGGCTATCCTCAAGTCAACACGCAACGTTGTAACCATCCAGATTTAGTTGTTTCTTGATTTCAGGATATCAAGATTCAAGACACAACAAACTTGCGGCAGTTCTCAACATTGGCTTTGCAATGTGATCAAGATTCAAGACACAACACACTTGCGGCAGTTTTGAAGATTGACCATTTATTTATCCTTTCGAACATTTGTAATAGTTATTACTTCTCGTACTGCTTTATAAAGTACAATAGAGTACACCAACAGCACCAATTTAGGAGTTAATGAACTCCTAAACGAGTCAAGAATACGACCTCCAGTACTAACTACACTTTCTGATGCCACAGTAGAAATGGGTATTACTAACACTGTTGGTACTCTATTGTACTTTATAAAGCAGTACGGAAAGTAATAACTATTACAATTGTTCGAAAGGATAGATAAATGGTCAATCTTCAAAACTGCCGTAAGCTTGTTGTGTCTTGAATCTTGATAACCGTGCAAGGCCAATGTTGAGAACTGCCGCAAGCTTGTTGTGTCTTGAGTCTTGATATCCTGAAATCAAGAAACAACTAAATCTGGATGGTTACAACGTTGTGTGTTGAGTCGAGTGATTGCACTTTGTCCTTAAGACAAGATTGCCCCGTATATATGCTTTTACGTTAGCGGGCAATAGTCTCCCAAAATAAAACAACACTTTAATCTCAACACTACAAAGCCAATAGGTTGAGCCTGTCGAAGAAAACAATTATGACTCGACTTGCTGAAGATATGGAATAGGAAGGAAGAGTTTCTCTTTACTCTTCTCTTTTGTCTCTGTGTATATAGTGTCTCTGTAGTGTATATATTGTGTATACGTGAGGGTTTGGTCACTGTTTTTCAGCCACTGTTTTGCTGAATTTCAGCCACTAGTTTTCTGATTTTCTGTGTCTTTTTCCAGCGTGTTTTCAGCCTGTTTTTCATCTATTTTTTTGTCTGTTTTCTCCCACTAAATTGAGCCAAATGAAGCTCAATATATAGCATAGAGGAGGGGCTAAACAACTGCCCAAAACATGACTGTTAATGGCCATTATGAGGGCATTAAAACAGCCAAATAAAGGCAGTAAATGACCATCAAGTAGGCTGAATTATGGACATGAAGGGGGGTGATAATGGAGGAGTTAATCAGCCAAGTAATGGCTGATTAATGCCTCAAAAAATAGTCCCAACGGAAGGCAGAAAGTTTTCTGCCTTCCGTCACATTCCCAGAAACTCTGGGGACCAAACTGTAAATATTGAAACTTTAGGGACCAAACTATACATATGAAAGATTTCAGGTCCAAACTGTATATATGAAACTTCAAGGATCAAACTGTACATTTGGCAGAGTTCTCTGGTCCAAAAATATAATATCAGAAAGTCCCCACAGCCCACAGCCCGTGACCCGTGACCCGAAACCCGAAACCCGAAACCCGAAACCTGAAACCCGAAACCCGAGCCCGAGACCGGACCAGACGGGCGGGCGGCGGCGGCGCGCGTGTGGGCTTAGCCTTGAACCCAAGCACATCTAGGTCTTCCCTCCTTTAAACACATGCGATACCCCTTGGGGTCCCAAACCCTTTACCAATTAGAGACTTATATAGAGAGCAATTCTTCCTATTCTCACCGATGTGATAGATTTGTCCCACACCACATTTCCATGCCTTAAACACCTTACTTCGTGGACCAATATCTCTTTCATTTCTCAATGAAATTTGACGATTATTGGCCCTACGGTCATCTACTCACTTCGTAAATCATGCATGTACGAAGAGACAAGGTCTCCAATATGCGGAACACTAGTGTTTAATTCATCAAAGATGGGTGGACGCATCTCCCCGCCAAAGGCAAATTTCCAACAATCCCCTCTATGAAAGAGAGATTGTGGCGCACGCACAAGGTGCCTACATTTCAGCAATCTTTCAGCGAAAAAGTTATTGCATCAGGAGAGGTAGCTTTCGCTTTGAACCTTCCCTAGTTGAAACCATCGGACTTACTTACTGCGCGGTGAACGTGATGTCTTGAACCGTCAGTGTTTAGTGTAAGCCAAGACAATGATAACAACACAATAACTCTTCTTATTCATTTTCCTTCTTACGTTTTTGTCCGTTGTGGCCTTGGACACACTTGGATTCTTAAGTGCGTTCATTTGAGACGGCCATCCTCGCACTTAAATAGGTGATCTCCTACAAGGTATCCTGCTATAACCCACTTCACAAGTGTTAGGAATCATTAAAAGTTTCCCCACCCTTAACCTCAACCATTTGAGGATCGTTAAAGGTTTGGAAGCTTAACCTTTACCCACTATGCAGGTAGCACTTTAATGTCTATCGCGGGAACAGCTTTGGATTCATGTTTCCGTACAGAAATCATCATCCGAAGTGCTTCTTGCTTCCATCGAAGCGCTCAACTGAACCTTTTGCCGCTTAGTTTTCCCATTGAACCAAATTCTTGGGATCTCCAATCAGTATGGTTGGGTTTCCATCGCAAAGGTTCGTATTGTTTGGGTTTTACGCCCATTCCCCTATACAGGCAAAACACTTGATCTTCGGGTAGTCCCTTAGTTAGTAAACAAGGAAGTGACACCCGTGATGATCAGCTGCCATACGGTCTTATGTCTCATGACAGATACGTCCAGACGCCGTCATCCGTGTCCTTCCTGAAGCCGACCGGCTAGCCACAGTGTATAACTGCCGAAGGCATGGGTTTCTCCCAATAAGGGACATCCTCTAATGAGTCGTGAAGTTACTCAACTTCTTTCATGCTTTGTATAAAGCGATAAACTCCGATTCCATCATGAATCGGCCGATGCAAGTTTGCTTAGAGGATTTTCCAAGACCCACCATACACATTTACTTGTGGCTTTGGTGTTCTTCGGATCCGATGTCCGGTTGCATCACCGTGTTCTCTCCCGAATCGCCGGACATCCGAATACTATAATCCGTAGATAAGCGAATAATTCATATATCGTCATATTCGACTTAACGCATTCTATTGATCATGTATTAAGATCATCAGTGAACCTTAGTTCAACTGATCTGTTCGTAGGACGATACCAGGTCGGTTGTAGTGTGTACAATACATTGAACTACACGTGACCTGTGCATATTGCTCCTTGTCTATGGGTGCACCATGATTCCAATCGTTCTATGATTCATATCCATTGGTGGCTTCAACGAGACTGTCAACTATCGACCAGTCCGTTAGATGTCTTAGAAATCCAATTCCTAAGATGTCATCTGTGATACCCATATCGTTCATATCGAGACTTTATTTCAATATGACTTTCACTTTCAGACTGTTGGTTTTCCAACTGTTGGCTTTCTAACTTCAGAGTCAATGTTCGTGGTCGATTCATTGTTTCGTTTTATCTCGAGACTTTCGGACCAAAATGTAAACATTTCAGGGACCAAAATGAAAGTTCAGGAAGAAGCCCAACAGTTCAGCAACCAATTTTGATCCTCTTCTTCCAACTCTCCGATTGGGAAGGTTGTTTCAACATCCTTGCCACGCAAGACTGCAATGGCCCAGGATGTTATGCTACTCACAGGGGAGCACTTGTACAAGTAGCCGAGGCTTTAAACTCGTCAGTAGATCCATCTACTTTGTACTCACTTTTGAGTATCCTTTTTCACAACCCAAAGGTTCTTTTTCCGGAGGAAGATCAACCATTACTCAAGTATGGTTCTTTATGAGGAAATTTATTTCTCTCTTTGTAGCTTCTTTCCAAAGCAGCGCTTTTGGAGATGACAATTATTTGTTAATTGTCCATGGTTCATTCTCAACCATACACGCTAGAAGGACTGGAACAAGTCTTTGTCCCCTTCTTTGCTCCGTCTCGGTTCAACATCTAGAATCCCTGAGTTCTGCAGATCTGGAATATTCAACATTCTTTGACACTAAAAGGCGATAAACACTACTGTTATTTGCAGATTCAGTGGATATGCAATCTACAGTCTTAGGTACAACTTGACCTGTTTCAGTATTTCAACTTTTACCAAGCCACCCCACATAATTTGGGCGTATGACTTTGCGCTTGGCTAACACCGTTGGACTGAGGTGAGAAATGAACAGTCGGTTAATGAACGATGCTTCACATTCTCCCCCTCTATTGCTACGAATTTCGCAATCCATAAGCTTAGTTGATTTCCAACTTATGCTTTGTAGCGCTTATCCGCTTCAACAACTTCATCTTTGCTTTTCAACAAACAAAGGATTACATACGTTGTTCCCATCATCAATGAAGATCATAACGTACTTGTCTCCCCCCTTTATTTTGTATAAACTTTAAATCACCCAAGTAGGTGTGACTAAGTTCTAGAGGAGCGGTGCTTCTTTCGCTATTCCCTTGACGGAATTTGGAAAGGTGATTTTGCCTCTTCGTCTACCTCACATTCATTTTGAGGGTTTATGTCGACAGAAGGCAACAATCTCAACATCGTTAGCTTTTGAATGACTTGCTATTTAACGTGTCTTAATCTATGATGGCATAGATGCACGGATTACAAATATATCATTCATTTGGCTACAGACGTACTGTACCATTCTTAGTTATTACAGACCTGTTGGACTAGTCTCAAATCAGCTTGACCAACAGCGTCCCTTAAACCAAGTTTGGGATATGTATCACATCATCTTAGAGTGATCCCAATCCCTGAAGTCCTATTGAGGACAACCTCTCCAGCCCCTTTGATTTTAGAGGTGGCGTTGCTTCACATGAACAACCTCTTGCCCGTGGTTAGGGCGTAACCGGATTATATGTGATCTGGATACTCTGGCCCACTGCAGTTGCTTTGCAGACTGAGTGTCCAATTTCTTTTCTGCCTTTCTTTAGGCCTTCAGATCATTTAAGACCTGGAAACTCTGGCCCACCTTACTAGGTGTCCATTACTTTTCCTATGAAATGAATTCTGGCCCCACTCCAGTCGCCCGGAGGCTTTGTATGACTGAGTGTCCAATATCATCATATCAAAGGAATTTTGGCCCACTCCAGTCGCCCGGAGGCTTTTTATGACTGGGTGTCTAATATCATCCTATGAAGGATCTTCTGTCAAATAGTATGACAGGTTCAACGTCTATAGCTTTTAGACTTCTTCCGTTAAGATTGGTGCCCAGATAGTTCTTGGCGCTTACTTAAGAGTGGTAACAGTTTTCGCACAGTTAGTGGATCTCTCTCCATCGTATGTGCGAACATACTTTACACACTTTTAATCATTACACTTAAAAGAACGGATCTTTTTAAGTCGTTTACAAAATCCAATCTTTAAACGGGAAAGAAGAAGAGATTAAACTTCTGATTTTTAAAGCGTAAGGAATATAAATTAATTTTATATTCCTCCTTACTTTAATCCATTTTTAATCAGACATCATTTAATTTTTATTCTTGACAAGTAAGAAAAATACTTATCCCAATTTTGGATTCTTTGTCTGGGATAGATATACGCCTTCTGCTGCAAGATAGAACCACATCTTCAGCCTTCTCCTCTTGTCCCAGTTGACATCCTCAGGCTCTCGTGAGCGCTTGTTCCCACCACTCTCGGGAGCGGTGACACTATGAACATGTTGAACTTCAACAATTTCATCATCATTGTCTTCAACCAGAAAACCATTGCCATATCCAGATTTGGTCACACAACTTTTGACCGACATCTTTCGAACACTACTAGTAATACAATACATTCGAGTCTTAATTGTTGGTACTCTATTGTACTTTATAAAGCAGTACGGAAAGTAATAACTATTACAATTGTTCGAAAGGATAGATAAATGGTCAATCTTCAAAACTGCCGCAAGCTTGTTGTGTCTTGAATCTTTATAACCTTGCAAGGACAATGTTGAGAACTGCCGCAAGCTTGTTGTGTCTTGAGTCTTGATATCCTGAAATCAAGAAACAACTAAATCTGGATGGTTACAACGTTGTGTGTTGAGTCGAGTGATTGCACTCTGTCCTTAAGACAAGATTGCCCCGTATATATGCTTTTACGTTAGCGGGCAATAGTCTCCCAAGATAAAACAACACTTTAATCTCAACACTACAAAGCCAATAGGTTGAGCCTGTCGAAGAAAACAATTATGACTCGACTTGCTGAAGATATGGAATAGGAAGGAAGAGTTTCTCTTTACTCTTCTCTTTTGTCTCTTTGTATATAGCGTGTCTCTGTAGTGTATATATTGTGTATACGTGATGGTTTGGTCACTGTTTTTCAGCCACTGTTTTGCTGAATTTCAGCCACTGGTTTTTTGATTTTCTGTGTCTTTTTCCAGTATGTTTTCAGCTTGTTTTTCGTCTATTTTTCTGTCTGTTTTCTCCCACTGAATTGAGCCAAATGAAGCTCAATATATAGCATGGAGGAGGGGCTAAACAAATGCCCAAAACATGGCTGTTAATGGCTATTAGGAGGGCATTAAAACAGCCAAGTAAAGGCAGTAAATGGCCATCAAGTAGGCTGAATTATGGACATGAAGGAGGGTGATAATGAAGGAGTTAATCAGCCAAGTAATGGCTGATTAATGCCTCAAAAAACAGTCCCAACGGTAGGCAGAAAGTTTCCTTCCGTCACATTCCCAGAAACTCTGGGGACCAAACTGTAAATATTGAAACTTCAGGGACCAAACTGTATATATGAAACTTCAAGGATCAAACTGTACATTTGGCAGAGTTCTCTGGTCCAAAAAGATAATATCAGAAAGTCCCCACAGCCCACAGCCCGTGACCGGACGGGCGGCGCGCGTGTGGGCTTAGCCTTGAACCCAAGCCCACAGCCCGTGACCCGAAACCCGAGCCCGAGACCGGACGGGCGCGCGGCGCGCGTGTGGGCTTAGCCTTGAACCCAAGCACATCTAGGTCTTCCCTCTTTTAAACACATGGGATACCCCTTGGGGTCCCAAACCCTTTACCAATTAGAGACTTATATAGAGAGCAATTCTTCTTATTACCACCGATGTGGTAGATTTGTCCCACACCACATTTCCATGCCTTAAACACCTTACTTCGTGGACCAATATCTCTTTCATTTCTCAACGAAATTTGACGATTCTTGGCCCTACGGTCATCTACTCACTTCGTAGATCATGCATGTGCGAAGAGACAAGGTCTCCAACATGCGGAACACTAGTGTTTAATTCATCAAAGATGGGTGACGCATCTCCCCGCCAAAGGCAAATTTCCAACAAACACATTACGAGTCATCTCACCAAGAATAGGAAATCTATTTGAATTATCTTTCCACCAAACCAAAATATTAAAATTATCACTTTCAGCTTCAGTTTCTTCAAGAAGATATTTCTCCAGTTCTGTCTTACTCATACTTTCACTCCCAACTTTATGTTTCTTGTATTCTAATTGCCATGTTACACTTCCTGATATGTCAAATTCGTTGCTAGCTGACACAATAGACACTGAAGAACGAGATCCCATTGAGCTTCTCTTCTGATATTCATTAAATAAAGAAGTCAGATATGCCTTCACTTCATCTCTTATTTTGCCCCCCTTATACTTCCCCATACATTTTCACAAGTACAAATTCCACGTAATCAAATTTGAAACGAGGATCAAACATGCATGCAATAAATATCATCTTATTCATTTTTGTTGGATCACCCCAATATTTGTCAAACTTCTTTTTCATCCTTTTTGCCATTTCCCTTCATGCTATACTTTCATTTTCCATCAATCGACTCAAGAAGTAACAAACTCCACTAATTTCTTGAAAATGAACATTAGATGTGATGTATAGCGAACCTGAAATCCTTACAGTAAGAGCATAAATTTTTTTAAGAAATTATCTCATGTGTCTTACATTCTCCCAATCATCACTTGTAACTAAACCTGCAACCATTTTCCTCACAAAGATATGTAACAAGATAAGTCAGCACTCCGAAATCAAGACAACTATATCTTACAAAGGCTTTCTCAAAGTGTTGTGCCGTATCCAATATTAAATATGTGGAACTCCATCTAATTGGAACATCCAAACATAATGTTTTTTTACAAGTTATCTTTTCAATGTCACAACAATCTTTAAAATTTTTATACCTCGCAGGAGATTGCCTGATATATCTTACAGCTTGTCTGACACGTTTCATTGAATCACCAACTTCCTTCAAACCATCTTGAACAATGAGATTGATTGTATGAGCCATACACCTCACATGAAGGTGTGCACCATCCATCAGATTAGTTCCCCATTTAGTCAATTGTTTAGATTACTCTTTGATTGTGGTATCATTCGAACTAGCATTATCAACGGTAACATTAAATACATTTTATAAACTCCAATCAAGCAAACATTTAGTAATCACATCAGCCATAGTATAACCTTTATGACTAGAGATTGGACAAAATTTTAATATTCTCTTATGCAACTTCCAATCTCTATCGATATAGTGAGCTATAAGACACATATAGTTTATTCTTTGCATCGAAGTCCACGTATCAGTTGTAATAAAAAAAAAATTGGTGCGCTTCTTTAAAGAGTGACTTCAGTTTCTTTTTTTCTTCACAAAAAAATTAAAACAATCCCTTGTCACTGTTGTACGTGAAGGAATTCGAAATAAAGGTTATGCCACTTTCACAAATTGTTTAAAGCCTTCCTTTTCAACCATAGTAAAAGATTGCTCATCTATAATTATCATCCGAGATAAAGCTCTTCTTATTAACTCCTAATCAAATTTCCATGTGTTAACAGTTACGTCACCCTTCTGACCATCAAGACTTTTGGTTGAAAGTTTATAAGCGTTTGAGTATTGTCAATATTATTACGGGGATATACCTTACAATGCTTCCTCAAATGAGTAAGCAATGTTGATGTGTCATTGTTCGTTCACCACAATGTTTACACTTCCCTATCATCGTCAATATATTTTTCAAAATGTTTCCATGGATTTTCTTTTCTTTGATAAATCACTTGAAATAGGAGTATCAGATACTTCTTCATTTGGAACTTCAGTCTCATCAATATTACTATTAGTTCCTGCCATCTATGTACATAGTAAAAGAATACAATGATATTGGTAACAAATATAATTAGTAGATTTGATCTTATAAGAAAATATGCATCATAATGTGATTTAAACCAAAAAAAAAAATAAACACATGACCCAACAGTGATGCCACCCATGCCCATTAACTATTGAAAATTAACTTTTCTATTTCACATCTCAATATTGATATATGTGATAATACTATTATGAAATGAACTATCATGACTATGCAACTAATAATCTTATTTAATGGTGAATAGATAAGAAATACAACTCAAGAAGCAGAAGTTGAGGTGGGTGTTCGGCGGTTCTAGTACAAAAGCTGCCCAATAAGTAATTAGTAAAGGGAGATGTGTTAATATTAATGGTTGTGTGACAATTTTATTCTTAAGAATTTTGTTTATATAAACTAAATTAATGAAGTCAAATGCATTGAACCGGATAAATGGTGGTTGAATTGGTTCATCTCCCAGTAACTAATATAGGCTATACATATCCATATTTTCTTAAGGGGCATTTTGGAAGACAGCCTTTTCACGTTTCATTTTTTATTGATTTCGTCCTCTAAGCTTCTACTCGGCTATAATATTTATTATAGCCATATTCTTACTTTATAATACTCCTTCTATCGAGTTTTATTTATCCACTATACTAAAATATAATTGTTCAATTTTATTTGTCTATTTTAAAAAATCAAGAGATAATTATCATTTTTTATTTATTTTACCCTTATCATTTATTAATGAGTTGACAAGTTCAAGGAGATTTTAGTGATTACATAAATTTTAAAGTATATTTTATTTATTTTAATCATTAGATTACTTAATAATAATTAGTGATGATATAATACAATTATCATTCTATTTTTGGCTACTTAATAGACGTGTCAAGTTAAATATGTGACAAATAAAAATGGACGGAGGGAGACATCAAATCACCAAATTCACTTTTCCCATTTTCCCTTCTTCTATAGAAACAACATTCGTTCTGCTTCTTTTTCATCCTTACCTCTGTATTTCATTCTTCATATAAATAGATCGCATGATGTTCTAGCAATGTACATCAGATGATGGCGGATTAATAGATATGCAAATAAATTTTAAAAAACCCTTACAAATGGGTTTTTCATGGGGTAATTTAATCTCTCACACACAAACAGATGACAACGGAATAATAGGTATGCAACTATCTCTAACACAATATTAATTTTAGGAATATTTGAATTGTATGTTTAAGATTTTGTTGTCATAAATAGCAAAAGAATAGATATTTTTGTATAATTTTATAGGAAAATATAAAAGTAAGAGTGAAAATCGTTAAAAATATAAGCTGAGGTGTAAATTTGTTGTTAATTAGTTAGTATAATATGATCTTCACTATATCTTTGGTCAAAGGATATTTCCGTCTCTTTCTTTCATGATTTCGAATTTACAATTATTTTCTTCTCTTTTCATTTAATAGTACTATATACTACTGTTATTGTCTTTTTATTAATGGATCAAATATAGGACTGTTCAAGAAAAAAAATCTTAAAACAAAAGATCAAACTAAAGAAAGGATTCAACATGTGCTTTGATTTATGATCGTAAGGAACTAATTTTGACAAAACATGTTATCCTCCCCCTTCTTTATTCAAAATCTATTTTTATTGCTAAATCTTTTGTTATATTAATGATCTAAAATTTTAAAAACCTTTTTATATATGCCATAATGAAACAACAGGAAGATTTGAGATGCGAGCATAATTGAAAACATCAATATAATGTTCACAATAAGAATCATAGTCATGGAGTTAATAAAACGTGAGGTGAAACATACATCAAGAATGTTATCTATAAGTCCGCTTGGGCAGCTCAATTGGTTATCAAGGGGGATATTTGGAAAATTGCCAAGGATCGAATCCCGTCAGCGGCAGTGTGGGGGTTACTTTTTGAAATAAAGGAGGACCCCTTGTGCGCAGCGTGGTACTGGTCTAACCTTTGAAATCAATTGAGTCACCATGATTTACCTCCTTCACAGACCTGTCAGACCGGGGTGTGGGGGCTCCTGGAGTGGGAGTTTCACCTTTTTTGGAAAAGAATGTTATTTATAAGGAAGTATTAGGTTATGTACAATCATATCATATGCCGGCATTTAATTACGTCAAAATTTATCTCATTAAACATCGCACCTACCTAACTAACTTTAATCGTTCAATGCAACTTTAAACAATCCATAATATTTTGTATTTGACCAAACTAGTCATTTGAGTAGACTAACTATTTTTCAAATTCAGCTTGTGCTTTTTTTCTCCGTCAAATATACAACTACTCATCGTGTGTTAATGTTATCTTATCGTTCTAAGAAAACTACACCTACAAAATTGGATCACACATACAACGCACGTGTCTAGAAACTAGTACCCTAATAAAAAGAGGCAGTAACTAAAATAAAAGGGTTGAAAGTGGTAAATTCAAACTCTTAACCTAAATATATTTATTTATTCTACAATGATAAAAAGAGTTTAAAGTGGTAAACTCTAACTCTAACTCTTAACATAAATATATATATACCGAACTACGCCCGAGGGTCTAAAGGAGATAATAGACAAGGAATGAATTGATATATAAGGAATTGAAAAATTAAAAGATAAAGGAGATATGCAGAAAGTAAAGTAAGATTAACTTACAAATTATGGTTCCTATTAAGGAATTCATAATTCAAAGGATCTGCAGGAATTTAAATGAAGTAGGCGGTAGAACCGGCCAAGAATTTAAACATGAATTTAAAAAGATTAGATTATATTATCATCTATAATCACATATATTTAAAAGTATTTAAAACTTACAAAGATTTAGAGTTGATGGGAATTTACAATGGCTTTCGGAATTTCGGATGAGGGGATTTTCATCTAAAATTTCTAAGGGGGATTTTAGATGAGGGAATTTAGTTTAGAGAGACACTTCCTCTTTCTAAAATTGAAAATTTTCATCTAAAAAAAGCTTGTTCTAAATGGAGGGGAGAGGGTCTCCTTTTATAGTCTTACATGACATTTTAGTAAATACAAAAAGGAATTACACTATTCATGATAGGATCCGAGTGGAGAATTACGTCATCCATGACATCATTCACGTTTGGCATTTTCTTGAATTATTGCTGGAATCTTTTACTTTCACTGTTTCCTTTTTGAAAGTATCTTTTTGTGGCATTTTCTTTTGTCGGTATTTTGTCTGAATATTATTCCTGGCATTTTGTCTTTTTTGACAATCTTTTCAAATCCATTGTTTCCAAAAATTGCATTATCTTCCAAGTCAATTTTTGGTTCTTCTTCCTCGGATGAAGAGCATTGTTTTGATGAAGATGGCACAAACTTTAGAATTATTGCTTGCATTTCTTCTGGATTTTTGGCCGCTACAAGCATTGATGTCATTTGGGATTTATGTGTAAGAAACTGGATGTGCTTCGGTGTTTGTAGTGGTACCTGTTCATGAATGAACTTCCGGGTATTTAACCATTCATGGAATTTACAATGGCTTTGGGAATTCCGGATGAGGGGATTTTCATCTAGAATTTCTAAGGGGAATTTTAGATGAGGGAATTTAGTTTAGAGAGACATTTCCTCTTTCTAAAATTGTAACTTTTCATCTAAAAAAGCTTATTCTAAATGGAGGGGAGAGGGTCTCCTTTTATAGAGTCTTACATGACATTTTAGTAAATACAAAAAGGAATTACACTATTCATGATTGGATCCGAGTGGAAAATTACGTCATCCATGACATCATTCACGTTTGACATTTTCTCGAATTATTGCTGGAATCTTTTACTTTCACTGTTGCCTTTTTGAAAGTATATTTTGTGGCATTTTCTTTTGTCCGTATTTTGTCTGAATATTATTCCTGACATTTTGTCTTCTTTTGGCAATCTTTTCAGAATCCGTTTGTTGCACAAAACAACATCATCCTCTAAGTCAATTTCTGGTTCTTCTTCTTCTTCTGATGAAGAGCCTTATTTTGATGAAGACGACGCAAACTTTAGAATTATTGCTTGAATTTTCTTCTGGATTTTTGGCCTCTGCAAGCATCGAGGCCATTTTGGATTTCTGGGTAAGAAACTGGGTGTGCCCTGGTGTTTCTAGTGGTACCTGTTCATGAATGGACTTCCGTGTATTTAAAGTCCAGGAATGGTTAAATACCCGGAAGTCCATTCATGAACAGGTACCACTACAAACACCGAAACACACCCAGTTTCTTACACATAAATCCCAAATGACCTCGATTCTTGCAGCAACCAATAATCCAGAAGAAAATTCAAGCAATAATTCTAAAGCATGTGCCGTCTTCATCAAAACAAGGCTCTTCATCCGAGGAAGAAGAACCAAAAATTGACTTGGAAGATGATGCAATTTTTGGAAACAGTGGATTCTGAAAAGATTGTCAAAAGAAGACAAAATGCCAGGAATAATATTCAGACAAAATACCGGCAAAAGAAAATGCCACAAAAATATACTTTCAAAAAGGAAACAATGAAAGTAAAAGATTCCAGTAACAATTCGAGAAAATGCCAAACGTGAATGATGTCATGGATGACGTAATTCTCCACTCGGATCCTATCATGAATAGTGTAATTCCTTTTTGTATTTACTAAAATGTCATGTAAGACTACTATAAAAGGAGACTCTCTCCCCTCCATTTAGAACAAGCTTTTTTTAGATGAAACTTTTCAATTTTAGAAAGAGGAAGTGTCTCTCTAAACTAAATTCCCTCATCTAAAATCCCCCTTAGAAATTTTAGATGAAAATCCCCTCATCCGAAATTTCCAAAGCCATTGTAAATTCCCATCAACTCTAAATCTTTGTAAGTTTTAAATATATGTGATTATAGATGATAATATCATCTAATCTTTTTAAATTCATGTATAAATTCTTGGCCGGTTCTACCGCCTACTTCATTTAAATTCCTGCAGATCCTTTTGAATTATGATTTCCTTAATAGGAACCGTAATTTGTAAGTTAATCTTATTTTACTTTCTATATATCTCATTTATCTTTTAATTTTTTAATTCCTTATATTTCAATTTCTTCCTTGTCTATTATCCCCTTTAGATCATCGGGCGTAGTTTATGTATATACTAAATAATTTAATTTTTTCGATCTTTTGGGTTTTAATTGTATAAATCCGAAACCAAACCGGAAAACCAATTTTTTTAAAACCAAACCTAATATCCAATCCAAACTAAAATTCAGTTTGGTTTGGTTTGATTTTTCGGTTTAATCCGAATAATGCACACCCCTACTTTCTCCTTCGCTCATCCATCATTCCCTTTACATGTCTAGTCTGATCACATTCAATCATCTTCACTTTTCAGTAGTCATATTTTCTTTATCCAATAAACCATCCAAAATGTTGAGCAAAAATTGGATTTCATTGTGGATTTCTTCTTCTTTAGTACTCCATTGTTTCTGTGACTAATTTAACTTTCAAGGCAGAGTGCAAAGTTAAATACTACTACATCCATTCTAATTTTAGTGTTTTTAATTAAACTGGTGAAGAATATTGAGTATACATCAAAGAGGAATACAAAAAAAAGGAAGATTAGAAGAGAAGAGAAGAGAGGAGAGGAGAGGAGAGGAGAGAATATTATTCATCATCAAAAGCATGTGAGTATCTATACATGAACTAGTATATATAGCTATGTGTTTAGTCCTAACTCACTAACTAACAAATGGACTAATACACTTAACGGCTATAATCTATTTACTACAAAAATGATCAAACTACCCTTATGACTACTTTACTCAACACTTCCCTTCAAACTTGGTGGTGTGAAAATATTAAGGACACAAAGTTTGGATATCAAATATTCATGTTGGACTCTGTTAAGGCTCTTGGTTAATACATTAGCAGGTTGGTCATGAGTTGAGATATACTCAGTCTTCATCAATCCTCGTTGAGTCTTCTCCCTTATAAAATGACAATTAATTTCTATATATTTTGTTCTTTCATAGTAGACTAGGTTGGCAGCAATCTGCAAAGTTGACTTGCTATCACTCTGAATACAAACTGGCAGTTTCACTTGAACTCCAAGATCCTTAGTCAAGCCAATTATCCATGTTAACTCTGCAACAGTTGATGCAAGACTTTTGTACTCAACTTCTGCTGAACTCTTTGAAATAGTAAACTATTTCTTTGACTTTCAAGAGATCAATGAATCTCTTAATTTGTTTGCAAAGACTGTAAGTGATCTCCTTGAGAAGGGACATGAGGCCCAGTCTGCATCACAATAGGCAGTTAGAACATCTTGCTCGTTGCTGGAGAGTAAAATTCCTTGACCTGGTTTTCCTTTTACATATCTGACTATCCTTAGAGCTGCATCCATATGTGACTTCTTTGGCTTTTGAAGAAATTGACTTAGATTTTGCACACTGTACGCAATATCATGTCTGGTCACAGTAAGATATAAGAGTTTCCCTATGATTCTTTGATATGCTGCTTGATCTGACAATACTTCATCTTCTAACTTAGCTTCACCATCTTCTGTGATCTTTTTATGTTTATCATATTCTCTAGATGTAATCTTTGTGACAGTATCCAAAGGAGTATTAGCTGGTTTTGCAGCACATGACCCAAACACAGAAACTAATTCCAATGCATACTTTCTTTGATGCATCACAAAGCCTTATTTAGATCTTGCAAATTCAATTCGCAGAAAGTATTTCAACTCTCCCAGATCTTTTATTTTAAAAGCTCTATGTAGTGCAGTCTTGGTTTCCAAAATCTTATCAAGACTGTCTCCAGTTATGAGCATATCATCAACATAAACTATTACTATAATGATCCTTTTGTCTGTTCTTTTTATGAGCAATGAATAATCATACTGACTTTGATTAAATCCACACTTCACCAATGCTTCACTTAGTTTTGCATTCCACTGCCTAGGTGTTTGCTTCAATCCATACAAGGATTTAGTGAGTCTGCATACTTGTGTATTCTCCCCTTGACTCTTAAATCCTTGAGGCAACTCCATGTAGATTTCATCAAATAAATCCCCTTGAAGGAATGCATTGTATACATCCATCTGGTGAATGTACTACTTCTTAGCTACTTCAATAGCCAGGAATGTTCTCAAAGTAACCATCTTCACTACAGGGCTAAATGTCTCTTGATAGTCAATACCCTCTGTCTGACTGTACCCTTTGGCCACTAACATGGCCTTGAACCTCTCTATTTCTCATGTTGACTTGTATTTCACTCTATAAATCCACTTGCAGCCAATAGGTCTTTTGCCTTGTGGCAGAGTCACTACTTGCCAAGTGTTGTTGTTCTCAAGTGCTTGGATCTCTAATTGAATAGCATCTACCTATCTGTGATCTTTGATTTCTTCTTCATAGGAAGTAGGCTCAACTATGTTATAAAAAATGCAAGATAACTTTGATATTGAAGGGATAATTTGTCATATGATATATAATTTTGACAGTGCATAAGGTATATCAGTATGAATATTTAAGGATATAAAATCCTTCATCCACCCAGGAGGATGTTTCCTCTAGATGATTTTCTTGTATCTGTTACTCTTGGCACTTCTGTAGTTGGTGCTACTGGTGCAAAATTAGGAACAATTTGATTTTGATCTATAGCCTCATTTTGAACTGGAGGCAATGGAACTGCCTGTATATTTGCAGGTGGTTCAAGTTCCACTTCTTACAGATTTTGACTGGTTCTGAGCCTGCACATCACATTGAATATCACCTACGCTCTGGAAAAGAAGATCAGGTGTAGTAAATATAGCAGATGATTGAAAAATAGTGTTTTGAAATGGGAACACCTCTTCTCTGAAGCTTACATCCCTGAACACCTCTTCTCTGAAGCTTACATCCCTGAACACCTCTTCTCTGAAGCTTACATCCCTGAACACCTCTTCTCTGAAGCTTACATCCCTGAACACCTCTTCTCTGAAGCTTACATCCCTGAACACCTCTTCTCTGAAGCTTACATCCCTACTTACAAAGAACATTTTATTAGCAATATCATACAGTATATATCCCGTCTTAGTCTCAGAGTATCTCATATGAACTGCTCGTCTAGTTCTAGGTATGGCTGGCCAGTGGGCCGGGTCGGCCCAGTCCCGCCCCGAACCCGGCCTTTTTTTTAAAAAAAAAAATTGTAGTATCGGGACTCGAACCAGGACGGGACATGGTCTCATCCCGTCCCGGCCCGCCCCAATCCCGCCAGGCCCAACCCGGTCCCAGTCCAACCCCGATCCTGTCCGAAACCCCCTTTTGCACAAATAGTTACATTTTGGCCGTTGTGCAACGGTCATTTTTGGCCTCCCCCCTCCCCCAACCCCCCTACCCCCTTAATATTTATTTTTAACCCATAAGTTATTATATTTACACTTTAACCCAATTTCCCAACTATAAATAAATACCTCATTTTCTCTTCATCTTTCTCACAAATCTTTCTACAATCTCTCTAACCTCTCAATATATCTCTCTACAAGTCTACATTGTCTACTAAATATTCAATTTTATTTATTCATTTGGGAGTGAAGTTGGCAACTAGCTTGAGGATCTTTCATCGAGCAAAGTTTCAATTTTCAACCTCTCGATTCCACGTCGGCGTTTGGTACATTCGTTCCTTCATTAAATTATTATTATCTGTTTATTTTATTTAGCGCACTTAATTTCATTTACTTTAATTATTTATTAGTATAATTTAAATTTATAATGGTTTAAACGTATGCTTACGGGTAGGGGTCATGCTTCTTCTAGTAGGGGCAACAAGGGCAAGGGTACTTCTTCTAGTCATCCTATTTCTAGACAGAATCCTATTCCTACACAGGATGATTTTGTTGATACTGAACATTTTCCTACAATACCATTAGATTTAGACGAGGAGCTTTTTTCTGGAACTCAAGAAGACTTTAATTTAGACGATGATCTAGATGATACACCCACTAATGTAGATGACAACACACCCACTAGTGCACCTTCAACTGAAATGCCTCATATTCCCCCTAGTATGAGACGAGGTCCAGCAAAACGAATATTAAAATCAGATGCATGGACATTTTTTGATAGGGACGTAGAGAATCAAGTAGCTAGATGTAAAATTTGTAAAGATGTTTTAAAATTTAAAACTGGAAAAGGTCACGGTGGGACGGGGGGTTTAATGAGACACATAGCAAGGGCTCATCCAGCTAGATATGCCCAATACGAGGCTTCAAAACCGGGTGCGCAAACGTCCGCTCCATCGGGACAAGGTTCACATACTGTCCCGGACCAAGTACAGGATCAAATTAACCCTATGACGGGGGGAATTGTAGGCCCTAAATACGATAAACATAGAGATATGGAAGCAATAACAAAATTAGTTGTTGTGGAGGGTTTGCCTTTTTCATTTCCTTCATCTCCCGGTTTTATTCATTACATTAGAGATATGTATAATCCTACTTTTAACGGTTTTCCTAGATCAACTGTTAAGAGAGATGTATTTAAATTCGCACATGAATATTAACAGTATTTACGTTATTCATTATATCATTTTAATGAAAAAGTGACTGTCACTTATAATATAGGCTGTAGTACTAACGACTATGATTATTTAACGGTAACCTGTCATTGGATAGATTATAAATGGTCTATGCCAAAACGTATCTTAGCGTATAGATATATAGATGATAGGCACACTGATACTTTTATTGCAGAAAATATTTATCAAGTGTGCGATTATTACGGAATAACCGATAAAATTATGACTATTACATTAGATAACGCTTCTTCTAACAATTACGCTATTACAATTTTTAAAAATAGTTTAACTCCATCTTTACCAGATCATTTTCATATAAAATATGTGTACCATATATATAACTTAATTGTAAAGGATGGTCTATCACTTTTTGAAGACATTCTTAGTAAAATACAATTTGCTATAAACTTTATTTTTAAAAATAATAAAATACAACGAAGAAAAGAATATAAAAAAACTTGTCACAATTGCCAACTACCTTATAGAAAAATTTCAGAAGAAGTACCACTAGGTGGAATTCTTTATACGAGCAACTACTTGTTGCTTATGACTATAGAAAATATATAACTTTATTTTTTAACTCTCATAATCAAAATCCAGCTGATATGGTTGTAGATAGCGATTGGGGAAAAAATTTCAAACTTATTGTATTTTTAGAGAAATTTTTTCAAGCAACAAAAGAATTTTCCGATATATATTATCCTACTATTTCAACTATGTTGTTTTATATAGATCTAATATTTTTACTGCTTAATGAATATATGGATAAACCAGCTTATAAGGCAGCTATTAAAAATGTTTATCAAAATAAAAAAATATTTTATTCCTATTCTCACTATTTATATTATTGGTGCTGTATTAAATCCGACTATTAAAATAGACGGTACTAAATCACTTATTGAAACTATTTACGATTGTATAGCAGTACTACCACCTCCAAGTCTCAAAAATCCAAATCACCCACCACATATTGAACAAACTAAAGAAGAAGTGTTGTCTAGCGTACAAGACGAATACAAAAAAATATATAGGTTTTTCCAACAAGAAAGTGCTAGCAACCTACCGGCTTCCATACCATCTTCTTCTTCTTCAACACAACCTCACAAAAGACGTACTGTTTCTGCGACTAGTATTGAAAGCCTCAGAAATAGAATGTGCGGCGGCCGTACCGCTACTAACCAAATTAGCGAGTTTGATATTTTTGTTTTGCAGAGTTCTGTACCGTACCAAGCAGTTCTCAATGAAGAAGGACGTGAAGACTTGTTTGAAATCTTTGGAGGGGAATGAGAAAACCTTTCCGACACTTTCAATGATGGCCCGAGATGTTTTGAACATTCAAGCGTCATCAACGGCGTCTGAAAGCGCTTTTTCTGTCGGCAATTATCAAATAGGAGAGCACAGACACTCATTAGCCGGAGACAGCTTGGAGATTATAGTATTATTCCGAGATTGGATACAAGCAGAGCGGAGAAGGTGCGGTCAACTGGAGATCAACGAAGAAGAAGATGAAAACTACAACGAAATCTTATCCGAAGGTGGTGGAAGCGACATGGAGCAATTTGACCAACAAATATCAATTCCAACCGAAGAACCACAGGAAATTATCAAGAAATTAGAACAGGTTTTTTTCAAAATGTAATTTTTTTAATTGCAATTTTACTATGTAATTTTTAACTTTTGAACAACACCACAAAGTTGCAATTTTGACAATTGTATTTGTATTACAAAAAAAATCATATGTCTATTAAATAATATAAGAGGCACAAAAACAACCTTGAAATGTTTTTATTACACAATCTTATTTAATTATTGAGTTTTTTATATCGGGACGGGACTTCGGCAAATCCCGCCTATCCCGATCCCGCCTGACCCGACCCGATCTCGCCAAACCCGGCCTGATTGTCCCGAGCCCGGCCCACTGGCCACCCCTAGTTCTAGGCATAAGATTATCTTTTTTTTCAACTATTTTTGTATGACACAAGCACCCTAAGACCCTTAAATGTGCAAGAGAAGGTTTTCTGTTATGAAGTTTCTCATAAGGTGAAATATTCCCTATGACAGTAGAAGGAATCCTATTATTAATCAAATAGGTGATAACCTTAACACAATAATCCCAAAATCTCAAAGAAATATTAGCTTGGAACCTGATTGCTCTTGTAAGCTCTAAGATGTGTCTATGCTTTCTCTCAGCTATACCATTTTACTGAGAAGTATATGAGCAAGAGGTCTGGTGTACCACCCCAAAATCATTAAACAACTCAGTGCATAAGGAATTGATGAACTCAGTTCCATTGTCTGTTCTCACAATCTTTAAACAAGTATCATACTGAGTCTTAACATATGTAGTAAAATGTTTAAGAATCACAATTACATCAGACTTAAGTTCCAACGAAAATATCCATGTAATTCTTGAGAAGTCATCTACAATTGTGAGAAAAAACTAAAACCATTAGAAATAGCAACTTCATAGGGACCCCACAAGTCCATATGAACCAGTTCAAATGCTGTTGTACTAACAGATGTACTAATAGGAAATAGTAGCCTAGTTTGTATAGCTTTAGGATAAACAATACACTCATTCATTATTTCAACTACATAGGACTTTTGTTGAGGAAACAGCTTGAGCAAAGTATTGAGTGGAACATGTCCAAGTCTCTTATGCCAAGTACTGATCTCCCATTTATTCAGAGTCTTTGTAGTAGAGGCAGCAACAGATATAGCAGATATAAATCCATATTTTCTATTTCCTGGAAGCCTTTGATTGACTAAGAAGTAAAGACCCTTCCATTCTCTACCAATCTCCTTCACCTTCCCATTGTAGAGATCCTGAAATACACAGCAATGAGGGAAAAATCTAGTAGAACATTGTAATTATCTAGTGGCCTTTAAAACTGAAAGCAGATTATACTTGAATTGTGAAACATGAAAGACATCTTGCAAAGTACTTTTGAGTGATATATCACTAGTACCAGTATGAGTAACTTGTGATATATCCCCATTAGGTGGAAAAACTTTTCTAGGTTTTTCAATTTTTGAAATAGCATTCTTATTAAGCATATCAATATTAGATGACATGTGATTAGTAGCACCTGTGTTAATAATCCAAGTAGGTGGATCTTTGATACTAGTGCTACTGTTACCTGATATATTCATTGAATTAGCTAAAATAATGCTTCATTGATTCTGTTCCATCATCTTGCAGATTTGATCATATTGCTCTGGTGTGAACTTTGGTGGCATCACCACATTCCCATAACTACCAGTGTTTTATCCAGTTGAACCTTGCATCTGATTATAACATGTGAATTGATTTTGTGAACCCTAAGAATATCCAATACATAGGACTGCATTTGAGGATGATTTTGTGGATGATACTGATTCTTCTGAGGCCAATTTTATTCAACCATCATATTGTGAGCACTAGGTCCTATCCTCCTTTGTTTGTCTCTATGCTCAAACTTTCTATTATCACTATTTTTGTAACCTGTCCCCTGTTGCTCATTAGCCTTGGGATGACCTGGTGGATATCCTATAAGCCTGTAACAATCCTTCATGTAATGTCCTTTGAACTTACAATGATCACAAAATACATTTGAATTATAGTTAGGATTGTATGTTCTTTTTTCTTTTTGAAAGCCTGTTCTTGAGTACATTGCTATAGATTCTTGAACACCAGGTGGTTCAACTCCAAGAAGTCTTGTGTTACTCGCTGATTGTCCTGTTGACTCTCATCACTAACAATCATGAAATACACTTGATTAATTGAGGGAAATGATATCATCATCAATATTCTAACTCTTTGCTTGGGCATAAGAGCCATTGAGCCCCATTAAAAATTGATAGACCTTCAGCCTTTGTAGATAGATCACAAAATCCTTGAATTTTTCACAGTTACAGGCAGGAGCAGGAACCATTGACTCAAATTCAACCCATAAGCCCTTTAAGTTTGAGAAATATGTAGCAACAGATTCTACACCTTGTGTAATAGAAGCAATTTCTTGATGCAAGTTATAAGTCCTAAAACCATCTATCTTGTTAAATCTCTCTTTTAAATCTTTCCACACAGCATATGCATCTGAAGCATACACTATACCGGGGGTGGGGTGGTGTAAGAAATCTAAATCTTTTTAAATTTAACAAAAAAATACTTTTAAATTTTTAACAAAAAAAATTAAATTTAAATTTAAGAAAGAATCTAAAACTCTTTTTTAAAAAATAAAATATTTTTGGAGGGGTGGTGGGGTCGCAAGGGGGTGGGATGGTGTAAGAAAAAACTTTTAGAAACTTTTTTTTACAAAAACACTAAAAAATTTTGGAGGGTGGTGGTGGTGGGTCGGGGAGGGGGGTGAGGGGTTCGCAGCGACACGGGGTTTTAGAAAACAAAAAAAATAAAAAACAATTTGGGGTGGGGTGGGGTGGGGGTGGGGGTGGGTGGATTCGTAACGGGTGGAGTGGTGTAGAAAACCAAAAAAAAATTTAAAACTTCTACAAGAAATTTTCTTTGGGGGTGGGGTTGCATAGTGTGGTGGGAGTGGTTGGGTTTGGTTGGGTGAGTGGTTAGGGGGTGGTGGTGGAGTAGTTGGTTGAATGCCACTTGTGAGACTTATTTCCCCTACTTTTATTAGGGAAGTCATTTTTCTCATTTTAAGAAACTTGTTTTTCTGAAGAAAATATTTTTAATTTTTTTGACCAAACGAACATGAGAGAATTGGAAAACATTTTCTGAAAAATATTTTCCTACATACCGAACACATCCATAAAGTTGTCATGTATGATGTGGAATTGTCAACTTACTAAATTAAGAAAGATACACTCTTTTTAGGACAGACGAAAATGAAAGTAAGACACTTAAATTAGGACGGAGCTTCATTCTTACACGTATGTCCTAATTCTTTCTGAAGCAACTTTAACTTACTAAACTTAAAATTCCTAAAGTCATTCTTAAGAATAACAATTCTATCCTTAATACCTTGAATTTTTTTTCTTCGACCTTTGCTTTCCCCCTTGTCGCCAAGCTAGTAAAGAGAATCGACATTTCTTTAATTTAAAGCTAATTTTAGATTATTCAAATCCTCCCATATATCTATTCCAAGATCACTCTATAATCACATTCACTTCTTACTTTTCACTCCAGTTTATGTAGAAATAAAACCTCCTCTTCTTTTTCATAGGCTAGATTTCGTATTCATAAGTAAAGCAGTATGGTCAGGAGCCTTGATTTCTAAGTGACTAATATTCACTAGATTAAATTCTAGTCTTCAATTCGGAGAACTTATGGTTCTATCAAGTCTTTCTTGAATAATACATCATTTTCTCTAAAACATCATCAAATTCATGATTTTTCATTAAAGCCAAAATCTATCGCTCCTACATCCCATAAGAAGTTTCTAAAGTCTATAACGAGAGTTATCTCTTTAATCCTACCTCTTGACTACTCCGGATTATCAATTATATCGTTAAAGTTTCCTGATGTTACCCAATATGAATTCCATCGGACCCCGCACATAGCGGAAGCTTAGTGCACCGGGCTGCCCTTTTTACCCAATATAAATCCCAACTACTCGATTTAACAATAAATTCCTGCAATTGAATTCTACGAGTAGCTTTATCAATATTTAAATAGATAAATACATATCAATATTTACAGCCTGATACCATATTATGTACATAACTTTCAATATAAAAGAAGGAAGAATGAAATTAATATAACTGGATATCGTCGTTCCAAAATAAGTATAGCCTTCCAGCTAATTCTATCGGATCCACAATAATAGCACGAAAACTCTTTAAGCATAGGAAATTTTGCCTTTTCCATAGGAAACTCCAATTTAAACAGGAACTGGCCTGAAACTATATGTAAGGGCACTCTCATCCACTGGCTGCAAGGAAACAACTGGATTGGCTTTTCTAACTCTCTTTAAAAGAGACTGCTAGTCAAGCAGGCGTTGAACACAGACTGAGACTCTCCCGCCCCTTTGACGCAATTCCTGCACTTGATGTCGGATCTCCTCATTTTAAAATTGGGATAAGCGAGAAGCCGTCAGAGCAGCTGTAGAATGGAGATTGCAATTCCATGTTTTATATGAAAGGGGTGGCATGTGAAACCAACAATCCGATATTCTGGAATAAGAGCAGTGGCACTTGCGGAAATAGATTTTGAGGAAGGGACTGATTGAACTAAGGAACTGAACTAATGGACGAGGAGGAAGAGAAAGTTGAGAGTATATCCGGAGAAAGAAAAAAACCTTTTCAGGATGAGACTACAAACCCTAATAGAGCCAATGAGAAAGCAGTTGCGGGCCAGTGTAGGCTTGCTCCGTACAGGTTACATCTGGGCCTTATGATGATATTCTTTTCAATTCATTTTGAATTTTCAATTTAACCAACACTGGGGTGCCGCACAATCCGTTTAGATCTATTTCAGTTGCCAATGCTTTAGCTTTTCCAGCATTCGCCGCCCCTTCAATAGCCTTTTGCGCGGATCCTGCACCTGCGCTTCCACCATATTTAATTGTCTCTAAACTCTCAGTATCTTTTTTTTTTATTTTTCGTTTCACTTAATTAAAAGGAGGATTTTAAGCAATCTTAGTAACGACCTTAGATTTGGGAATCACTTTTAATAGTAAGATAAAGTTGTTCCATTTCTCGTAATTGGGGTTAATTTTGACCTTTGCCTATTAATTATTTTGCTTTTGGATTCCAAACTCAGTTGAGGTCTGAATGAACAAATTGATAATCCATTATAGTTTAGGATTTAAAAAGAAAGAAAATCATGGGAATAATTTCACTTTCTCAAATTAATTAAATAAAAAGTGTATATTAGAAATCATAAATTAATCAAGTTATATTTTCTTTATATCAATGATAAAGAAGTTAAAAAGAAAAGTTTAAAAAAATTAAAACAAAAAAATAAAGTAATATGTAAATTAGAGGCTCCTCCTTTCACTTTTACTTGTCCACTATTAACTTTGTACACTCCTTAAGAAATAATAAAAATGAAGTGCACAATTTATCATGATACCCATATTAATTGATGCATAATTTTAATGGACTTGGAAAATAATTTGAAATGGGTAATTAATACTACGGATAAAACAAGAAAAAAGAAATTGTCTTCTCTTCATATGTTAAAAGTGACAAGTAAAAGAGAAAATCTATTTTTATTTTTAGTATATGGACAAGTAAAAGTGAACAGTGGAGAAGGGAGTAAATGTTAGTACGAAATTTGTAAAATCTTTATCCCAAATTAGTACTATAGTCAAACCTCTCTATAATTGTCATTCGTTATGATAACATTTCATTATAACGGCCTGATTTTCTCCTGAATTGGTTTTTCATGTTATATTTTACTTCACTATAACAACATTCTACCTATAACAGCAGTGCCATTCATTATAGCGGTATACTCCTTGTAAAATTACATCTCTATAATAACTATACTCAAATATTGTGTAATAATATTTTGTAAGAAATATATTGGTGTATAAAAATAAAGTATTAAAATATGTATAATAATAATCATTAATGTCATGAGCATAGTAAATGTCATGTACTTATAGCTCAAAAATCATGTCATAACTCTAACAAGCAATGAATACTATCACTTATATGAAATTTTGACGTAACAGTTTCAATCATTAAAACTTACACAATGAAAAGATTATTGCACAAGTGATTGGAGTGGAAGAACAAGAGATAACCGATGCAGAAGGTGACAATGAAAGTGTTGATAAAGAGTCAACTATTGCTACTAGAGGTGAGATGGAAGAGTCAACTGTTAAGCTCTTAGACAACCTTTAAGGGAAAACTATTGAATTTCTTTTTGTTGGAAGGTTGGACAAAATTCTTTGTCAATTTAAGCGTTACATCATCACTAAGAGACTAGAATTTATGAACCAATACAAATTATAGAATTCTTATATCAAATTTGACATATTTAAATTTTCAATTAATTTTAAATACATATATTCCTTAGATTCTATTTTTTTTATTGATAGGGTATAACTAATTATGAATTTATTACTTTTTATAATTTTTAATTAATGAGATGAAAATCAATTAAAATTTTAAAATGAAATGAAATTTTATTTATAATATAAAATGTACAAAAAGATAATTATTTACATATTTTTATTTATAACAATTTAAAAAATCTAAATCTCAAATATCAGTATACATATATAACAACATTTGAGTGTATCAAATAAATGATAGCACGGTATAGCTGGCCAGTGGGCCGGGCTCGGGTCTGGCGGGCCGGGTTTGGCGGGGTCGGGGCGAGACAAGCGAAGGGGGAGGGGTCAGGTCTGGCGGGGTTTGGCGGGGTCGGGTTTGGCGGGACTTGCTCCAGTCCCGTCCCGATCCTGATCCCGTTGGAATCGGGTCGGGGCGGGGTCGGGATCAAGGCGGATTCTGGCGGGTTTTCCTTTTTTTTTTTAAAATAACATATGTATAAAAAAAACTCAATAAACAAGACAAGATAGTGTAATAAAAACATCCCAAGGCTGTTTTTGTGCCTCTTATATTATTTAATAGACATATGATTTTTTTTGTAATACAAATACAATTGTCTAAATTGCAACTTTGTGATGTTGTCCAAAAGTTGCAAATTACATAATAAAATTGCAATTAAAAAAATTACATTCTCAAAAAAACCAGTTCTAATTGCTTGATAATTTCATGTGGTTCTTCGGTTGGAATTGGTATTTGTTGGTCAAATTGATCCATGTCGCTTCCACTACATTCAGATAAGATTTCGTTGTAGTTTTCGTCTTCTTCTTCGTTGATCTCCGGTTGACCGCACCTTCTCCGCTCCGCTCGTATCCAATCTTTGAATAATACTGCAATTTCCAAGCTGTCTCCGGCTAATGAGTGTCTGTGGTCTCCTATTTGATATCTGCCGTGCGAAAAAGCGCTTTCGACGCGATTGATGACGCTTGAATGTTCAAAACATCTCGGGCCATCATTGAAAGTGTCGGAAAGGTCTTCTCATTCCCCTCCGATTTCAAAGTCTTCATGTCCATCTTCATTGATTACTTCTTGGTACGGTACAGAACCCTGCAAAACAAAAATATCAAACTCGCTAATTTGGTTAGTAGCGGTACGGCCGCACATTCTATTTCTGAGGCTTTCAATACTAGCCGCATAAACAACATGTCTTTTGTGAGGTTGTGTTGAAGATGAAGAAGATGGTATGGAAGCCGGTAAGTTACTAGCATTTTCTTGTTGGTAAAACCTATATATTTTTTTGCATTGGTCTTCTACGCTAGACAACACTTCTTCTTTAGTTTGTTCAATAGGTGGTGGATGATTTAGATTTTTTGGACTTGGAGGTGATAGTACTTCTATACAATCGTAAATAATTTCAATAAGTGATTTAGTACCGTCTATTTTAATAGTAGGATTTAATATAACACCAATACTATATATTCACTAAGTAATAAAAATATTAGAGTTATATAAAACAACATAGTTGAAATAGTAGGATGATATATACCGGAAAATTCTTTTGTTGCTTGAAAAAGATTCTCTAAAAATACAATAAGTTCAGAAAATTTTACCCAATCACTATCTACAATCATATCAGCTGGATTTTGATTATGAGAGTTAAAAAATAAAGTTATAGGTTTTCTATTGTCATAAGCAACAAGTAGTTGCTCGTATAAAGAATTCCACCTAGTGGATACTTCTTCTGGAATTTTTCTATAAGGTAGTCCACAATCGCGACAAGTTTTTTTATATTCTTTTCTTCGTTGTACTCTATTACTTTTAAAAATAAAGTTTATAGCAAATTGTATTTTACTAAGAATGTCTTCAAAAAGTAATAGACCATCCTTTACAATTAAGTTATATATATGACACGCGCATTTTATATGAAAATGATCTGGAAAAGATGGAGTTAAACTATTTTTTAAAATTGTAATAGCGTAATTTTTAGAAGAAGCGTTATCTAATGTAATAGTCATAATTTTATCGGTTATTCCATAATAATGACACACTTGATAAATATTTTCTGCAATAAAAGTACCAGTGTGCCTATCATCTATATATCTATACGCTAAGATATGTTTTTGCATAAACCATTTATAATCTATCCAATGACAAGTTAAAGTTAAATAATCATGGCCGTTAGTACTATGACCTATATCAGACGTGATAGATACTTTGCCATTAAAATGATATAATGAATAACGTAAATATTTTTGATATTCATGTGCGAATTTAAATACATCTCTCTTAACATTTGATCTAGGAAAACCGTTAAAAGCATGATTATATATATCTCTAATGTAATGAATAAAACCGGGAGATGAAGGAAATGAAAAAGGCAAACCCTCCACAACAACTAATTTTGATATTGCTTCCATATCTCTATGTTTATTGTATTTAGGGCCTACAATTCCACCCGTCGTGGGGTTAATTTGACCCTTTACTTGGTCCAGAACAATATGTGAACCTTGTTCCGATGGAGCGGACGGTTGCGCACCCAGTTTTGAAGCCTGATATTGGGCATACCTAGCTGGATGAGCACTTAATACGTGTCTAATTAAACCCCCCGTCCCACCGTGACCTTTTCCAGTTTTAAATTTTAAAACATCTTTACAAATTTTACATCTAGCTACTTGATTCTCTACGTCCCTATCAAAAAATGTCCATGCATCTGATTTTAATATTCGTTTTGCTGGACCTCGTCTCATACTAGGGGGGAATATGAGGCATTTCAGTTAAAGGTGCACTAGTGGGTGTGTTGTCATCAACATTAGTGGGTGTATCATCTAGATCATCGTCTAAATTAAAGTCTTCTTGAGTTTCAGAAAATAGCTCATCGTCTAAATCTAATGGTATTTGTAGGAAAATGTTGAGTATCAACAAAATCATCCTGTGTAGGAATATGATGACTAGAAGAAGTACCCTTGCCCTGGTTGTCCTACTAGAAGAAGCACCCTTACCCTTAAACATACCTATTAATCCTTCCATTTTAATTATGATAATAAATAATTAAAGATAATAAAATTAAGTGCGCTAAATAAAATAAACAGACAATAATAATTTAATGAAGGAACGAATGTACCAAACGTCGACGTGTAATCGAGAGGTTGAAAATTGAAACTTTGCTCGATGGAAGATCCTCAAGCTAGTTGCCAACTTTACTCCCAATTTCCAAATGAATAAATAAAATTGAATATTTAGTAAACAATGTAGACTTGTAGAGAGATATATTGAGAGATTAGAGAAATTTTAGAAGATTTGTGGGAAAGATGAAGAGAAAATGAGTTATTTATAGTTGAAAAATTGGGTTAAAGTGAAAATATAATAACTTATGGGTTAAAAATAAATATTAAGGAGATATGGGGGCTGGGGGAGGGGGGAGGCAAAAAATGGCCGTTGTTCTACGACCAAAATCTAAAATGATCGTTGGTGCAACGGTTATATTTGCAAAGGGAAGTTTTCGAGCGGGATCGGGATTGACGGGCCTGGGGCGGGCTCGGGACGGGTTGAGACGAGACATTGTCCCATCCCGATTCGAGTCTTGCTACCGATTGTTTTTTATACTGATCAGAATCGGGTCGGGGTCAGGCCGCCCTGGCCCACTGGCCAGCCTTATAGCACGGTAAATCATCGAAGGACAAAAAGTTTCGGGAGAAAAAAAAAGGAAAATCCAAAATTTCAGTGGGAATTGGGAAAGGGAAATAAATGCTCGTGTTTGATGCTGCTTTATTCTTCTTGTTATTCCCTCACCTACCACACAAACTCGAATACAAGCATCAATTTCACGCATTCTCTTTGTTGAAGATAAGCTATGGCTAATGGAACTGAAGCAGACAACACTCTGCTCTCCATTTGTTATAAGCCTGGCTCACTTCAGCTACTCGATCAAGTATTCTCTCTCTTTATTTGTTAATCAATTATTCATTTAAGCAACTTTTACTTCGGCTTTTCATTTTCAATGAAGTGCTTTGGAAATAGGTTTCCTTAGATTTATGTTTCTGGTCAATTAGAAAAGAAGAAGACGAAAAAAAATCAAGTTTCTTGAAATTTTCATGAAAAAGGCTGTTACTTTATTACTCCCTCTGTCTCTGCAATCATTTACTTTTTAATCTGTCCAGAAATAATGTTACTTTTTTATATTTAAAAATAATTTAACTTTATTTGATAATTTATAGTCACACAAATATTTAAGATTTATTTTAAATCATAAATTTTAAAAATCTTATGGTGCCACATAAATTGGGATGGATGGAGTATTAAACTGAAGTTGGCGGTTTCTAAGTTGCTTGTTTTCACATTTTGAGCAACTAGTTGTTTCCCTGTGATTTAACGAGATTTGAGTATTTCTTGAACAGAGAAAACTCCCCTTAGAGACCATTTATTTGGATATCCGAGATACAAAAGATGGCTGGTAATTATTTTCCCCCTCTTTTCTATTCTTCATTGACTGATCAGTTATGTGTAATTTGTTTTACTGAGCTCTTGTAGTGTTATGATGCCATATTTGCCATTCGTTATACTTTTTTGATATATTTGCCATTGACATCCAACTTTCAGGCCATATTTACCCCTAATCCGTTAAATCCTCATGTCCCCACCTTAATTTTCTTACGTGGCGCCTACTTAATCTGACCCTTTTCCGTAACAAATAAGTGGAATGGTTGTAGATGATTCATATAACAGACCTCCATTTTGTTTGGAACTGAGGCGTAGTTGATTGATAAAACATTGCTGCTGCTCTTGCTAGTGCATATGTTTTCCCTGATAAAAAATCTTGTCCCTCTTTCCTTTTACGTGGATTCCGCTGACTGTTATTATGCCTAAAGGTTCTTGAATATGGAGTGACCTTTTCCACTTGCCTTCTGCATATATGCAGGGATGCGATTAAGGAAATGGTTGTCCGTGGGGCGCCTGCAATTGCTATAGCTGCTGCGCTATCTTTGGCAGTAGAAGTTTCAAACTTAGCTTCATTTGATGGGACTTCTGATGATGCATCAGTTTTCCTAAGTAAAAAATTGGATTATCTTGTTTCAAGGTAACATTTAAGTAGGACTCAAAATAATATTTGTCTTCTTATCTCTTGTAATTGTGAGATTCTACGTTGTTTAAGTTCTTTGAAGGATCTGATGATATTTTATTTCTTTTATGTAGTCGGCCAACAGCTGTTAATCTTTCAGATGCTGCAGTAAAGCTTAAAGAAGTTATAAAGAAGGCTGCTGCCACAGCCAAAGAAGCCAATTCAGTTTTCCAGGTAGTAACTGTTGGAAATTTACTAATGTGGAATTAAGTATATCCCATTATTTATGACTCAACAAATGGGGCCCCGCACGTCGGAAACGTCGTTTCCACACACGCGCACACGTAGTGCCAAATATCGCAAATTTCATTAGTGAAAGAGATATTGGTACGTATGTAATACGTTTGAGACATAAAATGATGGACGGTTATTGGCCAAATGACAGTATTCCACGTTGGTAAACGAAGGAAGAAGTGTAAGATGAAACGAGTCGGAAATCGCCGCGGAGCCGTGAAGGGCTGCGGCACAACACCGTCGGAGCCGCGGCGCTTCGACGGCAGAATGCTACGATGAGAAGTTGGAAAGTTCTGATCTTTGGGCTGATTTTGGAGCATTGAATCTCCATTCATTGGCACATGAATTAAGCCATTATTTGGCTGAATGTAACCCCTCAATAAGTGTCATTACATTGGCTATTGAAGGCCATTAGTTGTCTAGTTGAGGGGTCACCTTATTACACTATAAATTGAGTCATTTGGCTCAATTGTTGACTACACTTAGAAAATACTACAGAATTTCTGAATTCTATCTTCTTCCTCTCTAACAAGTTTACTATACTCAAAGTTCTTCAAGAGTAATACTTGAGTTTCCTTTGCTCAATTGTTAAGTTGCTGTTGTATCTTGGGAGACTATTGTCCGACAACGTAAAAGGATATATACAGGGCAATCTTGTCTTAAAGACAGAGTGTCATCACTCGACTCAGCAAATCACACAAGGAGTTTGTTTTGTTCTTAATTTCCAGTTTTGTTGTAATCTTTAGTTTATCCTTTCTAGCAATTGTAATATTTACTTACTTCCCGTTTCCTGCAATTGTTGTATCCCATAATTTTAAGACAAGATTTGTTGTAAGTACTTAGAAAGATGACTGGAAAAGAACAACTCACTTCTGATTCTACTGCTGCTGCTACTCAAGGCAACCCCTCTGCCTTCCCCACTGCTGCTCAAGGCACACCTAATGCCTTCACTATTGCACAAGGCTCATCCAACGCCTTTTCTGCTACTCAAGGGAACGTTACAGTTCCTCCACCCGCTAGATTCTACCATGAACGCCCAGAAAAGTTCATGGGCTCCAACTTCAAAAGATGGCAGCAGAAGATGCTCTTTCATCTGACTGTTATGGAAATGTCTCGTTTCCTAACAGAAGATCCTCCACAAGCTGGAGATGAAATGGACCCTTCGCCTCCTGAAACGGTTGAAGGGGGCCAATGTATCCATGTCATTAATGGCATGAAGATGGTTCTTGATGCATGGAGTCATAGTGATTTCATGTGTAAGAACTATATTTTAAACTGCCTGTCAGACCACTCTACACGGTGTATTGCACCGTAGGCACCGCCAAAGAGTTATGGGAGAAGCTGTAGAAGAAGTACAACGCACAAGATGCTGGTACAAAGAAATTCATCGTTGGGAAATTCCTGAAATTTCAAATGGTGGATTGTAAAACAGTGATGTCCCAAGTCCAGGAATTTCAAATGATTCTACATCACCTGGATTTGGAAGGTATGAAACCAAATGAGCAGTTTTTGGTTGCATCATTGATTGAAAAGTTACCTCCCTCGTGGAATGTGTTTATGACTTACTTAAAACTCAAAACAAAGGAGATGACCTTTGAAGAACTTATTATCAAACACCAGATTCAGGAAGATAATAAGAAGGCCTTGCCTAGGGGAAAACAACCCGCTGAGGCAAAGGCAAATCTGGCTGAGGCCAAAGGGAACCCAAACAAGAAGCGCAAGTTCCAGAAACACGGCAAGACACAAGCAGCGGAGAAGTTCAAAGGAAACTGTCACCACTGTAGGAAACCTGGTCATATGATCAAGGAATGCCGCAAGCTCAAGACTGAGCAACAAGAGAAGGCCAAGGCTAAGGGCAAGGCACAAGCTAACGTCGTCAAAGACAGTTTTCTGGACGACATGATTGAGGAGTTCTCAGCGGTGGTGCTTGAAGCAAACCTTGTTGAGAATCCCATGCAATGGTGGATGTCCACTGGTGCTACAAGACACATCTGTTCCAATAGAGATGCCTTCTCCACTTATACACCAGTTACAAACAAGAAGCTGTTCATGGGTAACAACGCTTCCTCTGACGTGCTGGGGGTAGGAAAGGTAATCCTGAAGATGACTTCTGGAAAGGAGCTCACTCTGAAGGAGGTGATGCATGTTCCTGAGATTAGGAGAAGTTTAATTTCAGGTCATTTGTTGGTTAATGCTGGTTTTAGGCTAGTGTTTAAGTCCAATAAATTTGTAATCACCAAGAATGGAACGTTTGTGGGAAGGGGCTTCGTCTGTGAAGGCCTCTTCAAAATTAACGGCATGTCTGTATTACGTGCAAACAATAATATTGAAGCTTCTTCTTACTTGCTTGAGTCCTCTAATTTATGGCATCATAGATTAGGACATGTTAACTACAAGTCCATCCAAAGGTTGGTAAAGTTGGAGTTGTTGCCGTCTATCGACGTAAACCCTCAACATAAATGTGAGGTGTGCGTAGAGGCAAAACTCACAAAGATTTCTTTTCGATCCGTCGAAAGGAATACTGCTCTTCTAGAACTTATTCACACAGATATATGTGATTTGAAGTTTGCACAAACTAGAGGGGGAACAAGTTCTTTGTGACATTCATTGATGATAGCACAAGGTATTGTTACTTTTACTTGTTGAAAAGTAAAGATGAAGCTTTTGAAGCGTTCCGACGTTACAAAGCAGAAGTTGAGAACCAACTAAGCATGTGGATTAAATCCATTCGTAGCGATAGAGGGGGAGAATACGTAGCGCCATTTGAGGAATATTGTGCCCAATCAGGCATTGTTCATCAAACGACGGTTCCATACTCACCTCAGTCGAACGGTGTGGCAGAACGTAAGAACCGCACATTGAAGGAAATGATGAATGCCTTGCTCATCAATTCCGGTCTTCCCCAAAACATGTGGGGAGAAGCCGTCCTTACCGCTAATACGATTCTTAACAGAGTCCCACATAAGGGTAAGGACAAAACTCCATATGAATGATGGAAGGAAAAGAAACCCACCTATAAATACTTAAAGGTGTGGGGTTGTTTGACAAAGGTCGAAGTACCCAAGCCAAAGCAGGTTAAGATTGGGCCTAAGACTGTAGATTGCATTTTCATCGGATATGCAAGTAACATTAGTGCTTATCGCTTCTTAGTGCATAAGTCAGATATTTCAGATATTCACGGGTGTACAATCATGGAATGCTCAATTCTTTGAAGATATTTTTCCTAGAAAGAAAATAGACATAACCTCTCGCAAACGAAGTTATGAACAAAGCTCTCAGGAACCAGGAGTCGTTGGCTGCCCGGATCTAGATGGTTCAGATCTAGTGGACTTCGAAGTGGCTGAATATCCGGATCTAGTGTTCCATATTTTCAGAACTTGGAGACTCCAGAGATGGAACCAATGCGAAGTAAAAGGGTGAGGAAGGATAAATCTTTCGGTCCTGACTTTGTAGCTTATATGGTTGATGACGAACCAAGGACAATTGCTGAAGCATTGTCAACTCCAGAGGCACCGCTCTGGAAAGAAGTTATTGAGAGTGAAATAGACTCCATCCTGCATAATCATACTTGAGAGTTGGTTGATCTTCCTCCGGGTTATTGACACACACTCCCCGGTGTCTCAGATGATGTCTATACAAGTATTCATTGCGATTGCAGCGTTGCGTGACCTTGAGATACATCAAATGGATGTCAAGACAGCCTTCCTAAATGGTGATTTGGAAGAAGAAATCTATATGGAACAACCCGAGGGGTATGTGGTTCCAGGGCTAGAGATGAAAGTCTGTCGACTTGTCAAATCTCTGTACGGGTTGAAACAAGCCCTGAAACAATGGCACGAAAAATTTGATAGTACTCTACTATCGAAGGGTTTCTCCATTAATGAATGTGAAATGTGTCTACATGAAAGGTAATTCTGACTCGTTCGTCATGATATGCCTGTACGTAGACGACATGTTGATCACAGAGAGCAGTCCTAGCTTGATCCTAGAGACTAAGAACATGTCGAAACAATGCTTCAACATGAAGGATATGGGTATCACAGATGTCATCTTAGGGATAAAGATCTTTAAGACGTCTGACGGACTGGTCTTATCTCAGTCTCACTATATCGAGGATGTGTTGAGAAAGTTCGAGATTTGACAGTTCGCCTACGAAGTCACCAGTGGATAGAAATCTAAAGCTTGATAAGAATCGTGGTGCACCCGTATGCCAGGAGCAATATGCACAGGTGATTGGGAGTTTGATGTACATAACAAACTGCACCCGACCTGATATTGCTTATGCAGTCAACAAGTTGGCTAGGTTTACCCGTAATCCGAGTAATGATCATTGAAAGACATTGAATCGGTACTACGATACCTGAAATACACGCTAACTTACGGGTTGCATTATTCGAGATATCCAACTGTACTAGAGAGGTACAGTGATGCAAACTGGATATCTGATATAGAGAACACCAAGTCCACTAGTGGGTATATATTTACAATTGGTGGTGGGGCTGTGTCTTGAAAATCCTCTAAGCAAACTTGCATCGCCCGTTCCACGATAACGGCAAGTCTCGTCATATTCGACGGAGACATAAGACCGTTAGGCGGTTGATCACCACGGGTATAATATCCATTGATTACATAAAGTCAAAGGATAACATAACAGACCCACTGACAAAGGGCTTACCCAAAGATCAGATGTTCTGCCTGTCTAGGGGAATGGGCTTAAAACCCAAGGTATAAGGACCAATACGGTGGTAACCCAACCTTCGACGAGAAGATCCCAGGAATTAGGTTCAATGGGAAAACTAAGCTGTAAAGGTTCAGTTGAGCGCTTCGGTGGAAGCATGAGCACTTCGGATAGTGATTTCTGTAAAGAAACACCAAATTCAAAGTCGTTCCCGCGATAGACTATAAGTGCTATCTGCAGTGTGGGTAAATGTTAAGTTTCCAAAACCTTTAATGATCCTCACCGGTTGAGGTTAGGTTTGGGGAAACTTTTAATGGTTCCTAACACTTGTAAAGTGGGGTATAGCAGGATACTTTGTAGGAGACCACCTATTTAAGTGCGAGGACAGGCCGCCTCAAATGAATGCACTTAAGAATCCAAGAAGTGTCCACGGCCACAACGGACAAAACATTATGAAGAACAGAGTAAGAGAAGTTGTTGTGTTGGTACCGTTGACTTGACTTACACTAAACACTGACGCTTCAAGACATCACGTTCACCGCGCAGTAAGTAAGTCCGATGGTATTCAACTATGGAAGGTTCAAAGCGGAAGCTACCTATCCAGATGCAACATCGGTCTGCTGAAAGATTGCTGGAAAAGGCACCATGTGAGTGCGCCAAAATCTCTTTCAAGAGGGGATTGTTGGAAATATACTAATGTGAAATTAAGTATATCCCATTATTTATGACTCAAACAAATGGGGCCCCGCATGTCAGAAACGTCGTTTCCACACACGTGCACATGTAGTGCCAAATATCGCAAATTTCATTAGTGAAAGAGATATTGGTACGTATGTAATACGTTTGAGACATAGAATGATGGACGGTTATTGACCAAATGACAAAGTATTCCACGTTGGTAAACGAAGGAATAAGTGTAAGATGAAACGAGTCGGAAATCGCCGCGGAGCCGTGAAGGGCTGCGGTGCAACACCGTCGGAGCCGCGGTGCCGGAGCGCCGCGACGCTAATTGGGTGGCCAGTCACTGGAGCCGCGACGCTAATTCACAGAGCCGCGACGCTTTGGAGGCAGAATGCTGCGACGGGAAGTTAGAAAGTTCTGACCTTTGGGCTGGTTTTGGAGCATTGAATCTCCATTACTTGACACATGAATTCAACAATTATTTGGCTGAATGTAACCCCTCAATAAGTGTCATTACATTGGATATTTAAGGCCATTAGTTGGCTAGTTGAGGGGTCATCTCATTACACTATAAATTGAGCCATTTGGCTCAATTGTTGACTACACTTAGAAAATACTACAGAATTTCTGAATTCTATCTTCTTCCTCTCTATCAAGTTTACTATACTCAAAGTTCTTCAAGAGTAACACTTGAGTTTCCTTTGCTCAATTGTTAAGTTGTTGTTGTATCTTGGGAGACTATTGCCCGACAACGTAAAAGGAGATATACGGGACAATATTGTCTTAAAGACAGAGTGTCGTCACTCGACTCAGCAAATCACACAAGGAGTTTGTTTTGTTCTTGATTTCCAGTTTTGTTGTAATCTTTAGTTTATCCTTTCTAGCAATTGTAATATTTACTTACTTCCCGTTCCCTGCAATTGTTGTATCCCACAGTAACACTGTCTTGCTTCGACAAACACTCAGCTATCCTGCTTAAATATGAACAACTTAGGGTGTGTGGTACGGTGGAAAACATTTTCCAGATAATGTTCTCCAATTTTTCCATGTTTGGTTAGTCAATTTTTGGAAAACACCCTACCCCACCTCCACCCCCCATAGCCCCATTTCCACCACCCCCACACCTTACCCGTCACCCCACCCCTATAGTGTTTGTCTGAATTATATACAAATGCTTTTGAAATAATAATTTTCTGCGTATATACCAAATAAAAGAAAATAAGCAAGAAAATTACTTGTTTTCCAGAAAACATTTTCCTTCATACCAAATACACCCTTAAGCAGTAATGGAGTGAGACTAGCCTGGAAGAGGGATGCAACTTAGTTTCACCATAGAAATGTAGTAACTTGTCTTATCCTTTTTGTCTGTTGCACGGCAGTTTTAACTTTCATCTATTCTGTCAGGCTTACATTGAAGCTGCTGAAGTTATGCTGGAGGATGACGTTACTTCCAATAAGGCAATTGGGTCATATGGAGCTAGTTTTATCAAGAATTACCTGACAGACTCTCAGAAGATAACAATTTTGACCCATTGCAACACAGGAAGGTGCACCCCAGTTCTTGTTTTTCTACTTCACTTAGCATGGTCTTCTATAGTCTATTTTCCCCAGAAATTGCAATATATCATTTTGTGATAAGGATCAACGGAAGGCGATTGTGATAATGATTAGATATCCATATGGGGTAATTCTGATTTTATTCATACATCTCAACAGCCTTGCTACAGCTGGATATGGAACTGCTCTTGGTGTTATCCGGGCACTTCATGCTGACGGAGCTTTAGAAAGGGCATACTGCACAGAAACACGTCCATTCAACCAGGTAGTGCATGGGCTATAGTTTATTCTAATTTTAATAACCCTAGTACAGTCAACCAGTAAATAGCATAGCAATTAACCTATTGATGGTTGTGCATATTCTCCCTGCTAGGCTGCAGAAAATAGAGTTTCTGCATTTTTTCACTGTTGCAGACTGATGCTAACTTGTAGCCGTGTCAATAAAAAAGGTTAATGGTAATTCAAAGTGATGTATATTTCTAGGTGTCATAAGTGGACTCATCCCCTTGGCAGTTCTACCATAGTCTTATACTGTTGGTAATTTGTAAGTATGTGGTTAGAGTTAAATATTGGTCTTTCTGATTTGCCTTGTTGAAAGACTTTTATGCTTGTTTGATTTTGTCTGACTACCATTTGAGAAAGATACTTTATCACATCTTCTCTGTTTAATATCAGGGATCCAGATTGACTGCATTCGAATTGGTTCATGAAAACATCCCAGCCACCCTTATAGCTGATTCAGCTGCAGCTGCATTGATGAATGCTGGTCGTGTGAAAGCTGTCATTGTTGGAGCTGATCGTGTAGCTGCAAATGGTATTTATGACTTATGAGTTACATTCACATATGCCTTTTGGTTTTCGAACTGCATAGTTTTACGTGAGCTTTACATATTATTGCAGGTGATACTGCCAATAAGATCGGAACTTACAACCTTGCTGTTTCTGCCATGCATCATGGTATACCATTTTACGTTGCAGCTCCTTTGACTTCTGTTGATCTATCCCTTTCTTCTGGACAAGAAATTGTGATAGAAGAAAGATCCCCAAAGGAACTGTTACATACACGAGGAGGACTAGGTGAACAAGTTGCTGCCTCTGGTATTTCAGTTTGGAACCCTGCATTTGATGTTACTCCAGCTAGCTTGATTAGTGGAATCATCACTGAAAAGGTCAGTTTATTGATATATCTGCCTCCTATTGTCCTGTCTATCCCCACACGTGCACTTCGAAACCCATGCTATTTATGTTGTGGCAATATCAAACAAGTACCCTGAATGATAAACCTGACAAGTGACAACTATTTGAATAGGGCGTCATCACGAAGAATGGGATGGACACATTTGATATTGTTGGCTTTGTGAGCAAGACATCAGGAAATTCGTGATTATGCTTGTTTTGTTAAATGCTTGCTCAGTTGGTATTTCTTGAACTTTGCTAAACCCCTCCATCTTACAATGAGCAATAAGTACTCAGCGGGCGACATGTATTTCACTTAGTGTATTGTGGTCCTATATGAGTATGGAAAAGTTGTATACCTATGGGGAAGTTACAGTAATATGTACACACTAATGGAGCCTTTATAATGACATACCTTTGCGGTCGGTATTTATCCATAAAAACGTTTGGCAATTAGGTATTGCCTCCTTTTTCTTTTGTTTTCTTGTTTGGGTATTTGTATTTGACAAAATGACCCTCAAGATGGGCATGTGAGCCAAATGCTACATCCAATGTAAGTTGCAACCACTAATGAGTTTTGGACCACCATTTCGCATGAAATAAAACAAGGATTTCTTGGCCCTAAATTAGTGTAGGGTTGCATTGGAGGTACGAACTACGAAGGGGTAAATGGACCTTTTAGCCTAACCCAATAGGATTAAAATCCTCTACCCCACATGAGAATGTTAATGTCCTATACTCATTTCTAGGTTGATTCTAGTCAACCCTCTAATCCCTTGCCAGAAAACCAAATTGAGTGCTGGATAGTAATCCCAGCTTACATGGTTTCCTTCTTTCAATGATTATACATTTATACTGTTATACGTTGAATTGCTACGTCCCTTTTGGCGCTTCAATTTTCATTATAATTCCTACCCAATAATTTAAGTTCGGCAACAAATATTTATGCGAAGAAAGGAATCTCGTAGAAAGGGTTGGAAAAATCTCCTATTTCATAGACAATTAATTTATGCACATAACTTATTTCTAATGGGAAACAAAAGTTTGCCAATTGAATTTTCTTGAACGGAGATCATTTTTGAAAATTATTTTCAAGCGAGACCAAAAATTCAAAATCATTTCTTATGGGGTCATTGGTGTAAAACACCCGTCCATCACCAACTATATTACCAATATATTTCAAATCTTGATCTACCTAATGTCAAAACAAGATCAAATGGAATGGAAAAGGAGTATTTGGTCTTGTTCATTTTCTCCCCCTAAGTAGTTGACTATATGTATCCTTTTCTCCCCTTTGACATCAATTAAAAAAACAAGCAAGATACTATAAAGAGATAAACCTAAAGTCAACTAAGTTAAGCAACAAAGCATCCGGACTTATATCCCATATATAGTAAAAATCAACACATAGCAAGTACATTGTCTTAACAGGTCAAGTAAAACAATCCAAAAAAAAATAAACATAAGCAAATAAATCAAAGTTCCTCCATGTTATCCTTCTGCTGTTTTCCTTCCACCTGTTTCTCTCTGTTCTGCTGCTGCTGCTGATATTGTTGGGCTATAGGTCGAAGAAAATAAGTCAAGGAATTGACAATTGCATAATTGGTTTTCTCAAGAGTATCTGAGAACTTTTCAGGCAGATCACTCATACTTGTCTGTAGTTTAGCAGACAATTTTGAAGCCTCCTTCATCATGATTTCCAACTTAATCTTGAGACGAGCAATATCATTCCCTATTTCTTTGGTGAAGTCTTGGATTTTTTCAATGCGAAAGAGGGAAGATACCATCAAGTCTTGAGGGACTCAACTTTAACATCAATGACATTGAGTTTAGAGAGGATATCCATAGAAATTTCAGGCATAACAGGGGATGAGTCAGAGGGTTTAGACCTGGAAGGGGACTCAGGGTGTGGTTCCTCAAGGACATCCTTGGCAAGCCAAGTATCCCCATAGAGAACATAACCCATACTCCCGAACGCTTTAGAATTGTAACATTGTTTGACGAGAATACTGGGGTAATCATCCAAGTCGACTCAATGGGCTTCAAGAATGCGAGTTGTGAGCATACCATAGAAAAGACTGGTGGGATTGGAAGAACATTAAAGCATGTAGTTTATGATAATGGCAGATAACTTGAGCTTCTTCTTAGAAAGCAGACAATAGGAAACAAGGGCATCTCTTTGGGTTATATTAGAGAAATATCCAGCACGAGGAACAATGATGGTGGACATCATGTGACAGAGAACACGAGCTTCAAAGTGACATTAAAGGGGCCTAATTCAGCGAGACAGTAGGGGAATTGGATAAGACTTTCTTGTCTTAGTCAAAAGAAACATTAAGAGACTCTGGCCAAGTGGTCTTAGGAAGGTCATAAAAGCCAGAACAGGAACAACCAAGAATAAAGTCAATAACATTACAATCCAACACAATACGAGTATCAAGAACCAGAGTTTTAGGTTCATTAGGTTTGGGGGAACAGAGATTAGCATAGAACATATGCATGGGGATTTCATAGACACGGGTAGGGTTTTGAAAAAAGCTTTCCCAAACCTTGATAAGGGAAAAGGTGTTTTACTTTGTAAAATTGCGACTGGATGAGATCTAAATCAACAATGCGATCAGTGACAATGGATTTATCTTCGAGAGTGAGAAATAAATCTCTGTTAGGAATGTCCCAACCTTTTACGTTTGAGATCAAGAAGATTTTCATTATCGGGATTGCTTTTCTTGGTAGAATCGGAGAAAGTATCATGATCAATAGGTCTTTTTCGAAGGTTTTTAGGGGTATGGAATTAGTAGCATAAGAGCACGAAGAATGAGCAAAATAATCAGAATATAAATTAACAGTGGAAGAGGATTTTTCCTTGTTTTTGAAGTGGGAACTGCTTCTGGTGGAGGGATTTGAGTTTTGGCCATGGAAAATGTGGCGTATGAGAGAAGAAAGTGAGATGTAATGAGAAAGGGAAGGTGGATGAAGTAGTTAAAGAGGAAGAGGGAGGGAGGAAATGGAGGAGTCAGGAATAGGTAGGGGTTTTTGGGGAAGGAAACTGAAGGCGTAGTGGTTCACTAATAGGACTTGAATTGACACAAGTAATAATGATGCTTAAGAGAGTAGACAAGAGATAAATTTGAATCAAGTTTAAAAGTTTTGAAACAAAATATATATAGAAACAATTAATATAAGTAACTTAGCACAATTTAAGTAAGGAATAGAAATTGTCATAAAGGATTTGCAATAATTTCTAATGATTTTCTAAGCATGCATAATCGTTCTTTCAAAGGGGTTTCGTAAAAATATCAGCAAGTTATTTATCAATGTACAAAAATTGTAATTCAATGGCTCCCCTAACAACATGGTGTCCAATGAAATGATGTTTAATATCTATGTGTTTTTCCCTAAAGTAATGAACATAATTTTAGTTAAGCGAATATCACTGGAATTATCACAATAAATTTTGACAGGTTTAGATAGCAAATCATAATCACTCAATTGATGGATTATCCATAGGAGTTGAGCATGACATTGCCTAATGGCGATGTATTATGCTTCAGTAGTAGAGAGTGACACACTCCCTTGACTTTTGTTATTCCAAGAGATTAAAGATTGTCCAAGTAGTTGACAAGTACCACATGTACTTTTACGATCATCTTTATCACCTGCAAAATCAACATCAGCAAAAACCTTCTAACTTGAAGGAGTTAGTCTTTGGGTGCTATAAACCATGAGAATTATTCCAATTAGGTATCTAATAATTCTTTTGACGGCACTAAGGTGACATTCCTTAGAAATTGACTGATACCTAACACATTTGTAAACACTAAATATAATGACTGGTCGACTGGTAGTAAGGTAGAGTAGTGATCCAATCATTCCTCTATACTTACTTTCATCAACTGGTTTACCTCTATCATCCTTGTGTATAGAGCAAGTGAGACTCACAAGTCATGCCAAATTTTTAGATGAGCTCTTTGGTGTATTTACTTTGATAGATGAATATTTACTTCTCAGATTGATGAATTTGTAGCCCAAAAAAGAATGTCAATTCTCCCATCATGCTCATCTCAAATTCACTTTGCATAAGATTGGAAAATTCCTTACATATAGAGGGATTAAAACTCCCAAAAATAATATCATCAAAATAAATTTGAATAATGAGATTTTCAGAGGAGGTCATTTTAATAAATAATGTAGAATCAATTTTTCCTCTAGAAAAACCATGTTCAACTAGGAAAGCACTTAACCTATCATACCAAGCTTTTGAGACTTGTTTAAGGCCATATAGAGCTTTATATAGTTTGAACATGTGATATGAGAATTTAGAGTTTTCAAAACCAGGTGGTTGTTTAACATATACTTCTTCATCAATGAAATTGTTTTAAAAAACATTTTTAACATCCATTTAAAAAAGTTTAAAGCCTTTAGATGTAGCATAAGCAAGTAACATTTGAATTGATTCTAACCGGGCAACTGGAGCAAATGTTTCATCGTAATCGACTCCTTCTTTCTGTGAGTAACATTGGGCAACAAGTCGAGCCTTATTTCTTATTACTTCTCCAACTTCATTGAGCTTGTTTCGAAAAACTCATTTGGTTTCAATAATTAAAGCATTTTCAGGTCTAGGAACTAGACTTCACACTTTGTTTTTCTCAAATTGGTCTAGCTTTTCCTTCATAGCTTTAACCTAGTGATCATCTTTCAATGCTTCATCAACTTTCTTCGGCTCTAGTTGTGAGATAAGGGCCAAATTTGCATTATTTTTGGTAGAAGATCTAGTCATCATTTTCTCATTCACGTCTCCTATAATAAACTTCTTTGGATAGTCGGGCTCGCTTCTCCATTTATTTGGAACAACTCCAACTATTAAGTTAGTTGACTTGTCAGGTTCAACAACTGACTCTTTATTGCTGCATTGTTCAACAGTGAAGTTGATTGCTGTAGTTGGTAGTTGACTATCTTCATCATTTGTAGGTTTACCTTTCTGGTCAAGCCATTAGTATCATCAAAGATCACATGAATAGATTATTCAATAGTTAAAGTATGTTTATTAAATACTCTAAATGATCTACTATTAATTGAATAACAAAGAAAAATACCTTCATAACTGCGTGGATCAAACTTACCAAGATTGTCCTTTCCATTGTTATGAACAAAACACTTACACCAAAATGGATGAAAGTAACTTATGTTGGGCTTCTTTCCCATCCATAGTTCATATGGAGTTTTCTTCAAAATTAGTCTGATCAAGCATCTATTTAGGACATGACATGTTGTGCTTACAGCCTCAGCCCAAAAGTGATGTGGTAGATTATTTTCCACCATCATTGTTCTAGCTATATCTTGTAGTGTCCTATTTTTCCGTTTAACAACACCATTTTGCTGGGGAGAGCGTAGTGAAGAAAAGTTATGAGTATATCCATGTTCATTACAGAACTTTTCAAAAATCTTGTTTTCAAATTCTCCTCCATGATCACTTCTAATAGAATAGATGTAGTATCCCTTTTCACGTTGTACTTTCTTACAGAAAAACTTAAAATTCATTAAAGTATCATCCTTATTAGTAAGAAACATAACCCATGTAAACCTAGAGTAATCATTTATTAGAACAAAGGCGTACCTCTTTCATCTAATACTAGAAGTTATAGTGGGACTAACTAGGTCCATGTGCAGCAGGGGTTTAGAAGTAGACAAAACATCTTTAGAATTAAAAGAGTTTCTTGTTTGATTACCTTTTTGGCAAGCATCACACATATGATCCTTGGAATAGTTCAACTTGGGTAGTTCTATGACTAGTTCATGCTTTGCAAGTTTTTTCTATCAAGCGCATACTTGCATGTCCAAGCTTCTTGTGCCAAATCCATGGATCTTCTCCCATTGATGCTAAGCAAATGTGTCCTACATGACTCTTTACTGAATCAAGTATGTACACATTCTTGTTCCTGATTCCAGGTAGAACAGATTTTCCAGAGAGGTCTTCAATGATACATCAAGTTTTTCGGAATCTAACTTCTAGATCGGAATCACATAACTGACTTATGCTCAACTGGTTATATCTAAGATCCTTCATCAAATAAATGTTAGTGATATCACATAAATTATTAAAATTTATAGTTCTTATACCAATTACAGTTCCAGTGGAGTTGTCTCTAGAGGTTACCAGTCCTCCATCAAAATCCATAATTATTTTGAATAAGCTTCTGTCACCTGTCATGTGACTCGAACACCCACTAACTAAATACCATTTTCCTCTTGGTTTCTCCTTGTGGTGTTTCTGTAAAACAAATTGATTATTTTCTTTTAGGTACCCAAGTTTTCTTGGGTCCTTGAGGGTTAGTTCTGACATAGCTATCATTTTCTTTTGGTTTCCATATCCAGAGGAGTAGTTTCATAACAAAATCTGTAGTTGTAAAATTGGTGTCCAATTTTACCACAACAAAAACAAGTTTGGAAAAAAGTGTGTGCTCGAATAATTTTGTTTAAAAGACTTCCTATCAGTTGACTTAGTCCATCTTGTCGACTGATCTGTCTTAAAATTGGCAAAAGACTTATCAGATGAGTAGCGCTAAAAGCAGACTTGTCAGTTATAGGCTTTTTCCTAGTTGACTGGTTTGACCTAATACTATGAATGGTAGATTTGCGTAAATAATTTAGTTGTAGTCGCAAATCATTGACTTCTTCTTGAAGAAGATCCCTTTCAATTTCACAAATTTCTAGGTTAATTTCCCAGTCTTTCTTTTCCTTTAGTAACTTTTTGTATTCATCAAAAACTTTATTTAGGTCCTCAAGAGTTTGATCAAGAAACTCGTGAGTTTCATTATATTTAAGACAAGGATAAGGTCTTACCTCACCGGTTTCACCGATTATCATGAAGCATATGTTGTTAGTTTCTTTATTCTCATCTTCTGAGATTTCATCTTCACTCCAACTACTGAATGCTCTTTGTTTTTGTTGTCCTCTAAATGACTTTTTTTTTAATCCGGACACTCAGAGGCTATGTGACCATACTTTCCACATTCATAGCATTTTCCATCATTTCTTGGTTGATAACCTTGAGATTTACCTTTTCTAAAGTTTGAAGAATTTCTCATGTTGTTTCTAGATTTTCTCATGGCTTCCGCCACAGATCTAGATATGATAGCGACTTACTCTTCCCTAATATCACCATCAAATTCCTCAACTTGAGATTTGAATGCCACAACCTTCTTCTTGCTTTCATCTTGTCCAGGCTTGTTAAGATAGATCTTTTCAAATGCGATTAAGTCTCCTCTTACTTCATCATAGGTAAGTGTCTTGTGATTTATGCTCTCAAGAGCAACGACTTTAGCATGCTACTGTGGAGGAAGACATATGAGAATCTTCCTTATGTTATCCACAGACGAGAAGACTTTTCCTGAGGCTTTGAGTTCTCTTAGAATCTTGTTAATCCTTGTAAACATGTCCTCCATTGTTTCTCCATCTTTCATCTTGAAGGTCTCATATTCATAGATAAGGAGACTAACAATAGTTTCCTTTACTTGTCAGTACCTTCATAGGTGACTTCAAGTTTATCTCACATTTATTTAGCGGATTCACATGTGAAGATCTTTTCATAGTCTTCTCCACTGATAGCATTGTACAATAGGTTCCTAACTTTTGCGTTTATTTGTATCACCTCAATTTGACCATCAGTGTAGTTGGCTAGGGAGGCCAACTCATCAGTTGATGTGGCTTCTTCCTTCTTCTTAAATCAGTGTTTGCTTTGGGCATATGAATGTCCCCCAACTTGATGACCATTCAGATCTTAACATCATATGACTTGATGTAAGTTTCCATTCTAACTTTTCAATGAGAGAAGTGCTTCACATTGAAGTAAGGTGGTCTAGTTTTGGAAGTGCCTTCTTGAAATAAAGCTCCAATCGTAACGTGATTCGACATGATCTTTTTCTCACTTGTTGTTAAGCAAATATAATGTGAGACCTCGCTTTGATATCAATTGAAAGTGTAAGAGGGGGTGGGGGTGAATTGTAATTTTTCATTTCTTAGTCGACTACCTCAAGATGTTAGTCGACTGTTAGCAGATGTAGTGCTGAAAGTAAAAGCTGAATGTAAATGATACCAAATATTTTTATATTGGTTCAGACTCAATGTGAATCCTAATCCAGTCCCCTTGGGTTGCAAGGGTATTCTCTGCAGTTCTTTTGAAATTTGGTTGGTACAAAGATGGTTTGAATGGAGCTCCTATATCTACACTCAAACACTCGTAATCTTTTGATACAATGCCTCACCAACTATACTATATCTCTTCTCACTTTTTTTGTATACACTATAAATCATTCAGAATTACAATGCTTTATAAAGTAAAGTAGAGAGCTTGAGAAGTTGAGACGAAAGTATGTTTTCTTTCGTCTTTTGGAGACGTTCTTTATAGTTGTAGAGTAGTTCTTTTGGCTTTGGCATAGATGAAAACCCAAGAGATTTGATCCTTGAAAAAAGGAATAAGGAATCCTATTTTCCAAGAATAAGGTTAGAGCTTTCTAACGGACTGATCTTCTTTCCTTGTGGGTTTTGAGGCTGAATTTTCAGGATGCTTGTCCGTAGTTATTTTCTTAAATCTTGGCACTTGTTTCCTTGCTAAAGTGAACTCGATATACTTAATTTATGCGCCGAGATCTCGTAGGTTGTTACTTATTTATTGTACTTGGGCGCACTACTTTGGGTTTCACTAGTCAACTGGACTGGAGTCTTTCTTTGGGCCTTGTGAGTCAGCTAGGCCTGCCTTTCCCTTGTGAGTTGACACAAAGATTATGTCATCATTAAAACTTAACACTAATAGGAATTATGTTTCATGTAAATGACACACACCCATATTCAGTTCTCTTCTTCTTTTCTAACTTATCCTTTCTCTCCTTGTAGAAGGCAACTAAGAGATTTTACATTTTCTCCTCTATTGATACATCTGACCTGTGAATATGACATCTTTCAATGTGATTGATGACATGAAAAAGCAATGTTCTATAAGGTTAATGTAACACTTCTAATTCAATGGTTTAATTTGAACCACACAATATCAGCCATTATGTATATATCATCACTGGGAGATTGTATATTTGCGGAGCAGTTTTGGAAGCTACTAACGTTTACCATCAAGTAACGCTCAAATGGTCAAATACTTTGAGTCTTAAATTCTCATATGATTAAAAAAAAAAGACAGCCCGGTGCACTAAGCTCCCGCTATGCGCGGATCGGACCACAAGTTTTTATATTGAATTTGTTCAATATGATAAATATTTTAATATATTTGAGAAAATATTTTATATTGAATTTGTTCAAATGAGTTTGGATTGACAATGAACACTGTGATTTGACAAAAAAATAGATTTCTTTGAGTCTTTTAGGCTAAACCTAGTAAAGGGATCAATGCACGGCTAATATTAATGGACAATGTGCTAATGTTCTTAAGGTTCATGGAGGATGTAACAACCCTTGTACCACTTTCGAAACTCCAAATTATTGTTGCACATGTAACCCTTGCATGTGGACCTACTTTTTATTCAATATTTAAAAAAAAAAAAAAGATGTCCTAATGCTTATAGCTACTACCCTAAAGATGATCCTACAAGTACTTTTACTTGCCCTGGTGGAAGTCCTAATTATAATTATAAGGTTGTCTTTTGTCCTCTTGGCAATGATTCTTCGTATTACCCCTTGGAAATGTATGGAAATGCTGATGAGGTGGCCTAGACTCAGGGTTAGAGTTAGAATTTTAAGTTTAAAATTTTCACATTGTAAAAAACTCAGTTTATTGAGTTATTGAAAAATTATTTAAGTATATTAAGTCAATTTTAATTACAAATACAAAATTTGAGCTAACACTATTAATCCATGACAGAAGTTATAGCTCTACCACCAGGCCTAGCAGAAATGGTCCTAGATTTTTTTCCCTTTTTGAAAATTTGTCGCTAAACAATAAAAATTCATCGCTAGTCGTATTTGATGGATGATTAGCAATGATTATAAAAAAAACAAATTAGCTGCCCGCTCTTAAATAGTAATATATTAGCAACAATTTTGTAGCTACTTCCTTTTTGTTTTTGTTTTTGTAGTATATGTTTGTATGTCATACTTTGATATTCAACGATTAAATCAAGAGTAATTTTGTGATATATAATTTCTCAAATTTTGTCCTTATGAAAAAGAAATTCTTGCATTTGTTTTAATGGATAAACAATTCTATATAAAATAAAAAGAGCATTAAAGCCCTAGGTTTTCCCTCTGCCGCTCCTCCCTAACCCATTCAAGGAATCATTAGTCATTGGTAAAAAATAAAATTGGTCACGTGTAGAAATAAAATTGAAAGAAATAATCCCCTTCATTATTTTCATTACTTGAAAGACTATATATACATGTTACATAATAGGACAGAATTCTATTCCTATTCTATTCCTAAAACCTTATTCTATACATTTATGGTAATACACTAATTATGGTAATACACTACTAATTATATTACACCATTACCTAAACTAGGATACTAAATATTTACCATAATTTACATTACCTAAAACAGCAAAATTGAGACTCAATATAACAGCAAAACCGAGATTAAATATACATAATATACACATGTATATTGTGTATATTTAACAACCCCCGCAGTCATAGCGGGCGGTCTTCGAACGCTGAGACTGTCCCTAAAATCTTCAAAAAATACCGAGGGAAGACCCTTTGTAAAGATGTCTGCAATCTGATATCTTGACGGGACATGACAGACGCGTACCTGACCCCGAGCAACCTTTTCACGGACAAAGTGAATATCCATCTCGATATGTTTAGTGCGTTGGTGCTGAACCAGATTATCAGAAAGGTAAATGGCACTAATATTATCGCAATAAACCAAGGTTGCCTTTTGAATTGGACAATGAAGCTCTAAAAGCAAATTACGTAACCAACATGATTCTGAGACCACATTGGCTACCCCTCGATATTCAAATTCGGCACTTGAGCGGGATAGAGTCGCCCGACGTTTCGCGGCACCAGAGACCAAGTTGTTGCCAAGGAACATACAAAGAGCGACGTAGACCTTCTGGTGTCTGGACACCCACCCCAATCGGCATCTGTGTATGAGACAAGTGCGGATGTCAATGAAGGATACAAATGCAAACCATATTCCAGTGTGCCCTGAATTTACCGAATGATGCATTTGAGTGCATTCATGTGCTCAATTCTGGGATCATGCATGAATAAACACACCTGCTGGACAACATACGTAATATCCGGTCTGGTAAAGGTAAGATACTGAAGGGCCCCTGCAAGACTGCGATAGCGGGTCGGATCCTCGTAGGGAACGCCTGCCGCGGAACTAAGCTTGGGCTTTGTATCAACTGGAGTGGAAATGGACTTACAGGATGACATCCCAGCCCTCTCGATGATCTCAGCTGCATACTTCCGTTGCGACAAGAATAATCCATCGGAATGACGAGTGATTGCAATCCCCAAAAAATAACTCAAGACACCTAAGTCTTTCATAGCAAACTCAGAGCTGAGCATGGTCATGATAGACTGGCGTAAGGCATCGGAAGAAGCAATCAAAATGATATCATCCACATATAACAGAATGTAGGCCAAGGACGAACCACGATGGTAGATGAACAAGGAATTATCTGACCTACTGTGAGTGAACCCAATAGTCGAAACATAGTCCGCAAACCTTGTATACCAGGCCCGTGGAGACTGATTAAGCCCATATAAGGATTTCTTCAACAAACAAACATGATGAGGACGGTTGGGATCCCTGAATCTCAATGGCTGATGCATATAGACTGTTTCCTTGAGATCACCATATAGGAAAGAATTCTTGACATCCAACTGATGAATAGGCCATGCCTTTGAAAGAGCCAAGCTAAGCACAATGCGAATGGTAGCCGGTTTGACCACCGGACTGAACGTCTCCCCACAATCTATACCAACCTGTTGAGTCTTACCATTACCCACAAGTCGCGCCTTATGTCGAGCAAATGACCTATCTGAATTCTCCTTATAAGAAAAAATCCACATAGACCTGATAATATTAATATCATATGGACGGGGCACCAACTCCCACGTCTTATTATCAATAAGAGCATTATATTCATCAGTCATAGCAATTTTCCAATTCGGGTCATTTAAGGCAGACACAGGATTACGGGGCAAGGGGGATTTAAAGACATTAGAATATAAATTAAAATGTCTTATAGGTGTAAAAATATCCCGCTGACTACGAGTGACCGGTCTATGACTCGAGGAAGAATTGAGTGAATTTTGGGAATTTGCTGGGCTCGGGACGGACCGACCAAGAGCAAGCGGTGGGCTCTGCTGCCCAAATCGGCAATCTGGAGCAGAATCGGACCAGGCCTGCACCGGGCCGGACCGGCCCAATCGTTGGAACTGATCTAGTGACTGGAAATTGCGACGGAACAGTGGGGCCAGCGGGAAGTGGCCCCGCTGGAGGATTTTGGGTGCGGGATATGTCCGAAAAATGGTGAGTAATATACGGGGATATACCATCATTAAAAAAATTATACGAACTAGGATTGGGAGTATGAACTTTAGTAAATGGAAATTGGGTTTCATAAAAAATTACATGGCGATTAATGATGATTTTCTTGGAGGATAAATCAAAGCATTTGTAACCACGATGATTAGACGGATAACCCAAAAACACACACGGAGTAGACTGTGCCTGAAGTTTGTTAATTGTGGTGGATGAGAATAACGGATAACATAAGCACCCAAAAACCCGAAGAGGAGAATAAGAAGGATTCTTATTATATAAAATTTAGAGGGGAGAAGAATATGTCAGACCTTTGGAAGGAATTATGTTAAGGAGATATGTCGCCATTTGTAGAGCATGATGCCAAAAATATAGGGGTACGGAAGCATGAATTAAGAGAGTGCGGACAATGTTATTTATGGAACGAATTTTGCGTTTAGCTTTCCCATTTTGTGAAGATGTATGAGGACACGAAAAATGAAAATTGATCGCATTATTAACACAGAACTCCCGAAACACCCTATTGTCATATTCTTTCCCATTATCACACTGAATATTTTTTATTTCTCTTTCGAATTGTGTTCTAATGAATGCTCTAAATTTTAGGAAGATGGAAAATACTTGAGATTTATTTGTAATTGGAAACGTCCACAAAAATTTAGAATAATCATCCAAAAAAAGAACATAATACCGATGACCCAACGAACTTAGAACATGAGATGTCCATAGGTCGCTATGAATAATATCAAATGGCTTTGAAGTATAAGAATTTGAGTCTACAAAAGGCAACTTAACAAATTTTCCTAACGAACAAGACTGACAAAGTGGAGTACGACTCGTACCCTTACAAGAAATAAAACTATTTTTATTTAAAACAGATAAAATCCCGGATGAACAAGGCGAGCATGCCATAAGGAAGGAGAAATGGTTGCAAAGGCTGATGGCAAGGCTTGACTCGATGGATTGAAACCGGGTGTGATAGGAAAAAGATCCCCCCTACTATCACACCTCATGAGAGGACTCCCCGTCTTGAAATCCTTCACAGAGAAACCAAAAGGATCAAATTCAATAGAAATGGAATTGTCAGTGGTGAATTTTCGGACAAACACTAAGTTTTTAATCAATTTGGGGGCATGTAAAGTATTTTTCAAGATAAGGGGAGGATTGGGGGGAGATAGAGTTTTATGACCATAACCCTGAATTGGAATAGAGTTACCATTACCGACAATTATACCAGGAGGGTTGCTCAAATTGGCATAAGACTAGAGGGTACCTTGATCGGAGGTCATGTGTGTCGTTGCGCCGATGTCAATTTGGATCCAGTTACGTCAACCCAAGTGTGTGCATTGTAGCTTCAATGTCGGTGTAAGTAGATGTGGGGCCCACTGCCGAGAATGCTTGTGTGGGCCGAGGCCCAAGCAGACCACCCTGCTGCCTCGGCCTAGTGCCGAACCGAGAGCCTGTCTACGGAATGTTGGGCCTGAACTGAGACTGTCCAGCCCACTGGCTGACTGAAGCTGCTGGAAAATAGGGGCTGCTGGCCCACGACCTATTTCCCCAGCCCCACTGCCATGGGCCCCACTACTGGGACCAGTAGGGAGGAGGCCTACTGGTGATTGGACTAGGCCTACTGTCGGACTGCTGACCACCGGAACCGCCGCGTTTTCCCCCGCGGTTTTTGTTATTATTCTTACAATTATTTTTGCCACCACCATGAGTACGGTTTTGGCCCGAATTATCAACAAAACCTGAAGAATTTGTGGAGGACTCATTAGAACGACGGGACTTGCTCCGGTAGCCGCCTTTTTAGCCAAACCGACTTCTTCCAAAGTAAGCATGGAGCGGGCTTGATAAAAGGCGGGAAGTGGGTTGCTTTGACGAAGGAGAGTCCCAACGCCATTATAGGCCTCTGAAAGACCGGCAACCAGTTGTAGAACCAGAAAATTATTTCTTATAGGTGCGCCAGCGTTACGGAGTTGGTCTGCCAACTCTTTGAGTTTCTTGCAATATGCAGATACGTTTGGAAATTCTTCCATGCGAACTAGAGAGAATTTCTACTCGAGTGTGACAACATGTGAATGTTGGTTATCTTGGAATATGTCACGCAATCTATTCCAGGTAGCCATAGCTGTGGTATCCTGCTCAATAATCGTCTGTAAGAGGTCAACCGAAATAGTGGAATAAATCCACTGGAGAATGGTAGCATCAAGAGTAATCCATAACTGAGGATCTTCCGCGGGAATAGGTGCAGCGGGAGGAATTATGTGATGGACAACTTGATGGGAGATAGCGTGATTTTTAAACAATTCAGTCCACGTCGCATATTGGACGTTTTCCATCTCAAGCACAATAGGGATGTTGTTCTTGATGTTAGAAATCATGAGGGCAGGATGAAAATTGTTCTTAGATATATTGAAAGAATAAAGAAGGAGGGGAAATTTGGGAATAGTAAGAGAGATTTTGATAGCGGAAGACTAATTGTGGTAAAGAAACCCGAGGAGGGGGGGGGGTTTCAGCCGAGAAGGACAAAATTTGGGAGAGAATTTTTTTTTGTTAGACCTAGTGTCTTGATACCATGAATGAAATAATTCCCTTCATTATTTTCATTACTTGAAAGGCTATATATACAAGTTACATAATAGGAGAGAATCCTATTCCTATTCTATTCCTAAAACCTTATTCTATACATTTATGGTAATACACTAATTATGGTAATACACTACTAATTATATTACACCATTACCTAAACTAGGATACTAAATATTTACCATAATTTACATTACCTAATAAAGAAAAACCGAGACTCAATATAACAGAAAAACCGAGACTAAATATTCACAATATACACATGTATATTGTGTGTACATTGTGTATATTTAACAAAAATAACCGGTCTTTCTCACATATGTTTGTTATTTAGTATTATTTCATCCAATAACCACTTTAAGTGTTTTGGTAGATTTAGCAAAAATTAAGACATAACGAAAGAGACTTTTTTTATATACCATCGATATCATATTAGTTGAAAATATATTTCAGTCATGTTAATGAAATTTGGAGACTGGTGTTTCAATATGCCTTATTCTATGTGGGTTTTAGGGTTTAGGGTTTAAGGTTGTGCAATTATAAGTTCAACAATTTTAGAAGAGGAAAATAAATCATTGCAGTAGACTTTTTCCTAAAAAACGGTCGCCACACGGATTCTTGTTACAATTGTCTCAGTAACCTTTGCAATATCCATGGCTATTGCAACGGTTTCTTTATGTAACGATTAAGGTTCAAAAGTGTGCCGATAGGGCCATATCCTTATGCAATAGTTTGTAATCGTTGCCATAGAGTGAATAAGACAACTGTTATACAACCGCTATAGGTTTAATTTCGAGTAGTTTCTTCTTTTTACAATACATTGAAGGAGTATCTACTAAAGCGTAAATTAAACTACTACAACCATTAAGCTATTAATTACATTACTTCAATCCCACATTGGATTTATGATGGAAAATACACACTCTACAAGAACACCTAGTTCTCCCAGTATTCTTCAATATTTGTTTCACTAGTCGATAACGTAATCACATGTTATAAACACGAACTACGCTATAAGATTTACAGTCTATGATCGTACATGTTACAGAAGATTGTTCTGGTATTTGATGAAGATCGTATTCATCTTCGTAGAAATCTACCACAGTAGTTCTTCACGGAGAAGAAGAGAATTTGTATTCTATCTTTTGAAAGAGAATAGTTTTGTTTAACGGTTGAAGAAAAGAAAACACACTACTTGTTAGGAAAGCAGAAGCATCTCTTATAAACAAAACAACTTCTACTTATATCTTAAGTGACACACCCTTTGGGAAGGGTTGTGTCTCTTCACCTTTTATTTTATTTAAATTCTTTTAGGCTGACCCACATAGTGCCTAAACGTATTTCCAACATCTCCCACCACACATGGTGGGTCAACTCTCATTCATATTCTATAACATTCATACATAACGACTAGACCGTGTGACCAGTGCATACTTCGAGAGCACAATTACTATACATTTTTTAGGAATATATAACATCTACAGAACTTGGAGTAGATTGTAGTATGCAGTACCCTAGATCATTTATCACATTCACACCTCAACATCTCTTTTACCATAACTTGAGTTCATCAATATGTTCTTGTCACGAAGGCAAATATAAAGGATTGATCAATGAAAACAATTAATGTGATAATACTCAATGATCTTTCTCATCTCATGAATCTCTCAATCTCAATCTGATATGCTTTTCTAGAAATGTTCCGCCAGATCGAATCATTCATGATCTCTTGGCAACATCCTAAGATAGAAAATACCAAATTGAATCTCAAAAAACCGATCAAAGTCGTGAGGGTATAATTTGAAAAATTACTTATAATTTTTTTAGGACTTCACACGATAGCAAGTAGAGATTAAACTTGTATTGCCCTTATGGGTCACCATATGAATGCATGGTATGAAACATGTATCACAGTTTGACTCCTTTTCCATGGAGCATATGTCTTTACAAATTGAATATTGTGCAGATGATAGTTCACACAACTCATGTCTAACTTTGAGTTCACAAATCTACTTATACATTTTATCCATCAGAACTCACATCTGGCATTAAGACAGACGATCACATTTAATCAGACATGATTAACCATAAAATAAATGATATTCGTATTTAAACTTGGAGCTCTCTATTATTAACACTTCTAACAATAATAAGTTTATAATTGTCTCATCTCTATTTGTCACCTAGACAATAGAGGCAATTTCCAGTGTGAATAGGTCAATTTTTTTGTTTGTCCGACATACTTACACTTGAAATTTATGTTCTAAACTTAAAAATCCATCTTATGTATATGAAACGACAATAATGAATAATTTAGGTATCAACTAACATTTACCTCAAAATGCAGTTTTTACGTGAACATGATCCACATAAAATAGATTTATAAATACATCATCACTACGCAAATCCAATGATTTCATATCTTTCATAAGCAACAAATGCTATGGATTTTGTTAATAGGTCTTCTCCCAAGTGATGGTATAGATGTACTTCAAGTTCACTTCTCTATGTACAACTATGTCTCTGACATAAAATTACACTTAATATAAATATATATTTTATATTCTCAATATCAAGAAGAACATACACGGATTTAGATTTTCTTTCTTCTAAATCTTCTTCTCAATTCTTTGACAAGGCAAGAAATATCTTGTTGTGCCTTTAAAATATCTTTGTATCATTTTAACTACTATTCATTATTATTATCTAGTGAAGTATGACGACACATCCTTCTACTCTCAATTTCGCCTCTAGAAATAGAAGTATTTATGGATCAAGAATACATGACGTTTCAATCTTTATGCTTGAGTTTGAGAACCCTTTGTTCCCAATAACTTTAAGATCCAAAATCTCAATCAGTTCCCACTTGATTTGATATCATGGACTCCATTTCAAATTCCATTGTTGTAAACTATTTATCCTTAGTAGAGTATATAAGAGCATACATTACACTATGCATATCTTTACGTCAAGTGGAGTAACTATATATGCTTCCCCTTCGATCTCAAATCGATGAGGGAGCATGCAAGGACGACTCATGTGTCGAGGTTGAGATTGACAAACTGATTATCAATCAATTAGTTACTCCCACTAGGATCAATAATTTTAAATTAATTCTCTTTTGATGGTATATTGGTGTGTTAGGAACATATCCATTGTCACCAACTGAATTCACTCAAATCCATTCGAGTATATACATCAGAAGTAATTCGGTCCGTAGTTTCATCAAGAGACAAGTTAGACCTATCTCACCCTACTTAGTAAAACACATTCTCTAATAATGCAACATCACGTGATTCAAATTCAATTATAATGCCACTTTTGTTCACATATGAACAACATAACCCTTGCACTATTTAAAGTGTCTTAGAAAGATAAACTTCCTTCCCCTTGGAACTAATTCCATGTGGGGAAAATGGATTATATGTAAAAGTTGCACAAACTCAAATTGGATTTTTGCTTTCCGCAATTCATTTGGAATTGAAACAACTTAAACGAAATTGTATTTATTGAATCATTGATGTCAGATGGAATAAATTACAATGGAGCATCGGTGCATTAAATTTTTCAAATGATTTTTTATTTATTTTCTATCTAGACAATATTAATAAATAGAAAAATCTACTTTATCTATAGCATTAAGTAAATCTTGTTTGGCTAAAGAATTCTTTTGTTGTTAACCACTAAGGTCAAGTCTAGCATGTCGTATATTTGCATCAATACACAAATAAACATTCTTACTATAATTATAGATAATGTCCAATATACTAAAAACCATCATAGGAATAACCAACACCATATCTCGTATGTGCCAAAATATAAACAACATACATTTATGAGGAATCATAGACACATCTAAAACCGTAAGAGCCTTTTGCTCTATGCAGGACATACTGGATATTACATCCCCGTTCAACTTTTCACTTATGTTAAGCTCGAAAATTAATATTCTCGTAGCAGTTGTCATATTGATAACAAAGTATCAACTATTTGACACATCTATGTATATTTTTAGAGCCCAAAATTCCTATACACACTAATCTTTACAATAAGTAATTATATCAAAAATTATTTCACATTAGATTTGGAATCGAAAGTCCACTATGTTCCCAATTATCATCCAAATTCTAATATTCAATGAATCAAACATAATCAATCATTTAAGGAATTCTCGTGTTAAATTACTGAAATTCAAGATTAATTCACCAAAAATTCTATAACAAATAGAAAATTTCAACAAAAATAGTGACACATAACATCTAATATTTAATTCATGCATGTTAAATATCCATAGGATATACACGATATACACATGTATATCCTAGGTATATTGGGCCTCAGTTTTGTATATATGACCGTGTATATGGTCTAGATTTTAGGTAATGTTTTAGTCTCCTAGTTTAGGTAATGTTGTGGTGTAATTAGTATTGTACATTTACCATAATATTTGTATTATCCTAATTATATAGTTAGTGTCCAAGTAGAATAAGGTTTTAGGAGTAGAATAGGAATATGATTTTTCTATTATGTAAATATGTAAATTGTATATATACTCTTTCAATTAATGAAAATAATCAAGGGATTATTACCATGAAAGAAATAATCCCTTGATTATTTTCATTAATTGAAAGAGTATATATACAATTTACATATTTCCATAATAGGAAAATCATATTCCTATTCTACTCCTAAATCTTATTCTACTTGGACACTATCTATACAATTATGGTAATACAAATATTATGGTAAGTGTACAATACTAATTACATCACAACATTACCTAAACTAGGAGACTACAACATTACCTAAAATCTAGACCATATACACGGTCATATATACAAAACTTAGGACTAATATACATAGGATATACATGTGTATATCCTATGGATATTTAACACATCCCCGCAGTCATAGCGGGCAGTCTTTGTACGCTGAGAATGTCCCTAAAATCTTCAAAAAGGACCGAGGGAAGACCCTTTGTAAAGATGTCTGCAATTTGATACCTGGAAGGGACATGGCAGACACGTACTTATCCACGAGCAACCTTTTCGCGAACAAAGTGAATGTCCATCTCGATATGTTTAGTGCGCTAGTGCTGAACCGGATTACAAGGTAGATGTCACTAACATTATCACAATAAACCAAGGTCGCTTTCTGAATAGGACAATGAAGCTCCAACAGAAAATTACGTAACCAACATGATTCAGAGACCACATTAGCTACCCCTCGATACTCGGCCTCTGCACTGGAGTGGGACAACGTCGACTGACGTTTCGCAGACCATGAGACCAAGTTATTACCAAGAAACATATAATAGCCAGACGTAGACCGTCTGGTGTCCGGACAACCACCTCAATAAGCATCTGTATACTAGACAAGTGTGGACGTCGATGAAGGATATAAATGCAAGCCATAGTCAAGTGTCCCCTGAATATACCGAATGATGCGTTTGAGCGCATTCATGTGCTCAACCCTGGGATCATGCATAAACAAACACACCTGTTGTACGACATACGTAATATCTGGTCTCGTGAATGTAAGATACTGAAGGGCTTCTGCAAGACTGTGATAGCGGGTCAAATCCTCATATGGTGCGCCGGCCGCAGCACTAAGCTTAGGCTTAGTATCAACTGGAGTGGAAGTGGACTTACAAGATGACATCCCAGCCCTCTCAATGATATCAGCTGCATACTTCCTTTGGGATAAGAACAACCCACCTGCATTGCGAGTGACAACAATCCCCAAAAAATAACTCAAGGGCCCCAAGTCTTTCATAGCAAACTCAGAACTGAGCATTGTCATGATAGACTGGTGTAAATCATCGGACGAGGCAGTCAAGATAATAACATCCACATATAATAGTATATAAGTCAAGAAAGAAGCACGATGATATATGAACAAGGAATTATCCGACTTGCTGTGAGTGAACCCAATAGTCGAAACATAGTCGGCAAACCTCTTATACTAGGCCCGTAGAGACTACTTAAGCCCATATAAGGACTTTTTCAACAAATAGACATGAAATGGATATTTGGGATCCCTAAACCCCAAAGGCTGATGCATATAGATTGTTTCCTTGAGATCACCATGTAAGAAAACATTATCCATATCTAACTGATGAATGGGCCATGCTTTCGAAAGAGTCAAGATAAGCATAGTGCGAATGGTAGCCGGCTTGACCACCGAACTAAACATCTCACCACAGTCCACACCAACCTGCTGAGTCTTTCCATCACCCACAGGCCGAGCCTTATGCCTTACAAACAAACCATCTGAATTGTCCTTATGAGCAAAAATCCACATAGACCTAATAATATTAACACCAGATGGACGGGGCACCAAATCCAACGTCTTATTATCAATAAAAGCATTATATTCATCGGTCATAGCAATTTTCCAATTCGGGTCATTTAACGCAGACACAGGATTACGGGATAAGGGTGATTTAAGAATATTAAAATTTAAATTAAAATGTCTTTTTGGTTTAAAAACACACCGTTTACTACGAGTGACCGGTCAATGACTCGGGGGGAGAATTGAGTGAATTTTGGGAAATATCGGGACACGTGACAGACGGGCCAGCAGGCAGTGGGCCTGCTGGCCCAGAACTGGGAACAGTAGCACTTCCTGAAGCCAAAACTGGACCAGTTTTCAGATTGGGCTGGGCAACTAGACAAATTATGGAAAGTGGAACAGATGATGGCCCAAATACGGTACTGGAAACAATGCGGGGAGACGGGATTGTAGGTCCAGTGGGTAGTGGGCCCGCTGGTGGATTTGGGGTGCGGGACACGTCCGAAAAATGATGAATAATATACGGGGATATATCATCATCCAAAAAATTATACGAACTAGGCACATGATTACTAGCCGTAGCAAACGGAAATTGGGATTCATAAAAAATGACATGCCGACTAATGATGATTTTATTAGATGATAAGTCAAAACATTTGTAACCACAGTAATTTGACGGAAAACCCAAAAACACATAAGGGGTAGACCGGGCCTGAAGTTTGTTAATTGCGGTGGACGGAAATAATGGATAACACAAGCACCCAAAGACCCTAAGATGGGAATACGAAAGAGTCTTATTATATAAAATTTGAAGAGGGGATGAATATGTCAAATCTTTGGAAGGAAGAACGTTAAGAAGATATGTAGCCATTTGTAGAGCATGATGCCAAAAATAAGGGGGTACAGAAGCATGAATCAATTGAGCTCGGGCAATATTGTTAATGGTACGAATTTTCCGTTCGGCTTTCCCATTTTGTGAAGACGTATGAGGGCAAGAAAATTGAAAATTAATCCCATTATTAGCACAAAATTCCCAAAATACCCCATTATCATATTCTTTGCCATTATCACATTAAATATTTTTAATTTCCCGTTCAAATTGAGTTTTAATGAATGCTCTAAATTTTAAGAAGGTGGAAAAAAATGAGATTTTTTTGCTATTGGAAAGTCCATAAAAAAATAGAATAATCATCCAAAAAGAGAATATAATAACGATGACCCAAAGAACTGAGAACATGAGACATCCATAGATCGCTATGAATAATATCGAATGACATTAGAGTATGCGAATTAGAGTCTACAAACGACAATCTAACAATTTTCCCTAAAGAACAAGATTGACAATTCGGAGTACGATGCGTACCCTTACAAGAAATGAATTTATTTTTATCTAAGGAAGACAAAATAGACGACCCCAGATGACCTAGACGAGCATGCCACAAGGAAGGAGCAAGGGCGACAAACATAGATGGCAAGACTTGACTTGAAATACATAAACTTGGTGTGATCAGATAAAGATCTCCCCTACTATCACACCTCATGAGAGGACTCCTCATCTTGAAATACTTCACAAAAAACCCAAACGGATCAAATTCAACAGAAACAAAATTATCATTTGTGAATTTACGGACATACACTAAATTTTTAATCAATTTAGGGGCATGAAGGATATTTTTCAAGATAAGTGGTGGATGTGGTGGGGGCAAAACTTTATGACCATAACCGCGAATCGGAATAGAATTACCATTACCAACAATTATACCCCGGGGGTTGCTCAAATTGGAATAAGACGAGAGAGTACCTTGGTCGGATGTTATGTGGGTAGTGGCTCCGGTGTCCATATACTAATTTGGGCCCGGAGGATTTAATCCAAGCGTGTGCATTGCGGCTTCGATGTCGGCCTAGAGGGATTACTGAAATTGGGCCACTGCATGTTGGGCCAAGATGGGGCTGGCCAGCCCACTGCCAGTGAGCTGGAAATGCTGGACTGCTACTGTTTGGCCCAAATTGTGGGGCCCACTACCATTGCATAGGGGCCCATTGCGGGGACCAAAACTGCTGCTGCTGCTGACCGCCCCGAGGGCCACCACCGCCACCACCACTATTCCGGCTGCTACCAGTGTTTCCGCCGTGATTTTTGCCATTATTTTTTTTTATTTTTCCCCTTTTTGCCGCTACCGTTGTTGCAGTTTTGGCCCGAGTGGTTGGAACCGGTAGGATGAAAAGTGGACTCAATCATCATGGCTACAGGACTAGCACCGATAGCTTCCTTTTTAGCCATGCCTTCTTCTTCGAGTGTAAGTATAGAACGAGCCTGATAAAATTGCGGAAGAGGATTTCTTTGACGAAGAAGCATGCCAACACCACTATAGGACTCGGAGAGGCCTGAAACCATTTGGAGGATCAAACGATCATTCGAAACCGGCGTGCCAACGTTGCGGAATTGGTCTGCCAATTCCTTCAATCTTTTGCAATAAGCCGAAATGTTAGAGAAATCTTCCATGTTGACGTGGGAGAATTCCTGCTCAAGAGTAATAGCTCTAGAATTTTGATTATCTTGGAATATATCACGTAGTCTATCCCAAGTTGCTTGTGCCGTAGCGTCAGGCTCAATAATCGTTTGCAAAATGTCGGTAGAAATCGTGGAGTATATCCACTGAAAGACAGTGGCATCAAGAGTCGTCCACAACTTAGGATCATCCTCGCGTTTTGGCACCTCCGTATCCTCAGGAGCCGCGGGAATTATTTGATGAATGACTTGATGCGAGCGTGCATGAATTTTGAACAGTTCGGTCCACGTCGCATATTGGACGTATTCTATTTCAAGAACAAGAGGGATGTTATTCTTGATGTTAGAAACTGCAAGGGCAGGATGAAACGTGTTCTTTGATGTAGACATACTGATAGAACAATATATGATTGAGGGATTTAGAAAAAAAAAGTTGGGAGAAAGGATGAACCGTCAACACAAAACCCGAGAAGAAGGGCTCAGTTTTTTAGGCGTAAGACGGACCAAATTGCAAGAATTTTGGAGATGATTTTAAGACCTAGACTTTTGATACCTTGAAAGAAATAATCCCTTGATTATTTTCATTAATTGAAATAGTATATATACAATTTACATATTTCAATAATAGGAAAATCCTATTCCTATTCTACTCCTAAAACCTTATTGTACTTGGACATTAACTATACAATTATGGTACTACTAATATTATGGTAAGTGTACAATACTAATTACACCACAACATTATCTAAACTAGGAGACTAAAACATTAACTAAAATCTAGACCATATACACGGTCATATATACAAAATCGAGGCCCAATATAAATAGGATATACACGTGTATATCGTCTATATCCTATGGATATTTAACAATGCAAGTACACATACTTAAAAAAAATGATGTCACACGAATTAAACACACCATGATTTTTCTCTATACAACACATATAGAAAGAAAAATAGAAACCAACTCAAATATGTACACATATATTTATAATAAGACGACGATAAAGTTTTGGAAAAAAAAACTTTTATGTGGTAGGTTTAATTTTACAAAACCTTCAACAAATGATATTTAAAGTTGCAGAGATAAAAAAAACTACCACTTTGCAATAGAAAAAAAAATACTTTTTCAATTCTCAAATTTATCATAGCAGACCAAATCTGCACATTAGGATAAAAAGGAAAAACCATTTTTTTTTCATTTTTTTAGTGGGCTACAATAGGTTGACTTGAGTTAAAAAAACTGTCCAAGAAAAAAAACTGCATCACCGTATCAGAAAATTTGAGGCACCAGAAGAGTTAATCTTATAAAAAAACAACGGACAAACAATTGAGAATTCTATTCTCACTATCATTGTCCCTTTTTAAATTTTAAAAATCATGCTTTGGAATTCAACTCCCAAGGATTAATGCACCACAAAATATGGATCCTTTTATTAGAAAAAAATATATATATGTTGTGTTGCCTATGTGACCAAAATCAAAACGGAGTGAAAGACCTTTGCTTAAAAAGATTAGCCTCTTCTGTTAAAATAATTGTCTTTCCCAAATTGTACGAAAGATTTTCTTTTAATAAAAGGAAGAAAAAAACCCAGGAAACATCGCTGAGTTGTTTCCTTGCCAAACAGAAAAAAAGTTTTTTAAATACTACTGATTTCTCAATTTCTAGATGTCACAGCAAGTCCATCTCTTAACTCCAAAGAGAAGAAAAAATAATTTCTCTTCTGATTCCTATCTCTAAAGACAAGGGAATAATTATTTTTCTTAATCATTATACAACCACAACCTTCACAAGGATGCTAAAAGGTCTGCTTGCTACTTTTGTAATTACGGACACTGGTGTTTCTTAAGAGTTTTCATATTAATTGATACGATATTCTTCATAGACTAGGAAATAAATAAAACCCCAAGCTCTGATACCAATGATGAAAAATACACAATTTACAAGAACACATAGTTCTCCTGGGATTCTCCAATATTTATTTCACTAGTTGATAACGTAATCACATGTTATAAACACGAACTATGCTATAAGATTGACAATGTATGATCATACCTATTACAGAAGATTGTTCCGGTATTCGATAAAAATCGTATTCATCTTCGTAGGAATCTACCATGGTAGTTCTTCACGGAGAAGAAATGAGTTTGTATTTTATCATTTGGAAGAGAAATAGTTTTGTTTCACAATTGAAGAAAAGAAAACGCACTACTTGTTAGGAAATCAAAAGCATCTCTAATAAACAAAACAACTTCTGTTTATATCTTAAGTGACACACCCTTTGGGAAGTGTCGTGTCTCTTGTCTTTTCATTTTATTTATTTTCTTTTAGGCTGACCCACATGGGAGCCAAACGTATTTCCAACAATTCATCTCAATATACTTCCAAACTAAGTTGCGTGGACTCTTCGCTTTCGTTGTTGCACCTGTGCCGAATTCTCTAAAAATGCACTACTTTTGGAGTGTCCGACACACACCCGTCGATACTTTTGAAGAGTCCGAGCAACATACCTTCCAAAATTAGAGTTTTTACTAGCCAAAAAAGGCTGCTCGGTGCACTAAGCTCCCGCTATGCGCAGGTCCGGGAAATGGACGAACCACAAGGATCTATTGTACGCAACATTACCTTACATTTTTGCAAAAGACTGTTTCGACAGAATTATATATTCATAAAACTAACTTCTGTATATACATGTGCTAGGAAACACAATGTTTCTCATTTGTATAATACTTCTAAAGTGCTTTTTGGATCTTAAAAGCTAGCATGAATCTCAAGCTAAAACATACATATCAATTTGTCCCCTTGGAAATCTTATAAGGATGACGTAACTTTTGGAATCATGCCGAAAAGATGAAAGGAAACCTTATATACCTTCAACCGTAGTCATCCTTCACAATCTCACAAGAGACTCACCAATACACTGCTCTACTAGATGAAAACACAACCTTATAATACATATGAAACATGATGATAGCCGACAAGCGACAAACTTGCTTATACGAAATCGGACAGCCCCTCCACTCTATCCTTTTACTTCCTGCAAACTAAAAAAAAACACCAACAACACAAGAACCATATTAACAACATCATATTCAAGCTATTCCATCAATTTCCAGCCGCAACACATCATAACCATTACTTCAAAATAGTCCCATACCATACGATATCGACAAGCTCATTCTACAACAATTTGGGCCACATCTCCCCCATTTCTTTTACATCCCTCAAGTCAATAATAACATCAACAGAACAACATTCAACCACTCTATGTTTAGCACATGAAGAACAACAAGAACAACCCCTCAAGTCAATAATAACATCACAGACAACACCCTTAGCTCGACTTTAATATATCAACAACTATTTGCACTTTCATATATTTTAGCACATCTATAGCTCCATTAAGCTTAAAAATATGAAGAAGATAACCCTTACCTTATACAAAAATAATAACTCCAAGAACAAGTCTCCCTTAACTTGAAAGATCTCAAAACTTAGAAACAACACTATACAAGTGGTCTTTACCACTTCTACAACACTTTTAGTGAAGACTTGGGTGGTTTAGCCTTGGATTTATGTATGGACCTTTAGGATATGCTTAGATAGAGTTTAGAGGTGCTTGGAGGCCTGGTTTGGTTGAAAATGAATCTTGGAGATGAAGACAACCATTTTATACATCAAGATAAGGTTACACCATATGGGTCCCATAGGGAGCTGCTTGTAGGGTATTCTAAGAACGTACATAACATTTTGTACAGAGATACGATAAATGAACTATTTTTTGCATTGGAAAGTGACTCGTTGAACTTCAGTTTAGATAGATTATTCACCCCATTAATCATTATACACTATGATATACACCCCCTCTAAAGTTGGGCCAAAATTCTTTCCAAAATTCTGCCTACCTTTCCTAGAGTTTCAAAGAACTCAATTTCTTCTATTTGTTTAGCCTAATTTCTTACAAGACTTAATTACCACTCATTTAAAATTCTAATAACCTTGTAGAGGGATCTTAACCTCTCTGAGTTTACGTTAGTTAACTCATGATGCAATCGATGTCAAAGAACGGGGTGTATCATCATCCCCCACTTAGAAATATTCGTCGTCGAATGTTGGGTTTATCCTCGTATTATAATATTCTCATGACTCGTCAAACCATTAGCTAAATAGCTATTCTCTCTCTCTAGACCTTATTTTTATTCTGAGGTGCATCACTCAAAACTTGTCGAATTTATGACTATTATCACATTCTTTACATAGCCTGCATCGCTCTCTCTTCAGGTTATCGTTACACCTAGGTTGCTTATTCTACATTATAACTTGTACTTATGATCTTTATCCTCTCAAGTCACCTCGTTACGATCCATATCAGGTGAAACATTCCAACCTTCTTTTATACTTTGAAACTTTTATCTATTTACTTATTGATTCATCTTAACGACGATGCTATATCTCCATAATAGTATCCCATAAAATATCAAAATGAATCACCTTATAGGAGGCATCCTAACACTTGAATTCCTTTATCATTGAACTGTTACTTCAATTGTAAACCTATATTTTAAAATTATATTATGTTATCGCTTATCATCTTACTTACTAGTTCTATTATCAATGGCGGCATTCCATATCTTTTAAGTTCTTCGAGTGTTAAATTGCTCTGATTTCATTATGGATATATTGATCCCTCTATAACTTACGAAATATGTTAACTCACTGGTCTTGATGGGCTTAATCCCATGGTCTTACCTATCATCGTTACTTCCTTATTTACATTCTCTTACCTTTACTTTTAGGCATCTGAAACCTTGTTGCTCTACCATACTTTGGCTTCTGACCTACACCTATTATGTTCATACTATTCGTAACCTTTCACTTATCCTGCTAGCATCATAGACTTTCTTATACTATTTTAGAACCTCAAGCAAGACATCATACCATTCCTAACTTCTTCTTACTCGTGTAGCTAGACCTCGTGGTACCTGAAAACTATAAGCTGGAAGACATGATACTAATTGTACTACTATCATTTTTGGATATTACATCATGACGCTTCTAGCCCTACCTGAAGTCTAAAATTTTCATGATCTTCTGTACTTAGGTATCACGTACCTTCTTCACTTCTATCTCAGTTACATCTAATTCCCATACCTTATCTTTTGATACTGTCATAACTTCTATTCTTCAACTGTTTATCATTTTGGCTGGCCGTGATTTTTCTGATCATCAAAATCTTTTTATAACAGCAAACAGAAGTTAAACTCGACTTCTTATGATTTAGATCTATAGCAATACCTGGAATCAGAAAGAAGGGTAATTAACCAATTCTAAATGCCCTCTAGCCTCCTGTTTATAAATGTGTCCACAACACATCCATAAACAAGACTCTACTAGATACGACTTTGTAGACTCCCTAGGACACGACTTGATCTGATACCACTTTGTCACACCCTAACTTAGGTGAGGTGGACAGGCACCTAGTGCCATACGTACGTGAGTGACCCATCTTCTAAAACCATTAAACCTACTGCATTTACACACTTGCAAGCGAAAATTTCAACAATATATATATATATATATATATATATATATATATATATATATAATTCTTTTGGCAATTTTCTTCAGAATCCACTTTTGCCAAAAACCGGACTAGATACGATGATTCCAGTTCCGTAGAAACTCTTGACTTAGGAAGAGTCTCACAAATTCCCTCAGTCATAAATACTCCTTACAAAACAAAATCGAGACATTCTACGTCAGATTTACCCAATCTACGAAACGTAGACTACTCCAATGAAATACCGAGACCCGTTTATAAAAATTCCACTGTTAGAGAAAAGATAGAGGACCAAGAACCTACTAGTCTGACTTTTTCCTCGATTACAGAAAACATAGTAAAAAAACTTGGTGTTTTACAAAAAGATTTCAAAGTTGATAAAAAATACTTACAAAAGGATTTTTATGAAAAATACAACCTAGAAAAATGAATTTGGTTCTTCAAAACCTTTTCAAAAACTAGGACACAAATACAGGAAAAATTCTACGAGTTTGTTAATAGACATAGGATAAAATCCTTTTCTTTGACTGGTTCGATTTTTATTCCTCCCAAAATTCCATTTATTATCCCTTTTCCAGTACGGTAAATCCCGTTACGACTAGGAATAAATCACCGGAATGGAAAACCTTAGCTGATTCTAAGAAAGTCCGGTCCGGCCATATGAAAGACCGTCCCTTAGTCACCATAGATTTCCCAGGACCGGCTAAGGATACAAAATTGAAAAACCCCTTTCAGGTGACCAAAGATGCTGCTAAAAACATCTAGCATAATAAGTCTGAATTTATTCAGGCTATCCAAGATCAATTGAGTAGAATTGGGACGTCCAACTGAACACGTTGTTCCCGATACTCCACAATCTTCCAATAAAATCACAACTCTGACGAATGACTCCAATAACAATGATACTTTAGAACAATTACATGTCACTACAAATCCCAAAAGGAGTGTTTCCAGATACAAGCATATAACATGCTACAAATGCAGCAGAAAGGGTCACACTTCGAGATTCTGTAAAAGGAATAAAAAATTACAAAAACCCGGTTTGTATGAGGTAGTAATCCAAAGAATCTCCGACCCTCCAATAAATTCCTCTAATTTAGACTCCTCTGATTCAGCCACCAAAACAGAGTATGACTATTTTTCTTTGTCTTCAAATGTTAATAAACCCTCTTCTAGTTGTACAGGAAACTGTAGCAAGACTCATAAATCCCTTAAGAGTACTTCAAGAGGTTACAAAATGAGAGATTTCAGCAAAACCAATGAAGAGTATTACAAAAATCCCTACAAAAATACACATCATTCCAAAAACCAAATACCAAAAAAGATGATTCCAAATACAAAGACATTACGTGTTACAAATGAAAAAAAAGGGTCATACATCGAAGTACTGCAAAATGAACAAAAAATTACAAGAATTGAAACTCGATGATGAAGTCACCCAAAAAATCTCCAATCTTTTCATTGATTCCTCCGATTCAAATGCCAAGTCAGAACCTGACTACTTTTCTCTGTCTTCTGTAGACAACAAAGCCCTCTAAATAGATGAATTGCTTACAACTAGTTCTTCAGAATATTCTGATAAGGGTAAGGGAAAACTTGTTTGTGTTTTAACCAAGGATCAAGAATTCATGTTAGAAATAGTTCAACACATAGATGTCAAACACCAAAAAGACTATTTGAATAAACTCCTCAAATCTTTCACTGACGAGAAAAAAGATTCCAAAAATACAATTTTGCCAAATACCTCCAAAAATACCTACGATTTGACAAAAATCCTGAAAAAGGGTAAAGGGATGAAAGAATCCAAGGAAACCCTAGTTCTAGAACTCCAGAGGGAGGTAAAACAAATCAAAGTAGAGATCAAGGCTCTATGAGAAAAACAAGAACAAGACTCTCTTCTACTAAAAACAGTCCTTTCAAAAACACTGGATAAATCAGAATCCAGTTCTGAGTTAGATAATTCCGACTCTGAAGATCCAGGAGAACCTCCTAATAACCCTTTCCTTGAAGAAGTCCCACAAGAATTCCTTACTGTTTTAAGATAAATCACGTCCAAAAAATACCTTGTTCAAATAACCCTTAAATTCTCAAGAAATTTTAGAATTACTAGTATTGCTCTTTTTTACACCGGTGTAGATTTGAATTGCATAAAAACAGGTCTAATACCCAATAAATTTCATGAAAATACCCAGGAAACTCTAGCGGCGGCTAATAACACAAAGCTAGAAATCAAATCCCATACCAATGCGTCCGTTATTATTAATGGAGTTTCTATCAGAACTGGAATCATTGTATCTACTATTCGTAGATTTTCTATGGAACGATAGACTGACTCTACCATCCTGGTATTGGGTTATTTCTCTGAGACGGGTATTTGGTTGGGAAGTCTCTAGAGGTTCGGGTTTAACAACACCTTTTAAGATCCATTCGTCTGGTAGGGTAATATCCTTACATCTAATGGGTCTCGGTATAACAGTGTTAGATCTGGAAAGATCGGTTTGTAAAAGAAGGGTTTCACCTTTCTTACTATGGTATCTGACTTTTGTAGCAAAAGCTGAAGTCATAGCTTTGTAATGGATCCTATAAATTATAGCTACGGGAATCGATCCTTCAAGCATTTGGTAATTGTGAGTCTTGATTTGTAAGACAAGGGATTTTTGGATATTTTTGTCGTTTAAAGAAACTGAGAAATTTGGGTAACAGTTAAAAGATATTGGTCATGTGTAGTGACTAGACTCAACAGAACTCAATATGGAATCTTCGAAATTTGTGAATCTGGCATCACGTAAGATAGCAAGGATTGAGGTGTTTAATTCTTCCTTCGTGGGGGGGGGGGGGGGTTTATCCCTACTTGGACTAATCCAATATGGATGTATTTGTAATTTCTTTCTCTGTGATTCTTCAGAGAATTTTGAGAAAGTAATTGGATTATTTCAAAAGGTTGAGATAATTGGATATCTCTTTCCTCTGTTTTGATTGTGAAATCGGTTTTGAATAACTGGTATTTGGAATTTTTGTAAATCTGATCTCAATTTACTCTCGGTATTTCCCAATTATCGATAGATTTTTCAAAATCTTGTATCAAGATTTCTTCGATGTTTATTATCTTTTTTGAATCCATGGAAGAAGATGAACTAAAATCACAAGAAGTAGATCTGTTGAGAAATAGATCCATGTTATGGAACTCCTACGGAGCACCCGGACTCTTCCTACAATCAAAGGCCTTCCTTAGGGTATAACTGCCTGCGTTCGTTGAGGACTTACCGACCCCGGACTATCCTAACCACAAAACCTCAGAAGAACCTGAACCTCCAAAAAGAATTCAACATCTGGTCTGAACAATATTCTCTCTATCTCTACCATTTATGGCTCTGATACCAAACTTAGGCCGATGATCTAAAGAGGATAGCAGACATGGAAGGAATTGGGATATAAGAGATTGAAAAATTAAAAGATAATTGAAATATGCAGAAAGTAAATAAAGATTAACTTACAATTTAAGGTTTCAGTTATGGAAACCATAAATCAAAGGTTCTGTAGGAATTTAAATCAAATAGGCGGTTGAACCGGCCAAGTATTTAATGCAGGAATTTAAAGAATTTAAAAGCATGAAGTATTTAAAAGATTAGGAGGTAGTACCTTCCATAATCATATTCATTTAAAATAAATTGGAATGTACAAAATATATTATCAAGGAGATATACCTTGTGAATTTCTAAGGTATATTGGATCATATGATATGAGTCATATGATATGAGTCATATGATATGAGTCATATGATATGAGTCATATGATATGAATCATATGAACTGAATCATATGGGTATTTGAGGGAATATTAGGAATTTTAATCTAACCTAAATGGAAATTTCTGTAAGAGCTCTCAACTTCTCTCTAGTTTAGAAAGAGAAAGACTTACTAAGAAATGAACTTCTAAAAAAGCTTATGAAACTAAGGGAGAGGGAGTCTCCTTTTATAGGAGTTTTACATGGCATTTTGGTAATTAAAAAGGAATCTAACTATTCATCTAAGTGGAGAATAACTATTCATCCGAGTGGAGAATGACTATTCATCCTTTTGGCATTTTCTTGAATTATTGATGGAATCTTTGCTTTTGCTTTTTGCCTTTTTGAAAGTAGCTTTTCTCGAACACTTTCTTTTGTTGGAATTTTGTCTAAACTCTACTCTGGGCATTTTGAATTCTTTTGGCAACTTTTTTCAGAATCCACTGTTGCCAAAAATCGGACTGTCTTCAATACCAATTTGTGGTTCTTCTTCCTCTAATGAAGAGCCTTGTTTTGATGAAGAGGGTGCAAATTTCAGAATTATGGCTTGCATTTCTTCTAGATTTTTGGCCTCTGCAAGCATTGAGGCCATCTGGGATTTCCGTGAAAGGAACTGGGTGTGCTCCGGTGTTTGTAGTGGTGCCTGTGGTGTTTATGGAGGCGCCTGTAACGGAATGGGTTTTTGAGTATCTAACCATTCTTGGACTTTTTGTGGTGCGAGGCTTTTTGGTATTTTAAAGTTGTCCCACCATCGGATTTTGAATCTTCTTCGGATAATTGGGATTTTATCGTCCGAATAATCTACGAACCATGTAAATACCCATGGTAAGTGAAATTTTGTATGAGAAAGGTGTAGGGGCACAAATATTTTTTCTTCCTCAGAGGGTTTAAACTGGGATTTGAAGAGGCTGAAAGATTTAGTGACTTCTGGATTTTGTATTTCTAAGGTGGATCCGAATTGCTCCCACCATGTTGGAAATTGTGATGGATCACATGAGGTATCAAAATGGAAAAGCCAATTGTAGCTTTGGTTGGTATTTTGAATGAAAAAGGAATTGAACAAAGCTTGTTGGTAATCCCAATAATTAAAAGGAATATTAAAAAATGGTTCTTTTTTATGGTTATCTGGGAAATTTAGGAGTTGAGACAGGTCATTCCCCCACTCAATTGGAGCAATTATGTTAAGTATTTTGCAAATTGAATAAGAGGGATCTGGGTTATTTTTGTGAAAATTAATTTTAATTGTCGCTGATCCTGATATTTAAAGGATAACTTGATAAAAATATGGGGTTTTTAAAATATCCCATGATTTATAAAACCATTTTTGTCCAAAATAATTTTGTAGTGCTAAAAAAGGTCTTTATTAAAAAATCAATTTTCAAGAGTTACAATATTTTGAAAAAACGGTTTTGTGAAGAATTTAGGAGCAGGTTTTTTGGGGACTTGTGGTACCACAAGTTGATTTTTTGAAAATTATTTTTGAGAAAGGGTTTTTGAAGACTCTTCTTTCTCAAGTTGGAGTTTTGAAAATTGTTTTTGAGAAAGGGTTTTTGAAGATTCTCCTTTCTTGATTTTTACAAAATGTTGAGAGGTTTTTTCCTCTCCTGAGCTTTGAACAACTTCTTGTTTGGGATTTTGAAGTTGTATCAATGCCTGTTGTAATTCTGGAGATTTCGCTAGGAGTTGCAGAAGATTTTCGGCAGTTATCTCCTGTGCTGGTGTTTTTTGCACGGATGCTGCGGCATTGTCATTTTTCTTCTTTCATTACTGCATCATACCACGACAGGGGTTTTTAGTGGGAGATTTGGCAGGGAATTTTTCTTTTTCTTCTTTTGTGGGTTTTTTGGGGCCCATGAAATTTGTTTGTTGTTGTGGTGCAACAACAGGTGTATTTATTGGTGGAGGTATCTCTTCTTTTCTCTTTTGGAGCAAGGCTCCACACATTGCGTGGACACAGTATTGTCCTGATTCTCGCATGTCCTTCTTGGATATTTTTTCTCTGTAGCCCAGACATTGGGGCAAGGGATAGTGATAGGACATCTCAGTGTTGTAACCGGTATCAGAAATCTGTGGGTTTTTATAGTGATAGGATATTTCTGTGTTGTAACTGAAATCAGAAATCTGTGGCTTTTCTCTCCTGTTTTTGGGTAAACCACTGGTTAAAAGATTTTTAAAGCAAAAAATGTCGGGAATTAATTTGCAGAAAATATCTTTTAATGCAATGTTTTGAAAATGTTTTTGATATTGTAAATCATGCTTCAAAATTTTTGTATATGCAATGGAATCAATTAAACAGATTTTTGGGTTTCTAGGGGACTCAGGATTCTGATCTAAAAAATTATTTCTTAATTCGCCTAGATGACAAGAATAAGTTTTAATCAGATTGAAGTCTCTAGCTTTTGGTTTTATCAGAAAAGGGAATTTTAGATTCCTATTGTTGGAATCAAAAGAGATGAAATCATTATCTACCTTATAAGGAGTGATAAGATTTATAAATGGTGTTCCTAAGATAACGGAGTTGTGAATGTCTTTTACTAAGACAAACGATGTCGCGATAGAAACTCCATTAATAATAACAGACGCATTGATTTGGGAATTGATTTCTAGCTTTGCCAAAATTTCCCAGATACCCACAAAAATGAACCATTTTTTGATATTCCTTTTAATTACTGGGATTACCAACAAGCTTGGTTCAATTCCTTCTTTACACAAAATACCAACCAAAGCCACACTTGGCTTTTCCATTTTGATACCTCATGTGATCCATCACAATTTTCAACATGGTGAAATTCATGGTGGGATCAATTCGGATCCACCCTAGAAATACAAAAATCAGAAGTCACTATATCTTTCAGCCTCTTCAAATCCCAGTTTAAACCCTCTGAGGAAGAAAAAAGATTTGTGCTCCTACACTTTTTTCATACAAAATTCCACTTACCATGGGTATTTACATGATTCGCAGATTATTCGGACGATAAAATCCCCATTATCCGAAGATGATTCAAAATCCGATGGTGGGATAACTTTAAAATACCAAAAAGTCTCGCACCACAAAAAGTCCAGGAATGGTTAGATACCCAGAAACCCGTTCCTCTACAGGCGCCTCCACAAACACCACCGGCACCACTACAAACAAAGGAGCACACCCAGTTCCTTTCACAAAAATCCCAGATGGCCTTAATGCTTGCAGCGGCCAAAAATCCAGAAGAATGCAAGCCATAATTCTGAAATTTGCACCGTCTTCATCAAAACAAGGCTCTTCGTCAGAAGAAGAAGAACCAGAGATTAATATTAAAGACAGTCCGATTTTTGGCAACAGTGGATTCTGAAGAAAATTGCCAAAAGAATTCAAAATACCCGGAGTAGATTTCAGACAAAATTCCGACAAAAGAAAGTGCTCGAAAAAGCTACTTTAAAAAAAAAGCAAAAAGCAAAAGCAAAGATTCCAGCAATTCAAGAAAAATGCCAAAAGGATAAATAGTCATTCTCCACTCGGATGAATAGTTATTCTCCACTTAGATGAATAGTTAGATTTCTTTTTAATTACAAAAATTTCATGTAAAACTCCTATAAAAAGAGACTCCCTCTCCCTTAGTTTCATAAGCTTTTTTAGAAGTTCATTTCTTAGTAAGTCTTTCTCTTTCTAAACTAGAGAGAAGTTGAGAGCTCTTACTAAATTCCCCTTTAGGTTAGATTAAAATTCCTAATATTCCCTCAAATACCCATATGATTCAGTTCGTATGATTCATATCATATGACTCATATCATATGATCCAATATACCATAGAAATTCCCAAGGTATATCTCTTTGATAATATACTTTGTAAATTCTAATTTATTTTAAATGAATATGATTATGGACGGTACTACCTCCTAATCTTTTAAATACTTCATGCTTTTAAATTCTTTAAATTTCTGCATTAAATACTTGGCCGGTTCAACCGCCTATTTGATTTAAATTCCTGCAGAACCTTTGATTTATGAAGGGTTATACATGCTACTAGGTACTATAATTATTGTTAACTCTATGAACATCATGTGAGCTATGTGATTACTTGAATTATCGAACGGTTAGTATAGGATTACTTGGTGTCAACTTGATATTTATCTCTGATTATGTATCTTCCGTCATTGTCGGCCTATGATGTCTACGGGGGTACGTTGTGTACTCATGCTACACTTGTTGCATTCTTGTTGGGTGCAGATTCAGTACCTTCCACCTCTGCAGGACCACGTGGTTGAGTCAGGGTAGCTGATCTTCAGTGTTTAGGGTGAGGATGCTACCTCTAACATACTCTTGGTTTCTCATTCTCTATTTACTGTCTTTTATTCATATATGAGAGACATGTTTACACTATGTATTCAATTTTGGCACTTGGTTTCCCATTTCAGACTTGTACCGTATTTTAGTGCTCCTATATTTACAAACTAGATCTCTTGGGGGTTGTTTTGGATATCTTATACTTATTACTTTCTTCCGCATTTATATTATGAGACAACTTATGTAGTTTATTGCTATCTTTCACTTTTATTTATATCATGACTTGTGAATGATTGAGAGTGGTTCGCCTACTAGTAGGATTATGTAGGTGCCACTACAATTTCTGAAAAGGGGTCATGACAGAACCATTGACTGCAAAATGATCATGAGCTCTGTTCTTTGCCATTTTTGGCATGAGAAAGACGACGGCTAGGGCTTCAAGCCCTCAATTCATTGAAAGGCGACAAAAATGAGAAGGGCTTTTGCCGTTTTGGCTGTTAAGACGCGATTTAGGTTGGGCCTGGGCCTCCTTTTGGCCTGGGCTCAACCGTTTAATCACATAAGCCCAATAACTGCAAATAAAAATTGATACATTTTTTAAATTAAAGAAATTACCGGATAAATTAACAAATAGCATAATTAAGTCATGAGCTTTAAATCAAGCCCTCATTTGACACTAATTAGAACTTAGGAGATTTAACTCACGTAAAATCCTTCTAATATTTTAAAATTGAGATGTGGTTTCATTATTGTACTTAGTTAGATAATTTTCTGATTTTGACAGAGTGGAACACTAATTCTTTAATTTTGAGATTTCTCTTAAAACAATTACATTTAATTGTCGTGTAAAATTCTAAATTATAATTAATGATAAAATTATGTAAATTAGGACATGATATACAATATGTATACCAAGTGATATTTTATCAAATGAAATGACAAAATACTCTCGTAATAATTTTGTAAAATCATACTCTTCTTGTGAAAAGTGAATTTCACTCCGTGTATTACTTGAAAACTCTGAATAATTAAATAAAATTATTAGAGGGTAAAAATTAGGTGTCAATAGGGGGAACGCCGGAGTGAGAGATTTTTCGCCAAAGTGTGGTTAGGGCTTTTGGGATTTGGGGGAAATGAGGAAAGAACGGTCGAGTATTTGGTTAAAATAAAAAAAACTGATGGACAAAACTGACGCGGTCCATCGGTTTTGTTAATCGTTGACCCACATTGACAAAAAAACGTAAATAAAACCGACGGATTAAAGAAAAAATAAATTTAAAATATTTTATTTTATTAATAATTAAAAACAAATTAAAATTAAAAATTCATTTTATTATTTTTTAAAAATAAATTGATGTAATCCTTCGGTTTTTACATATTAATTGTTATTTAATTTTAATAAAACCGACAGACAGTGTTAGTTTTGTTATATTTATTTTGGAAGAATTTTAGGAGCAAAAATTCCGCCAAAATAAACCGACGTAATCCATCGATTTTAAATAAAAAAATAAAAATTATCAAAACCAACAGAGTGCGTTGGTTATTTTTCCGATGCAGCCCGTTGTTTTTACTTTTTAGTAGTGTATATTGTAGCTGGCCCTGTTTATCAGATAATTTTATTTGAGCAATTGAAATAATGAAGTGAAAATACTTGGACCATTTTTCTTTTGTTTTGTATTTTTGAAAGTTGCATAGTTCTTAATTAGAAATATTCAAGAAATTAAAATCAGTAAGAGTTTTAGTGGAGTAGTAAGTACATTATTTTTATATTTAGCTTTTGTAATTTTTTTCGAACACCCTAAATGAAAATTCTGAATCCACTATTGGATATCGAATATCGAGCGTGAAACCAAAAAATAAAATAAAAGAAAGAACTATTGAAGAAAGTAAATTGTAATTTTAAAGGTTTTGAAATTCATTTCAATATATGATTGCCAATAACCTATATCATTAACAAATATGCAAATATCAAGTTAATGATTTAAACTTGTTTAAATTAAGATTTGCACTTTTAGTAGAGACTAGAGAGAGTCTTCCTTTTTAAATTAAAGATATATAAATTATTTTGGCAAAGTTGTAACAACAAGTTCCTCTGTAGCACTGGCAATTTTCTAAGTTCAAATTCCAGCAGCCGCGGAAATAGTATTCCTCACAGCACTGAACGCTGTTGCAACAAACAAACGCATGTTAGGATGCTTGAATTAACAAACATGTAAAATGTTTTTTGAATCTTGTGGTCTTAAATTAAAGATGTGCTTAATGTAATAAAATATTTTTTGAATCTTGTAATTTTAAACTTGACTTACATGTTAGGATGCTTGAATTATTATAGAAAAACGCGCTATTTTTGGGACAAAAAAATTAAAGTAAAGTGAGACATTTAAATTCAGATGGAGGGAGTAATATTTTTTAATGTACCTGTTGTAGTTAGTAGCTTTATCTCTTTTTTCTGTGTGGTTGAATTACATATACTTTTGTTAATGAAACTAATAGGGATCAAGATAAAGTGCCAGAATTCAAGGAATTTGGTCTTGACGAACTCCGAGCTGCAACAAATGGGTTTAGCAGTGAATTGATAGTTTCTGAAAGTGGTGAGAAAGCGCCCAATGTAGTCTACAGAGGGAAACTTCGCAGCAACCGCCTAGTTGCCATAAAGCGCTTCTCAAAGCAGTCATGGCCTGATCCACATCAGTTTGTGGTAAACCTTATTTTTACACGTGTGGAACATGTTTCTTCTTGTCTAGGACTGAGGCATAATATTAGTTGTCGTTTGTGTAATGTGTGACTTATTGTTAGACCTCAAAATTGCAACTCCAGCATCGCTGTTCCATAATTCCTATATAGAATTATGTCGTTAAATTTAATCCTATTGATCTTTGTAGAAATATTTAATTCGTATTGGTATATTGCTGGCAGAGGCTGCTGGAGTGGGCAAGGTTCGACATAAGAGATTGGTCAATCTAATTGGTTGTTGTGCTGAGGGAGATGAAAGACTTTTGGTGGCAGAGTACATGCCTAATGATACACTGTCAAAGCATCTCTTTCACTGTATGGTATTCCCTTTTGCATTGTATAGACATATATATGTTTGAGCTCCGAGGGATGACATTTTCTACGTAGTTATAGTCTTCCAATTACGCTATCTTTCCCACTTTAACTCTTTAAAATGTTCCATAGCTGACATAATTGTGTTTTTCCACTTCTCAAATCTGAAGAGATCGTGCCATTGATAGTTGACCTTCCTTTGTCATTTCACTAAGATTGATAAGTGCAATTGGTTTTGCTGAAACTTCCTATTGAATAATGTATTATGCTTTTACATAATTCGCTGTTGATGATGGAAGCTGAATGCGTGCTAATTCTGTCTACTCAAGCATGCTGCATCAGCTGTTTGACTTTTGAAGCAAACCATTTTCCTTTCAAAACCTTAATTGAATGAACTAGCACACAGATTTTATCTCGTACTCAGACACGAGCTCAAAGGGTAGAGATTTGAAGCATCTGTGTTGGCTCTGGAGATCAATTATATGAAGTTGATTAGAGGCCAGAGGAATTCCTAGTCCAATCCAGTCTTATACTAGGCAACAAATACTTAGCAGTTTCGTTTGGCTCAGCTAATTTTTTATCCATGTTTAACCAAAGCTTGATTATCTCCTGACGAATTTGTTGATCAAGTAAGATACAAGTTGAAAATTGTTATTTAATGTGAACATGATGATATGTATCTGATTAAGAATGGAAATACCTCTAATCAGGATATTCGTCATCAGGAAATTACTTGATCAATTAATTTGTCGCCTTGCCTTTTCAAAAATATTAAAAATCGTCACCGTCTGTATGCTTATAAGTACCTGGCACTTCACACTGTAACATATAATCTGCTGGTGGCGCTTTGGATCTCCTCTGTGGTGTGACTTCTTTATTGAGGTCACACAATCATTCCAGGTTGCAGGGTGGTGCTTGTTTATTCACAGCACTCATAGAAAGCGATCAAACCTAACACACAATGACAGTTGCTGAAAAGATACATGGTGTTGATATTTTCTTCTAGCTTTGTTGGTAATGCACAACTAATAATTCTCATATATGCTCTGATTCTGCGCAAGAAATAAGAGGACGATAAGAATTCAAGAGGATGTGTAAAGACTAATTTCTTATGCTTGAATCCTTTTATATGCATTTACTCGCCCATTTACAAAGTACATAGCGATACCAATATTATATTCATCAAGAACAACCATTTATGCGTAACTACAAAACAAGTAGCTTTTCAGGTTTCTCTGTGATCACTGCATGAGTTTTGGCTGTTGTGCTGCAGGGGAAAAACAGCCCTTGCCTTGGGAGACGCGAGTCAGAGTTGCATACCATATCGCACAGGCTCTTGATCATTGCAATGCTGAGAACAAAAAAATATATCATGATTTGAATGCTTACAGAGTTCTTTTTGATGAGGTATTCAAACTTCAAAAATAGGAGTTCCGTCATTCATTTTCTAGTTCTTTTAATTGGATTGGACCAGAGAGCATTATTTTCTTATGTGTATAAGTGAAGTGGATGTAAATTATGCGTCCCCGCCTCCCACCCCCACCCCAAGAAAAAAAAGTGAACAGGAAGTACTGATTAGCTTGTTTTATTGTTTGCTAACCAAACCATACTTAATATTATCGACATCTATTAGTCAGATGATCTTTTCTTTAGCTGATCACTATTGATTAGAGTATTATAACGATATCCAACTTAAGAACCAAATACTCCCTTGTTCTCGTTTCATATGGTGGTGTTTGTTTTGACAAGATCCCAAATCTATTCTGATTATGTATCATATATTTGGTAGTGAAAGAATATAATACGCTGTTGGTTGAAAAGGTAGTTTGATAGGGTAAAATATCACATCAAAGTTTGGATGAATTTGAATTCTTCATAGTTGTAAAAGTTCTATAAAATTATAAATGGCTATATGAATCGGAACTCTAGCAACTATGAATTGGCATTGGTTACTCTTGAAGCTTAAAGTGACATAATTTCTTTAGAACATCAAGTTATGACAATGAGTAGGCATAGATGCTGGGAACTTAAATTGATAAAACTGGAGGATATCTTTCGAAATTGATCAATTACTTGCAAAGTTATCTTTTGGTTGTTTGAGAGTTTCATACTGAAAAGCTATGACACTGTGGCTTAGTTGGTCGTCATTAATATATGATAATTGATACATAGGGAACTTGGCATTTTCTCATAACTTGTAACATTGCCAATTGATTTGTTTGCAAGACCAATTCTTCTAATATATAACTAATTTCCTATCTACCCCCCCCCCCCCCCCCCCACACACACACACACACACTAAACATACATCTTATCTCCTAACTCTTGCAGTTCTGCAAGTTTCACTATATCTTGTGGTTTTGAGTGGCTTGTTCTTGAATTTGCTTAATTTAACTCATGTTGCAGGATGGTGACCCTCGACTATGTAGTTTTGGCCTTATGAAAAACAGTAGAGATGGAAAGAGTTATAGCACTAATCTGGCCTATACGCCTCCTGAGTTTTTGCGTACAGGTGCACTCCTTTTCCTTGCAGATCACCTTCCATTACTTACCTGCGTGAAGTAAGGAGCTGTTTGTAGGTTACAAATAGGATTCTGGCATTTCCTTGCAGTTGTGCTGTAATGATATTGCAATCACCTAATCTGTACTCTAACTGCTAATCATTACATAATAAGGAGGTTCAAGGTGCCAAGTGCTTCTTTTACTTGATTTACTTTCCTTATGCAGCAGCGGTTATCACATCTACCTAACTTGGGAAGCACATCTAAATTATGATTTAATAGTACCATGGACATTTTATGGAGCTTCTCTGATGCCTTGACACATCAAAGTTGCATGCATATTTAGTTTGAGGGAGTTCAATTTATGGGACTATGTTCTCTCCTATGTCATGTAGGTAAAGATAACGGCGGTTTTGAACAAGTATAAGATGGTTATGGTTATGGTACTAGGAATGATGAAGGGAAGGCTGTCTTAGAATTTGTTCTAGCTTATAATGTAGTGGTAGCTAAGACATATTTTAAAAAGGAAGATTCTCACCTTATAAGAGTGGAGGTCACCATAATCAAATAGACTTCATCCTAACAAGATGACGTGATAGATCTATGTATAAGTGATGTAAGGTTATTCCAGGAGAAGCAATGACCACCTAGCATATTTTAGTGGTCTTAAGGCTAGACTTGTGGCCAAAGGGTATGCTCAGACTTATGGGGTGGATTATTTAGACACCTTCTCTCTGGTTGCCAAATTCACTTTTGTCTGGCGGTTCATTTCTCTAGCTGTTTATGAGAATTGGCCTTTACATCAGTTGGACATCAAGAATGCGTTTCTTCATGTTGACCTTCAAGAGGAGGAAGTATATATGGAGCAATCACCCGGTTTTGTTGCTCAGGGGGAGTATGGGAAAGTCTGTCACTTGAAGAAGTCTTTGTCTGGCTAGAAACAGAGTCCCGGGGATTGGTTTGGCAAGTTCAGTGAGGTAGTTCAAAAGTTTGGACTGAAAATGAGCAAATGTGATCACTCAGTATTCTATCGGCAATCTGCAGCTGACACTATCCTCCTTGTTGTATATGTTGATGAAATTGTTATCACAGGAAGTGATTATGCAGGGATCACCTCCCTCGAGTCTTTCTTGCATATTAGATTTCATAGTAAGGACTTGGGCCAGTTGAAGTATTTTTTGGGAGTAGAAGTAAGAAGGGAATTCTTCTTGAGAGAAAATATATTCTTGACCTACTTGCAAAAATTGAAAAGTTGGCAGCGAAATCCTGCAGTAGTCCAATGGCTCCTAATGTGCATCTTATAAAAGATGATGATGATCCTTTTGATGATCCATCGAGATACAAGAGGTTAGTTGGAAAGTTAAATTATCTCATTGTGACTCGTCCAAATATTGCTTTTGAAGTAAGTGTTGTTAGCCAATTCATGTCCGCACCTATGGTCAAACATTGGAAAGCATTAGAAAAGATTCTATGTTACTTGAAAGGAGCTCCTGGACTTGGCATATTGTATAGCAATCATGACCATGCTTGTATTGAATGTTTAGCAGATGCTGGCTATTTTGGTTCCGAAATTGATAGAGGATCTACTATACATTATTGTGTGTTTGTTGGAGGGAACCTAGTATCATGGAGGAGTAAGAAGCAAAGTGTTGTATCTCAATCCAGTGTAGAATCCAAGTACAGAGCTATGTCGCAGTCTACTTGTGAGATTTTGTAGATACATCGCCTTTTAATTGAAATTGGGTCGAAGCATCATACACCAGCGAAACTCTGGTGTGATAATCAAGCTTCTCTTCATATTGCTTCAAATCTGGTGTATCACGAAAGAACTAAACATATTGAGGTTGACTATCATTTTATTCGTGAGAAGATTCAGGAAAACATGATTTCCAAGTAGTTGATTTGTTCACAAAAGCGTCGAATAGAACTCAAGTTGATTACCTTTATGACAAGCTAGGCATGGTCAATAAGTATGCTTCAGCTTGAGGGGGAGTGTTACAGAATATGGTAACCAAATCATAGAAGAGACGCTAGAAATCATAGAAGATATACTAGAATGTTTCCTTTTAAACTATTTTGATTTATTCCTTTTTATAGGATTCCTTGTAATTGTAAAATACCTCGTATATTCATGAATAGAAAGACAAGTTCTTCCATTATATTACACTTAGTATTGAAGCATTGTTTTTGTTGGGGATATCATCCTCATGCTTCATATTGACATTTCTCCTTTTCTGTTAGAAAAAGCAGTTTCCCCTAAATTCATAAAGCAAGTTTCTCTTGGCTATTTAATTGATGTAAGTCAAAGATGTCTCCTAGTAGGCAGAATGGTGATTATCCCCTCAACTAACAACTAGAAAAAAAGTGAAAGAAAAATGAGAAAGGCTTTTATGACTTTCTATATTGTTTTGCAAGTTGTTGATTCTCTGGGTGCTTAATTCCAAACATGAGGCTTCGTAATTAACTCTTATATAGAGGGTAAGCTAATGTAGTTCTCACTTTGACATTCATTCCTTCAAGATAAAGGACATAGATTAGGATCAAGATCTTTTGAATACTTACAGTAAATCAAATATCTGAAGGATTCATCATAGTAAAGCTATTTTGTGAATATTTTGATCACCTAGTGGAGCTTTGCGGGCTTGGGACTAGCTATGCTCTATAAAAATGACATAAACAGTTTCCGGTTACCTACCAAAAAAGATCCTTTTATAATTACCTTGGGCTAACCATGTTTGGCTGCTGCCATCGCAGAACAACTGTGTCCGCAGTTCTGAAGTTGTTTCTGCCTCAAATTCCTTCATAGATGAAGGATATAGACTAATATCAAGATCCTTTAAATATATATATATATATATATATATATATCAAGATCGTTTGAATACCTATCAAGTATTTGAAGGGTTCATCATGTTAAACTATGTTTTAAATATTGTTATCGTCTAGTGGAGCTTTTCATGCTTGGAACTGGCTATATGCTTTTACGAAAATGACCATAAGATAGAGTTCTTGAATACCTACCAATAGAATAAATAAAGATTCTTTTCATAATCAGGTAAGAAAATAGTAGACTTTGAAAATGATTACATGCATTGAGTCCTTGTTCTTTTCTGATTTTAAGGAATATTCCTACCAGGCTACCACTGCCTTGTGCTATTTAAGCCACATAATAACTGGTTCTCTTCTTGTGCACAGTCAGCTGCTGTATTTTGTGTTTTAACTTTTATCTTTAATTATGGACCTTGAAATTAAGCAATTTCATTTACCGTAGTTGCAGTGTGAAATCCTGTAGTTTCATAAATTTGGCACCATGCTCAGTACCAAATTTTGTTATTTTTAGGCAGGGTCATTGCGGAGAGTGTAATATACAGCTATGGGACTGTTCTGCTGGACCTTTTGAGTGGAAAACATATTCCTCCAAGCCATGTACTGTACTTTGTCATACACATCTCTTTTATAATTGCTGCACCAGTTGGTTGAATTTGTTTTCAGTTTATGGTAGTTGTATTCAAGATCTCTCGCTGTATGTGAAAATGGATTTAATGCCTTTCCAATTTATCAATATGGGGGTCTTTGACAAAACTGTTAAGTGAAGATGTAAGCCACTCTACTGAATTTTAAGCATAAAAATTTCAAGACTGCTGTCTAGAGCATACCACATAAAACTTTTTAAAGGCCATTGTTACAACTGCATGTTGAATTTTGAGGAGTGAAATATCAAGTGCATACAGTCTAGAGCTTACCACCAAATGTAAAATATGTGAATTTTCCTTTATATTCAACATGTAGCTGTAACAATAATGATTGATATCATTATAAGTAAGCTGTTCATTATCCTCAATGGCTTAGAAGGTTCACTGAAGTATCATGTTGAGCAGATTCATCAATTCAGTAGGCAAACATCCTAAGTATATATATTGTAAGTATGATAGTTTTGCTTAGTTAGGGATTGTGCTTTTAAATCTCCAACTGTTGATGTAATTGTTCTTTTTTCCAGGCATTAGATTTGATAAGGGGAAAAAATATGTTGTTACTAATGGATTCGTCCTTGGAAGGACAATATGCCGATGAAGATGCTACTGCGTTGGTTGAGCTTGCTTCAAAGTGCCTCCAGTATGAGGCTAAGGATTTTTTGATTTCAAGTTCATTCTTAATGCTGTGGTACCCCTCCAGAAGCAAGGGGAGGTATCTTAGAAATTTTGATCATGATGCAACCTCTCCTATTTATGATGGATTGACCAGAGTACTTATTCAATTTTATAACCTAGGTTGCATCATATGTTTTGATGGGGCTAACAAAAGCTCCAGTGGTGCTTCCGACCATGCTTTCTCCTCTTGGAAAAGCTTGTGCAAGAATGGACCTTACTGCTGTTCATGATATCTTGCTTAAAACAGGTTTTAAAGATGAAGAGGGTGCAGAAAATGAGGTGAGTTAATTCTTTAGCATATTGCCACATATTGATGTAAGGGTAATCAAATATCAACAAACTACATGGCAAGAAATGATATTAAGGAATTAGGGAAATAATCCAAAATAAAGAGGGACTGCTTATCCTTTATTACATTGGATATGCCTATTTTTATACATGATTTTTTTTCTCCCCTCAGTTTAGTCTCTTGTTTATTCTGGAGTTCTTCTCAAGTTTAGACATTTATTGAAAGTACACATTTTATTCATTCTCTGAAGCGGGAGATCTTTCTGGTTCATTGATTATGTGATCTTTCATGAAGCTCTCATTCCAAGAGTGGACACAGCAAGTTCAAGACATGTTAAATACCAAGAAATTTGGGGATATTGCTTTCAGGGACAAGGACTTTAAGAGTGCAATTGATTGTTATTCAAAGGTATCCTTCTCTCCTTTTTTCTGACTAGCTTAAAGAAAATCTATGTTTCTTTTTTGCTTCCCAGATCCGTTTGGTATTCGGTGAAGCGTAAACTGCATTCTGATTTACCTTTCTGCATTTTGTAATTTCTGGATACCTATTCTATGTACTGTGATACAAAGATTGGTGTGGGTGCAGTCCGTCAAAAGTATCACTTATCATATACAAATGAAAGGCTGGAAAAAGGAAACATGACCAAATTTTTGTTCTCATTTAACGGTAATTGGTGTTCAAGTTGTTAGATCAGGATGAACTAGTTGTGATACAAAGGAATGCTCCATATGGTGAATAGTTAACAAGAATTGTCACATATCCTTTTCCAGCTTGTTACTTCCTGCTTAGCCAACATTTGCATATCTCAATAGTGGTAATTTCTGGTTTCAATTTTAAGTATGATGTAATGCTTAAAAAAGAAAGGAACCTTATTTGTGGAAACGGTCTTCTATTTCTCTTGTATTCTTCTCTGAAACCAGAATTACTTGCACGTCGACTATTTTAGAGGAACCTTATCAGTGTGTACTTCCAGTTATTTAAGTGAACATGTTTGTTATGCGTATTTTTCTCCTTGTGCAAAATGTGCATGCTTAAATATATCCAAAGAGAGAGATAGGAACTGATTAGAGGTTTCTTGCCTTTAAAGGTCGAATTTGAGCACCGCATACAAAGTAAGTTATTGTTAAGCAGTAGTAGGCAGTTCCTGTTCGTGGTAACCAGAGGCTCAAGAATTTCAATCACTGACATCAATTTCTTGAAGCAGTTATCGTTACCTTCTCATTCTATTTTGACACTTTAGGCTATGTACCGTTCAATTTTTTATCAGATGTTCTTCATGAGAACTGGACTAAACTTGTATCACCTGTACATCTCAATATTTTGATTGATTAACTGCTAATGTTTAAACATGGTTGTATCTTTACTTTATGATGAAAGAAATGTTATTTACCATGTTTTACTGAACCTTCTACTTGGACTCCTTAATCACTTAGAACAAATAAGATTAAAATGATCACATTCGATCGAAGGTGTAAGTAGCACACACACACAGAAAATTGAGAAAAGGTTGCTTGAGATGGTTTGGTCATGTCCTACATAGGCCTCCAGCTGCATCACTTTGTATGTGTGAGATCATGGTAATTGAAGGTGTTAAAAGCGGATGAGGTAGACCTGAAATCACATGGAACGGAGACGTCCTGAAAGGCCTACAATCTCGTGGAATCCATGCAGACATAGAGAAAAATTGGGCATAATGAATGAAAATAAATATGTGATACTGTATGCTTACTTTATTTTGTATATTCTCTAAGGATCTTCTATTCTTGTTAGAGAATTGTGCGCAAGTAGAAAATGTAGTGAACCTCTAGTATTGAAAACATAAATGGTTTATTATGGGATTGAGACTGTCTTAATGGACCGACATAGATTTCGAAAGTTTGACCCCAATTAGTTTGAGATTCAGGTGTAGTAGTTGTTAGTAAGCTAATAGACAGTACCAAAAGAAGAGCTGGAGTTGATGGCTCAGTTGCAGATGTGGAAGAGATGGAGAAACATAAGTACGGTGACACGCTTTTTGGCATAGATAAGACCTAATTTATAGGGATAGAGAAGAATTAAGGAGAGGAGGAAGGGAGAAGAGGAAAACAATGCTGGGTTCTTTGAAACAAGCTAGTCAAAGACCTTACAAAGAATATATAAAGCATCCTATGAGCAGGAAACCAGAACATAACCAGCTAATATCTCACAACAAACTGCAATAATTCAACAAGACCTATGTGATTTAAGGCTTAGGTTGGCTGGTAGAATTCCTTCAAATGTCACTTATTTAATTATCTAAGTTATATAATCATGCCTTCTCTATTTGGTATCGAAAGAAAGACTCGATGCAGTTGCAGCAGTTTTATGTTCATTCTTTCATCCTTCTTTCTTATGGATTCAGCTGCATCTCTATTCCCTTGTGCTGCACCTTGTTTCCTTCTAAGTTCCTTAAGTATCAGTTCTGCTTTAAATGCAGATTGACAAAGCTTCTTGTGTCTTTCCTTCCTCGACATACAATTGAATCTTCATTTACAGTACATGGTTTTCCTACTTTGGTTGTATCACCCTTTTCAATACGTTTTTTCATGTTTGGAACACTGTTTTCATCCTTCGAATATTTTCTGTTTGGTAGTTAAGAGATCAACAGTTAGTTATCTGCTTTTAATCCTTCAATTATTTCTCATCGTTAAAAGAAAATCGTGGGGCTAAACATTAACAAGGACAAGGTAAACCTAAGACTACATGATAGGAAGTTGCCCAAAAAATCATACAATCTCTTTCTCAGGAAAAAACAATTTCTCAGAATTCATGCAGAACTAACAAAGAATAGAACACGATAAATCTAAGAAAAGGTGGTATGAACTAGTTGGGATTAACGCTTAGTTGTGTTGATATATTATATCTGATGTTCGCCAGAAATCCTTTTATTTTGTCTGGATATTTGTGAGTCATAAAAAATGTACCCAAATTTCCAGTCTAGTACTATAAAATGCCTAATTTGTCTCTTAAAAGGTATCAAGTATTAGAAGAAACGGGTTCAAATGGAAGGGAAGGGATATCATCAAGGATTCATAATAGTCGACTTCGACTAATTTGGGATTGCAGCGTAGATGTACTGTATTTTCTAGCATGAAACATGTTTGTGTTATGTATATTTTGCTCTTTTTCTCCCCTCTTCACGTCACATAACATGATTCTTCTGATGGTTGATTAATGACTCCAGGGTCAATTTTCATGTCTATAAAATTCTGGTCTCCTTCTGGTTTGTAATCTTTTGAGCCCCAACTTTGTCTGGATCAATGCCTAACTTGTTTGACTCTTTTTCTCCACAGTTAGTGTCTATGATGCCTGTTCCTTCTGGGACTGTTTTTGTGAGGCGAGCCCTCTCGTATTTGATGGATGGCCAGCCAGAACTTGCATTGAGGGATGCTATGCAAGCTCAGGTCTGCTTGCCCGAGTGGCCTACTTCATTCTAAATGCAGGATCTTGCCCTCTCCAAACTTGGAATGGAAACTGACGCACAAGACATGCTAAATGATGGAGCGTCTTTCGAGGCAAAGAAGCAGAACAGTTGGCGCAACTGACTGTCACAAATATAAAATCCTTAATCTGTGATCCTACTTCCAAATTGGAGCCAACTGCTGGAAGGAGTCGATGAGGATGGATTATTGCGAACCAAAATTGGTGTGGAGATGGGGTTTCATTTATTTCAACCTACCCTTTGTTGTAGCCAACATAGTACCATACAGAAATGTAAAGAAAACACCCGCCTGGGTGGAAAACATTGTAGTTTAGTTTCCAACTAACGCCAATTGTTAGTTTTTGGAACTCATTCAGGAGAGCTCGCATTCATTGTCCTGTTCAGCTGTTCAGTTCCTACCGAGGTGTGTACATTTAAGGGTGTGATTGTATCTTGCATGTTGACCATGATGATTATGCAGATAGAGGTTCTTTTGTGTTGATGTATTTGAGCGGTAAAATGAATAATATTCAACGAGCTGTCGAGATGCAACATCATGTGGAAACAGTTATTCGTCAAGTTTTTATCTTATATATCACTCTTTACCGGAGAAGGCCGACTCATGATTCATGTATGGCAAATGATGGATAGAAATTATTCATGTTATCTCATATAAAAAATAATATTTTAAAATTAAAATATGAATAATTATATCATGCTTTCCTATATTTTCTAATAAATCTTGCCGGAAGAAGAAATTACGGCAAAAAGTGGAAAATAAGCAAATGACAAAAAGATAAGAAAATATTATGCGGGTGCAATCACAAGTCTATGGTCACAATCGTGAAATTTCACATGTGGGAATTACAAAAAGGTTAAATTGAAAGTTGTAAAATTCACGGATGTGATCATCACTTTCATAATCATACCCATCGTGTGTTGGCATCAAGAAAGAAGTTGCAAAATTTGTGTATGGACCATCACTTTCATACTCACACCCGTCAAGTCTTGCCATCAAGAAAGAATATAAAGCTCATGGGTGTAAGCATTACTCCAAAGAATACATCCATGGGGAGACACTACATTTTAGAGTCATCAATTTGATTAGATCCATCCCATCCAATCCAATAAAAATCCAATCTTTCAGAAAGACGTAAGAAATAGTCTTTGCTCTATTTCTCTTCTTTTCATTTCGTCTTTGTATAAGTAGTATTTTATTTTAATTTCTTTCTTACATACTCCTTAATGGAGTAATTTCTTTTTGTTGGGATGGTTGAAGAAGTTTGGTATGATGTTGTAATAATTGTCTTTACTTCAAAACTTTCATGTCTTGATTTTCAAATTTTTGATCTTGCTTGTTTTAGTCCTAATTCTTCAATTCAAAAATCTCAATATTATTTCTTTTAATCCTAATTCTCACGGAGGGATTAATTCAAATAAGTTTGTTTTGTTAAAATCGTTGTCTTATTTCTTTCGGTCCTAATTCTCACGGACGGGTTGACTCAAATAAGTTTAATGATTTGAGGGGTTTCTATCTTATTTCTTTCAGTTCTAATTCTCGCGGAGGGACTCTCTCAAATAAGTTTATTAATTTAAGGGCTAATCGCAAGAGGTATTTATTCCTCATAACACAAATCAAGTCAAATAAGTTTTTTATTCTTTTCTCGAATTCAGTAGAATAAGATTTTATTATAATAATTGTACCAAGTGGACTCAATGACTCCCAACTCTTTTCTTTTAAATTTTTTTATTTTAAGTAATTTGTAATATAAGAAAACCCCTCTCATCAATTTGATTCTCTCAAATAGTATTCTAGACAATACAAATCTGTAGCCTAGGCGGTTTCAATCTCTGTGGAACAATATTTTAAATTATACTAGAATTTGATAGAGTACGATCGAATTTTCCTATGCACTTTGGCTTCGTCAGCGAACTTTGGGATTTGAAATCAAAGTTGGAGTTCTGTTCAAATGTCAAAACAAGCACACATTTCTAATCAAAACTTTAAATTTGAAGTTCAAATTACATTGTCAAACGAGCCCTTAGCCATCATTTTTAAACTATTCAAATTGTACCCGCCTTATAATACATAAATAAACTTTAGATATAAATATGCTGAACTAAAATAGAAAAATTTCAGAAAATATAATTAGCTTGGAAATGAAGGATGCGCTCGCGGAAACAATGAGATCACCAACATAAACTATAAGATAGACTTGAATGCTTGTCAATCGGTATTCTGTTGTTAGTTTCATCTACTAGGCCCGAGTGAAGGCATATATGTCGAATGGATTAGGGGATATTACTTTTTGTGGTCTTGCACATGAAAAAGTCAAGTATTCTATGTAGGCTTGAATTCCCACAGTTCACACTCCAGGAGAAATTCTTGAAATTTGAACCTTTATCAATTCGAGGAGGAGATAGTTCAAATTCCAAGACAATGTCGTAGAGTTTCACTTATATAAGTTTGAATTTTGGAATGTAATTCTGGATCGAGTTTCACTTCTATAAGCTTCATAATAAGGTAATTTCAGGAGTGGTATATCAGAAAATAATGAGGTAAATTCAATTTGAAATGACTAGAAAAAATTTCAGTTTGAAATGTACAAAAAAAACATAATAGATTAATATCATGGGTGATACCGGAGAAAATAATGGGGTAATTTCATGGTTGGTACTTATATGTAAGTGAATTCCACCTTATAAAAATGAAACTTCAGGAACTATCCTGGATCAAACTTATGCAATTCATGCTCCACTCTAAACATACTATGATGGAGTTTCATATGTAGGAGTTTCAATCTTCAATGCACTATGCTAAAATTTTATACTTAAAAGTTCTTAACTCCAGGATAGTGTCATGATGTTCGATAAAATGGAAACAATGAAGTCGATCTATGTCGCTTTCAAATGAAGAAGATATAGGAAAGAATGTCTTTGTAACTGAAAATTGATAGGACAATAACATATTCAGTATAATTTCATAAAGTGATAATTTTTAAATTATATTTTAAGCGGTGATTGAACATTAAAAAGTAGACCAAAAAGTGATCAGTACGCGCTATTTTTATATTGAGTCAGGATGGATGCAACTATTGTTGGACCTCGTTCCCTCACTTACGTCTTTGTTTCCTTTATGCTAAATATGAATAATTTCGGCTAGAAAATATCTCCCCTTTTATTAAATTATTCTTTTCATTAGAGTGAGATGATTTTAAGTGAAAGCAGACTTCATCTTAACTTTCATTTATGGGATATGGATCGGCTGGTACGATGAAAAAATATCAAAATATGGTCCTCCGGGGCATAGTCCAGTGGCAAAGCCTGGGTGCTATAAGGCGCTCTGGCATGGACAGCGTGGGTTCGATTCCCCGCAAGCACGAAGAAACTCTGCATGTTGGGGAATTTGACCTTGTCTCATTGATCAGTTGTACGCTCCCAGAAAACTGGCCACCGGAGCACATCCCGCGATTTACCTGGTAATAGTGTTGAAGGACCGGTGCTATTACCTCCAGGACGTCCGGGTAATACCAAAGTAGTCGAGTCATGCGCGCAAAGCCTGGAAACCCTGGATTATCAAAAAAAAAAAAAAAAAAAAAAAAAAAAAAAAAAAATCAAAATATGTTCATTGAAGTCTCGTGTGGCAGAATAATCGAGTGATGTAGATGACTTGTTTGTCAAATACGTGTTTGGTATGATGTAAAGTATTTTTGAAAATTTATTTGGAAGAAAATGTCATCTTTCTAACAATATTCTTTCGAAAAATGTGTTTGATGTTCCGTTGGAGATTGAAAAATATTATTCGATTTTTTTAATTAGAGATTGATAAAAATAATATTAGGAAGTCTTTTGTGGCACAAACAATCCGTTTATGTTTGATTAAGCTCATTGATTGACATAAAGTTCTAGCATAAAAGTCAACTGCATGTTTCTAAGCTGCTATCTATTGTCACTTTCTAATTAATGGTTAGTATTCAGGAGTGATAATAAGGCTGAAGTATAAGTTGTCAAATAATTGTGAAAGAAAATGACTTTCTCACCTAGGGTCTGTTTGGAAAGCCACTTGGTAATTGGAACAGAAAAATATAACATTAATTCAAAATCTATTTTCTTAACATAATACTTTTATGTCACATTCCAAACATAACATAAAATAAATTCCAACATATTTTAAGTAAATATAATTCAAAAAAGAAGAAGAGGAAAACATAAGTCTAGAAAAAAACAGAAATCTTTAACCTCATTTCAAAATGTTAATCAAGTTGGTTAATGACTCATTGTTGCTAATATTAGGAGGTGTAGTTTCAAAAACTAGAATAATAACGTAGTTATGCTAAATGAAGAAAAAAAAAATTGGCAATTATATGAAATCACAAAAAGTAAAGCTTGGAAAATGAGAAGAAAGAAAATGAAATATAAATAATGTAAAAAAAGAAAATTACATTTTAAGAATAAAAACAATATTAAAATTAAAAATAAATTAAAATAATAGAAATAAAAAAGAAAAGAAAAACAAAAAGGGAGGATATTAAGAAGTAACCTAGTAATTAGTAATTACACAATGGGTGGCTTTCCAAACAGGCCCCTAAAATGTTAGGAAGTCATTTCCTCCCATTTGTTAAAAAAATCTAAAAGAAAATCTTTTCCAGCTTGGCTATTTGATTAATCAAATTTTCTAAGGTATTCCGAAAATGTTCTCTGGCTTTAAAACTTGATGGTTTTTCCTGTACTAAAGGTTTTCTTAGGAGACTTAAATGTTAAAAGTAAATCTTCATTCAATGACGTAGACGTTTGTTGTAAATAATTAGCTTCTGGAGAATTTCTGCTTTAATATTTTAGTCAATGGATTCTTGATCTGTACCTACAGAAAACATTTCTTAATATCTTAGGTAATATGTAGCATTTAATATATTGCTGAGCTAAACTATGAGTATTTGGATTGTAAAGGCAATCTCGCAACAAAATGTGGGTTAGGTTGAATTGATAATCTACGTCTGCAGCTTAACTTCACTTGTATTTAGAAAATGTTATGTTGATGAACGACTACGATATGAAGTTATGAACAAGATCAAAAACATTCAACTATCGATGGACACAAGGCAGAGCAAGAAAGCCTTCGATCTTAGCTTATTTCTGTTGGAAATTTGACTTTGGCGGGAGTTGCGACCGACCAACTTTAACGGCTTAAACACTAGTGTAACGTATGTTGGAGAATCCGGTTCTTCACACATGCATGATCTACTAAGTACGTAGATAACCGTAGGGCCAAGAATCGTCAAATTTCATTGAGAAATGAAAGAGATATTGATTCACGAAATAAGGTGTTTGGAGCATGGAAAGTGTGGTATTGTGTGTAATTCTCCCTCATCGGTAGAGGAAGAAAGAATTGTTGTGTATATAAGATTCGAAATTGGTTTGGGGTTTGGGACCCCAAGGGGTATCCCATGTGTTTAAAGGAGGGAGGACCTAGATGTGCTTCGGTTCGAGGAAAGACCACGCGCGCGCCGCCGCCCGCCCGTCCGGTCCGGTTCCGGGTTCTCGGGTCACGGGCAGTGGGTCTTCTAATATTATCTTTTTAATGCCAAGCACTCAATTCAACCATTTATTTTGGCTGAATTACTCCTCCTATAATGGCCAAATCCGTTGGTCTTTCTCCCATTTATGTTGGTGACTTTACTACCTCCATAATGGCCATTATTTGGCTATTATGGAGGCGATTTTCAGCGATAAAACAGTCCATCCCTCTCCTATATAAACACCCCCTTACACCATTGTTGAGAACAAGAGTTAACAAGAAGAGAGGCAAAGCAAAACAAAGGCACGAAAATACACAACCAAAATAGTTTTCTTCCTACAACTTCCAAGCATCATTTCGTTACTCAATATTCTTCACGGTAGCTCTTGAGTTTCCTTTGCTCAAGGGTTCCATTGCTTTGTTTAATCTTGGGAGACAAATTGTCCAGGACGTATAAAGGATACATACGGGGCAATATTGTCTTAAGGACAGAGTGCTACACTCGACTCAAAAAAACAATTTACATTTTTCCGTCTTACAAAACTGGAATTTCCGGTTTTTACTTGTGTAACGATTGTAATTTAAGATTCCATGTTGAATTATTGAAATCTTTGTTTATCCTTTCGAATACTTGTAATAGTTAAATACTTCCCGTACTGCTTTATAAAGTACCATAGAGCAAATCTCCCAACATCTTAAGACAATATTTGTATAGTATTACTATTAGTGTTCGAAAGATGTCGGTCAAAAGTTGTGTGACCAAATCTGGATATGGCAATGGTTTTCTGGTAGAAGAGAGTGATGATGATGAGCGTGTTCATGGTGTCACCGCTACCAAGACTGGTGGGAACAAGCGCTCACGAGAGCCTGAGGATGTCAACTGGGACAAGAGGAGAAGAGTGAAGATGTTATTCTATCTTGTAGCAGAAGGCCTATATCTGTCCCAGACAAAGGATCCGAATAATGGTGAGAGGAAATGGACACTCGGTCGATGAAGTGACCGAAGTGAGCCAGAATCCGAAATTGGGATAAGTATTTTTCTTACTTGTCAAGAATAAGGATTAAATGATAAGTATCTTTCTTACTTGTCAAGAATAAAGATTAAATGATGTCTGATTAAAAAAAAAATAGATTAAAGTAAGGAGGAATATGAAAATAATTTATATTCCTTACGCTTTAACAAATCAGAAGTTTAATCTCATCTTCTTTCCCGTTTAAAGATTGGATTTGGTAAACGACTTAAAAAGATCCGTTCTTTTAAGTGTAATAATTAAAAGTGTGTAAAGTATGTCGCACATACAATGGAGAAAGATCCACTAACTGTGCGAAAACTCTTACCACTCTTAAGTAAGCGCCAAGAATTATCTGGGCACCAATCATAACGGAAGAAGACTAAAAGCTAAAGACGTTGAGCCTGTCATACTATTTGGCGAAGATCCTTCATAGGATGATATTGGACACTCGGTCATAAAAAGCCTCCGGCGACCGGAGTGGGCCAAAATTCCTTTGATATGATGATATTGGACACTCGGTCATATAAAGCCTCCGGCGATCGGAGTGGTGCCGAATTCATTTCATAGGAAAAGTAATGGACACCTAATAAGGTGGACCAGAGTTTCCAGGTCCTAAATGATCTGAAGGCCTAAATAAAGGCAGTAAAGAAATTGGACACTCAGTCTGCCAAAGCAACTGAATTCCTTGAAGATAACTTTCCTTGAAATAGGAAAAATGAGTAATTGCTCAAGGTTAACAAGAACCCGCGAGGGCTCGATCCGTCCGGAACTGGACGTTCCGTATCTTCAGGACTCGAAAGTTGCTGGCTATCCGGAACTTAATAATCCAGATCTGCAGAACTCAGGGATTCTAGATGTTGAACCAAGACGGAGCAAAGAGGGGACAAAGACTTGTTCCAGTCCTTCTAGCTTGTATGGTTGAGAACGAACCATGAACAATTAACAAATAATTGTTATCTCCAAAAACGCTGCTTTGGAAAGAAGCTAAAGGGAGAAATAGATTCCATGTATAGAACCATACTTGTGTAATGGTTAATCTTCTTCCGGAAAAGAACCTTTGGGTTGTAAAATGTGCTCCCCTCGTGAGTAGCTTAACATCCAGGGCCATTGTAGTCTTGCGTGGCATGGATGTTGAACTAGCCTTCCCAACCGGAGAGTTGGAAGAAGAGAATCAGAGTTAGTTTGCTGAACTGTTGGGCTTCTTCTTGAACTTTCAGCTTGGTCCCCGAAATGTTTACATTTTAGTCCCGAAAGTTTCGTATAAAACGAAACAATGAATCGACCACGAAACATTGACTCGAAGTTAGAAAGCCAACAGTTGGTAAACCAACGGTCGAGAGTGAAAATCATATTGAAACAAAGTCTCGATATGAAAGATATGTGTATCACAGATGACTTCTTAGGAATTGGATTTCTAAGACATCTAACGGATCGGTCAATAGTTGACGATCTCGTTGAAGCCACCAATGGATATGAATCATAGATTGGAATCATGGTGCACCCATAGACAAGGAGCGATATGCACGAGGTCACGTGTAGTTCAATGTATTGTACACACTACAACCGACCGGTATCGTCCTACAAACATATTAGTTGAACTAAGGTTCACCGATGATCTTAATACATGATCAATAGAAGGCGTTAAGTCGGATATGACGATATCCGAATTATTCGCTTATCTACGGATTATAGTATTCGGATGTCCAATGCGGTTCTCGAGAGAACACCGTGATGCAAACTGGACATCAGATCTGAAGAACACCAAAGCCACAAGTAAATGTATATGGTGGTTCTTATAAAATCCTCTAAGCAAACTTGCATCGGCCGATTCATGATGGAATCGGAGTTTATCGCTTTATACAAAGCATGAAAGAAGTTAAGTAACTTCACGGCTCCTTAGAGGACGTCCCTTATTGGGAGAAACCCGTACCTTCAGCAGTTATACACTGTGGCTAGCCGGTCGGCTTCAGGAAGGACACGGATGACGGCGTCTGGACATATCTGTCAGGATCTGTCGGAGAGATAAGACCGTATGGCGCTTGATCATCACGGGTGTCACTTCCTTGTTTACAAACTAAGGGACTATCCGAGAGATCAAGCGTTCTGCTGTCTAGGGGAATGGGCTTAAAACCCAAAATATACGGACCAATACGGTGGAAACCCAACCTTACGAACCGGAGATCCCGGTAATTTGGTTCAATGGAAAAACTAAGTTGTAAAGGTTCGCCGATCGCTTCGGTGGAAGCATGAGCACTTCGGATAGTGATTTCGAAAAGAAACACCAAATCCAAAGTTGTTCCCGCGATAGACGTTAAGTGCTATCTCAGATGTATGGGTAAAGGTTAAGTTTTCAAAACCTGTAATGATCCTCAACAATTGAGGTTAGGTCTTTGGGAAACTTTTAATGGTTCCTAACACTTGTGAAGTGGGGTATAGCAGGATACCTTGTAGGAGACCACCTATTTAAGTGCGAGGACGGGCCGCCTCAAATTGAACGCACTTAAGAATCCAAGACGTTGTCCATGGCCAAAACGGACAAAACATTACGAAGAAGAGAGTAAGGGAATTTGTTGTGTTGGTACCGTTGTCTTGGCTTACACTAAACACTGACGGTTCAAGACATCACGTTCACCGCGCAAGTAAGTAAGTCCGATGGTATTCAACTATGGAAGGTTCAAAGCCGAGGCTACCTCTCCTTATGCAACATCGGTCCGCCGAAATATTGCTTTGGAAATGAAAAGACACCATGTGAGTGCGCCAAAATCTCTTTCAAGAGGGGATTGTTGGAAATTTGCCTTTGGCGGGAGTTGCGACCGACCAACTTTAACGGCTTAAACACTAGTGTAACGTATGTTGGAAAATCCGGTTCTTCACACATGCATGATCTACTAAGTACGTAGATAACCGTAGGGCCAAGAATCGTCAAATTTCATTGAGAAATGAAAGAGATATTGGTTCACGAAGTAAGGTGTTTGGAGCATGAAAAGTGTGGTATTGTGTGTAATTCTCCCTCATCGGTAGAGGAAGAAAGAATTGTTGTGTATATAAGATTCGAAATTGGTTTGGGGTTCAGAAATGCCAAGCACTCAATTCAGCCATTTATTTTGGCTGAATTACTCCTCCTATAATGGCCAAATCCGTTGGCCTTTCTCCCATTTATGTTGGTGACTTTACTACCTCCATAATGGCCATTATTTGGCTATTATGGAGGCAGTTTTCAGGCAGTAAAACAGTCTATCCCTCTCCTATATAAACACCCCCTTACACCATTGTTGAGAACAAGAGTTAACAGTAAGAGAGGCAGCAAAACAGTGCACGAAAATACACAACCAAAATAGTTTTCTTCCTACAACTTCCAAGCATCATTTCGTTACTCAATATTCTTCACGGTAGCTCTTGAGTTTCCTTTGCTCAAGGGTTCCATTGCTGTTTTATCTTGGGAGACAAATTGTCCAGGACGTATAAAGGATACATACGGGGCAATATTGTCTTAAGCACAGAGTGCTACACTCGACTCAGCAAAAATAATTTACATTTTTCCGTCTTCTACAAAACTGAAATTTCCATTTTTTTACTTGTATAACGATTGTAATTTAAGATTCCATGTTGAATTATTGAAATCTTTGTTTATCCTTTCGAATACTTGTAATAGTTAAATACTTCCCGTACTGATTTATAAAGTACCATAGAGCAAATCTCCCAACAATTTCAAATCTCTATGGATCTCAAGAGCTTGATATACTTGATGATGATATATAAGGAGTTGAACCTCCGTCAAAATGACACTTTTGGTTCTCCAAGTTGTTTTGAATAGGGTTGGAGCAATGTCATATAAGACACTAGGGAATACTTAAGCTGCAAAACTTCTTGGATACAACAACATACGCAGTGTAATCCCACAAGTGAGGTCTGAGGAGGATAGGATATAAGCAGACCTTACCCCTCCCTACCTTTGTGGGTAGAAAGGCGGTTTCCGATAGACGCTCGCAAAGTATCTTGTATCTCAAAGGAAAATAGCCTCTAACAGAAAATACAAAAAGAAAAAAGCATTCTTGTACAGTAGTAATCAGAAAAAGAATAGTGGTATCTTGTAACTTGATTTTCCACATACAGGGAATATTTCTAGCCAGGCAGTGTTCCAAGAATATAGCATGTGGAACCATAATCAGCTACTCCCTTTATCTCTCCACACTAGAGCTATCAGCCTAACAGTGGAGCTCTAGCAGCAGTTTAACTACACCTTTAAATATCATTTCACTATGTCAATAATTGCAATATGTGCCACTCTAGTTATTCCAATTAAATAAGCTCCAGTGCTGCAATAGGCATAAGCTTCAACCTTACTCTTCTGGAAACATCATTCTGCAGTTTGGATCAAACTGCAGCCAAAATGTCCAAACAAGCCAGATTATTACCTATCTAGAATGAATTCCAATAACTAATATGTAGAAGCAGATCGGCGGACTACTCGTCCCTATTTCAATGTCAGCTTGACTTAATATCTACCTTCAGGGTCATCAGCGTCCCGTCTCATGAAATGGAATCCCATTATATATCGGTATTCACCCGTCCCAACGCAACGAGAACAGTACCCAAGCCCACTTCCACCACAAGTCTTACACCTAGAAAGTATGCATTAGATTGTAGAATCCCAAACAGCTCAAGTAATAACATAGAAATAATAACTACAATGTGGAAGAAATTGAATAACTTGATACCTCACCATTTTGGCCATTCTCCTCTTGGAAGCACTTCTAGGTCCACAAAGTTAGTCCTCCCTGTATCAAGGGAATATCCAGCCAAAGTAATAGGAATTAGACCTAACACGAATTGGAGGTTGACTTGAGAAAAATTAAATCATTGAGCATATAGAAGTATGCATTTGAAGGGACAATAGTTAACTTCGGAGAAAAAGTAGAGCGCGCCACATGCAAGAAGTACTTTAAGCCTTATTGCATCATTATGCTTTTCTTATTTAAAATTTTTCCTTTCCTCTAAACTAAATCAAGTTAGATCAAGCCCAACCAAGACTTCGAGCACCCAATGATGAACAGACCATAGGTCAAAGGCAACACTAATGCATTTCTGTTTTCAAGTGTCTCAAGAAATTCTTATACCAGCTTTGACTGTGAGATCTAAATAGCATCAGATGTATGTTCCAGTGCAAACATTAGTTCTTAGTTTGTCAGTATCTGTCTCTTATTGTGTGTGTGTGTGTGTGAGAGAGAGAGAGAAAGAGAGAGAGAGAGAAAGAGAAAGAGAGAGAGAGAGAGACCTCTGCCATGGCAATGGAAGCACTCGACTCTGCCACTCCCTTTACAGACAACACAAGGAGGATCTGGCTGCTTTCTTCTTGCTTTGCGAACATTAGACTGCAAGAAAAGTTTATAAATCATAACCATGAAAAGATTTTGATCTAAGTAGCTGACATTCAAATAATAGTACAAAAGGCAAGTTCTAAATGCATGTGAAATAAGTATAGATGCCTGCCTCATGCTGGAGGATCAGTAGTTGCTTGCCCTAATCCATGATACATTTGACTGTCCAACCAAAGCCCAATTATGGAAGTCTTAAACATTGCTTACTTTAAAGTAAGTGTTTATTGAGCTGTCTTTGTCGTTGTTCAATGAGCCCAAACAGAGAACAAAAATCTCTTTCACGACGAACTAAATCACTAGCTCAATGATACAACAACAACAACATACACAATGTAATCCCACAAGTGGGGTCTGGGGAGGGTAGGCTGTACGCAGACCTTACCCTTACCTTGGAAGGTAGAGAGGTTGTTTCCAATAGACCCTCGGCTAAGAATACAACAATAAAGCAATAGATCAATATTAAAGTAGGTCAAATATGAAAAGGAATAGTAACTACAACAGCATAGTAACTCAATGATACATATACTAGAAAACAAATCTTAAAATGCTCGATCAATCTTCTGATACTAGAATGGAAATTTAAACCAGCTTAAAACTAGACGATATGGAATTCTTAATCCGGCATCCTGGATTACCATCCCACATTTTGCAATTTTTACTGTAATGCTTCAGAAAAGGGATGCGGTCACAAATTCTCCTTTTCCACTAAGTTCTCTAAATCTCCCTATTTTTCTCTTCTACTGTCATACCAAATTAATTCCTCTCAGTAATTCATTGCATGATTGAAAAAAGGGTCTAGTACAATACATGAAGTTATGTTGGATTGACCAGATCGAGAGAAACCACCTAGAAGTTGGACCAATCTCCAGTTCCACCATCCATTGAAAACGATTATTAAAAGTCGGAGCAGCTACGAAGGAAAATTTTTGTTCAGAATATACCATACTTTAACTGTATGAGCTGAATGTCTAACTATTCCAACCAGCCAGACCAAAATTCTGAAGCATTTTCATATATTAACTTCTATTAGGATTTTTATGTTGAATACAGCTTCAAAATAAGTATTAAACACTAAGAGGTGACACCCAATCAATCTTCTGAGTTCTGATGCAAAAGAAAATATAAAAACAGGTTTATCACATTATAAACATGGGATCTTTCTTTCCCACATTCACCCCCAAACCATAACTGGGTCAATCCTCAATAATATAACTAAATTTTTCTCCAGACTTCAAACAGTAGCGTTCAGGTGTCTTAGCACCTAGGGGTGTTGGCCTAGTGCCCAATGAAGTGGGTGCAAATCTTGGAGAGCTGGGATCAAATCCCTAGCGACAAGAAAACTAGGTGATTTCTTTCCATCTGCCTAATTTTGGTGAGTAGAGTTACCCGTTACTTATGCTGGTGGGAACCAAGTACCTAGTGGAATAGTCGAGGTGTGCGCAAGCTGGTCTAGACACCACCATAAAAAAAGTAGCATTGAGGTTTCTTCTTTCCTTAAATATGATAAGTTAGATCTTGAAATAAGCTTGTGGATGATGCCTAATGATTACTGGTACAGAACATAAAATATTCTTTTCTTGCTCACTGGCAACACCCTGAACACAAACAACTTAGCAAAGTAAAAAAGAAAAGCTTTCCTTTCTTAACTTTAATAAGCAAGTGACTATCTTTTTTCCCCAGGGTTATCATGCCAATCAAATTTTCCAATACTTTCTATGACATGTCAGCAATGAGATGCAGTCTCTGATTCTGTATCTCCGTATATATTCTCCGCCAAAAGCATAGATAACTTTACACTATGTTTTCTGGTTAAATTTGAATCCCTTTGAATTCTTCTCTTACGCTATCGTAAGGATCGGAATTTCAATACATTGAACTCATTTCAGTAATTTGTTGCATGAAACCGTGATGACAGCAAGAATTGTTTAATACAGATGAACAAAATCATGTTGGGTTATCCATATTGTGATAAACCATATCTTGTTATAAGTAGGTTCTGATAAACCATATATAATTTGGACTAAGTTTAGGTTAATCAAGTGAAAATTGAATCTTAAAACTCAGAGCAGTAAGCAAAATCTGTTAAAGAATTTCCAACTGAAACATGTGCAAGTTGAACACTATCTACTTCAACCAGCTACTCCGAACAAAGTTTCAATACATTAAGAGTTCTGTTAGATTCTAATCTTCAATACAAGAACAACAACTATGTCCCAATCCCAAACTAGTCCTGGTCGGCGCTCAATATTCATTCTGCTTCATATTAAGGGCAGTTCAATCTTTAACTATGCTTATCCATATATTAATAACCTGTGTATTGCTAATATCATGATTTGCTACTGAATAAGATATATAACTAATATAAATAGGCTGAAAAAACACTACTAAACAAGGAATTAGTAATACCAAAACACATGCATTATTTTCTCTAATACATCCTACCAAATGACCCCTAAGATTCTAATGGTCAGCAGGGGAAAACAAATTTAAAGATGAAAAAAGAAAAAGGTTTAACTTGCCTCAGTTCTGACGACCCATGACGGCTTTGGAACAGAAAGGAGAGGAGGGAGCTTTGGGTTTGAAGGCTGGTCATTTGGGGCTTTGCCTCGAATGGCGTTAAGGAAACAAGTCAATCTTATCACTCCCATATTCCACTCTGTTGTCTGTTCTAGTGGTATAAATTGGATTTATGGTGGCCTTGTACTTTTGTCCATACTTGAAAAGATCTTAAAAAACTGACCTCAATTTAAATAAATTTGCTAGGCTGGCGTTTAGACATGCTAGAGATGAAATCTCAAATCTATCATTTTAAATTTAAATGTAAAAGTTGATTCATAAATTTAAATTTTATAAAAATAAATTCATAAGTTGGTAGATATATTTAATAATTATATTTATTAACTATTTATATCAAATATTAAAAGATCTACAAATTGGTCTTTTACTTTTACCAACTACGTGGAGAATTATATTAAATAGTAGTTATACTACAACTCATGTTCAATTTTCTATTTTATTGAACTATTTAATCAATTGACGTTATATTTTTTAGAAAGACCATTTAATAGCGTATTAATTTTGTTATGAACAATGACTTTCTCGTTTGGTAAGATTGAATGAGAATTGGGAAAGTTTTGATGGTTTTCACAATTTGTGAATTTTTAATTTCTATGAGAAAAAATACAATTTAAGAAATCAAAATTGCATGTTCAACGAAACTTCAATTTTAAATCATGTCCAAACGGCTCCTAGGTAAAATTTATATCACCCATTAAATTTAAATTCTAGTTGTATTCTTCATAAAAGATTTAGCTATTTATACTAATTGAAATGAAAATACAAAATAAGATAGATCTCATGATGGGTAACATGAGTTATGAGAATTATATAAGTTAAATTGGAAGACAAGTTTCAAAGGATTCCTCCCAAGTGTATTGACTTGCATCCCCAAGTTCTAAAACTTTCTCTAGAATGTTCTTCAATTTGAACGATACCTAAAATTATAAACAATTCCATTTAATTCAAATATAGCAAAAGATAATCGTAAAATGTAATTACTGAGTACATCGTAATTTTGTGGCATGTAGAATGCCTTCAATTGCATTATAGAAGTGGTCTAATGAGTTTGAGATTCCGATAACAAGATCTGATTTTTGACAATTTTTGCGGACCGCCAATCCTTTTGTCGTCTGCACACTGACTTAAGCTGGAACAATTAATGTTGATAATATGCAATCAAAGAAGCAAAACAGACTCACACCATTAGTGCATGAAGGAGCTCGAGAGGAAATCCTAAAGGAAAGGAGGAGAGAAATGAATTGCTTGCTTTCTTCATTACATAATCAATGTATATATACATGGATCTACGCAACTAAAATATCTACTAACTAATCCACTAATCTTGACTGCTGGTGACATCTTGTCACTAACCAACTCTAACAATCTTCAACTAACTCTAACTAACTAGGCACTACACTACTTCACTAGTTGAATGTACAAACTAAACTAAGCTAAGCTAAGCTAGGTACTGTATCTATTACAATGATAAATATATTAGCTCAATACCCCCCCCCCTAAGTTGGAGGTGAAGACTTCACAGCCAACTTGTTCATGATGACAGAATGCTTCAGGCCAGTTAGAGCTACAGTAAGCACATTAGCAAGCTGCTCATTAGTTGCAATGTGGTGAAATGAAATGAGACCTTCTTGGAGCTTATCTCTGACAAAGTGATAATCTACTTCTATATGATTTTTCCTTTCATGAATTACTGGATTTCTGGCTATATGCAGAGTAGATTGACTGTCACGATATACTTCGATAGGAGTAGGATAAGTGAGAGTTAGTTCAACAATCTGTCTAGCTAGACCAACTCACCAACTACTTTTCTTATGGATCTATAATCAGCTTCTGTTGAAAATAACGACAATCTCTTGTTTCTTTGACTTTCAAACAGGGCAATCACCAAGCAACACCAAATATCCACTATTAGACCTTCTTGAGTCAGGGCAAGCAGCCCAATCTGAGTCACAATAGGCCTTGACTATGCAATCTGAATTTTTGGATACAAAGACTCCCGTAGTGGGATCATGTTTCAAATACATGAGCAAATGATAAGCTGCTTGCAAGTGTTGTTCCCTAGGGTCATGTATAAATTGACTGGGTGTTGAACACTGAATGCTATGTCCATTCTAGTGTTAGTGAGAAAGTTCAACTTGCCATTTAGCTTTCTATAGAAGGTAGGATCAACAAGAGAGAGTCCTTCCTTATCCTTTAATTTGACAGTAGGATCAAGGGGTGATGTCAAGGTGCTGAAATTGAAGCAATTATATTCTTTCAATAGATCAAGTACAAACTTCCTTTGAGAGATTATGACCCATCATCTGTGTGAAACACTTCCATCCCTAAGAAGTAGTTTAGTGTTCCCAGATCCTTTATTTTGAACTTGTCATGCAAATAGACTTTCAAGTCTGTGATCTCCTGCTCATCAGTTCCAGTGAGTAACACATCCACATAAACAACCACAAAAAACCAAGGTACCAACTTTTCTATAGAACAAGAAGTAATCATGTAGGGAATGTTGATATCCTCTGGTTGCCAGTGCTTCTGTCAATTTTGCATACCATTGTCACTAGCTTGCTTCAAACCATAGAGTGATTTGTTTAGCTTGCATACAAAGTTTGGTGCATTACTTCCAGTCCTTGAGGCAATGTCATATAGACTTCTTCATAGAGGTCACGATGTAGAAAAGCATTATTAACATCCAACTGGTATATGTTCCATTTCTTCTTCATTGTAGTGGCTATCAAACTCCTGACAATCATTTTTATCACAGGAGAATAGGTCTCAATATAGTCAATTCCTGCTTGTTGAGTGTACCCTTTCACCACCAATCTTGCTATGAATCTTTTTATGTTGACATCTGTTTTATGTTTCACTTTGTATACTCATCTACAACTAATGGCTTTTTTTCCTAATGGTAATGGGACTAGATTCCAAGTATTATTGGCATGTAGTGCTTCAAATTCTTGAGTCATGGAAACTTGCCAAGTAGGATTTAGTGTTGTCTCTTCATATCATGAAGGTTCACTATCATGGAATTTTTTTGAACTAAGTGCTGACTATTAGGTGTCAACTGGTGGTTATTGGTAAAGAGTGCACTAAGGGAAAGTGGTGAAGTGGATGGAGTTTGGGAGGTTTCAATGTAGGTAGGGAACATATGTAATCCCTAAGGTGTCTTGGGGTCTTGTGTGTTCTGTGAGAAGTTCTTTGTGCAGGTTGTGGAAAGAGATGATATGTTACTGTGTTGGGTGAAAGTGGTCCAGTTATAGAACCAGATATGTCATTGTGTACAAATGGATGGTGTTGTGCTGAGGTAGATGGAATAGGTAAGGTGTTAGTTGGTGTAGGAATGGAAGAATCAGTATTGGTCTGTGGAATTTCAGTGTCAGTCTGTGGAATATCAGTGGTAACACTCATTCTTCTATGATCATGAGACAAAATATCATTAATTCCTAAATCAGTACTACCATCATAAAAAAAATGTAGACATAAAATTTGATGGGAAAAACACGTTATCAAAAGACAAATGAAAAGGAAAGACATTTTCATGGAAAATTATATATCTAGAAACAAGTATCCTTCTTGTGGCTAGGTTCAGGACTTTGTATCTCTTTGCTTAAAAAGGCTATCCTACAAATACATAAAGGGTAATTCTAAGTTCAAGTTTATCTCTGTGTGCTTTGGGAACGGTTAGATAACACTGACAGCTAAAGGATTTCAAGTGAGAGCAGTTTGGTTGTTTATTGTATAGGAGTTCAAAATGAGTTTTATTTGTGAGATGAATGGATGGAAGTCTATTGATGATGTGAGTTGCTGTTTGGACACACTTTTTCCAATACTTAAGGAGGCAGTTTAGATTGGAATAAGAGGGCCCTTACAGTCTCAAGCAAGTATCTATGTTTTCTCTCCACCACATTGTTCTGTTGTGGTGTGTAGGAACAACTCTTTTGGTGTATAATGCCTTTTGATTGAAAGAACACACTAGGTTCATTATTGTTGAACTCAAGTCCATTGTCAAACCTGATTATTTTGACACTAGTTTAGAATTGATTTTCTACCATACATACAAAGGCTTTTAGAATCTGAAGACCATTGCTTTTACTACTTAGGAGATGTGTCCAAGTTGATCTACTAAAATCATCTATCATTGTTAGAAAATATTTGTAATTATCATGGGTGACAGTGTGATATGAGCCCCATAGATCTACATGAAGTATTTTAATAATTGATTTGATTTTATTGGTGTTTGGAGTGAAAGGTAGTCTGATTTGTCTAGCCATATGATAAATAGTGCATAGGAAAGATTATTTAGGCGAATACTAGTCTAGTATAGTAGTTATCCCCTCATTTTAATAAAGGGAACATTGTTACATCCCGAGTTTTTACACGCTAAAGTTTCATTTTGTGTTAGTAAAGATAAGAATGGGTTAAGGACCAACTTTAAGTATGTGAGAAAGGTTCATCTATGTATCTCAAGGTTATACAAGTTTGTACACAAGTCTAGTAATGGCCGAGAGGTTTAGAAGTTAAACGAATTGAAGAAATAAGTTTCGTTGAAATTCAGAATATTGAACAATTTGTACGGACCATACGAAATTTCGATCATACTCATATTTGCAGATCAAAATGCCAGTGTATAAAAGGATGAAGCCCGAAATAATTTAGGATTTAACAAGTGAGACGACAGTAATTGAAACTAATATTGTGTGTGTGTCAAGAGAGGCTATGGACTAGTACTACATTACATGATTATGATAATGAGTATATGAGGTGTGTTGAAAATAATTATTATTTAAGTGAATTAGGATCAAGAAACTAAGTATGTTTGTAATTAATTAAATGAAGAATTTTAATGGAAGACAAGAAATTAAATTATGGGACAAGTGATTAGTGGACATGATCCACGTCAAGAAATTAAATTATGGGACAAGTGATTAGTGGACATGATCCACGTGGATCATTGATAATAAGGCAAGTAGTAGGTTTAATTTATATGATTAAGGAGGAGAAAGCACATGTAACTCCCAAATTAGGCCACATGTAAAGTGTATCTTTTAGTCAATTGATAATTCATTTAAGATAAAATAGTGCAACATATATGGTGGATGACAACAACTTAAATGATATATTTTAAAAAGAACGTATTTCATTCAAGGGGGCCCACGTTCAACCAATTTCTTAGATAAGATTAAACCATCATCTCATTACCGTGAGATATATCTTTGACAAAGAATATGGGGGCAGCATCATATAGACATGTAGGGAACGTGTATGTTCTTTAGCAGGACAAATATAATTACTTTTCCAAGGAATAGATACAAAACACCTTCGACGAAGCAACCAATTACCGAAGCAATACACGGGATTTTGTTCTCTACTTCAATCTCGTTGTTCCATTTTGGGCGTTAATGACTCTGAGCTTGCTTCGAAGTGAAGTAAGGTGGAAGAAGAGTAGTTCTTGGCATATAAGGTAAGAATTCTCCCCTTCTAGGTATATTTGAGTTTATCCAAGTAATAGCTAAGTAATTAGATGAGAAAGTATGGAATTTATACCGGAAATCGTAAGTTGATTTTGTTATTGTCATGTGCACTAAGTGGTCGTTGTTTTGAGTAGTTTTGTGGGCTGGAACTTGGTGGAATAACATGAGCATATTTTTATTGTTGTTATTGAAATGTTCATGAAGAAAGAAAAAGAATTTAAGATATATATTTGTTAATCGTAAATCGAGCTTGCCGCTTGTCGAATTGTTGGGTTGTTTGAAGAACCTATTAAGAAGTTATTATTTATTTGGGTTGCTATTATGATTGTCTTGAACTTGTGGGAAGTTAAAGAAACAGGGGAGTTGCTGCTTGTTTTGTTAAGGAATAAATTTTATCGTTTGAAATATGATCGTTATATCACTTATAATGTGAAGTTAGTATCATTTCATTGTTGTAGACTAAGGAGAAGCGAGGTAAGCTTGGTTATTGTGGGGCAGAAGGTTACAAAGGTATGTTAAGGTTTTCCTTTTCATACTTGGCATGGTCCCTTATCGAAAGTAATCATGAAATGAGTTTATGTCCAAAAAGAGTTCTGATTTCATTTCTTTAGAGTTCTATTGCTCTCTTATCTTGTTGGGAATACTTTCAGTATTTAGAGCTTATTGTTATGTAGTAGAGTTGTTGATAGTTTTATTTATCTATTGTTGATAGCTGTTGGATTGTTATTGAGAATGACACCGAGTCTATACGGCCGAGTAGATGACACCGAGCCTATATGGCCGGGTAGATACATACCGAGCCTATACGGCCAGGTAGATGACACCGAGCCTATATGGCAGGGTAGATACACACCGAGCCTCCTACGGCTGGGTAGATACACATCGACCCCTATATGTGGATGGGTAGACGTGAGAGTATATTATGTATATAAGTTGAGTAGAGACAGACGAGTACATTTTAGGTTACCTCTGACCTTATCTTTGTTCAGCAGACTTATGTTACAGTTTCAGTTATTTAGCCGCCTTACATAATCTGTACATTATTTTGTACTGATGTCTTTTTGTTTGTGGATGCTGCATCATGCCTATAGATTCTGAGAGACATGTAGAGAGGCCTCCCGAGTCCTCAGTAGTACGTCAGAGTTCAGCCGAACGGTAAGCTCCATCTCAACCGGAGTTATCATGTCCATATTTTGAGAGTCTTTATATATATATATATAGACATTATGGGTATGTCGGGGCCCTGTCCCAATCATAGCATAGTTATACTTCTCTAGAGGCTTGTAGACCTATTCGTTTTGTTATGTATGTCAATACGATGGCCTTCCCGTCCCATTTATACCTATATTTTTTGGGTTGACTTCATTTCAGAAGAGATAGCCGTTATTACAGATTGTGTAGAGTACAACCTTGTTTGCCTAACTTAGTGTTGTCTTCAACATCTGCGAGCTACAGATGGTTCGCTCGAGCCAAGCAAGGCACCAGGTGCCGGCCACACCTCCCTAGATTTGGGGAGTAACAAACTTGGTATTAGAGCATGTCATGTCCTAGCGAATCTACAAGTCGTGTCTAGTAGAGTCTTGTTTATGAATGTGTTGTGAACCACACTTATAAACAAGAGGCTATAAGGCATTTAGGAGTCAGTTACTCTTCTTTCGGATGTACATCGTTCCGTGAAGTTATGTCCTAGAAAGTCGAGCTTACTCTTATATATTCGAATTGATATTGATGTATAGAGATTCCTTCCTCCGGAAAGGCTACAACTAGTTGAAGGACCGAGACAGTGGTGAGAAAATAAGTGAGCTATTCTATCGAAGAAGACCCATCAGAGGCGGCAAGCTATTCTATCGAAGAGTATCCATCTGAGTCTATTGAGGAATACCCGTCTGAGGCTCAAAATGAGTTACCTTTCCAGGTGTTGTCAACTCCGCTAGCGTCAGGAGAGCAGAGGGAAGTTCCAGCATCACCAGATAGAGTTGAGTCCTATGAGGGGTCAAGACCATTACAATCTCGGGAGTGTGTTAACCAAGAGTCGTTAGTGTATACCAGATATAATTCAGATGAGGATGATAATCAGGCTAAGAAGGCCAGGGTAGCCAATAACTATGAAGCGTTGTGGAGTGATAGGAGACTGCCAATGCATGGACAACGGGCTGGATCCCTGCAGAAGTTTATGCTTGAGCAAGGCTCTCATACAGGATCGAGGTGAGGTTCGCAAGCATCGAAATCCCATGGCCAGAGTAACATAGTTCAGAGGAGGACACTTTGCCACCAGTGTGGTCGACTGCATACCTGATTACAGGGTGCTTTATTTGGTGCGTGAGTAAAGATCATAGGATGCATGAGTGTCTATAGTTTAACCAAAAGAATTAAGGTAAGGACGGAGATGGAGCCTTAGCTCTGGCAGTGCTTGAGACCTCTTAGGGGCTACAAGTATGTTATTGGGTACCTTGTTGCGATGTTTACTTCCCATAAGTCTAGAATATGACAAAAAGACTAGAAGTTTAGAAGAGTACTCGAGATTAGACTAGCACTCTTAAGATAAACCGCAACGAGGAAGCAATATCGAGCTCGAGAGGTAGGCAAAATTAGAAAGATTAGCATGACCCTGAATAGTGTAAGACTAGGGAAATGTATTTATGGGCTATTCTTACCCTATACAATTAGTTAAGGTAGTAGTAGAGGTTTTAGCAAAGGAAATGGAAATCATAGCGGGACAATAATGGGCATAGATCTATACATATATTGAGCAATACAAGGGTAGTTTTGGACCCGTAACAAAGAATATCTAGTGTGTAATTTGAACTACCTAAATATGGGTAAAAGATGAGACTAGAATAGTAGAAATGCTAAGATAGAAAGCAGCTGAGGTAAGTTCAACGAGTTATTAAGTGTCAAACCCGGACTGCGAAGATAGAACCTAGAGTTAGAGATCAAAGTAGAACAAATTGTTTGGAGGTAAACTTTATAAGAGGAAAATCATCCGAGTTAAGCATAATTAAAGAAGAACAGTAGCTATAGGATTAGAATACACGTTAGTGTGAGATCGTTCCTGGGGGGGCGGGGGGCGGTAACAACACTATAGATAGGTTTATGAGATCAGCAAACGTATTACTCTAATGATATGAGAATTTTAGCATGTGCGGATGAGACGAGAGTTAGTATGCGTGTGAGTCCAACATTCGAGGACAAATGTTCCAAAGGGGGGAATGACACGCTAAAAATTCATTTTGTGTTAGTAAAGATAAGCCCAGGTTAAGGATGTGAGAAAGGTTCATCTATGTATCTCAAGGTTATACAAGTTTGTATACAAGTCTAGTAAAGACCGAGAGGTTTAGAAGTTAAATAAATTGAAGAAAATAAGTTTCGTTGAAATTAAGAATATTGAACAAGTTGTATGGACCATACGAAATTTTGATCATACTCATGTTTGCATATCAAGATGTCAGCGTATAAAAGAATGAAGCCCAAAATAATTTAGGATTTAACAAGTGAGACGATGGTAATTGAAAATAATATTATGTGTGTGCCAAGAGAGGATATGGACTAGTGCTAAATTACATGATTATGATAATGAGTATATAAGGTGTGTTAAAAATGATTATTATTTAAGTGAATTGGGATCAAGAAATTAAGTATGTGTAATTGATTAAATGGAGGATTTTAGTGGAAGACAAGGAATTAAATTATGGGATAAGTGATTAGTGGACATGATCCATGTGGAGCCTTGCTAATAAGGCAAGTAGTGGGTTTAATTGATATGATTAAGGAGGAGAAAGCACACGTCACTCCCAAATTAGGCCATGTGAAAAGTGTATCTCTTAGTCACAAATTGGTAATTCATTTAAGATAGAATAGTGCAACATATATGGTGGATGACAGCAACTTAAATGATATATATATTTTTTTAAATGTATTTCATTCAATGGGGCCCACGTTAGACCAATTTCTTAGAAAAGTTTAAACCATCATCTCATTAACGTGAGATATATCTTTGACAAAGAATATGGGGGCAACATCATATAGATATGTAGGGAACATGTATGTTCTTTAGGAGGACAAATATAATTATTTTTCCGGGGAATAGATACAAAATACCTTTTGATGAAGAAACTAATTACCGAAGCAGTACACATGAGTTTGTTCTCTATTTCGATCTCGTTGTTCCGTTTTGAGCGTTATTGAATTCGGACTTTCTTCGAATTGAAGTAAAGTGGAAAAAGAGTAGTTCTTGGTATATAAGGTATGAATTCTCCTCTCCTAGATATATTTGTGTTTATCCAAGTTATAGCTAAGTAATTAGATTAGAAAGTACGGAATTTATACCGAAAATCGTAAGTTAATGTTGTTATTATCGTGTGGACTAAGTGGTGGTTGTTTTGAGTAGTTTTGTGTGCTGGAACTTTGTGGAATAACCTGAGCATATTGTTATTGTTGTTATTGACATGTTCATGAAGAAAGAAAAAAGATTTAAGATACTTTTGTTAATCATAAATTGTGCTTCTCGCTTGTCGAATTGTTGGGTTGTTTGAAGAACCTATTAAGAAGTTATTGTTTATTTGGGCTGCTATTATGACTGTCTTGAACTTGTGGAAAGTTAAAAAACAAGGGAGATGCTGCCCATTTTTTCATGGAATAAAGTTTATCATTCGAAATACAATAGTTATATCACTTGTAATGTGACGTTAGTATCATTTCACTATTGTAGACTAAGAGCAGCGATGTAAGCTTTGTTGTTATGGGGCAGAAGGTTACAAAGGTATGTTAAGATTTTCCTTTTCATACTTGGCATGGTCCCTTATCGAATGTAATAATGAAATGAGTTTATGCCCCAAAAAGAGTTCCGATTTCATTTCTTTAGAGTTCTATTGCTCTCTTATCCTATCTATCCCTTGTTGGGAATACTTTCAGTATTTAGAGCTTATTGTTATGCAATAGAGTTATTCATAGTTTTATTGATAGTTATATATATATGTATATATATATATATAGTTGTTGGGTTGTTATTGAAAGCAACACCGAGCCTATACGATCGGGTAGATACACACCAAGCCTATACGACCGTGTATATACACACCGAGCGTATATGACTGTGTATATACACACCAAGCCTATACGGTCGGGTAGATGACACTGAGCTTCCTACGACCGGGTAGATACACACCGAGCCCTAACTATGGCTGGGTAGACGCGAGTTTATATTATGTATATTAGTTTAGTAGAGACAGATGAGTACATTTTAGGCTACCTCTGACCTTATCTTTGTTCAATAGACTTATGTTACAGTTTCAGTTATTAAGCCGCCTTACATACTCAGTACATTATTTCGTTCTGACATCTTTTTGCTTGTGGACGCTGCATCATGCCTGTAGATTCTGAGAGACAAGTAGAGAGGCCTCCGGAGACCTCAGTAGTATGTCAGAGTTCAGCCGAATGGTAAGCTTCATCTCAGCCGGAGTTACCATGTCCATATTTTGAGAGTCTTCCTGTATATATATATAGACATTATAGGTAGGTCGGGGCTCTGTCCCGATCATAGCAAAGTTATACTTCTCTAGAGGCTTGTATACCTATTCGTTTTTTTGTGTATATCAATATGATGGCCTTGCCATCCCATTTATACATATATCTTTTGGGTTGACTTCATTTCAAAAGAGATAGCCGTTATTACATATTGTGTAGAGTACAACCTTGTTGGCCTAACTTAGTGTTGTCTTCAACATCCATGAGTTATAGATGGTTCACTCGGGCCAAGCAAGGCACCGTGTGCCGGCCATGCCTCCATAGGTTTTGGGCATGACAAACATGTCCCAACCTATTATGCCATAATAAGTCTATATGTTTTTAGCAGATAAACAAGAGACATCATAATAAGGAACATCAGCTAGCACATTAGTATTTTTATTGATTGGAGAATTTTTATAGATGATGAGTGAGGATGGGAGATGCAAGTGTCTTTAGTGGATATGCTAGAAATGGAACTATTTATAACAAAATGATGACTGTCAACATGAAGAGAACAAGAATTTGATGCTTTGCTTACAACATTGTCATCATGAGATTTCACACACCTTGAACAAAGAAAGTATATGACATCCTTGCCCTTAACAAGAACCTAAGGCTTGTTCATTGAAGGGGCCTGTAACAAGCACAATGCATCAGCAAAAAAACTATGGATTTCAATGAAATTGTAAGAGAATGGACTGAGATGAGATTATACTTGAAAAAAAGAACAAACAATACTTTATGCAAAATGATTTTAGATGTGAGTGTTACATCACCAAATTCTGTGACTTTTACCTTATATCTATTTAGTATGGAAACTGGTAAAGGATAAGGTAAGGATTTAATATTGGTGAAGGTAGATCTGTTAAAGGTCATGTTATTGGATGCTCATGAATCTATTATCTTCTTACATTCAAAATATTTTGCATGAAGGTTTGCTAAAATCAATTGAAGAGGTGCACACTACAATACCTGCAAAAACTGATTGATCCAGAGTTGACATTAGCAGCATGATCACTATCACCTATATGTGCCCCTTGAAACTATTGCACCAGAGTCATGATTTGTCCATATTTCTCCTTAGTGAGGTTTGAGAGGTTGAAATTGTTGAAATTGTAGTCAGGGCTAGTGTTTTGAATTGAAAACTGCATCTGTATATCTTCTGGTGATTCTAAACTTTCTCCTTGGTTTGAGAACATATCAGTATGAACATTTGCTGCAGTCCTTTTTCCTCATTTGCTAAATATGTAGGACTGAGCATTGTTATGTGGCCTATACTCTTGACCATTGTGCTGTGAGTAGTTCTGATTGTTTTATCCCTGATTATTGTTATTGTAGTGGTTGTTCTGATTATTCTATGGATATCCATGTAGTTTATAATATCTATCTCTAGTGTGACCTAGCCTTTTGCAATAATCACACACTTGTGCACTCTTATTATTCCCAGAGTAGTTATTGTTACTGTTGTTCCCAAAGTAGTAGTAGTTGTTGTTGTTGTTCATATAGTTGGTTCTAAAGTTCCTGCTGGTTGAAGGTATGGAAGTTCCAACATTCAAAGAAGTAGATTCCATCATCAATATGTTGTTAGGTCTGAATTTTCTTTGTTTTTCTTCCTGAATCAATAGGAAAAAACATGTGTCATGGAAGGCAAATGATTCATCATAAGTATGCTTCCTCTCACTATGGTGTATACTTCATTTAATCCCATAAGTAGTTGAATTAGTCTCCTATCTTGTTCTGCTTTGTGCATCCCTTTCTTAGCACCACAAGTATACAAGCAATTGCAAGGCTCCCTGAGACAAGTCATTGATTTCCTTTTAAATTTGATACAATTTTTCTTCATTAGTTTGTTCATGCCTATCTTCTAATTTCTTCCACAATTTCACAGAGTCGTTGACAAATTCCACACTGTCAGATATTTCTTTGGATAGTGAATTGAGAATCCATGAAGTCACTATGTTATCACATCTCTCCCATTGTCGCAACTTAGATGAGGTCTAATCTGGCCTCTTACACTCACCATGAATGAATCCTAGCTTGTTTTTCATCGACAAATTACGCAAAAATACTCCTTCTCTGTGATATATATCCAATTCTGTCAAAAGGAACTGATATTAACATTGCTCCAGTATTATTAGAAGGACGCAAATAAAGAGGATCATTAACATCCAAAATAGTGTTGTTTGAGTTTATTTGTTCAATTTCTTCAATCGCCATTTGAAAAATCGGTTAATAATGAAACTTGAATCAAAAATGAAATCGAAGCTCAATCGATCACAGAAACTCGAATCAAAGATGAAATTGAAATAAGGAAAAGGAATTTAATCGAAGATAATGAACTCAATCAAAGATATCGCAAAATACAGAGAAAATTGGTGAAGCAATCGTGAACCACAAAGACAAGGAGATACTCACAACACTTCGATAATATAGAAAAAAAACAATCACGATTTATAATCAGTAGACTCTGATACCAAATTAATGTTGGTAATATGCAATCAAAGAAGCAAAATAGACTCACACCATTAGTGCATGAAGGAGATCGAGAGGAAATCGTAAATGAAAGGAGGAGAGAAATGAATTACTTGCTTTATTCATTACACAATCAAATACATGCATGGATCTACACAACTAAAACATCTACTAACTAATCAACTAATCTTGACCGCTGGTGACAGCTTGTCACTAACCAACTCTAACAATCTTCAACTAACTCTAACTAACTAGGTACTACTTGACTAGCTGAATGTACAAGCTAAGCTAAGCTAAGCTAGGTAATATATCTATTACAATGATAAATATATTAGATCAATAGCAACTTCAATTTGAATGATTCTTTGGATGTTTCACTTTACTGTCGCAAAACTTATCGTGCGGTCCGCAAACTTGCAACTTTGCAGCGCAGAAAATCTAGCATGTCCGCATTTCTTGTGTTGTTGACTCTCTTGAGCAAATATAGGTCATGGTTTTTGACTTCCTTGAGCAAGAAGTTTTTCACATGAAAATATTTGTGTTGATTTATATTCCCCTGCATTACAGTCTTAGGCAAATTGCTCCCAGAAACAAATTCCTTCAATTATTGTGGCTTAGAATTTCCTTCAATTCCCTTTGTTTTTCTTTACTTATATAACTTGTCTGATTAATATGTTTTGTTATCAATGCAAGACTGGCTGCCAAGAAGAGTGATGAGTTCATCGCGAATAGCTGGAATTCTACATGCATCGGAAGGATGGAATGAACATGAGTGTGGGACATGATACTTGACATTGACAAAGTTTGGAAAGCCAGTCTTTTTGATGGCTTTCACCAATTAACAATGCCTTGTCAAACATTACTGTTCCTATTCTCTAAAACTATTTGTCTATTATCGGTTTAAGACCAAACTATTAAAATAATAGGATTTTGAGAAATCTGAATAAATAAGTGGGTGATAAATTTTAGTATTTGTGGTTACAACTTAAAGATTAACATATGGACTAATATATGTATGAAGGTTCATTTTAAGTTGGAGTGGTAGGGGAAATAGAGAGACTGTGTTGCTGGAACATAGGTAATTAAATTAGAGACAAATCATGCACCATCATTACAAAATAAAAAGAAAAAAAATCAAATAAATATATATAAAATTTTATTAGTTAAATTTAAGACATTTTCTTAAGATCGTCTTCAGGCCACCAATTCTATTGAGCCGTTCTTATATATAAAAGAAAGAGAATTATGGGACAAAATAGTAATCCGGAGGAGCTAACTTTTCCCTTCAGCATATTATCGGAAGAATTAATTAGACATTCAACTAGAAAGAGGCATCATTGCGGGGACATGAACTGGGAAGTCCTGAATCTCATCAGTCCAGGGATTTTTCTCCAGATCCGCAGGATTAATAGTTTTAAGGGCATGCCAAACAACACTATTACATTTGAAACCTGAGCCAAAACCTATTTGCCATGCTCTGTCACCCTTGTTTATCCTCCCTTTGGCCTCAGAATAGGCCAATTCATACCACAATGAGCTACTTGATGTGTTTCCAAACCTATAAAGTGTCATTCTTGAGGGTTCCATATGCCATTCTGTGAGCTCAAGATTCTTCTCCATCTCATCCAACACTGCTCTTCCTCCAGCATGAATGAAGAAATGCTCGAAAGCCAGCTTGAAGTCGGGGACATATGTCTTCTTGAAAATATTCTTCATTTTAAAAATCTTCCTAGCAATTAAGGATGCAAAAAATAGAAGTTGCTCGGACATAGGAAGCACCAATGGCCCTAGAGTTGTTATATTTGATTTGAGAGTTTCTCCCGCTACAACTGTTAGGGATTTTGAGAGTGATATACCAATATTTCCATCTTCATCTTGTTCTTGATATACGCTTTTGAAAGCCCTGTCATCGGCTCCTTTATGGGTACGCACGACGTGCTTGAGTTTATATTTGGAGCGGCGATAGTCTGAGAAGCGATTCGAGAGGAGAATAGCGGCTGCCCCCATACGGAAAAGACAGTTCGTTATAAGCTTTGATCGATCCTTGCCTAGATAGTAACCGGCATTGATGCTTTCTGTGCTAACTACCAATGCGTAGCCACTCACTTGCGTCTGCTTTTACAATCTTCATACTTATTATTGAGCATTATATATAGTAAAAATAAATACGCTAGGAGTACTATTTAAGCATATATTGAATATGAAAATTAAGGTTATTCCTATAACTATATACTACTATATAGTAAGAGATATTAATGTAATAAACATAGAAAAGAATTCTATTGGTATGATGCCAACTCGAGAGAAGCTATCTTTAAACTTTTACACTGTCTTAGTTCAGTGTATGATATCATTAATTTGATTCGGACCTAAAAGAGTAAAAGACAAGGACTCTGAAAGCACCTTACGGCATTTGTTTGTGATTTCTAAGATTTTAAAAAAATGTACTACTGTCTCAATTTATATTTTATATGAGAGAGTTCGGAGTACGAGGATTAAAGCGGTTAATCTTATGTTATAATAAAATTTATACATTTGAAAACTACATAAAAAAAATATTATAAATTTACATAATTAGTAAATCACTATATGAAAAAAGTTGAAGAAAATCATAGTAAAAAAAGAAAAGAGAAGCATTTGACTAACCTGCAAAAGCCGATTTGCAAGGTCAATAGAAATGAGTCCAGCACTACATCCCATGCCACTAATATTATAAGTGAGTACATCGGATCCAAGCTTGTAATGGTTGACAATCATGGAGGATAGCGAAGGTGTTGGGTTGTGAACGCCAATGTTCACTATCACTATCCCAATCTCACGAGCATTCACTCTAGTTATCGATAATAGATCGTCAATGGCTCCAAACATAACCTTCTCTATTTCCTTTCTTGAATTGTTGAACGTCAACAACTTGGCTGGAAGCATTCTGATGCTATGTGGAACATACGTCTTGTCACTATATCCACATCTCTCTAACACTTTCTTCTGCAAATTCGCACTCTCTTGGTCGAATGTTGATGAAATTATGTCTACAAACTCTTTTTTGCTCATCATATCAGTTAGATCTGGCTTGTAACACGCAAAATCTACCAAGTAAACGTTTCTTGGACGACCCCTAAAGTAGAGTGTAGCCAAGAAAACAATAATAATAGACAATGATTTCAGTATGGTGGGGATATGGTTGTTGAGGTCTTCGACATAAAGGGTATGAAGATGAAATCCTATGGCAGGAAGGATTAATGGAATGGCAAAGAGGTAAACTGCGCAGGAGATTAGATAATGATACGCGAGTTTTATGTTTTTAACACACATGAGATAAGCATTTTCTGCCATTGCTATTGAAAGGATATTGTAGTGAAAATTAAAGGAGTTACCGTCTCTATTTAACAGTGCTTAAGAAGCTGTTTTAGCAAGCAATATCATGACCAAGTTGAATCAAGAATTTATTTTACCTTTATTTTTTTTCAGAACCACCAGTATGTACAAGTTTACTGGTCAATTCGGCTATATAATAAAATTAGTAAAGTAGACTCTAGTGTTGTGATATCTATCTTTAAAATGACAGTATTAATTAATGTATGTCTGATCTAAAATACTATTATTGTTCCTTCCTATTCTATTATCGACTTAGTACCCATTTTTTTTTTTTGTTGGACTATCTTATCCCTGTTCAAAAAGATTTTCAGAAATCTGAAGAGATAAGTTGCTTTTCGGACCAGATGAAGCACAACCTAAGCAAGAATTCCAAACTACGTAAATTTCAGATATATAACCTTTTGCTTTCAGATCAAAGAAGAGAAATATTCAAAGAAGACTTCACGGACATGTTGGTGAGCATGTGGTAACAACTAATATGGAAATGCTCTGCCAGACTACCAATGAATCATCTCGTAATAATTGGAATATGATACACAGATCCCGAGGACCAATGCTTTCGCCCAACTCAACCTTTTGAGCTTAATCTATCTTACCCATGTTATCTTTTTTTCTTTTTCTTTTTATATAATGTTTATTTCGCCATGTTGTATTCGGAACTGTTGATACTATTAATTCAGATCCGTGTTGTATTCCCGAAAAGATTCCTTCATTTATAGAGCTCGACTATATGGTTCTAGTTAGTGATAAAAGAATTCATTCATCCTACCACACATCTGCTATTATCTTCTAACACCAACAATTTGTGTTGTGTGTGTGGTGGTGGGGGGTTAGGCTAGACCCGGACCTTTTCATTTATAAAAGAGGTTACAAGGAGGTGATTTTTAACCTTTCCTCTGGTAGACAAAAGAAGAATGTGTCACAACCGAAAATCTCATGTGTGTCGTGAGGGGCCCTACTCTAAATCCGTAGACGAACTCCAAGCTTATTCACAAGTCAAAAAGGAATTGTAAGTGCGGAAATAGGAATAAACACCCGAAAGTACTTAAATAGTCTCAATAGATAATGTAAATAAGTCTAAATTAACAAAACATAATCTCAAAATCTGATTGTCATAAGTAGAAGAGCTACTACTCCGAAAGTCTAAGAAGTGATACATAACTTATTAAATATCAAAGCCACAGAAAAACACCTGTGCTGTGTGCGCTTTTTCATTAGAAGGCAATGCCCTACAAGAATAAGCCCCCTCCGATCCTCCCTTATATCATGTGTTAATATGGTACTTCATCCGTCCAATTTTACTTGTCACATATTGACTTTATTTGTCAATTAAGGAGTCAAAAATAGAATAAAAAGTTTACCATATTATTCCTAATTATTACTAATTACCTAATGATTCAAATCAATTAAAACTTACCCAAAAAAATGTGCAACCAATTAATTAGGTTATGGGTTCCAACAATTCACATATTTCCCATAAAAAAGTAGTGTTGGAAACATGAATTGAAAATTTTGACTTATTAATTACTAAGGGTAAAATAGGAAAAATGTAGTAAATTATTTCTTGATTTTCTAAAGTAGACAAGTAAAATTGAACAATTATTTTTAGTATAATGGATAAGTAAAACTGAACGAAGGGAGTAATATCATGCCACACCTTTATTATTGTGACAAAATTTAAGAGCCTTAATTATTCAGTCAGAAACTTAGGCTCTATCTAAGATATTTTTAATCGAGGGAATGCATAATAGGCCCCAAAGTACGAATCAGGGAGATAAAGGATATGTGGGAGTTAATTTTGTAAAAAAGACACTTCTCTGTTCTTGAATGGGAGTACTAAGCGCTCATCAATAGGCGGCCCCTTACGCGGCGCATATTAAATACCTTCCGAGCTATTTCAAATTTCATTTTACTTGGGTTTTATTGACTTAACACTCCTTAAGATATTATTTATTAAAAATTTATTTTATTAAATTATTTTTATTAGTTATGTTTTGAAAATCTAAGTTTGACTAGTATATTCTTCGCGTCGAAATAAGTGTTCACTTAGCACTTTTAGCACCCTTAAAAAAAATACTAACTTGTAGAAAAAATAGGTATTTTGACTAAACTACCCTTATTTATAAGACTCGTGCTTATTTATTTCCTTGAGTAAATAGGGAAAAATCTGTAAAATGAAGTTATTCCTTCTTGATTTTGTAAATGGACACTTATTTTGAACCAAAATAAAAGGTTAAGTCAACATTTATTTTGAATCGGAGGTAGTATTATTTTATATGGTTACTTAATTATAAGGATAATATTGAAAGAAAATCATAAATCTCTCTTAATTTGTTAAAATAGATATATCAAAATGGACAAATAAAAAGAAAAGTCTCTTTTAAGTACAGGGGTAAAGTAAAATGAATATGAGGGAGTATAAAGCCAATTTTAATTTGTGCCTAAACTTTTCCGAAGTATAAATATTTGGTCAAGCTAACGATGTAATCTTGGAAAGCTTATCCGCTCTCGTGCTGTCATAATTTAAGCTATCTCTTCCAAGAATTGAAAATTTTGCACTAGGACATAAATGGGCATGCCCTGCATCGATCTTGCATGCACGAAAACTAAGGTGTTACATTAAACTTGTACCAATGACAGTCATGTAGCTAGAACTTTATCCATGCCTAGGACATTTAAAAAAGAAAAAGAAAAAAAGAATTGTCTTGAATTTGCAACTTACAATAGCTTTTAAACCCTCTTTATCTGTATTCATGTAAAAAAAATTGAACCCCTTACATTTACCTAGCTTTATCGGATCTGAAGAATAGGAAATTAAAGTAAATATAAATAAGGTAGTATATACGTCTTCGTCCCATTTTATACGAGGATAATTGATTGAACATCAAATTTAAAAAATAAAGAAGAAATTTCTGTTAGGTATATTTGTGTCTGTAAATCATCTCATAAAATTAAATTATTTCTAAATATAAATATTTTTTTAGGACTGATTAAAAATGAAAGAATATCATATAAAATGAGACAAGGAATATATGCCATGATTTAACGATAACTTGTTTAATATTTGCAGGGATGATCAGATCATACTTAACGGATTGCTGTTCTATTACGGATACATGAAGCTGGAAGAGTCTCATCACCTACCTATTTGGGGAACTGATGGAATTATTATGACAACCTTGCTCCATATTGGTCCTGTCGAATTATTATGGATGAATGGTGATGGAATTATTATTTATGCGTCGGATTAGCTCGGAAGGTATTTAATTATGCGCCGCTTAAAGTGCCGCCTATTGATGAGCTGCTCCATACCAAGCTATTCCGAATTTAGCTGCACCATACTTTTTCTAATTCCATAAATTTTGGATGAATGGAAAAATTTAAGAGCCTTAATTATTCTGTCAGAAACTTAGGCTCTATCTAAGATATTTTTAATTGAGGGAATGCATAATAGACCCCAAAGTGCGAATCGGGGAGATAAAGGATATGTGGGAGTTAGTTTTGTAAAAAAGACACTTCTATTCTTGAATGGGAGTAATAACCGCTCATCAATAGGCGGTCCTGTCGAATTGTCGAATTATTATGGATGAACGGTTTCTGCCACCCCTACTTACAAGTAATTGGTTAAGTAACAATGGATGAATGGTGATGGAATTATTATGACAACCTCGCTCCATACTTTTTCTATTTTCCTCACAATGTCTTGAGGATCTTCGGTTGAAATTAGTAGTTGTTGGTCAAATTGTTCGACGTCGCTTCCTGTTCTCTCAGACAAGATTTCGTTGTAGTTGTAGCCTTCTTCTTCGTTGATCTCCGGTTGACCGCACCTTCTACGCTCCGCTTGAATCCAATCTCTGAATAGAACTGCAATCTCCAATGTGTCTCCCGCCTATGAATGTCTGTGCTCTCCTATTTGAAATCTCCCCGCAGAAAAAATACTTTCAGGCGCTGTTGATGGCACTTGAATGTTCAACACATCTCGGGTCATCTTTGTTAGTGTCGGAAATGTTTTCTCATTCTCCTTCCAGTATTTCAATAAGTCTTCATGTCCTTCATCATTGACAATTAATTCGTACGGTACAACACCTTGCAAAACATAAATATCAAATTCGCTAACTTGTCTAGAAGTTGAACCACTAAACATTTTATTTCTAAGGCCTTGAATACTAGTAGCAGAAACTGCATGTTTTTTATAAGATTGCAGCGAAGTAGTAGATGATGGTACATACGCCGGTTGATTATTTGCACTTTATTGTTGGTAATACATTTTTTTTTTTTTTGCATTCAGTGTGTATGCTAGACGTAACTTCTTATTTAGTTGGTTTGTGAGTTGGTTCTTCAGTTGAGTCTGTTAGAAGTAGGCCTGGCCAGTGGGCCGGGCTCGGGTCTGGCGGGGTCGGGGTCGGGGCGGGACGGGCGAAGGGGACGGGTCTAGCGGGGTCTGGCGGGCTCGGGATTGGCGGGACTTGCTCCAGTCCCGTCCCGAACCCGATCCCGTCGGAATTGGGTCGGGGCGGTGTCGGGTCGGGGTCGGGATCGGGGCGGGTTCCGGCGAGTTTTCCTTTTTTTTTTAATAACATATGTATAAAAAATACTCAATAAACAAGACAAGATAGTGTAATAAAAACATCTCAAGGCTGTTTTTGTGCCTCTTATATTATTTAATAGACATATGATTTTTTTGTAATACAAATACAATTGTCTAAAATCTAAATTGCAACTTTGTGGTGTTGTCCAAAAGTTGCAAACTACTTAATAAAATTGCAATTAAAAAAATTACATTCTCAAAAAAACCTGTTCTAATTGCTTGATAATTTCCTGTGGTTCTTCGGTTGGAATTGGTATTTGTTGGTCAAATTGATTCATGTCGCTTCCACTACCTTCGGATAAGATTTCGTTGTAGTTTTCGTCTTCTTCTTCGTTGATCTCCGATTGACCGCACCTTCTCCGCTCCGCTCGTATCCAATCTCTGAATAATACTGCAATTTCCAAGCTATCTCCGGCTAATGAGTGTCTATGGTCTCCTATTTGATATCTGCCGGCAGAAAAAGCGCTTTCAAACGCAGTTGATGACGCTTGAATGTTCAAAACATCTCGGGTCATCATTGAAAGTGTTGGAAAGGTCTTCTCATTCCCCCTCCAATATTTCAGCAAGTCTTCATGTCCATCTTCATTGATAACTTCTTGGTACGGTACAGAACCCTGCAAAATAAAAATATCCAACTCGCTAATTTGGTTAGTAGCATTACGGCCGCACATTCTATTTCTGAGGCTTTCAATACTAGCCGCAGAAACAGCATGTCTTTTGTGAGGTTGTGTTGAAGATGAAGAAAATGGTATGGAAGCCGGTAAGTAACTAGCATTTTCTTGTTGATAAAACCTATATATTTTTTTGCATTGGTCTTCTACGCTAGACAACACTTCTTCTTTAGTTTGTTCAATAGGTGGTGGGTGATTTAGATTTTTGGGACTTGGAGGTGGTAGTACTTCTATACAATCGTAAATAGTTTCAATTAGTGATTTAGTACCGTCTATTTTAATAGTCGGATTTAATACAACACCAATAATATAAATAGTGGGAATGGAAATAAAATATTTTTTTATTTTGATAAACATTTTTTTAATAGCTGCCATATAAACTGTGTTTTCCATATATTCACTAAGTAATAAAAATATTAGAGTTATATAAAACAACATAGTTGAAATAGTAGGATAATATATACCGGAAAATTCTTTTGTTGCTTGAAAACATTTCTCTAAAAATACAATAAGTTCGGAATTTTTTACCCAATCACTATCTACAACCATATCAGCTGGATTTTGATTATGAGAGTTAAAAAATAAAGTTATAGGTTTTCTATAGTCATAAGCAACAAGTAGTTGCTCGTATAAAGAATTCCACCTAGTGGATACTTCTTCTGGAATTTTTCTATAAGGTAGTCCACAATCGTGACAAATTTTTTTATATTCTTTTCTTCGTTGTACTCTATTACTTTTAAAAATAAAGTTTATAGCAAATTGTATTTTACTAAGAATGTCTTGAAAAAGTGATAGACCATCCTTTACAATTAAGTTATATATATGGCACGCGCATTTTATATGAAAATGATCTGGAAAAGATGGAGTTAAACTATTTTTTAAAATTGTAATAGCGTAATTGTTAGAAGAAGCGTTATCTAATGTAATAGTCATAATTTTATCGGTTATTCCATAATAATGGCACACTTGATAAATATTATCTGCAATAAAAGTACCAGTGTGCCTATCATCTATATATCTATACGCTAAGATACGTTTTTGCATAGACCATTTATAATCTATCCAATGACAAGTTACCATTATATAATCATGGCCGTTAGTACTATGACCTATATCAGACGTGATAGATACTTTGCCATTAAAATGATATAATGAATAACGTAAATATTGTTGATATTCATGTGCGAATTTAAATACATCTCTCTTAACAGTTGATCTAGGAAAACCGTTAAAAGCAGGATTATATATATCTCTAATGTAATGAATAAAACCGGGAGATGAAGGAAATGAAAAAGGCAAACCCTCCACAACAACTAATTTTGATATTGCTTCCTATCTCTATTTTTATTGTATTTAGGGCCTACAATTCCCCCTGTCATAGGGTTAATTTGACCCTGTACTTGGTCCCAGACGATATCGATGTATGTGAACCTTGTCCCGATGGAGCGGGCGTTTGCGCACCCGATTTTGAAGCCTGGTATTGGGCATACCTAGCTGGATGAGCACTTACTACATGTCTAATTAAACCCCCCGTCCCACCGTGACCTTTTCCAGTTTTAAATTTTAAAACATTTTTACAAATTTTACATATAGCTACTTGATTCTCTACGTCCCTATCAAAAAATGTCCATGCATCTGATTTTAATGGTCGTTTTGCTGGACCTTGTCTCACTCTAGGGGGAATAAGAGGCATTTCAGTTGAAGGTGCACTAGTGGGTGTGTTGTCATCAACATTAGTGGGTGTATCATTTAGATCATCATCTAAATTAAAGTCTTCTTGAGTTTCAGAAAATAGCTCATTGTCTAAATCTAATGGTATTGTAGGAAAATGTTGAGGATCAACAAAATCATCATGTGTAGGAATAAAATGACTAGAAGAAGTACCCTTGCCCTGGTTGCCCCTACTAGAAGAAGCACCCTTACCCTTACCCTTAAACATAAATGAGTTATTTATAGTTGGAAAATTGGGTTAAAGTGTAAATATAATAACTTATGAGTTAAAAATAAATATTAAGGGGTAGGGGGTTGGGGGAGGGGGGGGGGGGGAGGCCAAAAATGGCCGTTACCGAACGGCCAAAATCTAAAATGATCGTTGGTGCAACGGTTATATTTGCAAAGGGACGCTCTCGGGCGGGATCGGGGGCGGGCTCGGGATGGGATCTGGGCGGGCTCGGGTTTGGCGGGCCTGGGGCGGGCTCGGGACGGGCGGGACGAGACATTGTCCCTTCCCGAGTTCGAGTCCCGCTAGCGTTTTTGTTTTTTACTCGGGGTCGGGCCATCCCGGCCCACTGGCAAGCCTTAGTTGGAAGTATTTTTATACAATCATAAATCGTTTCTACAAGTGTTTTGCAACCGTCTACTTTAATGGTCGGATTTAATACAACACCAATAATATAAATAGTGGGGATAGGAAAAAAATATTTTTTTAATTTTCTAAATATATTTTCAATAGATGTCTTATAAGTTTGTTTTTCCATATATTCATTAAGTAACAAAAATATTAGAGCTATATAAAATAACATAGTTGAAATAGTAGGTTAATAAATATTGAAAAATTCTTTAGTAGCTTGAAATTTTTTTCCAATCATTATCTACAAGCATATCCTTTGGATTTTTATTATGGGCATTAAATAATAAAGTTATAGATTTTATATAATCGTAAGCAACAAGTAGTTGTTCATATAGAAAATTTCACCTAGTCGCTACTTCTTCAGGATTTTTTCTATAAGGTAATCCAAAATCGTGACAAGTTTTTTTATACTCTTTGCGAGGTCATCCTCTACAACTAAGTTATAAATATGGCACGCACATCTTATATTGAAAATAATCAGGAAAATATGGAGTTAATCGAACTTTCAAAAGTCTTATAGAATAATCATTATAAGTAGCATCATCTAATGTAATAGTCATAATTTTATCAATTATTCCATAATAATCACAAATTTCATTAATATTTTGTGCAATAAAACTTCCAGTATGCCTATCATCAATATATCTATATGCTAAAATACATTTTTGCATAGACCAATTATGATCTATCCAATAACATGTTACTGTTAAATAATCATTATCGTTAGTACTACCGCCTATGTCAGAAGTGATAGCCACTTTGCCATTAAAATGATACAATGCATAATGAAAACATTGTTGATATTCACTTGCAAATTTAAAAACGTCTCTTCTAACAGTTGATCTAGGAAAACCATTAAAAGTAGGATTATATATTTCTCGAATGTAATGAATAAAACCAGGAGAGGAAGAAAATGAAAAAGGTAAACCCTCCACTTTAACTAATGTGGCCATATTTTCCCTATCTTTGTGTTTATCATATTTAGGACCGAAAATTCTCCCCGTCGTCGGGTTAATTTGACCCTGTACTTGGTCGGGGATACTATGTGAACCTTGTCCCGACTCAGCTGGCACACCAGATTTTTTAGTATGGTATTGATTCCACCTAGTTGTGTATTCGCCTTGTATATGTCTCAATAAACCTCCTGTCCCACCTTGACCTTTTCCGGTTTTAAATTTATAAACATTTTTACAAATTTTACATCTAACTACTTGATTCTCTTGAGTCATAACAAAAAAATCCTATGCAGTTGATTTTAATTTTCATTGTGTGGTCCTCGACTCATACTAGGGGAATGAGGCATTCCAGTTTCAGTTTGAAACTGAGACTCAGTCTGAGGTTGAGGTTGAGGTTGAAGTGCACTAGTAGGTGTGTCATCTACATTATCATGAAAATTAAAGTCTGGTTTAGATGCAGAATATACCTCATCATCTAATGATATATCATTAAAAAAAAAGCAGTTTCATCTATATGAGTGAAATCAATCAAATCATCGGGACTAGGAATATGATTACTAGAAGAAGTACCATTACCCTTGTTATCCCTACTAGAAGAAGCACCCTTACCCTTACCCTTAATCATACGTCCAAAGTGTTCCATTATAATTATGCAAATAAATAATTAAAGTAAATGAAATTAAGTGTGATAATTAAAATTAAGTAACAATAATAATTTAAAAAAGGAACGAAGGTACCAAACGCCGACATAACGTCGACGTGTAATTGAGGTTGAAAAACTTTGCTCGATAGATGATCCTCAAGCTAGTTGCCAACTTCACTCCCAATTTTTGAACTCTGATATAAATGAGCAACAAAAATAATATAATATTTAGTAGGCAATGTAAAATTGTAGAGAGATAAATTGAGAGATTAGAGAGATGGTAGGAAGATTTGTGAGAAAAATGAAGACGAAAATGAGGTATTTATAGTTGAGAGATTAGACAGATGGTAGAAATATTTATACATTATATCAAACGACCCTAATACTTTGTATATATTTGGTTACGTTTTGTTTAATTTCTTAAATTGTATGTAAAAAAAAAAATACAGTCACATAAATTAAGACTGATGGAGTAATAATTAGGCCAAGTAGGATAGACATTGACAAGACGCTCGGACATTAACTATGTCTATGTGAGTTCATTAAGTTGAATAAATGGGAGAATGAGGACTAAACTCAAAATATAGGCACACGAGATGTTGCCAAAAAAATGTCACCTATATTTATAATACCAAGATTACCATTCTAAACAATGGTTTTCTGTTTGAAGTTAGATATGTTAAATCTTTTAAAGTATGTGTGTATGTGTTATAGTAAGTTTCCAACTCTGAGATAGTTCGGGCATGTGAAGAGAAGATGTGCGGATGCCTCAGTCCGGAAGTGTGAGAGGTTACCTATGGATGATTTCAGGAGATGTAGAGGTAGGTAGAAGAAGTATTGTGGAGAGGTAATTAGACAGGGCATAGCGTAGTTTCAGCTCACCGAGGACATGACCTTAGATAAGAGGTTATGGAGGACATAAATCAGGATAGAAGGCTAGTAGGTAGTTGAGTGTGTCGCGCTTCGTATTACTTTTGTAGTTTCTTGTCTTTTGATTTCTATCATTTGTGTGTCTTGTACTTCGATTGTCGTATGATTTTATGGTAGTTATGTTATTGTTTCTTTGTTCTAGACCATAAGATTCAAAAGTCTTCCTTGTTGTAGACCGTAACTTTAAGAAATAAAGGAAGACTTTTGAATCTTATGGTCTAGAACAAGCCAAAGATATTTGTGTGGTTATAGATATCTCGTTAAGCGTAAAAGATAAATTTAAAGTTAAATTATTGCTAAATAAGGAAATGTGTCATTCTTTTTGGATTGACTAAAAATGTAATTGTGTCATATAAATTGGGACAAAGAGAGTATTTTGTTATGGCTTCATTACTTATGTCACTGTTGTGATTTAATTTTCTTTGAGCTGAGGGTCTATCAGAAACAGTCTCTCTATCTTCATAGTAGGGGTAAGGTCTGCGTACACTCTACCCTCTCCAAACTCCACTTGTGGAATTGCAATGAATATATTGTTGTTGTTGTACTTTTCTCATTTGTAATGGTCATTGTCCAGGGAGAGCTTCTTATGAAGATCGTGAAGAAGATTCAAAGGAAGATTAGGTATATGCGTTTTAAGGTAAACTTGTGAGGGATGGTGGTTAGGTTTATAACACCAAACTGGAGCTCAGTGAATTACACTAAGTGATGTCTTCCCTGTGTGAATTGTCCAACAAATCCGACAAGAAAAAAGAATGACAACAACATTTGCCGAACTAGTTCTTGTTATGTGCTTATTTGTTATTCTATTTTTTTTCTGCTTGTATCTGGTTAACCAAGTCGATTTTATCACAAGAAATCCTCCAGAAACCAAAAGACTAGAACATGTGTGGTATTGTGGTATTACTCTGTTAATGGTCTGATATTTTGTATTCAAATTTGGCCCGTCTGAAGGGTTATTTGAAGGTTTTTGCACATATTGTTTAGACGGAATTATTTATTATACCTTCAAAATTTAAAAGGCATGTTTTCACTATTCTTGGCATTTTCATGTCCATCACACCCACAAGTATTTGTTTGATATCACTTAAGAGTACTGGACATGAAGTCCATGGTACTCAATGACATCCCTATACCCTACTCCAATATTGGCTTAGCTATGTGGCTTAATATCCAAAATGTTTAGTGGCCAATACATTAGGGTATTGCTGTCTGAGGTTCCGAGTTCGAGTCCTCTGATCAGCGAAAGTGGAACTCTGTTACCCCAAAAAAATCCCTCCATACGCATAGGACCAAGCGATGTATTCTAATCGGTAGGGCCAGGCCGGAGATAGGGTTTTCTGGGGTATGGGGTCGTAATGCGGTGAGACCAGTAACTTTAAAAAGTTTACCCTACCACAGTTATCCAAAGTGTTTGGCCCAGTGGCTAATACATTAGGGTATTGCTGTCTGAGGTTCCGTGTTCGAGTCCTCTCGATCGGCGAGAGTGGAATCTGTGTTCCCCCAAAAAAATCCCTCCATACGCGTAGGGCCAAGCGGTGTATACTAATCCGTAGGGCCAGGCCAGAGGTGGGGTTTTTTGGGGTATGGGGCCGTAATGCGGTGGGACCAGTCACTTTAACAAGTTTACTCTACCACAGAGCACCCACAAGGGTAGCCAAGTTGGTGTAGCAGTAGAGCGCGGGACCGCAAGGTCACGAGTTCGATCCCCTGCATAAACCTTCTTGGTTGAGCCTGTCACACATGGCTTGCCAAGTGTGGTTAATCGGCTGACGTGGTTTGCAGGCTATTGCGTCAGTCCGGGGTTTACCCTGTGCGCACTCGAGAGAGTAGCGGCTGCGGGTTTCTTCGTCAACAAAAAAAAAAAAGAAGCTATGTGGCTTAATGATAGATTTCTGATCTTTGCAATTTACATTTATAGTTCAATAAGTTGACACTTTGCCACCCTTATAGACAATGGGAGGACATGAGGATCATTGGCCAGTTTCTCATACTCGAGGTGCTCAAATTGAAAGCTATTGTCTTTTGTAGAAGTAGGTGATCACAAAGTTAGTTAGGGAAAATTCACAAAAAAAGTTAAGTTAGTTAGGCAGTTAGCGCACTAATTCGCAGTTAGTTAATTATATATACATGATGTACAACAGTGTAATACTCATTGAATAGAAATGAATTCATTCTACTATCTTCTCCTCTTTTCTCCTCTCTTCCTCTCATTCGATTAGGGTTCCCACCTAATCTTCTTTCTCTAAAAACTATATGGTATCAGAGCTTACAAGCTGATAATCCTAGCTGGAAAGATAGATCAATTCATTTGTTACAAAATGCAAAGATCAACCGAAATAATTTTTAAAATTCTGCTTTCTTGAAAGATTATGGCAATCGATGATGTTGTTAATAGAAATGTTTGCACCACCAATCGAGTACCTGAGTCTCAATGGCAAGGGAACAATCTTCAAAATCCAGGAATTGATTGCACTCATCCATTGTTTCTTCATTCATCTGATGTAAGTGCCATTCAAGTCATTTCTTTTCAATTAACTGGTGCTGAGAATTTCTCTGCTTGGTATAGATCGATGAGGGTACCACTATTAGGAAGAACCAAATTAAGAATAGTGGGTAGGGCTAGTTCTAAAGAAAGTGTTTAGAAGGCCTTTGGGAGAGGGTGAATGTTATCGTATTATCATGGGTGATGAATTATGTTCCTAAAGAATTGTTGGGAGGCAATATGTATACCTCGAGTGCTCAAATGGTCTGGGAAGATCTGTATGAAAGATTTCACAAAGTTGATGGGTCAAGAACATTTAATATCCATAAAGAAATTGCAACATTAACACAAGGCACAAATTTTGTGTCTGTATACTTCTAAAAAATAAAAGAATTATGGGTGGAATTTGAAGCCTTAGTTCCAACTCCTTATTGAAATTATGAAAATAAAAAAAGTTTGTGTTGCATTTGCAAAAGTTGAAGTTGTTTCCATTTTTAATGGGGCTAAATGATACATATAAAGCTGCTAGAAGTCAAATTATGCTTATGAATCCATGCCTATTGTTAACCAAGTCTACTCAATGATTATGAGTGATGAGATCCAGAAGTCAATTATGGAAAATGCAGGGGTGTTGGGAGCAAATCCTGGTGCTAAAGAATCTTTTAAGTCTGCACAGTATTCAAGGACATGAGGAAATCCAAGATTTAAGAAGAACTACAATCTATTCTATGACTTTTTCAAACTAAAAGGGCCTACTAGAGAGATCTATTTCAAGATTGTAGGATATCCAATGGATTTTCAATTCAAAAATAAAGGAGGAAACAATTTTGCACATAATGTGATATCTGAGACTATTAACTACAACTAAATGGAAATGGTAACAATAAACATGTTGGAAGTTCTTCTTCACATGGTCGGATGCAGATACCACATCTAAACTCAGAAGCACAAGGTTTTGTCATGCTGCAGGTCCATTATCTTCAATGTTTTCACAAAAGAAGCATGCCCTATTCTCACGCAGGAACGATATCATCATATTCTGTAGTTGTTAAACAAGTGTTCAGAAGTTACATATTTAGCTAACATGACAGATATGAGAACAACCTTGATTTCCCAGAATCAGAAACAATAGTGGATAGTAGAGAGAGGTTCTACCAACCACATGGTATAGCAGACCTGAAGCTACTAAACACACTCATTGTTTCAAAGCCTGACAATCCTAAGAGAGTATACATACCAAATGGAGATATTTCTTTGGTAACTCACATAGAATCAAGTACTCTATCTAACAACAATACAATTATTGATGTGTTTTATATTCCTCAGTCTAGGTTTAATCTTCTATCTGTGTCAAGTCTAATTAAAGAGTTGAAATATTCAGCTTCTTTATTTTATGACTTCTGCATATTTCAGGATCTATTCAGTGGGAAGGTGAAGATGATTGGTAAAGTAGAAAGAGGCCTTTACATACTCTTAGATAATACTGACAATAAAGAAGTCATCTTAGCAACTACAAGTTCTAGAAATTCTATTTTTCCTACAATTGATAATTCAAAATTAGACATAGACATATGGCATATGAGATTTGGTCATGTATCAATTTCTGTTTTTAAGAAGTTACTTCCTGCAATGTTAGATCAAATTACTGAAACTGTGAATAAATACACAATATGTCCATATGCAAAACAAGTTAGGTTACCTTTTCCTATAAGTAACTCTAATAGTTCTAGTAGTTTTGATGACTACTCTAGATTTACTTGGATTTTCCTGATAAAACTTAAGTCTGATTTGTACATTGTTATATAACAATTTCTCACTTATGTACACATTATGCAGTGATTTATTCAGAAATTTAGGCATAATCCATCATACTTCATGTACCTATACTCCACAGAAAAATGAAATTGCTAAAAGAAAACATCGGCATATACTAGGAATGACAAGGGCAATCGGATTTCAAGCTTATATCACACTCAAATTCTAGGGCCCATGAATAAAAGTTGCGGTATATATCATAAATAGACTACCAAGTTCAGTTATTAAGAACAAGTCACCTTATGAGAAATTGCACAATAGAAAACCATCTTTACAACATCTAAAAGTAATTAGTTGTTTATGCTTTGCAAAAACTGTTAACGAGACTAATAAACTCAAGACAAAGGCTAGCGTATCTATTCATCTAGGATATACTGAAACTTATAAGGGTTTCTTGTGCATAGTAATCTGCTTCCACTTCCATTCGGGTATGGACATCCTCTGAATTACACCACCATGCTTTTGGTGCTTAATATACTTCATGTAATGACCCGTTCGGTGATTTTTAGCTAAAGGCCCATTATTTGACAATTTTACCCTTTCTGTAGACTCTGTGTGGGGTTTGTGATGTGAGGGAATGGGTGGAACGGATCCCAAGGTCCATTTATATGAGTTTCATATGAAAAACCCAAAATAAGAACCTTTGAGTTGGATAGTTTGACTCAAGGTTGACTTTTGAGTAGATAAGTTTGTTTGCAGGTTCCTTTGCTCTCAGTAGCTTCGGAGGGTCATTTATGATTTAATAGAATCATTAGTTCGCTTCCCGAGACAATCAGATGTACTTTATGGTATTATTTGTGAAATTTGGATAATTTGTTATTTTGGGTAATTCTTTAGAAATATATGTCTTAGCTCAACTCGGTCATATGAGAAACTTGAGGGTGCGAGCGAGTTTGTAGCATTATTTACCTTAGGGTAACATGTTGGGTTTGTGTTTGGGGGGTCCCAGGAGCATTTCGGGTGATTGGTGGAGGTTTGAGTGAGTTGCCATGTTGCTGGTATCTGGTGTCCGCACCAACAGCCTCCTGTCCAGTTCTGTGTATCTGCCTCGGGAGGTTGGCTCGCAAATGCGGGCCTTGTGCTCTGTAGTATTTTTCGCTTTTGCGGATGTCTTCTCACAGTGGCGATGCGCTTCTGCAGAGTCTGTTCTGCCCCAGTGAATCTCCATATCTTTTAATAAGTCCGCCTCAGAGACCCTTTTTCCGCTGTAGCGAGACCACCGTAGCGACGTTGATTCCGCCGAAGCAAAATCACTGTTCCGGATTAGATATTAAATGCCCTAAATGAATTCATTCCTCCAAAAACATCCTCTTGGGACTAGAGCTCAACTAGGAGGGAAATTCTGGTGATTTTCACTATTATTCTTCATTGCGGGTATAATTTCATCCTCTTTAATTATTTATTCTCTTTTGGGTCTTCCAATCCTAGTATGATTCTACTTTGGGGAGGATGATAGCATAGGCTTTCATGCTAGAATAATAGAGCTTAAAACATGATTTAAAGATGGATTAGGTGATCATGATATTATAAATAAGTGTTGATTAATAATAGATAATCATATTGTAAGGATTAATTTTGTATTAGATACCTGTTCAAATTGGGAAATTTTTTAGGGTTCATAAATTGAGACTTTTCTTAAATTATGCCATTGAAAGTCTTAATGAGCTTATGTTTCTAATTAGTTTAAGGATATGATTATCTAGTACTGCCTCTGTCCCAATTTATTTGAAAGTTGACCAGTTTCGAAGTCAAACAACTCTTTCTTTGACTACTATTTTCTCCAACTTTTTTCATATATTGTGAATCATTAAATATGCAGACTTATAGTACTTTTCATGTAGTTTTCAAATATGTATATTTTATTATAAAATACTCGAAGAATCTATGTTTAAAATTAGGTCAAAGGAAATGTTTTTCGACTCCTAAATTGGTCAACCTTCAAATAATTTAGGACGGAGAGAGTATGTGTTTATGCTTTTTGAGTAATAAAGTTCAAATTTTGGTACCGTGGGCTCGAGGTTGGTTTTGGATGTCTTGCGATGATTATTAAGAACTATGTCCTTGTGTTAATGTATAGTCTATGTGTGTTAGACTATGACTACTACGAGGCACTCTGGAAGGGAAAGGTGGGCGTGAAGGGTCGATCGTTTGTGGCTCCTGCTCGGCTTTGAGGTAGAATACAATTTACTTTCACTAGACTCCGATAGAAGTATATAAATAGTTATTAATATTGAGAGGTATTGGGCGTGTTTGGGGGTCCCACTCAAACGGTTGTGATGAACATTTGGGTGGACACTGGTGTTGAACTATGATGATGGGTGATTTTGGGAATCATCCTTATGCTGGTTCAGACTGCTGATTGATTGGGCTTGTCGCCATTATGTGGGCTCGTTACCACATTTGTTATTGATATGTTTATTCACCACATATGCTTTTGATATTATATCTTGATTTGTACTTGGATTATATGTATTACTGAATTCATGAAAGCATGTGATATTTTATCTCTATATTTGGTTGCATCTCATTACATCATGACTTTTTGCCTTGAATTGTTATTTGTATTCATACACTCATGGTTCTAATGATGTTAATATTTGAGTGGTATGAAAATATTGTCGGTTGAAGATACCGGGAAGGTAAGAACACTTATGAGATTAGCAACATGAATTGATGATGATACTATAGCCATAGGGATGGGATTTGATGGGAAATTTCGGATGGTGATAATATGCGGGGCAACGGGTTGGAAGCCTACAATAGTTATTACTACCAAGAGCTGGGCTCCGATGAGAAATTCCGGAGAAGTATATGGACTTTGTGGGTCCCCCACGGGTGTGAGTTTCATAATAAAAACTTAAACGCCTATATATTGGAGGATAAAGGTATCTGACATATGAATTTCATTCACATCATACATTTATCATGCATTGGTTATTAAGGTATTGGTAACGTGATATAAATTGGTTATTAGAATTTGAGTGATACCTTGATTATATGGACTTGGGTTGATTGTATTTACCAAATTAGTCGTCGTAAGTGGCTTGTCTCTGTGCATTGGATTCCTATGGTTATATCTTTATAAGTGTGAGTACTCATTGTGAGATTATGTGGTAGTCAGTGGATCTTATTGACAGAAATATCATGTTAATCATAGAGGATTGGATAAGTCTTTTTTGTTTTATAATTCATAATATTATTTGACAAAGAGTCTAGAAAGAACTAATCGGAAGGTTTTTGTGGTTGTTAATGGCTTGTATATTATATATGTGTAATTCCCTTCCCTAATAAAGGATAAAAGGCGTACATTTTCACTTAGAGTAAAATGAGGACGTTAAGTGTATAACATGTATCCAACCCTTACTTGTATAGCACCGTAAACAACCAGGAGTTAGGCGGAATAAAAAACTACTATTGTTATGAATGGACTAATCGTGAGACTCCGTGGAGAGGATGGTGATCGGATGTCGTGTACTAGAGTCAACATGTCTTAATTGGATATTTTGTTGATGAACTAAATGTTGGATTGTTAATTGATCACTTGGTAAATTTCTGGATAAATAAGGATGTAGAGTCGATCATTAAGCATATGAATACTATATTTGAACTCTAACTGAATCAGATAACTCTTATAAATATGAAGTCTTATGTGAATAATTGGATATTGACCTCAGTGAACCTTTACATGAAGTACGTGACTTCTTTGGGTATTAAACTGTCTTGTATAGAATTATGTGGTGTCAACTTGGTATTTATCTCTTTTTCTATATCTTCTGTCATTGTCGACCTATAATGCCTATGGGGGTACATTTGTGTACTCATACTATACTTGTTGCATTTTATTTAAATGTAGATACAGATCCTCTACCAGTTTGAGACCTTGAGTTTGAGTCCGAGCCGGTTGATTCCCAGTATTAAGGGTGTGGATGCTATTTACAACATGGCACATGATGTTCATATCTCTATTTCTGTCTTTACTTGATTTGAGAGACATATTTAGACACTTAGATTATGGTATTCAGTTTTCGGCTTGTGTTGCCTTCATTTCTGACTTGTATATGTATTAGTGCTTTTATCTTGTTGACCAGATAATTTGGGGGTTATAATCGATTTTCAAGACTTATGTTCTGCATCTTTATATTATGATAGACAATTTATTTAAGTATTTCATTATCTTCCGCATTTATTTCTTATATCATGTTGAATGAGATTTGGAGTGGTTCGCCTGCCGGTGGGAAAGTGTAAGTACCACCACGATTCCCAAAAGGGGGTCATGACAAAGTTGGTATCAGAGCTTTAGGTTAAACGGTCTTAAATACAAGAGCAATGTTTGATAGAGTCTTGTAGATAGGTGTAGAGACATCCGTACTTATCTTCAAGAGGATATGGGACATTTAGGATACTCCGCTTTCTTCATTCCTTTCGTGCTAATGTTAGCCAAATTATTATCTAAAACTTTTTCGTATGATTATATCACCGATGGTGGTAACACACTCTTAAATTTGTGTGTGAGCTGTTCGATATGGCATCGCGTGATAAGGTATGAGATGTGCTACCATAATATGGATGCGTGATCAAGTTTAGTCGTCAGCTATGATTTAAAGGTGCAGTAGATTGGGTTTCTGTTGGGAGACCCCTCAGTTTGGTGATATCTTGGGAAAGTGGAAATGGGATTACAGGGGTGCAAACAAAGTAATTTGATGGATCAATCTCCATTGTATGAAGGGAAAAAATAGTAGATGACATTCTTTCTAGGATAAGTGGCAAGAGGCACGAGGGTAGATGTCATATAAGTGATGAATGATTAAGTTTGACTTCGACTTAACAGAATGGTGGTAGCAGAGTGAGAACTAGTAGTTGTGGTTTCCTTCAGAGAATGACTATCTACTCTAGGTAAGATGGCAAAGTTACTTGTGATGAGTGAAGCTTATGTAAATAGACTTTCGCGTTCTTCAAATAAGGAGTGTGCTCATAGGGTCATTTGGCATTTGAAGTTAGTGATAAAAAAGGATGGATGAATCCAAGAGGTTGTTAATTTGTGAGTTATTTCACAGCCATTTAGTATAGAGTAAGTGTAAGAGATTGTATATGAGTTGGTATGTGGGACTATGTCGTAGGCTAATGAGAGCCAGTGATCGACTAATAGGAGTGACTTTTGCGCTGGACAAGTGTGAAGTTCTATTTAAGGAATTACCGGGTGTTGCATCTAGTTTTTGGATAAGATTCGTGGGCATGGTATGTAAACATTAATACTTGAGAATATTCTATAATTACTAGTTTTGGAGTTGGCCGAAGGGCAGGGAAAATTACACAGTTAGCTAGATGTGTTAGGGTTCGACAAAATGAGGTAAGGGTTGGTTCCTTGCGGGCAAGAATCGTATAATACTCTCGAATAATGTAATGGTCAATGGGGATATTACGATAGAAGATTGATGACAGTTTGGTCTAATACTAGTTATGGGAAGCTTAAGGTATTAAGGATTGGGTCAGTAAGTTATGAACCAATATAAAAGAAGGATTAGTTTGGTTATGTGTTTTTGGCAAGGGTACTTTGATGAAACTATATAAGAATGTTAACAAGAGTGTATATTCAGTAATTAAGGATCAACTTTCGGATTTTGGACCAGTTCAGTAATAGGTTGGGTTATCGCTACTAAATGATGGTTGGTCGAAGTAACCAGAGTGAGTCGATGCCTTTTCTAGTTGAGAAATTTTATAAAATATGGTACATGGAATGTGCTAAAATTTGGGAAAAACTTCTAGTTTTAAGGTTCAAGTGAGGCGAGGGGAACTCTCTATGATGGGTGTGCACTATTTTGCTATTACCAGGATCGGTTCAGTTATTTTGCGAGGCCTATGATATTTCATTACACTCTGGGACATGTTTGATAAATGATCGGTGGTTAGTAGAGAATGAGATTGAAAGGAAATATGGGAATTTAGTGATTCAATAATTGCATGTTTGAGCGATTTAGGGATGAGTGAGATGTCTCTTCAAGATAGGGGAGGTTTTAGATTTGGAATAATGGGAACTCTTGGGTTAGTTGTGGATTATGTTGGTATTAGCTTCGCAGCTTTCAGATCGGATGGAATTGTGTATTATGCTCAGAGGATTAGGTCTATGAAAACTGACTAAGTGTTATGGCGGAAGCTCTATGGGGTTTGTGATTGGCGACAGGTGGTAGACTGTGTTAAAGCGTAATTAATTATTAGCCTGGATGGGTTTTTTAAGGACCAAGGACTTGTAAGTAACTGCACAAGGTATAGTGTGCAGGGATCGTAAGGTTGATATGTAGGATTTGGCAAGGTGCGAGGATTGCGAGATTTGATACCCTCTGGATTGATAGGATAGTGAGGTCTTACTATTAGAGGCTCAATGTGTGGAGGTGTAGTAAATGAAGCCGCATGCTTTGCGTTAAATGCTCATAGTTGTTGGGAGTTGAGAGAAAGTACAAAGAGGATTCGATGTGTTTAAGAGTTCATGGGGTTCTATCAGGTTTGTGTATCAAGTATATGTTGATAAGCATGAAGATTACAATCATGAAGTATAGTTCTTCGGTACCCAATCGTTAACTTGGATAAATTCAAGATTTAGAGTCATGGGTAACGGTACCTGTTTGATTTTAAGGAGAAAAGAGATTTGAGAAGTCACTGTAGGTTATGGAGAGCCTATTAGTTATGTGTGGAATCAATTCGGATGACTATCGATGATTTAGAATTGAGAATTTATTTTCGAGTTAGATTTGTTCATTTAGGGCCGAGGGGACGTGTGTATGATGCCTGGAAGACTTACGGTAGTCTAGTAAACCACCAAAAATGGTTCAATAGAATTCAATTCGAAATGAAGGTATGACAGTGTTATCGGTTCTCATTGAAGTTTACGAGTAGGATTGATGACATTCTCAGATGACAATGATTTAGACAGTTCTAATGGTTTACACGGTGCTTGGTATGTATCGAGGATGTACAGATGGTTATGTGAAGTTGTAGAGTGATCGGTTGATTGTCGACAGGTTGGGCGCGACAAGATAATCAATAGGTATGCTTATAGTATGGAGATTTGGAGATTTTAGCGGATTTGGGATTTGGGTTTTCACTAAGCGATTTCGACTTCGAGATACAAACCAATGAGAATGGAATTTGCATGATCGACCTTTGATTAGATCAGTTTTTGAATGAAGTTCCTTAGAATGTTCTCAGATAAAGCAAAGACTCTTTTCTGGCGGAAGGAAACTATGACTTGGACTTGTGGTATGTGTCTATGTGTTTTTAAAGGAGGATAGCGATTAAGGTGTTATTGGTGGATTCAATCGAACGCGTATAGAGATATGTTTATGATGATATCAAGAAATTCAAACGGAGTCAGTGCTTACATTCGGGGATCAGATATGAAAGAAATTTAGTGTATGAAGGAACAGAAAGTTGGGTTTTGAGCACAGTTAAAGGTAATCTTGATGAATACAGTGAACAAGTGGTACTTCAGGAATAATTCTTTCTTGTTGAGTCTTGTTGAGGTTATGATGGGGAATTCCTTGGTTACTTGTCAACTTTCGAACTTTCTATCTCTCCGTTTGAGAACAAATGTTTGTTTAATTGGTATCTGATGTAATGATCCATCTGGTCATTTTTAGCTAAAGACCTTTATTTAACTATTTTACCCTTCTTGTAAACTCTGTGTGGGGTTTGTGATGCGCGGGAATGGGTGGCATAGATCCCGAAGTCCATTTATATGCGTTTTAGATGAAAAATCCAAAACAAAAAACTTTGAGTTGGATAATTTGACTCAAGGTTGACTTTTGAGTAGATGAGTTCGTTTTCGGGTTCCGACGCTTTCGGTAGCTCCAGACGGTCATTTATGACTTAGTCGAGTCATTGGTTCACTTCTCGAGATAATTAGATGTATTTTGTAGTACTATTTGTCAAATTTGGATAGTTGGTTATTTTGGGCGATTCTTTATAAAAGTATGTCTTAGCTCAGTCATATGAGAAATATGAGGGTGCCAACGAGTTTGTAGCACTGTTTACCTTTTGGTAGCATGTTTGGTTTGTGACCGGGGGATTCCGGGATCATCTGGTGTCCGCACTAGCGGCCTCATGTCCTCTTCCGCGTGTCTGCCTATGGAGGTTGGCTCGTAGATGCAGGCCCTGTTCTCTGTAGTATTTTCTGCTTCTGCGGATGTCCTTCTCGCAGAGGCGATGCGCTTCTGTAGAGTCTGTTCTACCCCAGTGAATCCCGAGATCTTTTAATAAGTCTGCCTCAGCGGCCCATTATCCGCTGAAGCGAGACCACCATAGCGACGTCGATTCCGCTGAAGCGAAATCACTGTTCCGGATTAGATATTAAATGCCCTAAATGAATTCATTCCTCCAAAAACATCCTCTTGGGACTAGAGCTCAACTAGGAGGGAAATTCTGATGATTTTCACTATTGTTCTTCATTGGGGGTATAATTTCATCCTCTTTAATTATTTATTCTCTTTTGGGTCTTCCAATCCTAGTATGATTCTACTTTGGGGAGGATGATAGCATAGGCTTTCATGCTAGAATAATAGAGCTTAAAACATGATTTAAAGATGGATAGATCATGATATTATAGAAAAGTGTTGATTAATAATATATAATCATATTGTAAGGATTAATTTTTTATTAGATACCTTTTCAAATTGGGAAATTCTTAAATTATGCCATTGAAAGTCTTAATGAGCGTATGTTTCTAATTAGCTTAAGGATATGATTATCTAGTACTCCCTCTGTCCCAATTTATTTGAAAGTTGACCAGTTTGGGAGTCAAAGAACTCTTTCTTTGACTACTATTTTTTCCAACTTTTTTCATATATTGTGAATCATTAATTATTCAGACTTGTAGTACTTTTTATGTAGTTTTCAAACATATATATTTTATTATAAAATACTCGAAGAATCTATGTTTAAAATTAGGTCAAAGGAAATGTTTTTCGACTCCTAAATTGGTCAACCTTCAAACAAATTAGGACGGAGAGAGTATGTGTTTATGCTTTTTGAGTAATAAAGTTCAAATTTTGGTACAGTGGGCTCGAGGTTGGTTTTGGATGTCTTGCGATGATTAAGAACTATGTCCTTGTGTTGTGTGTTAGCCTTATATTAATGTATAGTCTATGTGTGTTAGACTACGACTACTACGAGGCACTCTGGAAGGGTAAGGTGGGCATGGAGGGTCGACTGTTTGTGGCTCCTGCTCGGTTTTGAGGTAGTATACAATTTACTTTCACTAGACTCCGACAGAAGTACATAAATAGTTATTAATATTGAGGGGTATTGGGCGTGTTTGGGGGTCCCACTCAAACGGTTGTGATGAACATTTGAGTGGACACTGGTGTTGAACTATGATGATGGGTGATTTTGGGAATCATCCTTATGCTGGTTCAGACTGCTGATTTTGGAAATCATCATTTGTATTCATACACTCATGGTTCTAATGATGTTGATATTGGAGTGGTATAAAAATATTATGGATCCATGATACCGAAAGGTAAGAACACTTATGAGATTGGCAACATGAGTTGATGATGATATTATAGCCATAGAGTTGGGATTCGATGAGAAATTCTGAAAGAGTATATGGACTTCGCAGGTCCCCCATAGGTGTGCATTTCATAATAAAAACTTAAACACATATATACTGGAGGATAAAAGTATGTGGTATATGCATAGCATTCACATCATACATTCATCATGCATTGGTTATTGTGGTATTGGGAACGTGATATGAATTGGTTATTTGAATTTGAGTGATACCCTGATTATATGTACTTGGATTGATCGAATTTGAGTTATATCTTTTTGAGTTTGAGTACTCGTTGTGGTATTATGTGGTGGTCAGTGGATCTTATTGACAAAACTATCATGCTAATCATAGAGGACAACATAAGTCTTGTTTGCTTGATAATTGATAATATTATTTGATAGAGAGTCTAGAAAGAACTAATCAGAAGGTTATTGTGTATATTTTGTATGTGTAATTCCCTTCCTTAATCAAGGATAAATGACATAGATTTCTACCTAGAGTATAATGAGGACGTTAAGTGTATAACATGTGTCCCTCCCTTACTTGTATAGCACTGTAAATAGCCAGGAGTTATGTGGAATAAGAAGCTAATATTGTTATAAATGGACTAATCGTGAGACTCCGTGGAGAGGATGGTGATCGGATGTTGTGTACTGGAGTCAACTTTTCTTAATTGGATATTTTGTTGATGAACTAAATGCTAGATTGTTAATTGATGACTTGCTAGATTTCTGGATAAATGAGGATGTAGTGTTGATCATTAAGCACCTGAATACTGTATTTGAACTCTAGTTGAATTGATAATTCTTTTGAATATGAAGTCTTATGTGAATAATTGGATATTGACCTCAGTGAACCTTTAATGAACGGTGTGACTTCTTTAGGTATTAAACTATTTAGTGTAGGATTATGTGGTGTAAACTCGGTATTTATCTTCTTCTTTTTTCCATATATTCTGTCGTTGTCGCTCTTTTATGCCTACGAAGGTACATTTGTGTACTCATACTACACTTGTTGCATTCTATTTGGATGCAGATATAGATCCTCTACCAGTTCGAGACCTTGAGCTTAAGTCCGAGCTGGTTGATTTCCAGCATTCAGGGTGAGCATGTTATTTTAGACATGCCCCGGGATGTTCATATCTCTATTTCTATCTTTACTTCATTCGAGGGACAAACTCAAACACTTAGATTATGATATTCAATTTTTGGCTTTTTTTGCCTTCATTTCTGATTTATATCCGTATTAGTACTCTTGTATTGTTGACCAGATCATTTGGGGGCTGTAGTTGATTTTCAAGGATTTTGTTCCGCATCTTTATATTATGATAGACAATTTATTTAAGTATTTCATTATCTTTGTCATTTCTTTCTTATATCATGTTGAATGAGATTGAGAGTGGTTTGCTTATCGGTGGGAAACTGTAGGTGGCACCACGATTCCTAAATGGGGGTCGTGATACTTCACTTGCTGACAATTCAAATAGTGTTGCTTCAAGTCACAATACATCTGTGTAGCCCCTGGGTTAATGGAGTACCTCAAATTGTGAGCTTCCTCCATGATCAATCTAGTCAAATCACCCACCATACGAACACAAACTCGAGCCTTGATCCTCAAAACACCATCACCATTAAGAATCACCTCATTGGCCTCTCCACGCAACACCTTGTCACGAATCCTACAGAACTTCACATTATTGAACTACTGAGCGTTAATTTGCTCCAACAAAGAAGACCACGCCTCCATACAAGCTAGAACTCTACCGGGCTCTGAAATATCTTGTCTCACAAACTGATTAGCCAAAGACTGAATATCTATCGCCAAAGGACGCTTTCCCACATGAAACAAAGCTAGACTACACATACTCATCACCTTTCGACTCAAGGCATCTGCCACTAAATTGGCCTTGCACGATAAATTATAGTCATGTCTTAATCCTTAAGCAACTATAACCACCTATGATTCTCAAATTAAGATCCTTCTGGTTGAATATGTAATAAAGACTGCGATGATTCGTGAGTACCTCACAATGCACTCCATATATAATATAGTTCCTCCAAATCATCAAACCAAACACTACCACCTCCATCTCCAAGTCATGAGTGGGGTAGTTCTTCTCATGTACCTTAAACTGCCTCAAAGCATAGGATATCACCTTCCCTTTATGCATCAACACACACCCAAGACCTATTTAAGATGAATCACAATAGACCGTAAAGCTCTCTCCCTCAATTGGTAAGGCTAAAATCGCAGCGGTAGTCAACAAATTCTTGAGCTTTCGGAAGCTCGCATCACACTCATCAGACCACTGAAATGCTACCTCAATTTAAGTCAATCTAGTCAACGGGGATTCAATGGATGAAAACCCCTCCATGAAATGCTGATAATAACCCGCGAGACCAATAAAACTCCGAACCTTAGTGATCGAAACAGGTCTAATCAAATCCCAAAACACCTCAATCTTTTTGGGATCTACCATGATACCATCCTTAGTCACTACATTCCCCAAGAATGCAATCACTACATGCACCAAGAATGCAACTGAACTAAGCCTGAATTCTCCTTTAGAATCCCAAGCACGATCCTCAAATACTGCTCGTACACATCCTTACTCTGAGAGTATATCAAAATACCATCGATGAAGACAATAAAAAAGAACCAAATAAGGCATGAATACTATATTCAACGACTCCATCAAGGTTGCAGGTGCTTAGTCAACCCAAATGATATCAACAACAACTCATAATACCCATAATGAGTACGGAAAACCGTCTTATGAACATCCTCCGTCCTAATCTTCAATTGGTGATAATGACCTAAAATCAACGTGAGGTATCAGATACTTATTCTTGATAGTCACCTTGTTCAATTATCGATAATCGATGCACATCCGCATAGACCCATCCTTCTCCTTCACAAATAACACAGGAGAACCCAAAGGAGAAACACTAGGTCGAATGAACCCATTACCTAATAAATCCTGCAATTATTCCTTCAACTCCCTCAACTAGGCTGGTGCCATCCGATACGGCGGAATAGAAATAGGTTAAATGTCCGCCTCAAAATCAATGCAGAAATCAATATCACGGTCGAGTGGAACACCTGGAAGATCCGGTGGAAACTCTCTCACTACTGGGACCGACTCTAATGGGGGACTTTTTGTACTAGTATCCCGAATATATATAAAATAAGAGAGACACCATTTCTCCACCATCCTTTGAGCCTTAAGGAATGAAATCACCTTTTTCTAATACTAACTAAGAGTACCTTTCCACTCTAATCAAAGAATACTCGGCATAACTAGAGTAACTATGACATTCTAAGATCGCGTGATATAAAGATAACCAATTCATCCCAAGAATAGCATCGAAATCTACCATATCCAAAACCTTTAAGTCTACCTGGATATCATACCCCATCAAAGTAACTATACACCTCCGATATACCTAGTCTACAACTAGGAATCCCCAACAAGAGTAGTGACATGAATAAGTATGGCTAGGAAATCACAGATCAAATTCAAACTCAAAGAAAAGTAGGAAGATACATAAGAATAGGTAGAGCTTGGATCAAACAGAATCATAGCGGGATAATGCCAAATCGAAAGAATACATGTAATGATTGCATTGGAGGCCTCTATCTTAGATCTACCTAGGAAAGCATAAAAATGAGCACAGACACTCAAAGTGTAGGTATCGCCATGACCACCACCTCATCCAAACTTAGTATCACCCCTACCTGCCTGAGAACCATTTCTACCACCATGAGAACCACTCTAGTCGATTGTGCAGCTATCCTAGGCACAGGATTTTGAGAACTCTGAGGCTGACCTCTACATCTAAGTCTGGGATAATACATTTTGAAGTGTCCAAGATCATCACACTCATAACACCCTCTAGTAATGATAGATCGTTGGGAAGGACCGATGTCTGAATGCCCACCATGGCTAGAAGGCCTATAAGAACTCGAGGTCAACTGTCCCGTACCATAAGAAGTACGTATAGACTGTACTCCCTCAGATACTGGCATGACTGCAACAACTAGTCTAGCACTCTAACGGTGATACCTCCACTATAATGACTTCTACCTCTAAATGAGGTTCCTACATGAGTGCCAAAATGGGGCCTCTTGACCACCCGCTCCTCATAATCCTCACGCCTAATAAACTCAGCCTCTCGAACTGCATCAACAATCTATTGGAAAGAAGAACATGTGGAAGCCATTTGTGCTACACTCAAACGGAGAGGACAAATCAACCCATTACTAAACCTCCTCACCCTCTCAGTCTCATCAGGAAGAATCATCAAAGCAAAGAGACATAATGCATGGAATTTTGTCTCATACTCTATCACAATCATACGCCCCTGGCATAACCCCTCAAATTGAACTCTCCTACTATATCTAACACTACGAGGTACGAACTTCTCTAAGAATGCTTGAGTGAACATTCGATCGAAAAAGATGAGAGTGGGGGCTTATTGCCCCATGTATTACCTATAAAAAGGCAGGAACATATTAGCACAGTCCAAGTAAGATGAGGGAAACTTGTTGGTCTGGTCTCAACATATGACCTTCACCACTGCTTGGTAGATCCAATCATCTGAAAAGTGGTGTAATCGACTCCATGAGACTCCACTAACCTAAGGTTGTGCAACCTCTCATGATAGCTAATCATCAACTCATAAGCATCATCCTCTGGGTCAACATCTATCCATCTTCCTGAACCGATCAAACATTTTCTACTCCTCCATGGTCATCGTGAGCTGAGTAAATAGGGGTAAAACAAGACCAAACACTATCATGCCTAAGAAATGAGGAACCCCAGTAGATGTTGGCTAGGCCTCTGGTGTCTGAAACTAGGGCATAGATATATGATCAAGAGTGTGATCCATCAGAAGTAACCGAGAGAATACCTTGTGCTATAGTCTTAAGAATCATGCGAACCAATGTGTCTTGAAGCACCATTAAAGAAATAAAACCCAAGGGTGTCTGAGCTGGCTATGCCCTATCAGTCTGAACCTGATCATCCTCACCAACCAGAACCTGATCATTCTCCAAATAATCTCCGGCTCTAGAGACTCTGCCCAAGCACGACCCTAAGTAGGTATCGGTCCTCGGCCTCGGGCTGGTGTTGCAACTCGAGGTCTACCTCCTTCTTGCCTTCTGCCTCTGCTATAGACTCGTGCAATACCTTTAAGAATGGGTGCAGGTGCAGGTGTGGGCTCCTTATCTCCATCTGCGGTCGAATGAGTTCTCACCATCTATGAAAAATAGTGAAACGAAAGTGATTAGAATCCAATAAAGTTAGGAACACTCGACAAGAATAAAAGAAGAAAAGTTTCCTAAATGTCTTATAGCCTCTCGATGATAAGTACAAAACTCTTTGTACCGATCTACATGACTCTACTAGACATCACTCTTGTACACATGAGACCAATGAACCTAGTGCTCTGATACTAAATTATCATGATCCAAAATCTCCTTTGTGCCGTGAAGGCACCTACTCTAACTCGTAGGTGAATTCTAAGCTTATTCATAGGTAAAAATGAAAGAAAGTTTGGAAATAGATAAGCAATGAAATTATTTAAATAGTCTCAAGACATAGCATAAATAAGTGTAGGTCAATAATGAAAACCCCCAAAATTCGATTGTCATGAGTACAAAAACATCTATCCTAATATAAATTTAGTAAAGCTAATGCATCACTGCATGGAATAGAAAAGATAGAAAACAATACAGAAAGAAGGATTCTGATGTTGAGGGACTGTCGTCAGCTTACCCTAAATCTCCTAAAGCTGCCTCTCAAATCAATCAATGTCTCGACCTCGAAACTCAACTGCTGCTCGGATCGGTACCTGCATACAAAAGGTGCAGCAAGTGTAGAGTGAGTATGGAAAGCACGTGTATCCAACAACGTCGCCGACCAACCCTAAACTATAGTGGTGGCTATGGTTGTACACCTGTTACTCCTCTTCTTGCTGAGTTATTTATTGTTATACAATTGATAAGTATTAAAACTACCTAAGTAAAGGTTCTGCAATTAAACCCAGTCACAAAGCTCATTACTTTTCACGTACCACTATCAAGTATCTACTTTTACATTAATTAGAGTAATTATTGCGATAAAGGTTCAAGCTTTATCCCATTTCGAATAAGAACAACCATAAAGGTTCCACATTTCATTTACTTAGGGCAGTTATAGTGATAAAATCTCCACCATTCCCCTCATTTTAGGTTTATATATCCATAAAGATTTAAGTTTTTCGTATATTAAGGTAAGTTTAGCCAAAAAGACTCGACCTTTAGGTTAAATAAGGTGTTACACTGATAAACCTTTGCATGATTTAAGTTAATAATATCCTTAAAATTCAATCTTTCCACCAATTCAAGCAAGTACAATCATAAAGATTTCATCTTTATATCATCTAAGGTAAACATGACATGCAATCAAACATCAAGTATAAATGACAAGAATGCAAATGATATGTATACTGTGCAATGGCCATATGTACCAGTATATACTACTCATGCAGTAGGTCTTTACATGACGCACGGGGGACTCATGAGGTCCATATACCCACTAGAATCTCAAATCTCCATGATCACATCAGGTACTAGCCCGTAGGCTATAATATTATCAGCATCTCTCTTATCCATGTACCATATCTAAATCCGACTTATTCAGACCCGTTTTCCTCATATCTCATCAATATATGTCAATAATATCATGAATGAAGGTAATGGATATGTGTATACCATAAAAATGCTTAACATCAATTCAATTTATCAATATGAACTCTTCTTTCACATTATTAGACGAGATGTTGAGAGATGAATGCATGACAAGTCATTAATTACGAAATCAATCAACCATTTCTAACATAGCCTAATTAAACAATAGTCATACCAACCTAAGTAGATTTATACACCACTGAAGGCTAACCACATAGTCTTTGTCATAAAAATAATCACTTTGTATTATAATTACCCTTACATGTACACCTGTACCCGCACAAGTTCTCGTCACCTCACGAGTACGGGACCCCAAATTTCCCATTACACCTCTTAATTAATTAACAACATGAAACACTACATAAAGGGTCTAGAAAGTCACAACTTTCCTTAATCCAAATATGAAGAGTCACTCCACGGTCTTTCCCTTCCTCTGAGCCTCCAAATGAGCCTATTCTGTTCAAATACAGTAACTACATAAGAATATGAAGCTAATGCTATCCATATTATTATGTAAAGGTTTTGGTCTAAAAATCAACCTAAAATCCTGCCCTGAACCCCGAAGGTCAAAATAAAAAATTGAAATTAAAATCATATTACCCATAGTCTAAGTAGTCATAATCTTAAGTATCATGAAATTCTAACCCCAAATGAGCCTTCAATTTCATCAAGAACACCAAACTCATTATCATGGATGAAAACCTTTATTTCTATGTTCTAATTTACATGGGGAATCACTAATTAAAGGTTAAAAACATGAATAAGCTTATATTAGAGTTATGATCTTACCCCAAAGATGAATCTTGAAAAATCCCTTCAAAATTCCAAAATTTTGTGCTCCCAAGCTCCTAAAATGATTTTCGAATGAAAGAGGTCGCATTGAAAAACCCCTTATTAAATCTATCAGGCCCATCGCAGGTGCGGAAGACCTATCACAGGTGCGAGCTCGTACCGACGATCCAAATCTCACAGGTCCGAGGGCCAGCCCCATGGCCCATCTTCGCAGGTGCGGGAGTCAACTCGCAGGTGCGACTCCAGATCTACGGTCCCACATTGCAGGTGCGACTCCAGATCTACACGTCCCACATTGCTAGTGCGACCAAGTCCAGTCCCGCCCAACCTCGCACCTGCTGACCACCCAACGTAGGTGTGGGCTCAAGTGTGGCCCTAGGCTCGCAAATGCAGTACACCAGTAACCAGCCGAACCCAAACCCACTTTTAAGTTTCCTAACTTCGATCCAACATCCAAAACTCATCCGGGACCCCTCGGAGATAAACCAAATATGCATTTCAATCATAAAACACGCTCTGTAATTGCTCGTACACTCAGAATTCCCAAAAAAGATCTCTTTGACCCAATGTTGACCAAAGTCAACTCTTAGCTAAGAAAAAACCTATTTCTCAACCAACTAGCCAAAACGCACCCGGACACCTTGGGATCTGAATCAAAGGCTCGACTAAGTTATAAATGACATTCCGGACCTAATGGAATCAATAAAATTCCAAAAATAATGTGTGTACTCAAAAGTCAACTATTAGTCAAACTTCTCTATTTTTTTAACTTAGAAACTTCTAAACTCGCTAAACTCAATCTGGAACTCTCCCGATAGCATCGGAAACCGCGTCACCCATCCTGCAAGTCATAAACACACAAGTAAGTGACGGAAAGGGTGTTTTAAAAATTTCTAGGGAAAAAATTTCAAACGACTTTTCGAGTCGTTACATGTGTTGTTATTGATGTATTTACATGTACCTATAAAGGAAGCTATATATATATTTATATATATATAAGTAGTTTCTTCCTCAAAGAAACTACAATTCTACTCTACATATATATATAGTACTAGTCTCTCAGCACGTGCACTGCATGTGTAATTTAAATTACGTAATACATAATTTTCATTTTATCAAGGAGATGTGTACATAGCGTGCACAATTTGCTACAAATTCATTCAGAGCTTCTTCTCTTCACTATCTTTATATTAAATACATAAAAATTAATCACGGTAGAATTAGATAATAAGAAAAGTTATGATACTTCTCAGATTATTGGACACTTGTTATTATCACACTGACCTTTGTCATGATATCTCTAATTAGTAAAGTTCGGTGATGAATTCAGACTCATCCCTTTTGAGAATCTGACTATGTATTTTTAGTTAATCCTATATTATTAACTATTTAATTAATGGATAATATCTATTAAGGTGACCATTCTCCGAATTCTGCTAACACGGGATGCTTTGTGCATCGCACTATTCTTTTTTTATTTAGTTAAAAAAATTACTGTTTTGATAAATTTATATATTAACTATTGCTATCAGTAGCTATATAATATGAAGTATGATATCTTTTGAATTAATCAAAAGTCAAGTCGAGGTATGAATGTTAATAATAATTATTTATATTTAAATTTCTTTAATATCTTTGTTGATCACCCTATTTTGTTTATATAGGATAAGAAAAATTATACACGATATCTGAAAGATGAAATTTTATTTTGCATCTAATATAAAAATATTAAACATAGCAAATCAATCATGACAAACATGTAGAAAAAAAAAGATAAAACTAAAAAAGATATTTGTTATCTATAATGTTCTAAGAATTATTACTGTTCCAATATTACTTTGTTGCATTAAGTTGTAAAAATATTGATTAGTGTCCTATGATCTGATATTGCATGGCTGCGAATAGTATCTATGATTTATATTCAAAGAAGACTCATATTATGATTGATTAAAACACTTGAGTGCATAATCTCAGTCTCTTAACTTTCTTGATACTCATAGTAATTTATCTATCAGGCGATGATCATAACTTAAAAGTATGATGAAGAAATCTAATGTGAAATTTACTTTATATGAAAAGAAAGGAAAAAAAATAAATATATCATAATGATCAATTAAAATAAATAAATATATGTTAGAATACAATCTACATGAATTATTTTATGAAATTCCAAAAATTAACCAAATTGCGTATATAAGATTGTGGAGTTGTTTCTATTTCAATGATTTTGAGAACTCTTGGGATAAATATTTTGATATTTAAGAATTATAATAGTCAAATAAGGTCACCTCCAAGTTTATGTGTAGAAAATATTATATAAGGAACCATTACCTAATGAATTGGTCAAGTAAATAATGCTATTCAAAAAAGTAAATGAAGTTGAAATTAATTTAAAATTCTAGTGATGAAAATGTTTATTCAGATGGTGTCACGGAAATTCTTTGAGACAAAAAAAAGAGTAGATGCAACCTTCCAAAATCGAAAGTGGCGTTGCAATTAGATTCACTAATTGTATCTATTTTAGTGACAATGCACAGGCTATTGCAAATGTTTATGTGGAATGACAAGATTAAATTTTTGGTGTAAATTTTCTGTGAAAAAGAATAGGTATTTATAGAGATTCAACAAATAATAAATGTACCTTTTCAAAAATAGATGGACCCTTTAATATTGAATACACATTTTAAGACTGATAACACCTTTTTCACAAAGAACATGTTCATCTTTTATTTAAATAAGTAATTAACTTTTAAGTTTAAAAATTCATGCTTTTAATATAATACTAGTTTCTATCTACGTGCGTAGCACGAATATCCGTTATAAATTGTTAGAGAAAATTATGTTTCTTTCATTGCCTTCGATTAATCTTGATATAAATAATATAATCATTCTTGACTCATATTCTTTCAATGCCTTCTTTTAATATTGATATAAATAATATAATCATCCTCGACGGATCATATTTAAATAAAATATGTCCAAATCAAAATAACGACTAAGTTGGGAAGGAGCGGGGTCCTATTAATTCTCGCTATTAGACCTATTAATTTGTTGGAAATTTGCCTTTGATAAGGGTTGCGTCCACCCATATTTAATGACTTAAGTACTTGGGTTCCGCATGTTGGAGTCGTTGGTTCTTCACACGTGCATAATCTACTAAGTGAATAGATGACCATAGGGCTAAGGATCGTCAAATTTCGTTAAGAAATGAAAGAGATATTGGTCCACTAAGTAAGGTATATGAGGCATGAAAATATGGTGTGGGACAAATCTACCACATCGGTGGGAAAAGAAAGAATTGTTCATTTTATAAGCCTAAAAAATGGATAAGGGTTTGGGACCCCAAGGGGTAACTCATGTGTTTGAAGGAAGGAGGACCTAGGTGTGCTTGGGTTCGAGGCTGAGCCCACACGCGCGTCGCCCGCCCGTCCCGTCCGGGCACGGGCTCGGGCGGACCCAAATTGCTTAGTATTTACAGTTTTGTCCCTAGATTGTAACCCCTCAATAAGTGTCATTACATGGCTATGGCTATTGAAAGTCATTAGTTGGCTAGTTGAGAGGTCATCCTCCTAAACACTATATATTGAAACCTTACTCTTATTTGAGGGCAGTAGAAAAATAAGAGAGCAGACAAAAACAGTAGAGAGAAAGAAAAGAACAGAAACTCTTCATTTTCCTCTAAATTTTCCATTCTTCAGCAAGTCATTTCATGTTTGTTTTCTTCATCAGAATCAACCTATTTGCTTTGTAGTGTTGATTAGTTGTTGTTTTATCTTGGGAAACTATTGCTCGCTAAAGTAACGCATATATACAGGGCAATATTGTCTTAAAGACAGAGTCATCTCTCGACTCAGTCACGGTTGTAACAATCCAGATTTAGTGTTTCTTGATTTTAGGTTATCAAGATTCAAGACTCAACAAGCTTGCGGCAATTATAATGTTGGCTGTTAGTTTGTCCTTTCGAACACTTATAATATTTATTTACTTCCCGTCCTGCTTTGATTCCAACAATTATATCCAACATAATTTTCGTTAGTATTCTAAGATACTTGAAAATTTGAGTTAAGACTTTGTATTACGTAAATATTGGCTTCCTTTTCCATGTCAGCCTTAGCTTGTTCTTTAATTTTCTTCTCCTATTTTAATTAGTACATCGTGTTTCTCGTCCTTGGTCTTCTCTTTTTAACTCTAAAGTTCTATTCACAATTTTATTTTTTTCTCGGGTAACTCCTTATTATAATAGAACTCCTTCGTGATGACAATTGTATCCTTTCGTAGGGAAGTTAACTTTAATTGGTCAAGAGTATAAAAGTCGTTAAATATTTGAAGAATATTTTGTCAACGAACATTTATATTCATGCAAAATTAGTTTCTATAAACATGCGGTTGCATGTTATTTCCAATCAATCCTAATCGTAGTAAAAATATTAGATAACATTTATTGTAAGAATATAGTTCATGAGTTACAAACTATTACTATAGTATAGGGCGCTTTAATAATAATAATATAGATCGATAGATACCTAGATAAATAGATATAGATTGGTGCGTCGCATGTAAAATATTACTAATTCAATACAACTTATGAAGGTATTAAATTCACTACTAAATTAGCTAATCCATGCCACCAATATTTTATTATCCCTATTATTTTTTAGCTATTTATATAAGTAGAGTGAGCAAAGAAGATTTTCATGAGCATATGAGACTTTTCTTATTGAACTATAAGAACTTGCTTCATCTTTTTGCTATAGGGAAAATAAGAGAAGCTTTTGGTCTTTATTAGTCTTTTATTATTTTTTCCTTATTCTCCCACCTATGAAACAAAGATTAGGTCTTATAAATTAGTAGGTCGATTTAAATTAATATATTATTATTTATCGAAACTAATTGTTGCTCAATCGTTGTGAAAATGCCAAAAATAATCAACATATCAGTTGTTAACAGATTCCATCCAACATGACAAAGAATGCACCACTTTTAGAAACCACAAGGACTATGAGTGCTCAAGTGTATACTTTAAATCTAAACCCAAATTTAATGGACTACGTTGAGTTTTTTTCTCTTTAATCGTATAAGAAAGATGTTCTATACCCTAATCAATGCACCACCTCATACTCCTACAAACTCGATATAAGTAAATGTCCTGTGCGTAGAATTCTTTGTGATAATTAATGCCTCATTACTTTTCATATTCATGTACAAAATGGAAGGATGGGATTAGGAGGATTCATACAAATTGAAAATCCAATTAAACCAAAGAATAGAAAATGATAATTTTTAGTTTGATTTGGTTTTGATTTTTAATTTTAAAAATCGACATAATTTTGTTTGGCTTTGGGTTTATGCAAAAATAGAATCAAATTGACTATATAAAACCTACTCAAGATTTATAATTACTCAGATATATTTACTTTTTAATATTTTATTAAAATAATATAGATAGATATAGATATCAGAGTTCAACATTGAATAAATTACGTTGTTGTTGACATTTTTTGTAATCAAACTCTCCAATTCGATAAATAGTAAATCTTCACATTTCGGTCTTTAAATTGTGTCATGTACTTTGCAAATAGACTCGTGTCAATTATCATAAAAATCTGAATACAAATCTACTGAATTGATTAAAATATCTTATCCTTTTCTGAAAGTTAGGCCACACTTAAAGTGCTCTCCAAAGTGAATAGAGTATATCCTTAAAAAAGGAATAAATACCCCTAATTTCTCAAAAAACTGACCAAATTAATAATAACTTTTCTTTCAATTTTTGTTGTTGGATAATAATATAATAAGTTCCTATAGATTGGATAGTATTAAATATATTTATATTGTTCATACAAAGAAGAATAAGCCGTAATTCCTTTTTAACCCCAAACAAATGTGTAGATGCGACAATACTAGTAATAAAAAGATCAAAACATTGAGTTTTGAAATGAAGAATATTGTGTTTTACATGTGTTATTTTTATATCTTTTAAGTTGTAACACCTTTTTACGCCCTTACCTCTTTTTTTTCTACTCTTGTTGTTTTAAATATTGTAAACACAAGCGATAAAACATCGAAGACGAAATTTCCTTCTAGAGCTGTTTATTTCATTTTTTAAGTTTAATTCATTTTTTTGTTTAATAATTTTAGAGATCTTCCTTGGACATCACCATTATCCTTTCAAATCTTTAACTATGTTTACTCTTTTCCCCCCTTTCTATTGGCTAAAAAAAGGCAGTAGATTATAGAAGTTCATTACACAAAGAAACTGATTTTGGAGTATCCGTTTTCAGATAGTTGTTGCAGAATTGAAATAAAGAATAAATGAGATGCATGTAAAAATTGTGTAATATATGTGTTAAACAGAGCAATATACATGTGATATACACTGAATATACAGCAGTGTATATCACATATATATCACTAGATTAAAGAAGAAGGCGTAGTGATTAAATGAAAGCGGTGGGCCTCTCGGCGGTGGGCTTTCCGCCGAAGAAGGAAGCAGTGGGTTGTCTCGGTAATGGGCTGTCTCAGCAGTGGGCTGGCCAACAGAAGCAGTGGGTTGTCTCGGCCACTGCTGCTTATCCAAGTGATATTAGGATAGTGTATATATGGTATATATATTTGTAGTATATTGTAATGAAAAGGATACCTTAATTAGTATTATACACCTACCATAGTTGTAGAGTTAGAATTATGGTAGAATAAGGATTTAGAAGTAGAATAGGAAAAGGATTTTTCCTATTATGGAAATATGTAACTTGTATATATAGCCTTTCAATTAATGAAAATAATCAAGGGGATTATTTCTTTCATGGTATCAAGAGACTAGGTCTAAACAAAAGTTTTCTTCTCTCAAACTTTTGCCTCCTTGGCCGAGACACCCCCCCTCCCTCGGGTTTTCTCTCCAAATATCTCGTCTTCCGCTCTCAAAAACCTCTCTTAAATTTATCCTCCTTCTTTGTTCTTTCAAATATGTCTAAGAACAATTTTCACCCTGCCCTCACGGTTTCCAATATCAAGCTAAGTGTCCCTATTGTCCTTGAGATGGAAAACGTTCAATATGCAACGTGGGCAGAGTTGTTTAAAATTCACGCTATATCTTATCAAGTTCTTCATCACATCATTCCTCCCGCTAGACCCCGTCCTGCGGAGGATCCTGAGCTATGGATTACACTTGATGCTACCGTTCTTCGGTGGATATACGTCACTATTTCAGTGGACCTTCTACAGACGATTATGGAGCCAGATACCACGGCTATGGCTGCATGGAATAGATTGCGTGGCATATTCCAAGACAACCAACATTCCCGTGTCGTCACACTCGAGCAGGAATTCTCTCTCGTTCGAATGGACGTATTTCCGAACGTTTCTGCATATTGCAAGAAACTAAAGGAATTGGCGGATCAACTCCGTAATGTTGGCGCACCGGTAACAAATAATCGTCTAGTTCTACAGTTGGTTGCCGGTCTTTCGGAGGCCTATAATGGTGTTGGAACTCTCCTTTGCCAAAGCGACCCTCTTCCCGACTTTCATCAAGCCCGCTCCATGCTGACGTTGGAAGAAGCCGGTTTGGCTAAAAAGGCGGCTACCGGAGGAAGCCCAGTTGTCATGGTGGCATCCTCTCCTAGTCCTTCGGATTTTGTTAATAATTCGGGCCAAAACCATAATAATGGTGGAGGCAAGCATAATCGCAAAAATAACAAAAACCGCGGGGGCAAACGAGGTGGTTCTGGTGGCGGTGATCAACAAATCAGTGGTGGGTCCCATCCGGGGTACAGTGGCCCACCACCACCGTGGGCCCAGCAGTGGGGCCAGTGGCAGTGGAACCCGCACCCTCCGGCGGTTTACGCCGGCGGCGGTGGGGCGGCCAACGGTCCGGACCCAATACCCGGCATTGGCGGCCCACGCGCCGGTGGCCCAAAGAACGGCACCCACGGCGGTTACGGCCCGGCTTCGGCACGGCCAGAGTCCTTGGGCCCAGACCTCCGCAAGCCCATCATGCAGCAGGCCCAACTCAGACCGATATCAAGGCCGCGATGCACACGTTGGGATTGACTCAACCGGACCCAAATTGGTACATGGACACCGGGGCCACTACTCACATGACTTTCGAATCAGGTACTCTCTCATCTTATTACAAATTGAGCACCCCTCGGGGAATAATTGTTGGTAATGACAGTTCTATTCCAATTCTAGGGTATGATCAGAAAACGTTGTCTCCTCCCAATCCACCACTCCTCTTGAAAAATACTTTACATGCTCCTAAATTGATTAAAAATTTAGTGTCTGTCCGAAAGTTCACAAATGACAATTCTGTTTCTGTTGAATTTGATCCTTTCGGTTTCTCTGAAGGATTTCAAGACGGGGAGTCATCTCATGAGGTGTGATAGTAGGGTGGATCTGTATCCTATCATGCCCGGTTTCGAGTCCATCGAGTCCACCTTTGCCATCGACTTTTGCGGCCATCTCTCCTTCCATGTGGCATGCTCGTGCGGTCATCTCGGGATCTTCTATTTTATCAGCTTAAGATAAAAATAGCTTTATTTCTTGTAAGGGTACGAGTCGTACTCCAATTTGTCAGTCTTGCTCATTAGGAAAAATTGTTAAGTTGTCATTTGTAGACTCCAAATCTCATACTTCTATGCCATTTGACATTATTCATAGCGACTTATGGACATCTCCTGTTCTTAGTTCAATGGGTCATCGATATTATGTTCTCTTTTTAGATGATTATTCTAGATTTTTGTGGACGTTTCCAATTGCGAATAAATCACAAGTGTTTTCCGTCTTCATAAAATTTAGAGCGTTCATTCGTACTCAATTCGAAAGAGAAATAAAAAATATTCAATGTGATAATGGGAAAGAGTATGACAATAGGGAGTTTCGAGAATTTTGTGCTACTCATGGGATAAATTTTCGGTTTTCATGTCCTCATACATCTTCACAAAATGGGAAAGCCGAACGCAAAATTCGTTCCATAAATAACATTGTCCGAACTCTCCTAATCCATGCCTCCATATTTTTGGCATCATGCTCTACAAATGGCCACTTACCTTCTTAACATAATTCCGTCTAAAGGTCTGACATATTCTTCCCCTTTTAAAATCTTATATAATAAGAACCCTTCTTATTCCCACCTTCGGATTTTTGGGTGATTGTGTTATCCGTTATTCCCATCCACCACAATTAACAAACTTCAGGCTCGGTCTACCCCGTGTGTGTTTTTGGGTTATCCGTCAAATCATCGTAGTTATAAGTGTTTTGATTTATCCTCCAAGAAAATCATAATCAATCGTCATGTCATTTTTTATGAAACTCAATTCCCGTTTACGAAAGTTCATACTCCCGAACCTAAGTCGTATAATTTTTTGGATGACCAAATATCCCCGTATATTATTCAGAATTTTTCGGACATCTCCCGTACCCAAAATCCTCCGGGCCCACGCCCGCCGGCCCCACAATGCCGTCACGCCTAGAAAATACAGCCACGGAACAGTTCCAGGCTATTGGGCCGGTCCGGCCCAATTCCGGAACTGGTCCGAAGCCGATTCCAAAGCATTTACCGATTTGGGCCAGCAGGCCCACTGCTTGCTGGCCAGTCCGTCCCGAGCCCAAAAAATTCCCAAAATTCCCTTAATTCTTCCTCGAGTCATAGACCGGTCACTCGTAGTCAGCGGGGTATTTTTACATCTAAAAGACATTTTAATTTACATTCTGATGTCTCTAAATCCCCCTTGCCCCGCAATCCTGTGTCCGCATTAAATGACCCTAATTGGAAAATTGTTATGACTGATGAATATAATGCTCTTATTGATAATAAGACATGGGAGTTGGTGCCCCGTCCATATGGTATTAATATTATCAGGTCTATGTGGATTTTTGCTCATAAGGAGAATTCAGATGGGTCATTTGCTCGGCATAAGGCGCGACTTGTTGGTGATGGTAAGACTCAGCAGGTTGGTATTGATTGTGGTGAGACGTTTAGTCCGGTGGTCAAACCGGCTACCATTCGCACTGTACTTAGCTTGGCTCTTTCAAAGACTTGGCCGATTCATCAGTTAGATGTCAAGAATGCTTTTCTACATGGAGATCTCAAGGAAACAGTCTATATGCATCAGCCGTTGGGTTTCAGGGATCCCAACCGCCCTCATCATGTCTGTTTGTTGAAGAAGTCATTATATGGGCTTAAGCAGTCTCCACGTGCCTGGTATACATGATTTGCTGATTTTGTTTCGACTATTGGGTTCACTCATAGCAGGTCAGATAATTCTTTGTTCATCTACCGCCGTGGTTCGTCATTGGCCTATATTCTGTTATATGTGGATGATATCATCTTGACTGCCTCCTCCGATGCTTTGCGTCAGTCTATCATGGCTATGCTCAGTTCTGAATTTGCTATGAAGGACTTAGGGCCGTTGAGTTATTTTTTGGGGATTGCCGTCAAACGTCATTCAGGTGGCTTGTTTCTGTCTCAACGGAAGTATGTTGCTGAGATCATAGAGAGGGCTGGGATGTCATCCTGTAAGTCCACTTCCACACCGGTTGATGCAAACCCAAAGCTGAGTGTCGCAGCAGGTGCACCATACGAGGACCCGACCCGCTATCGCAGTCTGGCAGGGGCCCTCCAGTATCTTACCTTTACCAGACCGGATATTACATATGCGGTTCAGCATGTGTGTTTATTCATGCATGATCCCAGGGTTGAGCACATGAATGCAATCAAACGCATCATTCGGTATCTTCAAGGGACACTGGACTATGGGTTGCACTTGTATCCTTCGTCTACATCCACACTTGTCTCGTACACGGATGCTGATTGGGGTGGTTGTCCCGACACCAGACGGTCGACTTCTGGCTACTGTATGTTCCTTGGCAACAACTTGGTCTCATGGTCGGCAAAACGTCGAGCAACTCTGTCACGTTCCAGTGCAGAGGCAGAATATCGAGGGGTCGCAAATGTGGTCTCCGAGTCATGTTGGCTACGTAATTTGATTTTGGAGCTTCATTGTCCCATTCAGAAGGCAACCTTGGTATATTGCGATAACATTAGTGCTATCTACCTTTCAGGTAACCCCGTTGAACACCAACGCACCAAGCATATCGAAATGGACATTCACTTTGTCCGTGAAAAGGTTGCAAAGGGTCAAGTTCGCGTATGCCATGTCCCGTCTCGTTATCAAATTGCGAACATCTTTACAAAGGGTCTACCGGCGGTTCTCTTTGAAGATTTTAGGGACGATCTCGGCGTTCGAAAACCGCCCGCTATGATCGCGGGGGTGTGTTAAATGAGCAATATACATGTGATATACACTTGAATATACAAAGAGTGTATATCACATATATATCACTAGATTAAAGAAGAAGGCGGCGGTGATTAAATGAAAGCGGTGGGCCTCTCGGCGGTGGGCTTTCCGCCGAAAAAAGAAAGCGGTGGGCTGTCTCGGCAATGGGTCGTCTCGGCGGTGGGGCAATGTACGAAGCGATGGGGCTGTCTCGGCCACTTCTTGCTTATCCAAGTGATATTAGGATAGTGTATATATGGTATATATATTTGTAGTATATTGTAATGAAAAGGATACCTTAATTAGTATTATACACCTACCATAATTGTAGAGTTAGAATTATGGTAGAATAAGGATTTAGAAGTAGAATAGGAAAAGGATTTTTCCTATTATGGAAATATGTAACTTGTATATATAGCCTTTCAATTAATGAAAATAATTAAGGGGATTATTTCTTTCAATATGAGTAAGCTATATGAATTTCAAATCTTTCCATAATCTGATGTCAAGTGCTTTACACGTATAACTCATGTAAATTGTTATGAAAGTTGAATTAGAAAATAAGATGTTTTCAATAACACACACAGCTTAGAAACATTTATCTATCTTAGAGTATATTGTATAATCGGAAAAGGGTCAGAAGATTTGTCGGCACTTTTAAAAAAAATTATATTTGCCCTTCGTTATATTTTTATAATATATTTTCTTATCATTCAATTTTGGACACATATTTACCCTGAACCGTTTATTCTCCTTACCCTACCTTTATTATCCTATATGACGCCTATATGAATATCATTTTCTCCTTATTTAATTTGATTATAATTAAACCCGACCACCTTTAAGCCCGACCCACTTTGCAAAATATCCCTCAACTTTATAACTTAGAGATGATATATTCGTTGTTAAAAAAGTGACGCATATATACCCTCGTTGTTACACATGCATAATTGCTCCTTTTGTTATCATACTTATATTTACCGAATTAAAATTTATTTACCTGATTTTTTAAATTAACAATTACCTATCCGTTATTTTTTAACCCTTCCGACCCTACCCAAAAACCGACCCAACTTTAGAAAAATCACTCCATGATTTTCTTCAATCACAAAATCAAATGTGCACAACGAAATAACCTCGACTTTTTTCCTTTTAAGTCAACTTTTTTCAGTCACAAAATTAAAAGCAAACAAAGAATAATTAGGCTGGAGATGATTATGCAGATACAATTTAACTGACCATCATAAATGGATATTATGTGTTTAAATATTATGATCAAACCAATGAATTTAAGAAAACATTCAACAACAGACCAAATTTGGGAACTCGAAAGTAATAAAATTTAAGAACTTACAAAGTTCCTCGCCAGATAACAGTCAATTGTGAAAGAAAATCAATTGCAGCATGATACCTATGTTAATCTAAGGGAAAAAGTCTGAGGTTACTTCGTTGTGTGTGTTTGATTTTGTGACTGAAGAAAATGATGGAGTGAGTTTTGTTAAGTTGAGTCGGGTTGGGACGGGTCGTAGGGGTAAAAAATAATGGGTCGACTGATTTTTTAAAGAGAAGATTAATTTTTAATTTTAAAACCAGATAAATGATTTTTAGTTCGGTAAATATAGGTCTGTTAACGAAAAGGGAAAATATGCACCATTTGTGTAAACAAGGTTTTATATGCATCACTTTTTTAACAAGAGATATATTTGCCTATTTTTCTTTTTAAAAATAAAATAATACTTTGTTCTGTAGTCTTTCAATTACCATATAGTTTCTATAATAAAGGCTATAGGTCATCGGTTGTGACGTTTACGAAGGGTCAATCCCTCGGATTTTTTAGTTCTTGGCCTCTATTCACACTTAAACATCATATGCTTGTGTGGATAGCTACTGAAAGGGTGTATGGCATGACGAAGCTTTGCGACTATGCCATTCTTGGCGACGGTGATCACCGACGAGAAGGTGACGGCCACTTACCATAATATATAATTTCAGTGTACTATAACTATATCTAAAGAAAAATCTCCCATTTAAAACATTATTTATTAGTTGTCATGTTTTATAGGGAAGGATTTCCTTAATGTTAGTTTCCCGGTTTTCATACAACCCATGCAGAAGAAACAATTTGTCGTTGGCACTTGGCAGGTGATTTATCTATCCTTTACGCATTCGGTTTGGACAGTGGTGTATGCATCAGTGTATTCTCGTGTAACATTTGTCACTAGAACAATCAGAAAAAAGTTAACTCAACTTTGATGTTGACACCAAATCTACAGATGTCAGCCTTTTATAACGTGTTGATCAATTTCTATGTATTTAAAGAGAAAATGGTTTAGTTTTGTCATGATCACAGAAGCTACCTTCACTACTGTTATTTGCAGATCCAGTGGATGTGCAATTTACAGTCTTAGGTCCAACTTGACCTGTTTCAGTATTCCAACCTCTACCAAGCCACCCCACAACACAACATTTGTAGGTGGGATCCTTTCCATGTTTCACACAGAGAGTTATCCTTATCCTTATGCGTAGTTGTGTTAAGAATCGCATTAGCGGTAAGGATCGCCTTGCCTCACATATTTTGGGCGTACGGCTCTGCGCTTGGCTAACACTGTTAGACTGAGGTGAGTAATCAACAGTCATTTGATGAATGATGCTTCACATTCTCCCCCTCTATCACTACAAATTCCTCAATCCGTTGGCTTAGTTGATTTTCAACTTCTGCTTTGTAGCGCTTATCCGCTTCAACAACTTCATCTTTGCTTTTTAACAAACAAAGGATGAAATACATTGTACCATCATCAATGAAGGTCACAAAGTACTTGTCTCCCCCCTCTATTTTGTATAAACTTTAAATCACCCATGTAGGTATGACTAAGTTCTAGAGAAGTGGTGCTTCTTTCACTATTCCTTTGATGGTTACAATTCCAAATTAAAATATATACACCGATAATGTACAAATATGGTTAGAATAGTAGGTCAACCAAAAAATATTTTTATTAGTAACTTACACAAAAATAGATTTTGTAATATTAAAAGTAACATATATGATTTGATACTACATGTAAATGTAATCTGATGGTATATAAATTATTCTTACGCTATCGATGTATTAATTAGGTTAAATTAAACTCACTTCGGAAAGCATTTTTCATGCCGATTTTGAACCTTGGCCTATCAGCCTCTTAGAATAGTTCTCTTGCATTTAAAGATAATGAAATACACTCCCATTTCCCAAGTTAAATTATATTTAAAAAAACCAAAAATAGACATTGCTTAAACCACTCATTTTAATTACGATAGAGAAATAACTCCTTGTCATGCGAAAGCTTATAATTGCGAACTTTAAATGCGATAAATTAGACGACACAAAAAACTATACTAAAAGAAACATACTAATATTTAATATGGTTTGGCCAATTGACCTACATATAAAAAACTAATATAAAAAAAAGATTAAAACTATTATGAGAATAATCTCTCTCTAAACAAGTCTCTTTAATGACCACATTGTGAATGATATTGTGTTCTGTCTGAGAATAGAAGATCTTCTATTTGAAGAAGTTCAAAACTTCTCCTACGAGAAAAGAATAAATATGGTAGAGTCATTTTCTACAAAGAGAACATTTTCCACCAATAAATCTTTTTGAAGTAAAACACAATTATGGTAGAATCCAAATAAGATAGGAAATTCATGATAAATCCTAACACTCATCTTCCCTTAATTACATATAATATCTTCTCCTTGAAACCAGTGTTTTAAAAGGCAGTCTCAGGCCCCGGGGCGGGGCAATGGCAAAACGTCCTAGGACTCACGTGCAGGACTTAGTTTCTGTGAGGCTTACGCCCTAAGCGCCCGACTGTACGCCCTAAACACTCTTAACGTCCAACGCTCGGGGTACGCCTAACAGTTCGTGCACAAATTATATGTAAAATTCCTTAATTAAAATCGTTGACCCTCATAATTTTTTAACAAATGAATGATACTTAATAGTTTTTCATCTATAGAAATACGAGGATTGGGTGTAACTCAAATAACAAGTTGTAATATTGTATATTTACTATTTGAGAACATCGTGAGGGTGAATATCACTTAACATTTTTTTAAAACATACATTGCCGAATTGTACATTTTCACTTGACAGTGGTCTTTTGTCATATGTATCAAAACTATTATATTTTATTATTTCGCTATTTGAAAGTAATTTTATTTTTATTCATGAAGGAGTTACGTTTTAATTATAATACTGATAAAGTTTATTGATTATTTGCTTATAGGGAGATAAAAGAATAGTATGATAGTAATATTGGTTTAAGAAATTGTGATTTTTTCATTATTTGAAAGTTAATATGCTAGAGTTGATTTGCATTTCATAATAGCTTTTATTTCATTATATTGTTTACACTTGTAAAATTATGTTATATATAATTACAAGTTGTAAGTGACGTATAATAGATTGCTTTGATTAGTTTTTTGTGAGGATCAAGCGCGATATATATATATATTTCATTTATTTATAATTTTATTTTATTTTTATGTAATTTTACCTATTTAAAAATATTTATTGTAATTATATTATTTTATGAAATACTAAAAATTAAATATCTATGGGGCCTACACCCCATGCCTCAGGGCTTACGCCTCGCTGTGGCATATGTAAAACGTCTCACTGTAGGCCCCCGCTTTTTTAAACACTGCTTAAAACTTGTTAATAAACTGTCAACCTGTTTAATTAGTGTCGTTTAGCACTAAATCACTAAGTCTAACAACTCAGTTAAGTGGAGCAACCCATAACTTGAACCACTATGTAGTTCTCTTAGCCACAGGTTACTATTATTAATTATTATACCCCTACAATTAATCCAGTAGTTCAGAATAACATAAGCCTTCTTTGGTAGCTGGTAGTGAGCAAATCCCACTCGAGAAAGAACCAACTTCTTTTAGAAAAAATATTATTTTTTTCCAGATCGATAATAATTAAATGCTGTAGTTCATTTTATTGTGTGTCTTGTGATGCGAAGTTGCTAATCCAGATTTTTATTTGGATTGGAGCCAATGGAATTAATTTCTAAAGACATTAAGGAAAGGGACTTTAGTACTTGATATATCAATTAATTCCTTAGATGGGGAAGTCTCTAGGGAAAATTCCTTATTTTTTCTCTTAAGGAAAATAATTTGTTATTTGAGGTCTTCAACTCATGGTCAAAATATTTTGTGTCATATTTATTTTAAATAAAATAGAATCTACAATTTTTCCAGAAAAGATTGATATTTGTTTCGACACATTTCGCAAAATGTTGTGTGTGTGTGTTGTTGATCGGAACTTGCAAAAAAACAAAAATATACAACCACACTCTTTATGTGCTGAGCCTAGAGATAGATAGCTACCGGGTGAGGGCCAACACGTTTTTTTCTTTGGTAAACAAAGCAAATATTTACAATCAAAGCAAAATCTACAAAATGGTACATTACAACTCATTAAACAGCATTCTAAGGATAAAAGCACCAGTTGTTTATTAATTTCATCAACTTATCTCTTCCTCTGATTTCATTCCTGCCACACTAAATAAAAACCACCAGCTAAATCATCCGATATAGTTGAGCCTTGATTGAATGACTTGCTGTAAATGTTACTGCCCAATTTAGTACCTCTGTCCGTTGCATTGGTGATCTCTGAGTGCCTAATCATGTGGGTAATTTCTTGCATAGCAACAACTAAAGAATAAGTGGTCGATATTCTCAGCAGTAGTTTCACACAGCACAAATTGCAGCTCTATTCAACAACTCCATATCTATCACATTGAACCCTCCAGAAAAGTCCTAGGGTAACATACTCTATCCCAAGTTTGTAATTTCATTTCTTCCTGTACAGAGAAAACTCCTGCAAACTGCTTCCACTAATTTTATAATCCTCTTAGATATGAGGACGGTCTGAGACCAGAATGTTTGCATGACATACAACGCACTCTTGATTAATTGCAACCTCCCTGCTTACCATTTTATACAAGGCGATTCAAAAAATGGAAAAGGGTCATGTTTACCTCTCTACTATCAAAAATAATATAGTGACCTCGCCTCGGCAACGTATTTTTTCGCCGAAGCGCGTCCGCGTCAGCGGAATTGCTGCTTCTTATTAGAACCTTAAATGCCCTAAAATGATTTCATTTCCCAAAATACCTTATGAAATGGCCCAAAGTTTCGTGATTAAAATTTGTTGTGCGTATGTTAAGATAAACATGAAAGGTTGAACGTATTAAAAAGGATATCGATTGTTTAAAAAAGTGTTAAAGAGATTTTATGGGAATTAGAGGTTAAACGAATCAAAGAAAATGAGTTTTGTTGAAATTCGGTTGTTGGAAATATTTTTCCGACAGTATTTTAGAAATGCTCGGTGAGTTTGATAAAAATAATTTATCATTAGATATTATTTTGATATAATATATATATTCCATTTTGAGTAAAACCTTTTAGTAAAGATTTGATAGGTATGATTTCGGAAAGTTACTATTATTACTACTTCCTGATATACTCTAAAATTATAAACATGATATGAAGAATTTTATAAATGGAATTTACTTTATTATAAAGATATGAATTATTTTGTCATAGGAAAAGAAAGTTATCTTTTTACCATTTTGATAATTAATAGTATGAAAATTTGTATTCTTGAATCTTGATAATGGCTTGGAAAAACTAGAATTTGATAAGATATAATTTTTATCACTATCTTAATTTTTATGAGATATTAGTATATGTTTTAAATTTATAAAGTACTTTAATTTATTTTTACTAGAATTTTTGAAGTTGTTTCTTTAAGAAATGTTTTCACATATAATATTATTAGTAGCATTTTGGATAAGGATCAATTACTTGTCAATTTTTATTTACGTGTATAAGTTACACAAACTAAAGTGACTAATCCAAATAGGTAATTAATGTAAAGGGATACGGAGGCTTACGTGCTTTATGTGCATCATAAAGATGAAAGTGTGGCCAAAACAAATATATCATTCTTTTGATATGCATTTTTGGGAGGAGCTAAGAACGGCCATGGATGACCATTCTTGAGCTCTCGGCAGCTTGTGTTGTTGAGACAATTCAAGTAATTTTCAACAAGAACATACCTACAAGGACTCAAGTGTACAAGTTAAGGTATGTTTTCGGTAAGAACTCATGGGATGGTGATCGGAAACCGTGAGTTCAAGTTATAGAAATTATGTAAACTGATTTAGAGGATGTTTTCTTGTGTTATGGAGTTCGGGAAGGGTTCGGTAGCTCGTTTAGAGCTTGTTTGTAGTTAAAAGGAGGCCGGATGTGCAGTACACCATTGTATATAGCTTCGGGAGCTTGTCGCTCTTTGATTGCTTGACAATTTTGTTGGTATAGTTGTAGTATGTTGTTGGGTTGTTGGTTATGTTGATATTAACTGTCTTAAATAGTTTAAATATTTATCGGAAGGGTTGACTCTTTGTAGTCATTCAAAGGTTAAGTCGAGGTATGTTAAGGCTAAACTATTTCTTCTTTTGGCATGATTGTTGAAGTGACGACGTGTGATGCAATGTCCGCTAAAAAGACTTTATTTCGATCTAGGGAAAACTTGTTGTTTCTTCACTCTAAAAGGATTCTAGTACTCCTGTTATCCGTGGTCGAAAGTACTTCTCGTACCCTATAACATCTCGTTTATGTTGATATCTCATGACTCCTTGTTGATTTCATAAAAACTACACATGATGCCAACTGCTTTGTTTACTCATATAAAATGAGTATTTATTGATGATAGGTTCAAAATGTTATTTGGGGGTTAACGACCTTACGTCACTCGGATGAGTTCACAACGCCTTCTTATGACTCCAATGATAATATGAGTATGTGTGTGGATCTAATGGTGACATATAAGTGAGGTAGTAAGGTTATATATGTATGTACACTACCTATAGGGGCATGATTATGCATTTCTGTTTTATCACCGGGCTACGACTGGTTAGGCAGTTATCACCGGTTGAGTAGTTGTGTATCGTTATTTATCACAATTGGACATACACGTATTTACCATCGAACTACATCCGGTGGGGCAGTTACTACCCGTTGGGCAGTTGTGTATCATTATTTACCACTGGTTAAGAAGATACGATATTTACCATCAGGCTTCGATCGGTTGGCTATTACCACCGGTTTGCCAGTTATATATTGTTATTTACACCGGTTGGGCAGGCGTGTTATTTATCACAGGACAACAACTGGTTGGTCAGTTACCATTGATTAGTTTGGCTGACGAATAGATAGACTTTCAGAGTTAATATAGTGGCATAGAACAAGGTTGTAATATAAGAACATCCAATATGTATATTGTGGACCTCAGCGGTATTTCAGAGGTTCAGGTTAACTCGTATCCCTTTCTTTTATGATTATGTAATATCATATTTTATTTTCTCCTTACATAATCAGTACATTATTTGTACTAATGTTCCATTACCTGGAGACGTTGTGTTTTATGCCACGCAGGTTCAGGTAGGCGAGGAGAGGACCCGCCCATTGTAGATCGCGTTCAGATATCATCTTTTGTTGGTGAGCTCCATTTTCTCCTAGAGTATTACTGAGTCAGGTGGTGTTTATATCCTTCTGGTACTTTGGATATGTTGGAGGCCCTGTGTCGAGTTATGTATTATGTCGACATTCTCTTAGAGACTTTGTAGACATATCGTATGTTGTACAGTTTGTTCAGTATGTCCTTGTAGGTCTGGATGTTTGGTTAGAAAATTATGTTGGCCTTGTCGGCCTTAGTATATATATATATATATACATAGGTTGGGTTATTCTGTGTGTAGGATTTTTTGTTGTATTGCTTTATAGTTATAATTATGATGTCTTGTCGGCCAAAACGATTATACGTAAGCGTGATGATATTCAGGTGGTTCGCTCGGACCGTCCAGGCACCGGGTGCCGACCGCACCCCCTTAGATTGGGGTGTGACGCCTTACATTGGGATTGGAGCTCGACAATAGAGGATTTCTTGAGGATTTTGAGTGGGTTCTTCTAATGAAGGTATACTTCCACCCTTTGATTATTGTTTAATCATTAAGTTCTCCATCCTAAGTGTAATCTTTAATTAGAGGAAAGATGGTGTTGTTTCATTATTGAGAATAAGGGGGTAAGAATTGAGATTTGGGGATTGGTTATTGATTAGTTAATGTTAATTTTGTGAAGTAGTGTTATATTATGCTAGAGGATGATGTTTAATTGGTTAATTTCATGATAGAAACCCTTTTGGAAATTGGGAATGATTCTAGGGTTTGGAATTAGGGCTTTTTGCCTAAACTTGAAATTGAGGACCAACGGGCTTAGTTATCAAATTAACTTAAGATTATGATTATTTAGCTTGTTATTTTACAATTTGGGTAATAAAATTTAGATTTTGCTAATGTGGGCTCGGGATTTCTTTTTAATTCAACTTGGGAATTCTAGTCTTATATACTGACCGTTAGACCTGTAATCTCATCTAGTTAACGTAATTTACCAGAGTGGGCTCGTGAGGAGGCTCAGAGGAAGGAGAAAGTTGTTGCGTGATTCTTCAGATTCGAAACAGGATAGTTGAGACTTACTAGACTCTAATATAGTGTTATGTGTTGGTATGTTAATTAATGGGAGCAATGGAGAATTGGAGGTCTCGTACTAGTGAGATGACGACCACTGATACGGGTACCGGTGTACCTAAAGGGTAATTTAATAAACTTAGTATGACATACATGACGGAGATTATGTGTTTAGCCTTCGGGCCATGAGCGTGATGCATAAATTCACCTATGTACATATGTGCTGATTTATTTGGGCTCGTAGTCATGTTTGATATTTTATTTTGAATTAACTTGGCATGCATTTATCACTCTACATCTTGTCTAAATACTTGAAAAGAAATTGATAATAATATTTGTATTAATTATGATATTGCATGGTGTAATCATATCCCTATCATTTATACATATTATATTTGGCATTGAAACTGTTGAGATACTGATAAAAGGGGCTTGAAAGCCGATTATTAGATATGGTAAATGATACGAGAGTGATGATAGATGATGACATTACAGCCACAGAGCTAGGTCCAATGGGATCGAATGAGTATATGGACCTCATAAGTTCCCCATGGGTCACGTGACACTGCAGGAGCATGTGTATATCGGGTACATATTTCCATTGAATACATACATATCATTTGCATTGCATTCATTCATATTCCTGTGTATTTGATGCTATGTGTATTTGTTGATGATTTATGGTAGACCTTATGATATTATGGCTCTTGATATATGAAATATTGATTTCTAATACTTATATTTGTTATGAGGCTGAGTTGTGAGACTAACCAGGTCTAGATTCCTGGAATGAAGTTTAGGCTGAGTTGGCAATACTGTTTTAGCTTAACCTTAGTATATACTCGAAGTGTGCGATAAGACTTGTGAACCTGAGAATACTTATGATTGATTGAGTTGTAGGAACTACTGATAGGTTAGATAACTGAACTCTTTAATACTTAACTGATTAACTAGTAGAGAAGTATCGCAAAGTACCAACCCTCGCCACCGTTATAGTTAGGGTCAGTCGATGATGCTTCTGGATACACGTGTTTCTCGTACTCACTCTACACTTGTTGCACTCTATATACAGGTACTGATCCATAGATTCCATCCCATCACTGGAACTCCCTTCTTAGCATTTATCATTCTGTCATTTATATTTTCAGACAGTACTTGTATTTTATTTTCTGACTTGTATTCTAATTTAGTAAGATATGTACTCGTAACTACTGTATTTTGGGATTTTCTTTCGAATTATGTATTAAGTTCTATGACTTGATAATACTTATGTTGTTTCCTTACTTTTTCCGCATTTATTTTATATTACTGAGTTTGGATGTTAGTGGTTCGCTTACGGGTTAGGGTAGGTGCCCTCACGGCACAATGAGATTTTGGGTCGTGACACAAGATAATTCATCTTGTTAATGCTGATTTATATCATAGTTGATTTGGCGTTGAATACCTCCGATAAATAACCAAACCATTGCTTATGAGAACAAAGCTTCATGTGTTGATCTGAAATATGATAATATTGCGTACAATAACAATTGTATGCTTAAGACTAATGAATTATGGTAAATTCTCCCCCTCACAATTGGTTCACGGTCAGTAACCAGAAATTTGTATCTAACAATTTTTATGTGTGATATATGATAATCAATCTACCATGATGCACAAAGATGGATTCCCCCAAAGAAAATAAGATATGTGTTAGTTTTTCTAACATAAGGGAGAGAAAATAAGTAGCTAGGAAATATGTTATAAATTATAATTGGTATGATCCTCATTCAAAGATAATTCAAGTCAAGTGCTAGAAGCATTTGCTGACCCAAAATTACTTTCATCTTTAAGATGCAAAATGTTCATATTAATTAATGTCCCTAAAGGACAGAATCTACAACATGCATCAAGCATGGTAGATTAATCAGTTCCAAATGCAATAATTCTTGAAAAGAAACAGGAGCAAATGATCAAAATGGCCATAATAAGAAGGCAATATGCTTTCAAGAGCATACGACATAACACTTCATGAAACCTTATGAGAGATTTAGGTACCTAAAATAATAAAAGTGATGAGATCTTAATAAATTATGTCATATTGAGAACCGATACAAATGATATATCATCGACGATATCTTTGGTACAATACAACGGAATATGGTAAAAGATTATGAGAATCTGAATTCTACGTCTATAACGCATACCAACATAGACATTATTACCAAGTAAAATGACGTATTTTAATAATCTTCAAGCTTATTGGACCTGTAGTCCAGACAGCAGAAAATGTCTTGCATTTAAATATTAATGGATATTGTCACTTGAAAAAATTTATATGAAAATTCTTGAAGAATTTTAAATGTCTGAAGCATATACAGATCTAAAAATCTGTTCATTATATGGATTAAATCAAACATGGTGAATGTGATTTTATCATAATGAATATTCATTGACTAAGGATACATATGACTTTATTGTCCTTACATCTTTATAAGTGTAAATAGATTACTTGAATATTATTTGAACTCTTGAAGAGTTTCCAAAATCAATATATTATCTGCTGAAAGAAGTTGAATTGAGAAACTTGCACAACTCTTTGGTCCTGAAGTGTCATATCTTTATGCATTGCATTTATATATTATGTTATCCCTAGAGGGATTACAACGATGTCATTCTACATGACAGTCAAATCATATAAAGATAGCATTTGTTTTTAAAATAAGTCAGAAATGTACTTGGAGTGATTTAAAAAATCTTACATTCTGATGCAACTCTATCCAAATATTGAAGACGCAACAACATACATAGCCCAACTAAAGAGAGGATTAATAAAAGGAGATAGAACAAAGCATATTTCACCCAAGTTTTTCTTCACACAAGCTCTAGAAGAAAGGTGATATCAACATGCAATAAATTCCTTCGAGTGATAAATGACTGATTTATTCACCAAGTCTCTACCAACTGCAACTTTCGAGAAGATGGTGCACAAGATTGAGATGTGAAAATTCAACTTTTTGGATTAAAGTTTTCATCAGGGAAAGTTAATACGCGTTGTACTCTTTTTTTCTTTCAAGGTTTTTGTCCCACTGAATTTTCCTTGTAAGGTTTTTAATGAGGCAACCAAAGGGCGTATTATTAGAAAGGTGTACTCTTTTTCCTTCACTAGAATTTTTCTCATTGATTTTTTCTAGTAAGATTTTAACGAGGTACATTATCTACTAAATAAACATTCAAGGGGGAGTGTTATAAATATTATTTATTATTGCGAATGTCTATCTCTAAGAGAAAAGTTAAGGTAATAACTTTGGAACCAAGTCAATTTTTTATTATAAATAGAGATATTCCATTCATTGTATTTTCATCCCTCAAGTCTCTTTCTCTCTTTCTCTCTTTCTCTATTAGTATTCTTCTTCTAATTTTATTATTTTATAACAAAACTAATATTTTTCGTTATGTCAGGAGATTTCTTCCGTTTACATATAATTAAAACTTTAACTTTATCTTATTTACATCGTATAATTTTTGGAATAAGGGGATATTGAACCCTTCCTTCAACTTAATTCTATCAATATTATCTCTTGATTTCGTCATGATAAAGTAGCTTATGGAGTGGTAGCAGTCAGCGTGTTTTGATTTCATAGAAATTAGAATTAACTCTCATAGTTATTTTATTTTTTTCCTTTTATAGTGATTGAATATTTTTAATGATGACTACACATTCCGTCAACTTGTGATAAGCAGTCAACGCCTTGAGCAACCAATCGTACATAAACTTTACATCAAAATGTTAAGAATATATATAGCTAAGTGAGTGCAACAATTTGTACCTTTTTCTTTTATTATATCATTAAAAACACCATACAAGGGCTCAAACAAAACAATAACATATACAATACCATGTAGTATTACATGCACAAGTTAAGAAGGAAAAAAAAGAGAAATATAACAACAAATAAAAAAGAGAGAAAGAGAACATAAGAAACGTGAACTAGCACGTTATTTCACATATCTACCTGCTACATTATATCGACACTAAATTACTATTCCTTATTTTCACCTAGGTTCTCATTAGACTCAAGTGAAGCAAAGCCACCTGGGTAAAATTTCTTACCCTTACTATGTTTACCATCCGCCGTTAATTTTTTCACTGTGCCACCCTCATTATTACTACTTCGAGTATTTTCTTCCTCCATCTTTTTCGACTTCTGTTTAAGGCGTTTTTGCTGCACGTGAAGATGGGCATAGTTAAATCCCACGGATGCCATAATTGGAATTGGATCCTAAGAGAAATAATATTTGCTAAGTGTTAAAATTGATACAAAATGAGAATTTAGAGAGACAAGAATAATGGGAGAATTCTTTATGATTTTTATTCATAATGACCTCTTTATATAGAGGTAAAATCCTTATTTTCCTAGTCTAATAACATAAAGGGTAATCATATTCTAATAGGACTACAAATCCTATATTAACATAATTACCAAATCCGATATTACCGTAAATAGACCTAATCAATTCTAATACCCCCTCAAGTTGGAGCATGAGGGTCTCGAATGTCAACTTGTCAAGTAAATATTCATGTTGTGATTGTTGGGTATTGATATTGGTGAATGGGAAATGATAGGATGAAAAGTGAAGGGAATGTAAAAGGTCCATTTTGCCTTGGGTAAACCAGTTGTCCCACATCGGAAAAAGAAAGGAAAAGAGATGTGTATATATTACATTACACCTTCTCTAGTCACTAAAAGGGTTGAGGGGGCAAGGACCCCTCGCGCCGTCGTCGTCGCTCGGCTCGGATTCGGATTCGGTCAAATGATTGATTGATAATCTTTTTGGACCAAATTCAGAAGGGTTGCAAACCTTCAGAAACAGTACTTCCATGGCTATAAATTCGTTTGATTCCTCAGAAGTTTACTTACTACTTTTCTGAACAACAAAAACTTCTTCTTCTTCTGCACAAATAAATTCTGTGTGATATACTGCCGTTGAGTGGTTCGCCGCTACCTGAATATGGAGTACTACTATTCTGGTAAGATAATTGTTCTATCCTGGGAGGGGATATTCCATCAACCTCGAGTCCTGTGAGGGGAATAATTTCCTTAAGGACACACTTTGGACTAAGTGGGCTCGATTATATTCTGAAAAATTATTCTTATTTTTCAACACTGATTCTGTTTATTTTTAGTTATTATTATTTACTGGTTTTTTGGAATACAGATTAATAACAATCTTAAGGAAATTATATTTTTTAGAGTAATCTGTATTCTGTTTTGGAGACTAAAACCTTTGTGGTTTTCTACTCCGTATGAAATTTCATATTCTGACTTGAAGACATAAAAACTTCATTGGAATATTAAAGTTCATACTTGTACAACGATTTGAAGAACATAAAAACTTCATCGTTGTTGTATTCTGATTTGGAGATTAAAACTTGTGCAGTTTTCTACTCCATATGAATATTAGTATTCTGACTCGAAGATATAAAAACTTCGTTGGAATATTAAAGTTTCATAATTATACTGCGATTTGAAGAAATAAAATCTTCATCATTTAAGTCTGTGATTGAATTGCTATTCTGGTTTTATTAACTAAAACAGTTTGTCGATTTGACAGTAACAAACGAATAATGGCAATTGAGACTGGAACTACCTCTCGCGAATACTTTGCACCGGCGGTTACACCTACAACCGAAGACCGTTGTGCCACAGTGAGAAACTGTGAAGTTCACGGTGCCAACTTTAAAGGATGGCGGCAAAGAAAGAATGTTCTTTTGGCTTACCACCCTTGGTATGCAAAAGTTCACTAGTGAGGACCCTCCCGTGCCTGCCGCCGACATGCCTGACAACCAACATTTCATGGTTACTGAGGCTTGGAAACAGGCTGATTTTTTGTGCAAAGGCTACATTTTGAGTGCCTTAGAAGATGACTTGTACAACGTCTACAGTGCAGTAGAGACTTCCAAAGAACTATGGAGTGCACTTGAAAAGAAGTACAAAACCGATGATGCTTGCTTGAAGAAGTTTGTGGTTGCCAAATTCGTAGATTACAAAATGGTGGATGGAAAAACCGTTGGAACCCAAGTTCAAGAGCTTCAACTTATCTTCCATGACCTTATTGCTGAAGATATGGTAGTAAATGAAGCGTTCCAAGTGGCTGCAATGATTGAGAAGTTGTCGCCCTCATGGAAAGATTTCAAGAATTATCTTAAGCACAAAAGAAAGGAAATGAAGTTGGAAGATCTTGCGATTCGTCTCAAGATCGAGGAAGATAACAAAACCGCTGAGAAGAAGTACCGTAAGACTTCACCAATTGAAGGGGCAAACATCGTTGAAGATGATGCTCTGAAAAAGCACAAGAAAATGAAGAGGCCTTCTGGAAAGGAGAAGGATTCCAACAAGAAAAAATTCAAGGGCAACTGCTATAATTGTGGGAAAGCTGTCCAAAAGCCCCAGATTGTCGTCTCCCGAAAAAGAACAAGGGAAAAGGACAAGCCAATATGGTGGAAAAGAATGATGATATGGATTATCTGTGTACAATGCTATCGGAGTGCAATTTGGTTGGAAACCCAAAGGAGTGGTGGCTTGATTCTGGTGCCACTCGACATGTTTGCGCTGTAAAAGAAGCATTTGCAACCTACGCTCCCGCTGGACCCGAAGAGGTACTGTTTATGGGAAATACTACAACAGCCAAGGTTGAAGGATATGGGAAGATACTTCTGAAAATGACTTCCGGCAAGGTGCTGACTCTCAACAATGTTCTGCACGTTCCCACAATCAAGAAGAATTTAGTTTCAGCCGGACTATTCGTCAAAAACGGGTTTAAGTGCTTGCTGGTTAGTGAGAAAATTGTAATAAGTAAGAATGATATGTTCATAGGAAAGGGCTACCTCACCGAGGACCTTTTCAAACTCAATGTAATGGTTGTTGACAGTATTAATGAAAATTCAGCTTCGTCTTACTTATTGGAGTCAAATGATTTATGGCATGTTCGTTTAGGACATGTCAACTACAAAACCTTGCGAAAATTGATTAATTTAGAAGTATTGGCTAAATTCGAGTGTAATAAATCTAAATGTGAAATCTGTGTTGAATCTAAGTTTGTTAAACATCCATATAAGTCTATTGATAGAAATTCAAATCCTTTAGACTTAATTCACACAGATATATGTGATATGAAGTCAATATCATCTCGCGGTGGGAAAAGTATTTTATAACTTTTATTGACGATTGCACTTGATATTGTTATGTGTATTTGCTTAATAGTAAAGATGAAGCAATTGATGCTTTTAAGCAATACAAGAACGAAGTGGAAAATCAATTGAATAAAAAGATAAAAATGATTAGAAGTGATAGGGGTGGAGAGTACGAATCTCCTTTTGCAGAGATATATTTAGAATATGGAATTATTCATCAAACTACTGCCCCTTACACACCACAATCAAATGGAATTGCGGAAAGGAAAAACCGAACATTAAAGGAAATGACGAATGCCTTACTAATAAGTTCTGGTTTACCGCAAAGCTTGTGGGGGGAAGCTATCCTTACACTAACCGAATACTCAACAGTGCCCCACAAAGAAAACACAATCTATTCCATATGAACTATGGAAAGGAAGAAAACTCAACTTGAAATATTTCAAAGTGTGGGGGTGTTTAGCAAAGGTCCAAGTTCCTTTGCCCAAAAGGGTAAAAATCGGACCAAAAACTGTGGATTGTCTTTTTATTGGCTATGCTACAAACAGCAAAGCTTGTCGATTTTTGATTCACAAATCGGACAATCCCGAAATTCATGTTAATACGGTAATTGAATCAGATAATGCTGAAATCTTTGAAAACATTTACCCGTATAAAACTGAATGTGAGTCGTCAAGTGAAAGATCTAAACGACCGCGGGAAGAACCAAAGGAAAATACACCAAGTAAAGAGGATGCAAGGCGTAGCAAACGTCAAAGGACATCTACTTCCTTTGGACCAGATTTTGTGACATTCTTTCTTGAAAATGAGCCTCAAACATTTAAAGCAGCGATGTCTTCTTCGATTCAAATTTTGGAAAGAGGCAACAATAGTGAGATTGAATCAATTTTGAACAACCATACATAGGAATTGGTTGATCTTCCTCCTGGAAATAAACCTTTAGGATCAAAGTGGATTTTTAAAAGGAAAATGAAAGCTGATGACACTATTGACAAATATAAGGCAAGACTTGTGGTCAAAGGTTATAGACAAAAAGAAGGCCTTGATTACTTTGACACATACTCGCCGGTAACAAGAATAATATCTATTCGGGTGTTAGTGGCACTGGCGGCCGTATATGGTCTTGAAATCCATCAAATGGATGTCAAGACAGCTTTCTTAAATGGAGAATTGGAGGAAGAAATTTATATGGAACAACCTGAGGGTTTTGTGGTTCCTGGTAAAGAAAGGAAAGTGTGCAAACTTGTTAAGTCACTTTATGGACTTAAACAAGCACCCAAACAATGACATGCGAAATTTGACCAAACAATGTTGGCAAATGAATTTAAGATTAATGAGTGTGACAAATGTGTTTACATTAAAAATACTCCAAATCATGAAGTCATTGTTTGTTTATATGTTGATGACATGTTGATAATGAGTAGAGATATTACCGATGTAAATTCTACGAAGTGTATGCTGGCTAGCAAATTTGATATGAAGGACTTAGGAGTTGCTGATTTGATCTTAGGCATCAAAATTCATAAAAATCCACAAGGTCCAGCATTATCGCAGTCTCATTATATTGAAATAGTACTTGACAAGTTTAAGTATTTAAATTTCAATGTTGCAAAGACTCCAATTGATGTAAGTTTTGCACTTCAAAAGAATGAAGGTGAAAGTGACTCACAATTGGACTATGCACGAGTTTTGGGAAGTTTGATGTATATTATGAATTGTACACGACTAGATATAGCATGTGCTATAAGCAAGCTGAGTCGATTCATGAGTAATCCCCATCAAACTCATTGGATGGCAATGAAACGAGTCTTGGGGTATTTAAAACGCACCCAAACCTATGCTTTGCATTATAATAAATATCCCGTAGTAATTGAGGGATATAGTGATGCAAACTAGATCACCATCTGAAGTTAAATCCATGAGTGGATATATTTTCACCCTTGGTGGAGGAGCAGTGTCTTGGAAATCATCAAAACAGACATGCATCGCCCGCTCTACAATGAAATCTGAATTTATAGCTTTAGACAAGGTCGGTGAAGAAGCTGAATGGCTCCGAAATTTCTTAGAAGATATTCCTTTCTGGCCCAAACCTTTGGCTCCTATATGTATACATTGTGACAGTCAAGTAGCAATAGGTAGGGCAGGGAGCGTAATGTACAACGGAAAATCTCGTCACATACGACGAAGACACAATACCGTTAGACAACTCCTCTCTAGTGGCGTTATCACGATTGACTATGTAAAGTCAAGAGATAATGTGGCGGATCTGCTTACAAAAGGCTTATCTAGAGAGGGAGTTAGTAGATCATCAATAGGAATGGGGTTAAGGCCGAGGACAAGTCATCATGGCGGTAACTCTACCTAGCAGACTTGAGATCCCAAGAGCTAGGTTCAAGGAGATCAAACAAAGTTGTGACTGACGGTTCAACATTGTCAAATAACTCAACCCATTCTCGGATGAAGACAATGCTCAGAAATAAGGATAAAACCTTATGGCTTGTTAATGAGTTAATAAAGCATTAAGGTTCTTTAATGATTATCTAAATCGGCGTGTATGACCGATAATGTGGCTATAGGACCACATGTTTAGAAATCACCTATGTGAGTGTTAAGTGTAAGCCGTTTTAAAGGGGAATGACAGTAAAGGCCCATTCTCTATGCACTCATGAAACCAGGAGGTGTTCATGGATGAAACGAACACAACTGTGAGAACCATAAATGGTTGAGGGCTGATTGTGTGACATATGTTGTTTAGGCATACAACAAAGTTCGACGATTCAAAGATATCAAATCTACCGATTGATCGAATATATCCGATATAAGTTCACTACGAAAAGTTCAAAGGGAAACCTACTTATCCAGATGCAGTCAATCCTCGCTTGTATATTACACTTGTCCACGCATTCTTTTATATTATAGCCATTCCCATTCATGTGGGGGATTATTGGGTATTGATATTGGTGAATGGGAAATGATGGGATGAAAAGTGAAGGGAATGTAAAAGGTCCCTTTTGCCTTGGGTAAACCACTTGTCCCACATCGGAAAAAGAAAGGAAAAGAGAGGTGTATATATTACATTACACCTTCTCTATTCACTAAAAGGGTTGAGGGGGCAAGGACCCCTCGCGCCATCGTCGTCGCTCGCTCGGCTCGGCTCGGCTTCGGATTCGGATTCGGATTCGGTCAAATGATCTGATTGATTGATAATCTTTTTGGACCAAATTTTCTTTAATTTAATTATTTAATTAATTATTATTTAATTAAATTAATTAACTTATCCAATCCTACCCGTTAGTGATCCGGATCCGCGTGTCTGACCCGCGACCCTGCCGGATCCGCGTGACTAACCCGCGACCCGGTTTCTTTGCCATATTTAAATTTCCCACCAGTTTTTAGTGGTTGTTCAGAAGGGTTGCAAACCTTCAGAAACAGTACTTCCATAGCTATAAATTCGTTTGATTCCTCAGAATTTTACTTACTAATTTTCTGAACAACAAAAACTTCTTGTTCTTCTGCACAAATAAATACTGTGTGATATATTGCCGTTGAGTGGTTCGCCGCTACCTGAATTTGGAGTACTACTATTCTGGTAAGATAATCGTTCTATCCTGGGAGGGGATATTCCATCAACCTCGAGTACTGTGAGGGGAATAATTTCCTTAAGGACACACTTTGGACTAAGCGGGCTCGATTATATTCTGAAAAATTATTCTTATTTTTCAACACTGATTCTGTTTATTATCAGTTATTATTATTTACTGGTTTTTTGGATTACAGATTAATAACAGTGATTTGCTCAAAGCCTTTGTAAACACATCGGTCAATTGCTCACTGTTAACACATAATTGGAAAATATATCTCCGGATTGGAGCGCGTCCCCTACTTAGTGATTGCCGACTTCATTATTAGAATAGGTTAGGTCTATTTATGGTATTTGGTAATTATGGTAATATAGGATTTGTACCTATTAGAATAGGGTTACCCTTTACCCTATTAGACTAGGAAAAAGAGGATTTTATCTCCATATAAGGAGGTCATTATGCTAAATGAAAAGCATAAAGAATTTTCTCATTATTCTTGTCTCTCTACAAGAGCGAAGAAGTTTTTCAAGGTTTGAGAAGCTTCTTTCTTATCAACTAAGAGAAAAATCCATATGGCTCGTGAACGATCATCCATATTAGTAAAAAATATATGAAGCACCACAAGAGGAAGGGGTTCTATATGGTCCCCATAAATCGCAATGGATCATCTCAAAAGTATCTGAAGCAATATTATTACTTAAAGGAAAAATGTTTCTCATTTACTTTGCTCGTTGGCATACATCACATTCTCTATCCAATCTAACTCCACTCTCCTTTAAGTCTAATGTCGTAATAGGCTTCATTACTTGTGGTGAAGGATGACTCAATCATTTATGCCAAATATAGAACCAATTAACTGCCTCTGCCTTTAGAGCTCATTTCAGTGGCATATTCCAAAAATAGTAAAGTTCACCTCGACGCTCACCTTTTCCAATCAGCTTTCTCATAGCGGATTTTAGTATAGCATACATAATTCTATTAAATATCACATCACAATCTAAATAATCAACTAGTTGTGATACATAAATTAAATTGTTTGTCAAATTAAGAACATAAAGAACATTCTTCAACCATATCCTATCATTCAGCCTGGTTGTTCCTTCTTTTGTAGCCACTGAGCTACTTTCATCTGGAAGACCAATCGGACACTTAGGAATGTATCGCTTATTGCTTAGTTCCTCCAGATTACCTGTCACATGGTTGGTAGATCCAGAGTCTATGATTCAGGATGAGTTTTTGGTCTTATTATCCATCTTTCCATTCGGATTTATTCTCTGGGAATTCAACATGTGAATCACAGTCTTTCGTATCTCATCGCTCAAATTGTGAAGTCTTGTGCCTCATGTGTTCACTAATATTGTCTCCACATGAGTTCCTTCTTTGATAACCATGGTCTTAGCCCACTAATTACCTCTTCCATAATCCAATTCTGGCCCACCCCTCTGTTGTTGTTGTTGTCCTCGTCTACTTTCTTCGGTTTTCTCATCTCCTTTCTTATTTTCTGGCCACCAATTCAGATAACCAATGAGTCAAAAACATTCATCTATAACGTGTCTGGATCTCTTGCAATGTATGTAGAATGCACCATCATTATTTCCGTTACCTTGGTCACGGTAGAGGTTTCTTTCCTGTACGGCAAAAGCCATGATTTCACTCCAGTCCTCTGTTTTCTGTATGACTCCTCTCACACGCTCTTCTTGCACCAACTTTGAATAGACCTTGTTTAATGATGACAACGGTTTCTGGAACATTTTGTTCTACCTCACCGTTCCATATGTTCCCTCATCCAATCATATGAGGAAAAAATGTGTAACACCTTGCACTTTCGGGTAATAGTTTGAGCACCTAAACGTAGGTAAGTAGACACGGTCTCCAAAAATTTTAAGTTGCACTCACGTATGCTAATAAGAAAATTAGTATATAAAAGTATGTGATCCCGAAACGATTTTGGATTTAATAAGTATGGCAACGGGGATTAATAATAATAATTATGTATCCCCAAAGAGGTTATGGACTAGTGTCATATTATAAGAATTATGACATTGAGTATAAGAAGGTTTTATAAGCCGTCAGGATTTAAGTGAATTGAGATCGGGAATTTAATTGTGTGTATCATTAATTAATTATGGGATTAATTAATTATAATTGGGGACAATAGATAGTGGACTCTACGTGTAAACTCAATAACACACTACCAAATGACTCAGCCTTATACGATCGGTGTCCTCCATTGATTAACTGCCTTCATTTCTAAAAGCTTCTTAGAAATCTCCTAGTGGATAAGGAATTGATACACTTCCATTTGAAGGAGTGAAGCTCAGTTGGTAACCCTCTGAAATTCTTGGCCAAAATGGGGATTTTTACGCAAGCTTCTGCTCATGAAATTGAATCCTTGAGCAAGCTTGATCACTCCGAAATTAAGCGGAAACCCCAGAGTTTCGAGGAAATTCTGGAAGTCGATTTTTGGGCCCTGTTTCAGCTTGTAGGAATCTGGGTTGGGCGAAAGGGTTTCCGACAATGCTCGTCACTTCTCTTAAAAGAGGTAATGATTCTTGTTCCTAAGTTTATACCAATTATAGAGCATGATTCATGCCACTAGGTTCTAAAGGGGTTATCGGGAATGTTAAGTTGGTTGGGTATTATTGGGGCTGTCCGTATGAAATTGGAGGTTGCATGTGAAGTTGCTGGGTTGTTATAGATATTGTAGTAGTTAAGGAGGAAGGATTAAGAGGGTTGATTGTGTTGCTACATGTATAGGTTTGCATATAGAAGAAACATAGATTCTACGCGTACAACGTGTTCGCTAGAATGTCTCAATGAATCTGTTACTGGTATATTGATCTGATTTTGATTTAAATCAACCATGTGATGTATATAATCATTCATAGAGCCTACAATGACCTGCAGAACTTAGATAATTTTAACAAGGTATGCAAGACTCTTTCATTCTTTTGGGATAACTCTATGTGCGAAACATAACTATCGTGTTGCTACATAAATTACTCTACTCTTAGTAGTTAGGGATGATCAAGTCACCGACTCCTATGTTGAAAAAATATCCAAGTATGTTTCTAAGACCTTAATAAGGCACACCGAAAAAGATATTGATGTTCCCAATGTTAACCAAAGGTGTAAAGGATATTAAGTCACTCCGGATGTTTTATTATTGTTCATGCATTGCATTCATATGTTATCCTGGACCACTTGTGCTATGCACATTACTATATGGTATATATTATATATATATATATATATATATATATATATATATATATATGTATGGGAATTGGGGAAAAGGGAAAAAGGCATTTTATACGCACACTACCTGCAGCTGGTACAGACTATTACGAAAGAGCCCGAAGAGGCCAATATGATGTGATGATGTGATGTCCTTGTGTGGCGATATAACCCGATGCCCACAGAGGCAGTTATGAGAGGATTCCTGTGTGGACATTAGTATACCGCATTTGCATTATGCATACATTCATTAATCATTATATGGTATGATGCCCACAGAGGCTGTTATGGTAAGGAAGATGCCCGAAGAGGCTAATGTATATGTATACTGCATTGTGCATAACATTTAGGCATGTGTATTAGGGCCCTCAGAGGCATTTACTGATGTTCAACTATTTCTGTTTCAGATTATGATATATCTCTTCTATGTTATTTCTTATGCCTGACATACTTAGTACATCAGTCGTGCTGACGTCCCTTTTATCGTGGGACGCTGCGTTTTATGCCCGCAGGTTCATACTGAGAGAGTGACAGTTCGCACTAGTAGGTTGCTGGTTCAGCTGGTATTTGGAGCACTCTATTCATTTCAGAGTTGCGGTCTGGTCATGGTATGTTTTACTCTCTAGATGTTTGTAGACATGTGTCTTGTGGTTAGTATCATGTAAGGCCTTGCCGACCTTGGTATATAAATGGATAAGTTGGGGCTTTTGGGTTGAAACTTTTTATAATATATCACGGCTCACTCCATGTTTAAATATGGTTAAGGGTGGAGTGTATCTATGGCGCCCGGTGGGTAGGGTCCTGGTGCCCGTCACGACCCTCCGATTTAGGTCGTGACAAACTTGGTATCAAAGCATATCTATCCTAGGGAGTCTACAAGTCGTGTCTAGTAGAGTCTTGTTTATGGGTATGTTGTGCACCATACTTATAAACAAGATGCTATCTGACATTTAGGGATGTTTTCTATTCTTTCATCTCATAAATCGTGCAGTAGAGCTGAGTCTTAGGAATTCGAGTTTGACTCACGCCTTATACCGTTTCGGTAATGCCGGTTACCAAAAAGTCTTCGGTTAGTTCATATTCGTATTCCGTAAATCGGTGACTTCTACTAAACGATTTATATGCCAGAAGAGCAGTATGATGTAAAAAGTTTCAAGATTATAAGAAGTTGTCTCCCTCATATACGGAAAATATAATGTAAGCTTGGAAAATGAAATATTTGCTCTGGTTAAAAAAAAGACGGGTTGTTTTGTTTGGTCTTTTTTTTGTGCGTGTTTGATCCTGTCAAGAATCTTAAAGTGTTAGATAACTGTTGAGACCTTAGATATCCAAGGCATTCATGAATCTGGTATTTTACCACTGTTTGATATTAAGTATATGATATGGTAATATACCCCTGTACACTAGATTGAGGTCCAAAATTGATTCTATATGATGTTTATAGAGTTCTGTGATGCCTAAGGATGAGATGATGTTCTGGTCCACTTTGTAAGTTATGATTTGATATAATTAATATTTGGTGCTTGTGTCTTAATCTTGATTTGCCTGCCTTATATTAAGTAAAAACAACAAACCTAGCATCTTGTTAAGTGTATATTTGGGTGATATGATCTCATGTTCTTGCTGAATAAAATGAATGAGTCATAAAGTACCATGCTAAGTCTCAGTGTCATCAAATCCAACAATATAGTAAGTGTAGGATCTTGGGTGCTTAGTTCAGCATTTAATTAATTCTGAACACTTAAGATGTCACATCTAGATGACTACCTATGCATTTTTAAACTTTTATGTCCATCTGGATTGGTTACATGATTTTCCTCTTGTCTAAGTATCAAAAGTATGTCAATCTTAGCAGGAAAAACTCTCTTAAGTCATTCTGTGACATGTCATGTCTGCCAAATTGCTGAATAATATTAACATGTTGAAGTTATTACCTATTTGCACCCCATGTTTAACTCAATCATAAATAGCATGTATAGACTATGACTTGGTGCAAGAACTGTCTAAGTGAGTAGAAGATCTTGATATATGGTTTGAATAAGATACTACTTAGGAAGAAATATCTTGCCCTTGACAAATTGTGCATTCATGCCTAGACTACCTGCTTAAGAGTATATATGTGTTTCCTTTGTTCATGACTCATTTTGTGTAAGCATGATTAAGTATGTGTATGATGGAAATTTGCCCTGACCTTGTTGTGTTGCACTGTCCTGTTCTACTTTGGTATCTTGTTGAGGTGTTAAGTTATTTTGAGTTAGTCCTTTGCACATTGCCTTGTGCAAACCTGAAAGAAAGACATTGCAGTTCTCTTTTCCTGTTTTCAGTTTGATACATGTGATCTCTGTGTTGATTGGAAAGGTCTGCTGGATAGGCTTCATAAATCTGTCTGATTGTGTATTTGGTTAAATGATATGCATATTGAGGAGGTTTGGAATTGATATCTGATAACTTGATCCTAAATGCCTATATGTGTGGATTTGTGTCCATTGTTTGCCTTATTCTAAGTGTAGCATAAATCAATGAATGGTAAACATTGAGACTTACTTTGCTGCCATACCTTGAACTTATGTCTCTCAATGGAAGTCACTATTTTGAAGGAGAAAATGGCAGCCTTGACAGATAGTTACTGCCACAATAATGAGAGAAATTTATGGACATTCTAATGTTTACTTTGAGATTAGGATCTGAGGCTAAGTATTGGGGTTTGAAACTCTTTCCATTAGCTGCTACATTTTATTATTGGCACTGTCATATTGAGCTGGTTGTTGTATATATTTGTTATTTTCTGAGGCATTTAGCTACCATGCTTACTATTATGGTTGTTGTTTGAGGTCACTTATTACTACTGCTTAGCTATTGTTATTGTTGCTGCTGCTACTATCTCTGTTACACTTCAAACATATGTTGCTGCCTTTTTTTCAGTCTCAAATGTCCTATTTTCAAATATGTTGTGCCCTCTTAGTTATATGTATCCTTTGTTAAGACTGGTGTGGCTCTTAAAAATATTGCACTTTGAGTTATGGCTGCTGCTTTGTTACTATTTGTTGTTACCTGCTGTCATGATTCCCTGAGCTGATGTAGATTGGGTAAGGTTGTTGTTGCCTTTGAGATAAATTGTGGTTATGTATTATTGTTATTTTGTTGCACATATAGCCTTGTAGAACTGTCCTATTGTGCTGAAAAGGCTGCTGATCTATTGTGCTATGATGTAAATAGTTGCTGCCTTTTAAGTTGAAATAAGTTACATGTCCTAAGACAATTTTGAGGCTTGGAGACTGTTGTACCTTAGCCAGTAACACTTTATTTTATTTGAGTCATCAATGATGTGTCTAAGTTATGTAGGAATCCAGTTATCTACTCCAGTGCCTGTTTCTAGTGGTGTATGACTTGCCTAAGTTTCAATAACTTCAATTAAGAACAGACCAGAGTGAAATATCTGTGACATCATGATTTTTAGATTAAGTGTCTTGTCATGTGATTCTGTTTTGTCTTGGTTTAAATATTTCCTTGTGTGAGTTGTTTGACCAGGAAATGGTATGTGTTGAATTCCAACATTTGATATCATATGTCAACCTGTTATTTGCATCTAGATAGTCCCATTGATTGAGTTCTGATTCTCCTGAAATAGTAAGAGGGTATTGTTGTTGTTGTGCTTTGAGGATCTTTGTTGCCTGTGGTTTGGCAGATCATTGTTGCTGTTATGCCCTTTTCATATATATTTGAACTTCACTAGCTGTTTTGTTAACCTGTTTAATCCAAGATTATGTGCAACAGATCATTTTTTTTACATGGCACATAAAGTTCTTGATTGCTTTTAATGATATCAGTTTGTGTTTGGATCAATATGAACACTCTGCAGATCTGCTATGTGAATATGGTTCCTGATTAAAACTCTATGTTTAATAACATTAGTTCACAACCCTGTTTTACCTTGATATATTAATTGAAGATCTATTTGGATAGCATGTTTTTGCCATAGTTCAGATTCAGAAAAAGAAATCAGGAACTGGCGTACATGTTTTGTATTTATATGCTTATGTGCTAAGGGACTCCTTGACCAGTATCCCTATTAGCTAGAAATGTATCATTAGGCTTAAGTATCTAATTAGAAAGGAGACTTTGAACCTGTTTGCATATCCCGGGGTGCTCAATATCTGTTAGATTAATCCATGTTTAGATTAGTCCCATGCTAATTTTAGAACATATTTATTTGCTGGTACTTGTATTAAGATGAGAGCTGCACTTCTATCTATTGAAATTAGAGATAACATGCCTAAGTGAGCATATACAAGCATTGGATATGTCACCCCGACATTCGAGGATGAATGTTTCTAAGGGGGAGAGGATGTCACCCCGTACTTTCGGGTAATAGTTTGAGCACCTAAACGCAGGTAAGTAGACTCGATCTTCGGGAAGTTTATGTTGCACTCACGTATGCTAATAAGGAAATTAGTATACAAAAGGATGTGATCCAGAAATGATTTTGGATTTAATAAGTATGGCGACAGGGATTAATAATAATTATATATCCTTAAAGAGGTTATGGACTAGTGTCATATAATAAGAATTATGACATTGAGTATAAGAAGGTTTTATAAGTCGCCAGAATTTAAGTGAATTGAGATTGGGAATTTAATTGTGTGTATAATTAATTAATTATGGGATTAATTAATTATAATTGGGGACAATAGATAGTGGACTCTACGTGTAAACGCAATAACACACTACCAAATGACTCAGCCTTATACGATCGGTGTCCTTCATTGATTAACTGCCTTCATTTCTAAAAGCTTCTTAGAAATCTCTCAGTGGAGAAGGAATTGATACACTTCCATTTGAATGAATGAAGCTCAGTTGGTAACCCTCTGAAATTCTTGGCCAAAATGGGGATTTTTCCACAAGCTTCTGCTCGCCAAAAAGGGGGAACATTAATGATGTTTTGGGCCTTAATTCCAGTGAAATTGAATCCTTGAGCAAGCTAGAACACTACGAAATCAAGCGAAAAACCCAGAGTTTTGAGGAAATTCTGGAAGTCAATTTTCGGGCCCTGTTTCAGCTTGTAGGAAGCTAGGTTGGGCGAAAGGGTTTCCGACAAGGCTCGCCACTTCTATTAAAAGAGGTAATGATTCTTGTTCCTAAGTTTATACCAATTATAGAGCATGATTCATGCCACTAGGTTCTAAAGGGGTTATCGGGAATGTTAAGTTGGTTGGGTACTGTTGGGGTTGTCCGTATGAAATTGGAGGTTGCATGTGAAGTTGCTGGGTATTTATAGATATTGTAGTAGTTAAAGAGGAAGGATTAAGAGGGTTGATTGTGTTGCTACATGTATAGGTTTGCATATAGAAGAAACATAGACTCTACGCGTACAACGTGTTCGCTAGAATGTCTCAATGAATCTTTTACTGGTATATTGATCTGATTTTGATTTAAATCAACCGTGTGATGTAGATAATCATTCATAGAGCCTACAAGGACCTGCGGAACTTAGATAATTTTAACAAGGTATGCAAGACTCTTTCATTCTTTTGGGATAACTCTATGTGCGAAACATAACTATCGTGTTGCTACATAAATTACTCTACTCTTAGTAGTTAGGGATGATCAAGTTACCGACTCCTATGTTGAAAAAATATTCAAGTATGTTTCTAAGACCTTAATAAGGCACACCGAAAAAGATATTAATGTTCCCAATGTTAACCAAAGGTGTAAAGGATATTAAGTCACTCCGGATGTTTTATTATTGTTCATGCATTTCATTTGCATTGCATTCATATGTTATCCTAGACCACTTGTGCTATGCACATTACTATATGGCAAATATTATATATATATATATATATATATATATATATATATATATATATATATGTATGGGAATTGGGGAAAAGGGAAAAAGGCGGATATACGCACACCACCCGCAAATGGGTACAGACTATCACGAAAGAGCCCAAAGAGGCCAATATGATGTGATGATGTGATGCCCTTGTGTGGAGATATAACTTGATGCCCACAGAGGCGGTTATGGGAGGATTCCTGTGTGGACATTAGTATACCGCATTTGCATTATGCATACATTCATTAATCATTATATGGTATGATGCCCACAAAGGCTGTTATGGTAAGGAAGATGCCCGAAGAGGCTGATGTATATGTATACTGCATTGTACATAACATTTAGGCATATGTATTAGGTCCCTCAGAGGCATTTACTGATGTTCAATTATTTCTGTTTCAGATTATGATATATCTCTGCTATGTTATTTCTTATGTCTGACATACTCAATACATCAGTCGTACTGACGTACCTTTTGTCTGGGGACTGCGTTTTATGCCCGCAGGTTCATATTGAGAGAGTGATGGTTCACACTAGTAGGTTGCTGGTTCAGCTTGTATTTGGAGCACTCTATTCATTTCGGAGTGACGGTCTGGTCGTGGTATGTTTTACTCTCTAGAGGCTTGTAGACAGGTGTCCTGTGGTTAGTGTCATGTAAGGCATTGCCGGCCTTGGTATATAAATGAATAAGTTGGAGCTTTTGGGTTGAAACTTTATATAATCTATCACGACTCAGTCCGTGTTTAAATATGGTTAAGGGTGGAGTGTATCTGTGGCGCCCGGCGGGTAGGGTCCGGGTGCCCGTCACGGCGCTCCGATTTGGGTCGTGACAAAATGCATTTCTTCTTCTTCTCTTTTAGCTTCTAGGACCTTTCCTAGGTTGTACATGCACTTTTCACACATACAAGTTGGGATCTGTTCATAATTTGTCAATTCCTCCCACAACTTAATGAGTTTTTCATAGTAATCCATTATGGTCCTTCCCTTTTGTTTGCACTCCGCTAGTTTTGCCTTTAGTTGTTGCATCTGCGGACCGTTAATAACGACGAACTGCTCTCGGATACTCGTCCATAATTCTTCCGCTTCCTCTTTATATGTAATTGTTGAGCAAAGCGTCAGTTCTATGGTGTTGCAAATTCACAACACCAACAGTGAGTTTATAGTCCACCAATCTTCCAACTCCGGTGACTCTTCACCCGGTTTTTTTATTGTACCGTCGACGAAGCCGAACTTCTTTCTTGCTCTTAGGGTTATCCTCATGGATCTAGCCCATTCTTCATAATTTCCCCCTTCAATTGGACTTGTGTCACCACAATTCCTGGGTTATCATTTGACGTAGTATTGTAGGGAGAGATTGTTTTTCTTTGGGTTTTGTTTTCTTCACCGGCAATTCCTTTGCTGGTATCGCCGGTTTCTTTACCGTCACCTGTCATTATTTTAGGAGTTTTGTGTTCTTTTTAACGTGGCTCTGATACCATGTTAAAATTGAGATAGAGACGAGAATTTAGAGAGACAAGAATAATGAGAGAATTCTTTATGTTTTTCATTCATCATAATTACTTTCTCATATAGAGATAAAATCCTATTTTTCCTAGTCTAATAGGATAAAGGGTAACTCTATTCTAATAGTATTACAAATCCTATAGTACTATAATTATCAAATTCTATTATCATAAATAGACCTAACCTATTCTAATACTAAGTGTTTGAAAAATTGAAATGTGTGTTTTTTTTTGTGTTGCTTGATGTTTGAGTAAATCATAGAAGAGGAATTTATAGAGGAGACTCCTTGCATGTGTGACCAAGCAATGACTATAGTATTATTTTTGTCTCTTTATTTTTCTTCATTTTTTGGTGGCTAATGGTGTCTCTTAGGCTATAAAATTATTTCAAACATAACGGTTTAGAACAGACATATATGGCAGTGGAGGTTACACTTACAACGGATAAAGTTATGTTTTATTAAGGCGGTTTAATTAACCACTACTAGCAAAGTTAGATATTAGTGGAGTACTTAGCTATCAGCATTCTCTAGGAACTGTAAAAAAATTGGATAATGGTCGATACTTAACTGAAGAAGCACAAATTATGTCAAAGTCGAAAGTTGAGTAATGATATAATTCAAATGGCTTCAACCACAATCTTTAAGTTCTATAAGTTCAGATTTGCCGTTATATGAAAGAAGTTTTAATAATTGTTAATTAATGGAAAATTTAAATGTGATGACTAAATATTAGTAGCTAATTATATTTAGTAACTATAGTTTATTTTAATTACATCATATAGCTAAAAGTTATATGTTAATTTTCATCCATAGCTATACTAAAATACATTAGGTTTATGGTTTGTATTTATCCCTCACTCTTCTCTTCTCCCTCACCCCTCTCTCTCCGTCCCTCTTTCTCCGCCGCCCCACTGCCGGAGCAGCGACGACCACCGACGACCATCGCAGGCTCAGATCTGGCCGATTTCGTTCTCAGATCGGCACTGGATCTCCATTTTATTTTGATACGTATTGGAAATGGAGAAGTGGATTTGTTGGTGACTGTTTGCTGCTCCGACAACTCATTAGAGGTGAGCTCCAATGGTAGTTGGTGGTTGTTGCTTTCGAGGTAGAGGATCGGCAACGGTGGTGTTGTTGGTGTGGGAGTAACGAAGAGGAGAGGAGAAGTATTGGTAGTGGTGTTGATGTGGCGGATGGCGGTGGCGTTATCGATCTGGTCGGCGCCTCCACATCGTCGGTGGTGGAGTGATGGTGGCGTTATCGATCTGTCGGCGCCTCCAATTTATGAATATCATTCTGACGGTGGCGTTCAATGTCGTATTTTATTGATCTACTCGTCGAAGCTCATGGCGGCAAACAGAGGATGACCCATCACCGGACGCCACCACTGTCATCATCGGAGATCAGAATGTATTTTATTTTCTTGTATCTCAGATTGAGGTGTATTTCTTGTATTCAATTTTTAGTGTGTTCATAATTAGTGTATAATCTAGTGTATGGGGGTGTATATATTTCTTGTATTAGTGTATTCATTAATTTTTTAGTATAAAATTCAGTATTTTGGGGTGTATTTTATTTTTTGTATTCAGTATTTGAGTGCACCTTTTTTTTTTGCATTTATGGTTTTCTAATACACTGATAAGGATTAGGCGTAGAATTTTATAAACTTAGAAAGGGTAGTTGATAATTGGAAATCAGTAGTTAGCTTTATCTTATTTTAGGTCCTTTATGCATTTTGATAATTTAAACAGATATTTGCAACCCCTTTTTTATTTATTGGTAATTTCGCAAAGAAGAAAATGTGATTTAATTTTGTTCAACTTGTTGCAAAACTGAATTTTCATAACTTCAACAGCTTCTTTGAGTTGTAAAAATGGATTGCTTTATGGTAAAAGTTATCAAAATATTAATTGCTAAGCAGGTATCTAAAGTTTATAAATAACTACTAATTTAATACAAAGGTGCAGCTATTGTTTACCAAGATTGATTCTGGATTTTAAGAACATTTTTGGAGTCACTGGATCACTTTTTTTTAGAGTTTACAACCCTTTTTACAAGATTTTTTAGGCAAATTTCAAACCCTATCAAACTTTTTCTTAAAATTGGTCGCTTTAAGTGAAATCTTAATTTTATAACAAGATGTTGTGATGTTTCCTTTATTCATAAATGACGCAAAAATTGTTGGAAATTTGCCTTTGGCGGGGAGATGCGTCCACCCATCTTTAATGAATTAAACACTAGTGTTCCGCATGTTGGAGGCTTTGTCTCTTCACACATGCATAATCTACTAAGTGAGTAGATGATCGTAGGGCCAAGAATCGTCAAATTTCGTTGAGAAATGAAAGAGATATTGGTCCACAAAATAAGGTGTTTGAGGCATGGAAATATGGTGTGGGACAAATCTACCACATCGGTGGGAAAATGAAGAATTGCTCTCTTTATAAGTCTCTAAAGTGGTAAAGGGTTTGGGACCCCAAGGGGTATCCCATGTGTTTAAAGGAGGGAGGACCTAGATGTGCTTGGGTTCAAGGCTAAGCCCACAAGCGCACCGTCGCCGCCCTCCCATCCGGTCCGGTCTCGGTCTCGGGTCACGGCTGTTAGCTGTCGGCTGTGGGCTGTGGGCTGTGGGCTGTGGGCTGTGGGCTGTGGAGACTTTCTGATATTATTTTAATACATGATCGGTAGAAGGCGTTAAGTCGGATATGACGATATCTGAATTATTCGCTTATCTACAGATTATAGTATTCTGGATGTCCAGCGGTTCTGGGAGAACACAATGATGCAAACTGGACATCAGATATGAAGAACACTAATGCCACAAGTAAATGTGTATGGTGGGTCTTGGAAAATCCTCTAAGCAAACTTGCATCGGCCGATTCATGATGGAATCGGAGTTTATCGCTTTATACAAAGCATGAAAGAAGTTGAGTAACTTCATGACTCCTTAGAGGACGTCGCTTATTGGGAGAAACCCGTGTCTTCAGCAGTTCTACATTGTGGTTAGCCGGTCGGCTTCAGGAAGGACACGGATGACGGCGTCTGGACATATCTGTCAGGATCTGTCAGGAGACATAAGACCGTGTGGTAGTTGATCATCACGGGTGTCACTTCCTTGTTTACTAACTAAGGGACTACCCGGAGATCAAGTGTTCTGGCCTGTCTAGGGGAATGAGCTTAAAACCCAAACAATACGAACCTTTGCGGTGGTAACCCAACCATACGATTGGAGATCCCAAGAATTTGGTTCAATGGGAAAACTAAGCTGCAAAAGGTACAGTTGAGCGCTTCGGTGGAAGCAAGAAGCACTTCGGATGATGAATTCTGTATGGAAACATGAATCCAAAGCTGTTCTCGCGATAGACATTAAAGTGCTACCTGCATGGTGGGTAAAGGTTAAGCTTCCAAACCTTTAACGATCCTCAAATGGTTGAGGTTAAGGTTGGGGAAACTTTTAATGATTCCTAACACTTGTGAAGTGGGGTATAGCAGGATACCTTGTAGGAGATCACCTATTTAAGTGCGAGGATGACCACTTCAACTGAACGCACTTAAGAATCCAAGTGTGTCCACGGTCATAACGGACAAAAACGTAAGAATGAAAACGAATAAGGAGAGTTATTGTGTTGGTATCATTGTCTTGGCTTACACTAAACACTGACGGTTTAAGACATCACGTTCACCGCGCAGTAAGTAAGTCCGATGGTATTCAACTAGGGAAGGTTCAAAGTGGAAGCTACCTCTCCTGATGCAATATATTTTCGCTGAAAGATTGCTGAAAGTAGGCACATTGTGTGTACGCCATCATCTCTCTTTCATAGAGGGGATTGTTGGAAATTTGCCTTTGGCGGGGAGATGCGTCCACCCATCTTTAATGAATTAAACACTAGTGTTCCGCATGTTGGAGGCTTTGTCTCTTCACACATACATAATCTACTAAGTGAGTAGATGATCGTAGGGCCAAGAATCGTCAAATTTCGTTGAGAAATGAAAGAGATATTGGTCCACAAAATAAGGTGTTTGAGGCATGGAAATATGGTGTGGGACAAATCTACCACATCGGTGGGAAAATGAAGAATTGCTCTCTTTATAAGTCTCTAAAGTGGTAAAGGGTTTGGGACCTAAAGGGGTATCCCATGTGTTTAAAGGAGGGAGGACCTAGATGTGATTGGGTTCAAGGTTAAGCCCACACGCGCGTCGCCGCCGCCCTCCCGTCCGGTCCGGTCTCGGTCTCGGTCTCGGGTCGTGGGCTGTGGGCCGTGGGCTGTGGGGACTTTCTGATATTATATTTTTTGACTCCCAATTGCTTAATATTTACAGTTTGGTCCCTAGAGTTTCTGAAAAGTTGATTTTGGGAAAGACGGAAGGCAGAAACTTTCTACCTACCGTTTGGATTGTTTTTTGGAGCATTAACCAACCATTATTTGGCTGTTAACTCCTCCATAAACATCCCTTCTTCATGACCAGAAATCAGCCTCTCTAAATGGCCATTAACAGCCTCTCTAATGCCATTAACAACCCTCCTAATGACTATTTACAGCCATGTTTTGGGCAGTTGAACAACCCGCTCGTGATGCTATATATTGAGTTGTTTTGGCTCAATTGTGGAGACACATACAGTTTCAGAAAAATAGCACAAAACAATGAACAAAACTGCAAAACAGTCATGAAAAACACTGCCAAACAGTGACGAAAAACAATGAGTAAAGACACTCATATACACAAGATATACACAACAGAGACACACTATATACACAGAGACAAAACAGAAACTCTTCCTTTCTTCTCCATATCTTCAGCAAGTCGATTCATCTATGTTTTCTTCGTCAGGCTCAACCTATTGGCTTTGTAGCGTTGAGATTAAAGTGTTGTTTTATCTTGGGAGACTATTGCCCGCTAACGTAAAAGCATATATACGGGGAAATCTTGTCTTAAGGATAGAGGAAAATCACTCGACTCAACACACAACGTTGTAACCATCCAGATTTAGTTGTTTCTTAATTTCAGGTTATCAAGATTCAAGACACAACAAGTTTGCGGCAGTTTTGAAGATTGACCATTTATTTATCCTTTCGAACACTTGTAATAGTTATTTACTTCCCGTACTGCTTTATAAAGTACAATAGAGTACCAACAAAAATGTGGTTTATAAAACTGATTTTGGGTTCACTACTGGAAGTTAATTATAGTTTCATTTCACATTTGAAGTAAATAAGTATTAAATTCATTACGTTGTCAAGTGCATTTTTCATTTAACTACCTACATACTTGGTCATGAACACTTTTTCTCAAATTACTTATAGAATATTAAAATACTATATTTGTCATAATTTCTTAAATTAACCCAAACTTGGTCGGTTAACCGTATTTAACGGATCTTAAAGGATGCTTAACTTCTTCCCTTTAGGATGACTTAGAACCCTTACCTAGAATTATTAATTTAATAGACCTAAAAATGGAGTTTATTTTAGCATCATTTAGTTAATAATTAGATGTCCTAATTCACTATTGAAATAATTAAGTGGCGACTCCTTAAGTTAAGTAAGCGAGGAATCACCAATATGTTATACTCCGCTTTGACCCGGTTAAAATGGGGTATAACAGTCAAAAGTCAAATGTTCCTGCTATAGGGAAAACTTCTTAAGCTATCCACGAGGCTAACAGGTCAAAAATTCAAGATCACCCAATTTTAAGACCATTCTTGTAAATCATCCCCCTTAGTGTACCGCGTGGGAGCCGATCTTTTTGAGAGAAAATGGGGCTCGATACAGCCGCCTTTAAGGAAATTAGGTGGGCCTAAATGGGCTGGGCTGGGCGGGGTGGGGCTTTTTTAATTTTATAATTACAAAAATTGACATTCACATAAGTTGTGGACAACAATTTGATCTTAAACTCTACTTTTTTATTAAAAGATTAAAATTTCTTACCAATTTTGGAGATAATGTAAGTTGAATAGAAAAATAATTGTTTTTTTTTTAAAATTGGTCGGTCAAACCGCCTTAAGGGCCACTTTGTCTGGCTAGATCTCGAAAGATTGTATGAAATAAAAAAATTGCATAAATCGAACAAACGATCACAAAATTATGACCGTTTAGAAAGTGTCGATCATTTACAACTAATTTATTTGTTCTTTTGCTAGTTTACATTTTTTGTATTATTGACTTATTTTCTAATATATAGTTAAATTTAATTTTGTTAAAAAGATTAATTTGGGTAGCGAACAGGCTGGTGCAGTCAGGTACCGGTGGGCTAATTATAAGAAGTATTTATTTATAATAATCACACTTCAAATAAATTACAATCCGTAGCTATATCGTGTATTCAATTATCGCTCATAATATATTGTATTTGGTTACACTCTTTCCCTCTTACTACTGAATTTCTCCTTCACTACTAACGGTCGAGTACCAGGCACCTCAGGGCCAAACAGAGCCGCAGGGCACCTCTCAGTCCCCTACTATGATGTCCACCCCTGACATGATCCCACATGGCCTCCCTCAGTTTCCTCATGGATCACAGCGAGCAACTATGAGTGGTACTCCCTGATAGAATTCATGAAAGCCTTTTATTCATAACATGAATTCTTACAAAGCAATAACAAGATAATAAAATAATACTATTCTTGAGAGCTAAAAGTGCAAGTAAAAGAAAAGCAAGTAAAGCCCTTTATATAGGGTCTATTACATGAGATACAAATGTGTTTTTTCAATGTGGGACAAAAGCAAATGCTAATATCTCCTCTCAAACTCGCGATGGTGTAGACAGAAGCATCGAGAGTTTGCCAAGAAAGAATCGGTGACGCTTTAAGGTATGCGCCTTTGTGAAGAAATCTGCAAGTTGCATCGAAGATGAGACAAATGGCAAGGATAGAGTGCGCTGCTGAAGATGATATCGAATAATATGACAATCAATCTCAATATGCTTGGTACGTTCATGAAAGACTGTGTTATGCGCAATCTGAATAGAAATCTTATTATCACAATACATCGGTGTTGGTGAAGAAAGAGAGACACCCATATCAACCAATAACCGACGTAACCATACAATCTCACACGTAGTAGAAGCCATAGCACGATACTCTGCCTCAGTTGAAGAGCGAGAAACCACATCTTGTTTCTAACTTTTCCATGAGATGAGTGAATCTCCTAAAAGTACACAATAACCAGTAGTTGATTTCTGATCCGTTAGGTCACCAGCCCAATCTGCATCAGAAAATGCACGAAGCTCCAAGGATGAGGTCGATGGAAATAAGAGACTCTGATAAATCGTTCCTCAAATATAGCGAAGAATATGCATAACTGCAGCCCAATGTACAGATGTAGGAGAGCAAACAAACTGACTGGCAATGTGAACAACATATGCAATGTCAGGGCGAGTAATGGTGAGGTACACTAGACTCCCTACAACTGAACGATATAAAGTGGGATCAGGAAGAGGATCCCCGTCAGTAGGTGTATATCGAACATTAACCTCAAGAGGAGAGTCAACTATACGAGTATATGTGAGACGGTCCCGCTCAAGAATATCTGCAGTGTACTTAGACTGAGAGAGAAGATATCCCTTCTCAGAATAAGCTACCTCAATGCCTAAAAAGTAACGTAGATGACCTAAATCTTTCATCTCAAAACGGCGAGATAAAGTAGATTTTAGGTTTGCAATACCATCAATATCATCACCTGTAATGATCATGTCATCAACATACAACAAAAGCAAAATACAACCTGCAAGGGATGATTTAACATATAACGCCGAATCATGAAAGCTGGAAATAAACCCAAGAGATGATACTACAGTGGAGAACTTGTCGAACCAAGCTCTTGGAGCTTGTTTGAGACCATACAGAGCTTTCTTAAGCCTGCACACTTGTCCTGGACTATGTGAAACACCAGGTGGAGGGACCATGTAGACTTCTTCTTGAAGATCCCCATTTAAAAAAGCATTTTTAACATTCATTTGTGAAATATGCCAATGACGAACAGAGGCCACTGCAATAAGAACCCGGACAGATGTCATCTTTGCAACAGGTGCAAAAGTCTCTTTATAATCCATACCATATTCTTGAGCAAAACCCTTTGCAACCAAACGAGCTTTATATCGCTCAATAGAACAATCGGACTTTGTCTTAATCTTGTACACCCATCGAGAACCAATAGTTTTCTTACCAGTCGGTAGAGAAACCAAATCCCAAGTACCAGTTTTGTTCAAAGCAGCCAGTTCCTCATTCATAACCTCTTGCCAAAGAGGATCACGAGCTGCCTCAGAGTAGGATGTAGGCTCACAGAGAGAATTAATAGAAACTAGAAAGGAAGCGAATGATGGAGAAAAGGTTATCGTTGTCATGATCCAGTTTTTGGAAAATTGTATGTGTCTCGTAATGTTTCCTTTATTGAGCATGTTCCTTTCTTTTCCATCCCACCTACCTAACATGGCATGACAAAATCTGACCTTATTGATATTGATCCCTTTGATGCTGATTGTCCATCTGATTCTACATCTATATCATCTGTTCCTTCTCAGTCTTCTGGCAGGTCCCATGATATTGATACTCAGCCAATTCCTACGCCTATTTCAGAACAAAGAGAGTCTCCTCATAGCACTACTTCTTTCTGATCTCTCTGCTCTGCTTTTGCGATGCCTAATCTTTTTTGTTTTCTTTTTTCCTCCTTCAAAACCTTCCATGAAAGATGGCTAGCTCCAATTCCGTCTATTTGGAAATGGGCAATCAGCGGCTACGCCCTTACTCGTGCCGCAATCAGGAGGAGACTGTCTTGGTTCTGAAATAGGCGTAGGAGGAGGCTGAGTATCAATATCATGGGACCTGCCAGAAGACTGAGAAGGAACAGATGATATAGATGTAGAATCAGATAGACAATCAGCATCAAAGGGATCAATATCAATAAGGTCAGATTTTGTCATGCCATGTGAGGTAGGTGGGATGGAAAAGAAAGGAACATGCTCAATAAAGAAAACATTACGAGACACATACAATTTTCCAGAAACTGGATCATGACTACGATAACCTTTCTGCCCAACCCCATATCCAAGAAAAACACAAATGGCGACACGAGAAGAAAACTTAGTACGCTCTGCATGTGGACGTAGAACAAAACATGTAGAACCAAAAACTCTCAAATAGGAATATAGTGGGGTGTGACCAAATAGTCTACCATACGGAGAAATCCCAGAATTATGAGAGGTAGGGATCCTATTAATAAGATAAACAGATGTAAGGACAGCTTCTCCCCAAAATTCACTAGGTACACTAGCGAACAAAAACATGGATCTAGCTGTCTCAACAATATGCCTATGTTTTCTCTCGGCTACCCCATTTTGTTGTGGTGTATCAGTACAAAAAGACTGATGTATTGTACCATCAGCTTTGAAAATACCAGAAAGATCCCCACTAGTATATTCACCTCCTAAATCAGCCCGAAAACATTTAATAATGGTAGAATAAACTCAGCATAAGTATGAACAAAAGCAGAGCGTCTTTTCAACAAATAAACCCAACAATGACGAGTATAATCATCAATAAAGGAAACATAATATCTGGAGCCACCCTTAGTAGGGATAGGTGCTTGGCCTCCAAACATCTGAATGAACTAGATCAAATGGTGCAGAAGAAGTAGAAGTACTAAGATTAAAAGGCAAAGTAGAAAATTTTCCAAGTTTACATCCACTACAATCAGAAATATCATCGGATTGTAAATCACCAAGAACACCAGTATTACACATAAAACGCAGGCGAGAACCTGATACATGACCAAGTCTAGAGTGCCACAAATAAAACTTCGAAGAGGAATGTGTTAAATGAAAAGAAGAAAGATTAACAGGCATAGTTGTTGCATGAGTAGGAAGATGCAGCTCATTCAAAACATATAGACCTCTCCCCTTTTTACGCCCTGTCCCAATCACTCTCTTGGATTTTAGATCCTACACATAACAAGAATTAGGGAAGAGTCCAATAAAACATCCAGAGTCACATATTTGACCAGCAGAAGCAATATTCATATGTAATTTTGGAATGCAATAAACATCAGGTAATGATATAGTGGATGTATGAATGGTGCCAATGCCTGTCAATGGCATAGGTGTGCCATCAGCAATCACAACAGAAGTGGAAGGGGGGGTCAGAAGACATAGATACAAAGACAGAAGAATCAGGAGACATATGATTTCCAGCTCCAGAGTCCAAGATCCAAGAAGACGAAATGATACCTGAACCAATAGATGGTGATGAGCCGAAAGGAACAAAAAGAGCATAAGACTGAGAATTCTGTTGAAACTGTTGGAAGGCGAGGAACTTCTGAAATTGGTCATCTACAGAATCAGTACTGTGACTCACAGAGGCTCCTGAATCTGGGTGATCAAGAGAGGGCACAAAGGCAGCCTGAATCGGTGGATACGAGTTCTGGAATTGACCCCCAGAATATGGATTCTGTTGAGAAGGCTTTTGTCCTTGTCCCGAATGTGGAGGCTTAGAACCTGACGTCTTCCGTAGCTCAGGACATTGATTCTTCCAGTGTCCTGGTTTCTTGCAATAATTACAATTACCCATGATAGATGTTCTATACCGGTATGTAGGGGCTGCAAGGACCGGTGCAGACAAAGGAGCTGCCAGTACAAAAGTAGAAGCCTTATGTACCCCTTTTAGAGTCTTCAAACATGTTTCTTCAGTCATAAGTTCATTTACCACATCTTCAACAGATGGTAAGGGTTTGCTGTGCAACAAGCCTGAACGACAATTCTCAAATTCTGACCGAAGACACATCAATAGCTTTACAAGATGATATTCATCTCTGCATTTAATATAAGCATCGCATGCTTGCAATTCAGTTGATTCTGTCATAGCTAACTGATCCCACAAAGCGGTCATTGCACAGAAATAATCTTGAATGCCCAAGTCATTTTGTACTAGTGCATGAATTTCATATTGTAACTAATATTTAACAACAAAATTATTCTGCACAAACAATCTTGACAGATAATCCCAAATCTCTTTAGCAGTTTTGAACTTAGCCAATTGAACACCAATTCTTTGTTCAACGGAGTTATTAATCCAAGTAATAATCTTTGAATTATTGGTCTCCCAAGTCCTAAATAATTCATCAAAATTTTCATCTCCAATTTTAGGGCATTTGGTTTTTCCAGACATATAATCCTAATGCCCCTTTCCCTTCAGAAAATTTACCATGACATAGCTCCAATAGGAATATTTTTTTCCATCTAACCGAACACCAATAGTTTGCAAAAAATTATCAACTCCAGCCATTATGAATTTTAAACGAAAAATCCAAAATAACAAGCAACAATCCCAAATAACAAGCAACAAAATAAAAAAGGGCAGATCTCACCAATCAAATGCGGAAGCCAAGAAGACGAAACCCAGATGTGGAAGCCAAGATCAGAACGAGCACGAGCAGCCAAAACGAGCACGAGCTTCCAAAACAAGCCAAAAAAAAATAACTGATACCAGGGGCGTGCTCCATGCGAACCCCCAACTAACTCACCGTGGAGTTGGATCCGCGATCGAGCTAAAAATATTAACTTGCGCTCTTGGCTCTGATACCATGATAGAATTCATGAAAATCTTTTGTTCATAACATGAATTATTACAAAGCAATAACAAGATAATAAAATAATACTATTCTTGAGAGCTAAAAGTGCAAGTAAAAGAAAAGCAAGTAAAGCCCTTTATATAGGGTCTATTACATGAGATACAAATGTGTTTTTCCAATGTGGGACAAAAGCAAATGCTAATACTCCCAGCCCAGCTATAACACATCCCTCATCATCATCTACCCCACAGTTTGGAATGTCGGAGCTCCAAATTGAATAAAGTAGCTCCGATTCAGACTGTTCTGATCCCCCAACAGGAGCTCCTCCACAACTTGAGATTTATGACGAGTATGATCGACTTATCATCGAACTAGTGGGATTCACGTAAGTTTTTTCAATTTGCATAAGTTATTTACATTATGTTTTTATTAAACATCTAATTATTTCATTGTTTTTGCTTCAGCTTCTATCCGGGCAAAGAAACAAAAAGAATTTCAAAGACAGTCAAAGGACTCTATAGGGGTGCCCCTCCGACTTGGGGTAAGGTTCCACCGAAGCTGAAGAGGCAGATGTTTATGGAGTTTAAGGTACATTTATACGTATTTATTATTTTTAGTAAAATATTATAACTCTCTAGATTTATTCCATATATGTTAATGAAATCATTTAAATTTATTTGCAAAAAAAGTGTTCCTGGCAGCCGCAACCCGAGGAAGAACTAGCGCAAAATTTTGAGAAAAGAGAGGCGAAAATACTTAAGGATGTGTTACGTAGAGCCTGTAACTTATGCCAGAAGCCTAAGTGGATCCATGACGATAACTGAAAGAAGCTATTGCATTACTGGGCGACTGATCCACGGTTTTTGCAACTAAGTGTGATAAAGAAATTTCCAAAGCCTCTGAGAAGGGTGGATCGCTACACACTAGTGGGGCTACGAGTCAAGTGACTGTGAGGAGGAAGATGGTATGCCTCCTTAAATCATATTTTAAAGATACTCAATTTATTTACTTTATTTGATTAATTACTCAAATAATTTGTTTGCAGGAGCTCGAGAGGGGGCAAATATTACCTCAAGACGAGGCGTTCAAGATCACTCACACAGGAAGAAGAAGAACACTGATGGTACTTAAAAATGGATTGAGCCACGGGCTAAGTGAACCTTCGTAAGTCAGTAGTCAACAATAATAACTACTTTGTTTCTAAATTTATCTACTAACATTGTATCTTTTAAATTCAAAACAAATTTCAACAACATTTAGAGGAGTTTCGTGCCACGCAGCCAGCCGGCATGCCAATAAACCTAGAGAAAATAGAGCAGAAGTGGCTAGAGAGTGTTGGTGGCCCGACTAGGTATGGGATGACTTATGGCATGGCGAATCGAGTCTTTCGTGGCTTCCCGTCGTCCCTTCAAGGCTTAGGTTATGGATATCCTAATGAGGCCGCAACCATGAGGGAGCAGATTACTCCATGAACAAGTTCACTTCATACTGCAAAGGCCTGGGACAAGATGAGGGACGACGAGATGTCGGGTATGAAGGCCCAAATAGATAACTTACTAAATTCGGGATCATTTCTGTTTCCTGTGTTTCGGGATGCTCATAGGTCACAGTTCCGACCTTCCCAAGCTAGACGACGTAAGTCAAGTCCTCAGGATGTACCTGATCATACCCTTGTTGATGAGTCTAGTGAGAAGGACACGAATCATGTCTCTAACACACAACGACGTCCCTGATTCGTATAATTTGTAATCTAACTTTTGTATCTTTTGTTGGATATGTAAGAATTGTATAAGTTTATGATTTTTCAAGTTATAAACTAGCTTATGTGTTTTGTAAGTATTTGAATGAAGTTTTCATTCAAATTGTAACTAGTTTTGAGTTGAATTTGATGTGTTGTTGGTTATAGAATATAAAATATAGTGTTCGTTAGATTTTATTGGATTGTTGGCAGCTATTTGAGCTGGTTGTTGATGATATAGCTATTGTGATTTATTTGACATGTGGGTTGCTATAGAAGTAGCCAATTTCTAGAAAAATATTACAAAATTTTGACCTTATGAGGTCGAAAATTGGCCCATATATCACTATTTTTTGACCTCGTGATGTCGAAATGCTGCTCAAAAAATAGCATTAGGACCTCATGAGGTCGAAGAGTACCACTATGGTTTCCAAATTTCGACCTCATGAGGTTGAAATACTTTTTAAAAACTTTTTTATAGAATTTCGACCTCATAAGGTCGAAATAGTTAAATCAATTTAAAATATTGCTATAATTTGACCTTATGAGGTCGCAATACTTAAATTATTTTATAATATTGTTCCATAATTTCGACCACATGAGATCAAAAATGATAAATTATATTAAAATAAAAAAGGACAAATGTGCAAATATATCCCTCAACTTTATAATTTAGAGCAGATATCTCTCTCTTTATAAAAGTGGTGGATATATACCCCTGTCGTTACACAAATGGTACAAATATAAACTTTTCGCTGATAGAAATCTTCTAAAAATCATTTAGCTTATTTTTTAATTAAAAAATATGTCTCCTCACTTTAAAAAAAAATTATCCCTGATATTGTTTTTAAGTAGACATATTTTTTTAAAGCCACATGATAATTTTTTTTCTAGTGGATCTGGTCTGATTTATTTAAAAAATATATTTGTGGCTTTAAAAAATAATCTACCCATTTTATTAAATGGACCAGACCCGACCCACCAGGAAAAGAATTATCATGTGGCTTTAGAGAAATATTTCTACTAAAAAAAATTACATATACTTTTTTTAAAGCCCCTGACATTTTTTAATTCAAAAATAAGATAAATAATTTTTTTTAAAAAAATTATCAGCCAAAAGAGTATTTGCACCATTTTGTAACGGCAGGGGTATATATCCACCACTTTTATAACAGGGGGTATATCTGCTCTAAATCGTAAAGTTGAGGGTTATATTTGCACCTTATTATGTTTTCGGCGTCATGAGATTGAAATTTAACTTTTTATTTTTAGCTGTAAAATAAGTCTTCGACCTCGTGAGGTCAAAATATTTCGGCCTGATGAGGTCGAAAAAATTTCATCCAAGTTCTTATCGACCTGGACTTGAGGTTAAAATTTTGACTTTTTCGACCTCACGAGGTCAACAATTGGATCGAAATTCGCTGTTTTTTTAGTAGTATTTGTATTAGGTTGTTTGACTTATAAGGAGCTTCATAGACTGGGTAGAGTTTTTGAAGAAGATGGAGAAGGTACCAACAATTACAGAGAATTGTTGAGAATTTGGGGTAGGTTCTGTTAGAGTTAGTTCCTTAGGTGTACAAAGTGTTGTAACCTTAAACATTGCTCGAGTTATAGTTGAGAGTTGGGAAATCCTATTGAAGATAGGTCATGGTCTTTGCCTCCCTTGAGCAATAAGTTTTTCACGTAAAAATCCTTGTGTTGATTTACTTTTCTGCACTTTACCTTCTTGCATAGTTGCTGAAAGAACATATGTGACAACAAAAGAAAATGTTGTAATTAAAGTGTATGTCTATCTAAATCTCACGCGTCCCATAATTAATTAATTATATCATGTTGTTAGTTGAGGCTTCTTAGACGTGCTAGTCAATTTTCCAGGCTAAACTAGAAAAAGAAAAATCGCGTCCAAATCGAACTCATGAGTTGTAATTAAAGTGTCTATCTAGGTTTCACATGATTCCTCATTAATGTTAATTACTTACGAGTAGTAAAATACTCTAGTAGTTGAAGCTTTTTAAACATATTCATAGTTCACTCAACATATTCTAAGTTAGTAGAGGGAGACAATTGTCATATTTAAATTGCAACTTGCCATTTAGTTAAGTTCTAGGGAAGGAACTTCATTAAAATAAACATTGTTTAAACATGACTTTCTATATTGAGACTAACATAAATTGTACTACCAATTGTCAGACTTCATTGTATCGGCCATCGGGCATCAACTTTATGAAATTGCGATGTAGCTAAGTTCTAGGAAACCTCAAGCAAAATTAATAAATACTATTGCCTCACCTGGATAATGTGACGTAATTTGATTTGATATAACATTATAAAAAATGTCAAATTTGCTTCTCTATTATGCAAAAAGAGTCACTTTTACCCTCCATTACATTATTGGTGCAAAAGCAACTCTGTTATTACCTAAATGATTTAAATATATTCCTCTTTCGTTAGAATTGTCCAAGATGGACATCAAATACCGCGTCACATTAACATTTGATGAGATAAACATCATGTGACATACCACCTTAATGCCCCAACTCATTTTACCCCTCTTCTCCACTTGTTCGTCCACCACTATCATTCTCCTCCACCAACTTTGCCACTATTAATGCCACCAAAATTACAACGGTATTTTTTATTTCTTTTTTCATCCTTGTCTAGTATATAAATCAGGTCTTTTGTCTCGTAGCATAAATTTCTATGGACTTTTTCACTTACACGCTAACCCGAACTGGCATCTATCAAGTTTCCTATGAGTTGTTCATTTATTGGTATACTTAATAATTGACTGCACATGATCAGCATCCATGCATTCCAGAACCCTAGGAATTTCTTATTCTGTAGCTAGAATTGAGTATTTCTGGCCTTAGCCACAAGTTACCTACTAAAATAAGTAAATATGACTGGATGACGTAAAGAATTATTTACATAATTACTCTCACGGTATATAAAGTATAACATAAGAGTAGAATTGAGACTGACAACTATATTTGCTTCAAGATCCATATAGTATACAAAATGTGCGAAATAATACTCTGTTTCAATGAACTAAAAATTACTTCACCCGTTTCAAAGTTCTTATCATGTTTGCTTTTCAAAGTCAATTTGATTAATTTTTAAAGCTAAATTTGATTAGATTAATTCAATAATTTAAAATTAAAATATGAATATTCGAAACTATATAAACTGTACAATAAATTATAATTCTTTTCATATTAATATGATAAAAGAATATAACTTAAAATATTTGAAAAAAATTCATATAATTTGACTTTTAAAAAACTAAATATGACATATTTTGGATATAGGGAGTAACATTATTTTCCTCAAATATAGGAGCAAACTTAGTAGAAGCCATGTTATTTTTTTAAACACGCTCCCTACCCCAACACAAATCATTTAATATGGGAATAGTAGAACCGAGAATGCTGACTTTATTTTGCTTCAAGATCCATATTTTGTATATAAAAATGTGGGATGGCGGAGTGATGGCGTTAGGGCCTGGCTTATTGTATTTACCTGTTTATAACCTGGTATACTATTTTTACCTTTAACTTGAAAGAAGTACGGGCCGGTTTATAATCTTTACCGGTTTGGGCGGTCACAAGATGTGAGTGCCACAAAGTTAATTCTCAAATCAGCCCATGAGGTGATGAGTCATGTCTAACTTAGTAGCCATTTGGCCATGCGATTTTAAATCATAGATTTCATAATTTGATTTCAAATCACTGTTTATTTATGTAATTTGAATATAATTTCAACTCCAACTTCATGTCATGATTTGAAATCTCAAATCATCCAAAAAGGTGTGATTTGGAATTCTAAATTATGATTTTAAATTTTTTTAAGTATAAAACTTGACTCATAAGTTTATATTTTGTAAAAATGAAAGATTCATAAGTTAATGTTGGATATGTAAAGCAGTACGGGAAGTAAATAAATCTTACAAGTGTTCGAAAGGATAAACAAATAGGCAATTCAGAACTGTCGCAAGCTTGTTGAGTCTTGAATCTTGATAACCTGAAATCAAGAAACACTAAAATCTGGATTGTTACAATTGTGGCTGAGTCGAGAGATGACTCTCTGTCTTTAAGACAAGATTGCCCCGTATATACTCTTTTACGTTAACGGGCAATAGGTTGATTCTGACGAAGAAAACAAAACACGAAACGACTTGCTGAAGAACGGAAAAGGAAGGAAGAGTTTTTTGTTTTTGTCAACTGTTTCTGGTCACGTTTTGGACAGAATTTGTGTTGTTCTCTCTTTTGTTTCTGTGTAGTATATTCTATATTTTTCGTCTCTGCAATTGAGCCAAAAGGCTCCAATATATAGCATAAGGGGAGGGACTCCTCAATTGCCAAGTAATGGCAGTTTATGGCCAAGTAATGGTTGTTTATGACCATTAGTGAGGGAGAGTTAATCAACCAAGTAATGGTTGATTTAATGTGCAACATAAAGGAGCTGCTAGGGAGGAGTTAAGGTGCAGATTAATGGAGTTTTAACGCTCTAAAAATCAACTCCAACGGCAGAAACTTTCTGCCTTCCGTCGTTCCCAATTTCAGCTTTCCACAACCCACGACCCGTAACCCGTGACCCGAGCCCGGATCGGACGGGCGGGAGGCGGCGGCGCGCGTGTGGACTTAGCCTTGAACCCAAGCACATCTAGGTCCTCCCTCCTTCAAACACATGGGTTACCCCTTAGGCTCCCAAACCCTTAGCCAATTTTTAGACTTATAAAGAGAACAATTCTTCATTTTCCCACCGATGTGGTAGATTTGTCCCACACCATATTTCCATGACTCAAACACATTACTTTGTGGACCAATATCTCTTTCATTTCTCAATGAAATTTGATGATACTTGGCCCTACGGTCATCTACTCACTTAGTAGATTATGCACGTGTGAAGAGACAAAGCCTCCAATATACGGAATCCTAGTGTTTAAGACATTAAATATGGGTGGACGCACCTCCCCACCAAAGGCAAATTTCCAACAATCCCCTCTTGAAAGAGATTTTGGCGCACACACAAGGTGTCTACTTTCAGCAATCTTTCAGCAAAAAAATATTGCATCAGGAGAGGTAGCTTCTGCTTTGAACCTTCCCTAGTTGAATACCACCGGACTTACTTACTGCGCGGTGAACGTGATGTCTTGAACCGTCAGTGTTTAGTGTAAGCCAAGACAATTACACCAACACAATAACTCTCCTTATTTGTTTTCTTCTTATTGTTTTGTCCGTTGTTGCCGTGGACACACTTGGATTATTAAGTGTGTTCATTTGAAGCGGCCTGTCCTCACACTTAAATAGGTGATCTCCTACAAGGTATCCTGCTATACCCCACTTCATAAGTGTTAGGAATCATTAAAAGTTTCCCCAACCTTAACCTCAACCGTTTGAGGATCATTAAAGGTTTGGAAGCTTATCCTTTACCCACCATGCAGGTAGCACTTTAATGTCTATCGCGGGAACAGCTTTGAATTTATGGTTCCCTATAGAAATCATCATCCGAAGTGCTCTTGTTTCCACCGAAGCGCTCAACTGGACCTTTTTACAACTTAGTTTTCCCATTTAACCAAATTCTTGGGATCTCCAGTCAGTATGGTTGGTTACCACAACAAAAGTTCATATTATTTGGGTTTTAAACCCATTCCACTTGACAGCCAGAGCACTTGATCTTCGGGTAGTCCAGTTATATCCTTTGATTAGTAATCAAGGAAGTGACACCCGTGATGATCAACTGCCATACGGTCTTATGTCTCCGACAGATCCTGACAGATATGTCCAGACGCTGTCATCCGTGTCCTTCCTGAAGCTGACCGGCTAGTGACAGTGTATAACTGCTGAAGGCACAGGTTTCTCCCAATAATGGACGTCCTCTAAGGAGTCGTAAAGTTACTCAACTTCTTTCATGCTTTGTATAAAGCGATAAACTCCGATTCCATCATGAATCGGCCGATGCAAGTTTGCTTAGAGGTTTTTCTAAGACCCACTATACAAATTTCCTTGTGGCTTTGGTGTTCTTCACATCTAATGTCCAGTTTGCATCACTGTGTTCTCCCAGAACCACTGGACATCCAGAATACCATAATTCGTAAATAAGCAAATATTTCAGATATCGTCATATCTGACTCAACGCCTTCTATTGATCATTTATTAAAATCATCAGTGAACCTTAGTTCAACTGATCTACTTTGTAGGCCGATACCAGGTCGGTTGTAGTGTGTACAATACATTGAACTACATATGACCTGCACATATCGCTCCTTGTCTATGAGTGCACCATGATTCCAATCAATTCTATGATTCATATCCATTGGTGGCTTCAACGAGACTGTCAATTATCTCACAACTGAGTTTGGAGTTAGACCAGTCTGTTAGATGTCTTAGAAATCCAATTCCTAAGATGTCATCTGTGATACCCATTTCTTTTGTTTCAATATAACTTCCACTCTCAGACTGTTGGTTTTCCAATTGTTGGCTTTCCAACTTCAGAGTCAATGCTTCTGTGGTCAAATTTATTGTTTCTGTTTAATCTGAAACTTCAAGGACCAAAATGTAAATATTTTAGGGACCAAAATGAAGGTTCAGGAAGAAGCCCAACAGTTTAGCAAATCAACTCTAATTCTCCCTTTTAAACTCTCCGGTTAGGAAGGTTGTTTCAACATCCACGCCACGCAAGACTGCAATGGCCCTGGATGTTAAGCTATTCACAGGGAAGCACATGTACAAGTAGCCAAGGCCATATACTCGTTAGTAGATCCATCTCCTTTGTACTCACTTGTGAGTATTCTTTTTCACAACCCAAAGGTTCTTTTCCCGGAGGAAGATCAACCATTACACAAGTATGGTTCTATATGATGGAATCTATTTCTCTCTTTAACTTCTTTCCAAAGCAATGCTTTTGGATATGACAATTCTTTGTTAATTGTCCATGGTTCGTTCTCAACCATACAAGCTAGAAGGCCTGGAATAAGTCTTTGTCCCCGCTTTGCTCCGTCTCGGTTCAACATCTAGAATCCCTGAGTTCTGTTGATCTGGAATATTAAGTTCCGGATAGTCAGCAACTTTCGAGTCCTATAGATAAGGAACGTCTAGTTCCAGACAGTCAAGCCCTCACGGGTTCTTGTTAACCTCGAGCAATAAATCCTTTTTCCTTCTCAAGGAAAGTTATCCTCAAAGAATTCAACATTCTTTGACACCAAGAGGCGATAAGCACTATTATTATTTGCAGATCCAGTGGAAATGCAATTTACAGTCTTAGGTCCAACTTGACCTGTTTTGGTATTCCAACATCCACCAAGCCACCCCACATCACAACATTTGTATGTGATATCTTTTCCATGTCTCACACGGAGGGTTATCCTTATCCTTATGCATATTTCTGTTGAGAATCGCATTAGCGGTAAGGATCGCCTTGCCTCACATAATTTGGGCGTACGGCTTTGCGCTTGGCTAATACCGTTAGACTGAGGTGAGTAATGAGCAGTCGTTTAACAAACGATGCTTCACATTCTCCCCCTCTATCACTATGAATTTCTCAATCCGTAGGCTTAGTTGATTTCAACTTCTGCTTTGTAGCGCTTATCCGCTTCAACAACTTCATCTTTGTTTTTCAACAAACAAAGGATATAATACGTTGTACCATCATCAATGAAGGTCACAACGTACTTGTCTCCCCCCTCTATTTTGTATAACCTTCAAATCACCCAAGTAGGTGTGACTAAGTTTTAGAGGAGCAGTGCTTCTTTCGTTATTCCCTTGACGGAATTTGGAAAGGTGATTTTGCCTCTTCATCTACCTCACATTTATTTTGAGAGTTTATGTCGACAGAAGGCAACAATCTCAACATCGTTAGCTTTTAAATGACTTGCTATTTAACGTGTCTTAATCTATGATGGCATAGATGCACGGATTACAAATATATCATTCGTTTGGCTACAGAAATACTGTACCATTCTTAGTTATTACAGACCTGTTGGACTAGTCTCAAACCAGCTTGACCAACAGCGTCCCTTAACCAAGTTTTGGGACATGTATCACCTCTTTTTGGAGTGATCCCATTCCCTGAAGTCTTATTGAGGACAACCTCTCCAACCACTTCTACTTTAGAGGTGACTTTGCTTCACATGAACAACCTCTTGCCCGTGGTTAGGACGTAACCGGATCATATGTGATCTGGATACTCTGACCCACTCCAGTTGCTTTGGCAGACTGAGTTTTCAATTTCTTTTATGCCTTTCTTTTGGCCTTCAGATCATTTAAGACCTGGAAACTCTGACCCACCTCACTAGGTGTCCATTACTCTTCTGCCTTTTTTTTGGCCTTCAGATCATTAGAGACCTGAAAATTCTGGCCCACCACACTAGGTGTCCATTACTTTTTCTATGAAGTGAATTCTGGCCCCACTCCAGTCGCCCGTAGGCTTTGTATGACTGAGTGTCCAATATCATCCTATCAAAGGAATTTTGGCCCCACTCCAGTCGCTCGTAGGCTTTGTATGACTGAGTGTCCAATATCATCCTATGAAGGATCTTCTGCCAAATAGTGTGACAGGCTCAACGTCTTTAGCTTTTAGTCTTCTTCCCTTATGATTGGTGCCCAGACAATTCTTGGCGCTTACTTAAGAGTGGTAACAGTTTTCGCACAGTCAATAGATCTTTATCCCTCGTATGTGCGAACATACTTTACACACTTTACACTTAAAAGAACGGATCTTTTTAAGTCGTTTAAAAAATCCAATATTTAAACGGGAAGGAAGATGAGATTAAACTTCTGATTTTAAAGCGTAAGGAATATAAATTATTTCGGAAAATATTTTCATATTCCTCCTTACTTTAAGCCATTTTTAATCAGACATCATTTAATCTTATTTTTTGACAAGGAAGAAAAACTACTTATCCCAATTTCAGATTCTGGCCCACTTCAGTCACTTCATTGGACTGAGTGTCCATTTCCTCCTTACCATAATTCGGATCCTTTGTCTGGGAAAGATATAGGCCTTCTGCTACAAGATAGAACCACATCTTCAATCTTCTCCTCTTGTCCCAGCTGACATCTTCAGCCTCTCGTGGGCGCTTGTTCCCACCACTCTCAAAAGCGGTGACACCATGAACACGTTGACCTTCAACAGCATAATCAAAACTCTCTTCTACCAGAAACCCACAGCCATATCCAGATTTGGTCACACAACTTTTGACCGACATCTTTCGAAAACTAATACAAATCTTATCTTAAAATTATTGGATATGTAAAGCAGTACGGGAAGTAAATAAATATTACAAGTGTTCGAAAGGATAAACAAATAGGCAATTCAAAACTGCCGCAAGCTTGTTGAGTCTTGAATCTTGATAACCTGAAATCAAGAAACACTAAAATCTGGATTGTTACAACTGTGGCTGAGTCGAGAGATGGCTCTCTGTATTTAAGACAAGATTGCCCCGTATATATGCTTTTACGTTAACGGGCAATAGTCTCCCAAGATAAAACAGCAACTAATCAATACTACAAAGAAAATAGGTTGATTCTGACGAAAAAAACAAAACACGAAACGACTTGCTAAAGAACGGAAAATGAAGGAAGAGTTTTCTATTTTTGTCCACTGTTTCTGGTCACGTTTTGGACAGAATTTGTGTTGTTCTCTCTTCTGTTTCTATTTAGTATATTGTATATTTTTCGTCTCTGCAATTGAGCCAAAAGGCTCCAATATATAGCATAAGGGGAGGGACTCCTCAACTGCCAAGTAATGGCAGTTTATGGCCAAGTAATGGTTGATTTAATGTGCAACATAAAGGAGTTTTTAGGGAGGAGTTAAGGTGCAGATTAATGGAGTTTTAACGCTCCAAAAATCAACTCCAACGGCAGAAACTTTCTGCCTTCCGTCGTTCCCAATTTCAGCTTTCCACAACCCACGACCCACAACCCACGACCCGTGACCGGACCGGTCGGGCGGGAGGCGGCGGCGCGCGTGTGGACTTAGCCTTGAACCCAAGCACATCTAGGTCCTCCCTCCTTCAAACACATGGGTTACCCCTTAGGCTCCCAAACCCTTAGCCAATTTTTAGACTTATAAAGAGAACAATTCTTCATTTTCCCACCGATGTGGTAGATTTTTCCCACACCATATTTTCATGCCTCAAACACATTACTTCGTGGACCAATATCTCTTTTATTTCTTAATGAAATTTGATGATACTTGGCCCTACGGTCATCTACTCACTTAGTAGATTATGCACGTGTGAAGACATAAAGCCTCCAACATATGAAACCCTAGTGTTTAAGACATTAAATATGGGTGGACGCACCTCCCCACCAAAGGCAAATTTCCAACAATCCCCTCTTGAAAGAGATTTTGGCACACACACAAGGTGCCTACTTTTAGCAATCTTTCAGCGAAAGAATATTGCATCAGGAGAGGTAGCTTCTGCTTTGAACCTTCCCTAGTTGAATACCACCGGACTTACTTACTGCGCGGTGAATGTGATGTCTTGAACCGTCATTGTTTAGTGTAAGCCAAGACAGTCATTAATTTAAATCACTAATTTCATGTTCAAACGGTTCCTAGTTCAAGGGAGAGATTATTGTGCGTGTGGAAAAAATCTCACATAAAAAGTAGATAATAAAAATTAAGATAGTCTAGATGATGTGTGACCCGTTGGTAAAAATCATGCAGACTTGGCCTTCCTGGAGCTTTATGTATTAAGTAGTGAATACTGTCAAGACCTGTCTATGAGAGCCACCATCTAGAAGAGCATATCGCTATAAGATGAAAGTTTTATCCGGAACGATTCTTTCAGTGTTAAAAGTGCTAATATATGTGTATAACAGCAATCATTACAAGAAACATATATATCCGTACACACTACTCTTATAAAGAAGTTTAATTTGTTTATATATAAACTTATGACGGAGGTGTTTTAGATTTCAATATGTTGCTTTGTATGACTTTGTTAGCTTGCTATCATTTTTCTAAGTTTTCATATTTTAAGGTAATGATAATTTCTGAGTACATTTTATTTTTTTCAAATTTTACTTTGTGAATTTCATTAGATTTGTTGTTGTTGCATATCTTAAGAAGAGAAATGGTATTTTTACCCAAGAATAATGGTATAATATAGCTGGGAGAATTAATTAAACGTGACAAAAAAAATCAAAATTGAGTGGAAGTAACTCAAGTTATTTTTATTGAGTATGGGTGATAAAATTTGGATTAGTGAGTAATGAGGTTTGACCCATTTTCGAACTTACCCTCAAATTTTATTTCTTACACTTTAACCCAACTTATATAAAACCCTAAATTATCTAAAAGGAGTAATTTCTTCTTCAACCGTTTCTTCTTTTCCTTCGGCAATTTCTTCAGCCATTTCTTCTTCTTCTTCGCCATTTCTTCTTCTACTTCAGTCATTTCTTCTTCTTTTTCATTCCATTCTCCCTTGCTTCTTCTTTACTTAGAAAAAGATTGCTCAAGAAAAAACCACTCAATTTACGCAATTTCTGAACTGAATTTCATTCGTGTAGCATTGGGCATTACTTCATATGTGATTGCCGCTCATTTGGTAAGTAAAATAATATTGTTTTGTGTCAATTATTCATCTGAATATAGCTGCTGATTTTTCAACAACTTACCAGTAGCAGTTACAGTTGTTGCAACAAGTGCTAAAGACGTTGTATAAGAGTTTTTGCATTTATTGCAACAACTAATAAAGAAGTTACAACAAATGGTGTAGTTGCTGCAACAATTACAACGATTTATGCAGATGTTGCTATGTTGTATAAATAACTTACTAAGTTGTTGCAACAAGTACTGCATTTATTTCACTTTGTTACAGTTTGGTATGTACTGTCATACATACTGAAACATATAATATACGGGGAGTGAACACAAAAAATATATATTCATCGGAACGGACCACAGAGGAAACTCGAGGGTATACTATTACAGGTTAACAATCATGGCGGATGCTACCTTAACTCAAGACAGACCCAAAAACGCCCTAACACAAACATATCTTAGCGGGCTTGAACAGGGCCATCAGTCCGAGCTTCAGATATTCTGCCTAGATTATTCTCTACCAAACCTCAGTATTTCCTCACATGGGTTTCTGCTAATTAAAGCATTAGTATCATGATTTCCAGTAGTCTAGTGCAACATAGTCCAACACCATGTATTTAGCCTTTCATTTAGGCTAAATATGAATATAAATTTAAAGTAAATAAAATACAAAAATTTAAAATTACCTAAGTTCCCGGGGTTGTGCTCAGAAGAGAGAGAGAGTTGTACTGAAACTGTGAAGTTTATTTAGAGAGATAGTATTTACAAGAGAGAGAGTAGTTGGCCAAAGTCTGCCTCTAACTAAGAATGAGAGATCCTTTTATAGCGGATCAATCCTAAACAAAACAAACGATCAAAACGTGGTCGACATTGGGGTCCACTATATGTGATCGGCAAAGAAAAAATAGCAAGGGCCAAAATACATGGGAGCCAAATAGTACAATAATGTGCAATAATGCGCTTTACTTTATTAAATTAGTGGAATAATGCATCCTGCTTTTATAAAGCAGATTCCATGTCAGCAGATAATGTTGTTAGGTCCTATATCTTTATTTAGACTTTTTCTTTCCCTTTGGATTTGTCTGAACCGGAAGATTCTTCCACTTTATCTTGAAACTTCTTGAAATATTACTTAATATTGAAGGTGTCTTCGTAGGGCGGTTGAGATCCCCCCCCCCCCCCCCCCCAAGATATTGATATTGTCTCCATCTTCTTCCTTTGTATGGACAGAAGCCATGGATGTATCTGATAAAGGAAATTCTTCTTCCGGATTTTTTATTAAATCTTTTTTAACCTCTGCCATATAAGAAGCGATAATTTATGATTTTGAAAGTACTCCTTCTTTAATCTGGAGTCTCCTAGCAATCTGTTTGAACGAGCTATGACCATCTGGCTGTTGTGGTAATTGTTTCTGCTCCTTATAATGAGCAATTGTGGTCTTTAATTGATCTATTAATTCTTGACCATGAGTGTTACCATCTTTGGTTTTTGAATCAATTCCTTCCAGAACTTTGTATGAAAATTTCTATGCAAGCATGGAATATTATGTGAGGTATAACTCACTTCAACTGACCATTTCATGATTCATGGGATAGAAAATTCTAAAAAGAAATGAATATTTGTAATCCCATTAATTAACATATCATCTTTTTTCTATTCTATAACATTGGGAGAGACTTCGATCCATTCGGTGTATAAACCTTTAAATGATTGAGGCAGAATTGACACTGATGGACCATAACTAATCCACCATTGATAAAACCAATTGGGTATGTGTTGTTTATAAACATTTGCACATATTTTTATGAACCATGAGTGCTTCTCATTATTATCCTGCATATAGACAAATAGATAGAGTTATTAACTCAAATATTCTCTTGTTAGAAAATCAGGGAGACTATTATTTGACCCTTTATTGAATTGGTTTTCAAAATCAAAATGTGTCAATAAAGCTTGCCATGTAGCAAACATCTGTCTAGAAACATCATGCTAGCAATCTCTATTAAACATATATTTGGCCGATTGGCAATTTGTTTTTATTAAAAACTTTTGATTATATAAATCACCCTGGAATTTAAGAACACTTTTGACAATGGCAAGTATTTCTTTCGCCACTGTGGAGTAATTCTTCTGACTAGTATTATATTTGCCATAATAGAATTATACTAGATACTCATGTTTATTAATTGGAGAGTATTGTTTCAGAATGCCTCTGTAACCAATCTCTGAAGCATCTGTTTCTATAATTCTTTGCCATGTAATATTGGCTAAAGTGAGACATGGAAGGTTATGAACCTTCTATTTAATTCTTTTGACAGCCTGAGTATGATCATCTGTCCATGATTTGGGAATCTTTTTCAGTCTATCATATAAAATAATTATGTCTTTAGCCAGATCCTTTATAAAAGGAGATATATATTTTAAACTTCCTAAAAACCTTTGTAGTTGGGTTTTATCAGTAATTATATTTGGAAATTTGGATGCAAATTCAATACTTCTATTGATGGGAATGATTTTCCCTTTTTCAATGTTATGATCTAAAAATCTAACTCTAGTTTGAAAGAATGTCATTTTTTATTTGGATATAACTAAACCATTTAGAATAATAATTATTTTGAAAATATTAATATGCTTAAAATGATTTTCTATATTTTCAGAAAATACTAGAATGTCATCTATGTATATAATAATAAAACTACTATAGGGCATGAAAATATCATTCGTGATTTTTTGAAATTCGGATGGTGCATTTTTCAATTCAAACGACATTACATTCCATTAGAATTGACTCATTGGAACATTAAAAGCAGTCTTATATTTATCTGCGTCAGAAATTTGAATCTGCCAATAACCTGATTTCAAATCAAATTTCGAAAATATGATAGCATTATGGAGTCTATCCAATAGATCCTTTTTATGAGGGATACGGCTCCTAATCCACTTTAGAACCTTATTCAGCGGTTTATAATTTATAACAAGTCTGGGTACTCCCCTTTCTTGTTCAGCATGTTTATTAACATAAAAAGCAGTACATGACCATGGTGACATTGAAGGTCTTATTAAACCTTTTTGCAAAAGAGTAGAAATTTTAGTTTTGCATAATTTCAAGTATTCAGAATTCATTTGGCATGGCCGAGCTATAGTATGAATATCCTTTTCGTTGAAAATCTCTTCATATGGGAGAAAATGATGCAGCATAATAAGGGGGTGACAATTCCTAGTACTACCAGGAATTTAGAAAAGGAGATTGATAATCTCAAAAAAGAAATTGCAGAATTTAAAAGAGGTAATACTTTACGAGATTACATAATTTCTAGTCTAGAAGGGAAAGGTAAACAACCTATCATAGAGGATGATGATAATCTCAACTGCGAGGATATCAACACTACAAAAATGGAAACATGTGATACAGGAGATTTTTTACAAGCTCTTGAGGTAATTACTTCTCAAAAAAAAATATGTGAAAATTACCCTTTTAATAGATTACAACTTTAAAAAAGAATTTACAGCTCTTAATGATAGTGGGGCGGATGTAAATTGTATACAGCAAGGAATTATACCTTCAAAATATTTTCATAAAACTACTCATAGTGTAAGATCTGCTAATGGACAAAAACTCCAAATAGCTTTTAAATTATCAAAAGCTAATATTGGTCAAAACAAGGTATGTATACCAGATAGTTTTATCCTAGTAAAAGATATTACAAGCCAAATTATATTAGGCACCCCATTTATTAACAAAATATTTTCTATTTCAAGGATTGATGCAAACGGTATCATCGGAACTTTTGATAAAAAGAAGTGGTATTTCAATTTATAACTGAGCCATTTTCTAGAGTCTTAAACCAAATAAAAGATTGGTTGAAATAAACAACAATAGGTCAGCTTTCTTAAACAAGAAATTTATATTCTTAATATAGAGGAACTTTTGCAAAAACCAAAGTTACAGCAAAAGATTGATTTTATAAAAACCCAGTTTTCATTACAAATATGTAGTGACCACCCAAATGCTTTTTGGGATAAAAAAAACATGTTACTATCCCATATGAAGAGATTTTCAACGAAAAGGATATTCCAACTAGAGCTCGGCCATGCCAAATGAATTCTGAATACTTGGAATTATGCAAAACTAAAATTTCTACTCTTTTACAAAAAGGTTTAATAAGACCTTCAAAGTCACAATGGTCATGTACTGCTTTTTATGTTAATAAACATGCTAAACAAGAATGGGAGTACCCAGACTTGTCATAAATTATAAACCCCTTAATAAGGTTCTAAATTGGATTAGGAGCCATATCCCTCGTAAAAAGGATCTATTGGATAGACTCCATAATGCTATCATATTTTCGAAATTTGATTTGAAATCAGGTTATTGCCAGATTCAAATTTCTGAAGCAGATAAATATAAGACTGCTTTTAATATTTCAATGGGACAATTCTAATAGAATATAATGCCGGTTGGATTGAAAAATGTTCCATCCGATTTTCAAAAAATCATGAATGATATTTTCATGCCCTATAGTAATTTTACTATTGTATACATAGATGACATTCTAGTATTTTCTGAAAATATAGAAAATCATTTTAAGCATATTAATATTTTCAAAATAATTATTATTCTAAATGATTTAGTTATAGCCAAATCGAAAATGACACTCTTTCAAACTAGAGTTAGATTTTTAGGTCATAACATTGAAAAAGGGAAAATTATTCCCATCAATAGAAATATTGAATCTGCACCCAAATTCCCAGATATAATTACTAATAAAACCCAACTACAAAGGTTTTTAGGAAGTTTAAATTATATATCTCATTTTATAAAGAATATGGCCAAAGACACAACTATTTTATATGATAGACTGAAAAAATTCCCAAATCATGGACAGATAATCATACTCAGGCTGTCAAAATATTAATGAGAATGTTCATAACATTCAATGTCTCACTTTAGCCAATCATACATGGCAAAAATTTATAGAAACAGATGCTTCAAAGATTGGTTAAGGAGGCATTCTGAAACAATACTCTCCAGTTAATAAACAGGAGTATCTAGTACAATTCTATTCTGGCAAATGGAATACTAGTCAGAAGAATTACTCCACAGTGGCGAAAGAAATACTTGTCATTGTCAAAAGTGTTCTTAAATTCTAGGGTGATTTATATAATCAAAAGTTTTTAATAAAAACAAATTGCCAATCGGCCAAATATATGTTTAATAGAGATTGCTAGCATGATGTTTCTAGACAGATGTTTGCTACGTGGCAAGCTTTATTGACACAATTTGATTTTGAAAACCAATTCAAAAAAGGGTCAAATAATAGTCTCCTTGATTTTCTAACAAGAGAATATTTGAGTTAATAACTCTATCTATTTGCCTATATGCAGGATAATGAGGTCGAGTGGTCACGACAACCCCAACCCTTATAGAGGAGGGCAGAAGAGGAGCTGGAAGAGATAATAGCCTCGTCCAAATGGAAAATAAAAGGCTAATAGCCTCAGACATTGCAGGATCATCCACCCTAGATAAGGATAATCCATTATATAAAAAAATCATGAATTTCATTAAATTCCAGGAAAAGGGGGATAATATGCTACCTTCGTATTCTGATGTTATAACAGATGATCAAGAGGATACAGAACTATATGAACAACATGATCATAGAGAAGTTATACTTATATTGGATAATATAGACTTTCGATGGAAGGATGATCCATGGCAGTTAATGAGCAAGTATCTAGATACATTATCATATATTGTACCTATTTATAAATCTCGAATGCATTACAAGGTAATACTCTCGTCAACAGGTTCAGTTGATATACAACATTACTACCCAGGTCGTACCAGGAAAATCAATAATTTTTCCAAGATCATTATAAAGAAACTATTTATTCCAGAAGAATGGGGAATCAGTACGTTCAGGGAAAGAGAATATTTCCACCCGGAACAAAAAATCCAAGTAAAACTTAATTACTAGGACTATATTGACATCTTTATTAAAGCCTTCTTATATGAGAATCCTAATAGGAAGCACTCATGGTTCATAAAAATATGTGCAAATGTTTATAAACATCACATACCCAATTGGTTTTATCCATGGTGGATTAATTATGGTGCATCAGTGTCAATTCTGTCCCAACCATTTAAAGGTTTATACACCGAATGGATCGGGGTCTCTCCCAAAGTTATAGAATGGGAAAAAGATGATATGTTAATTAATGAGATTACAAATATTCATTTCTTTTTAGAATTATCTATATCATGGATCATGAAATGGTCAGTTGAAGTGGATTATACCTCACATAATATTCCATGCTTGCATAGAACTTTTCATACAAAGTTCTGGAAGAAATTGGTTCAAAAAACCAAAGATGGTAACACTTATGGTCAAGAATTAATAGATCAGATAAAGACCACAATTGCTCATTATAAGGAACATAAACAATTACTACAGGAGCCAGAGGGTCCTAGCCCGTTCAAACAGATTGCTAGGAGACTCCAGATTAAAAAAGAGTACTTTCAAAATCATAAATTATCGCTTCTTATATGGAAGAGGTTAAAAAAGATTTAATAAAAAATCTGGAAGAAGAATTTCCTTCATCAGATACATCCATGGCTTCTGTCCACACGGAGGAAGAAAATGAAGATAATATCAATGTCTTGGGGGGAGAATCTCAAACGCCCTATGAAGACACCTTCAATATTGAGGAATATCTCAAGAAGTTTCTAGATAAAGTGGAAGAATCTTCCGGTTCAGACAAATCCAAAGGGAAAGAAAAAGTCTGAATAAAGATATAGGACCCAACAGCATTATCTGCTAACAAGGAATCTACTTTATAAAAGAATAATGCATTGTCAAACTACTTTAATAAAGTAAAGCTCATTATTGTACTATTTGGGCCCCATGTATTTTGGTCCTTGCTATTTTTCTTTGCCGATCACATGTAGTGGACCCCAATGTCGGACATGTTTTGATCGTTTGTTTTGTTTTGTTTATGATTGATCTGCTATAAAAGGATCTCTCATTCTTAGTTAGAGGCAGACTTTGGCCAACTACTCTCTCTCTCTTGTAAAAACTATCTCTCTAAATAAACTTCACAGTTTCAGTACAACTCTCTACTGAGCACAACCTCAGGAACTTAGGTAATTTTATTTTTTTGTATTTTATTTATTTTAAATATATATTCATATTTTGCCTAAATGAAAGGCTAAATACCTGGTGTTGGACTATGTTGCACTGGACTACTGGAAATCATGGTACTAATGCTTTAATTAGCATAAACCCATGTGAGGAAATAATGAGGTTTGATAGAGAATAATCAAGGCATAATATCTTAAGCTCGGACTGATGGCCATGTTCAAGCCCGCTAAGCTATGGTTGCATTAGGGCATTTTTGGGTCTGTCTTGAGTTAAGGTAGCATCCGCCAGGATTGTTAACTTGTAATAGTATACCCTCGAGTCTCTTCTGTGGTCCGTTCTGCATCTGGTGTCTGCTCAATATGAGTAATATCAGTATTAACATTATTTTGGGGTGCAGATGCCCCCTCAATTATCCATTCAGTTGGGAAATCTATTTCATCCCACTTTATAGGTCTTCTGGTAGTTATTTTAGATTTACCAAAATTCGTTTCTATTAATATCGTTTCATTTTGAAATCTATCATTTTACACATAGGATTCATTGTGTATAATGGTTTGAAATAAATTCTGCAACAGATACATATAAGTATTAAAGCATTCAAAGAATTCTCATCTTGCAATGATACTTGCAAGTTAGGATATGCATTAAAATAAACAGGATTATAGGCCAAACTAGTTTGCACTGTTCCTATAAGGGACTTTTTCCAGTTACGATTTCTACCATTTCTTAGAGCTGCTATAAAGCTCTCTGGTAAGCCTCTTAAAGTAAGTAGCTTAAATGCAACTTGAGCTAACCCAATATGCATAAAACGATGGGTTTCCCTATAAGGAGCAAAATCACTATCATTTAATAATTTAAATGTAGCATGATCGCTATCTATAGTGATAGTTTATTCGGTTGTTTTAACAACTCGTGTGAAGCCTAATTTTTTAAAAGTGACCATTTGATATATTAATCTGGGTTTGATGTTCGGGATAGTCCACTTATTAAGCAGATCTAAATTTTGAGGTATATCATAGTCCTCTTTCTTACTGTTTTTAACAGTATTCTTGTTCATGATGATATTCATCATTTTAAAAGAGTATTGAACATATGTTACCTATTACTACGAGAATACCACATTCTCTTTAATTCTTTTGACAACCTGAGTATGATCATTTGTCCATGATTTGAGAATCTTTTTCAGTCTATCATATAAAATAATTGTGTCTTTGGCTAGATCCATTATATAAAAGGAGATATATAATTTAAATTTTCTAAAAACCTTTGTAGTTTGGTTTTATCAGTAATTATATCTGGGAATTTGGATGCAAATTCAATACTTATATTGATGGGAATGATTTTCCCTTTTCAATGTTATGACATAAAAATCTAACTCTAGTTTGAAAGAGTGCCATTTCGGTTGTTTATGATACAACATAATAAGGGGTGACAATTCCTAGTACTACCAGGGATTTAGAAAAGGAGATTGATAATCTCAAAAAAGAAATTGTAGAATTGAAAAGCGGTAATACATTACGAGATTACAAAATATCTAGTCTCGAAGGGAAAGGTAAATAACCTATCATAGAAGATGTTGATAATCTCAACTGGGAGGATATCAACACTACAAATATGGAAATATGTGATACAGGAGATTTTTTTACAAGCCCTTGAGGTAATTACTTCTCAAAAAAAATATGTGAAAATTACCCTTTTAGTAGATTACAACTTTTAAAAATAATTTACAGCTCTTATTGATAGTAGGGCGGATGTAAATTGTAAATAGGAAGGATTTATACCTTCTAAATATTTTCATAAAACTACTCATAGTGTAAGATATGCTAATGGGCAGAAACTCAAAATAGCTATTAAATTACCAAAAGCTTATATTTGTCAAAACAAGGTATGTATACCAGATAGTTTTATCCTGGTAAAAGATATTTCAAGCCAAATTATATTAGGCACCCCATTTATTAACAAAATAGTTCCTATTTCAAGGACTGATGAAACAGTATCATCGGGACTTTTGATAAAAGAGAAATGGTATTTGAATTTATAACTGAGCCATTTTCTAGAGTCTTAAACCAAATAAAAGATCATTTGAAATATAAACATGAACAGATCAGCTTTCTTGAACAAGAAATTTATATTCTTAATATAGAGGAACTTTTGCAAAAACCAAAGTTACAACAAAATATTGATTTTATAAAAACTCACTTTTCATTACAAATATGTAGTGACCACCCAAATACTTTTTGGGTTAGAAAAAAATATGTTGTTACTCTCCCATATGAAGAGATTTTCAACGAAAAGGATATTCTAACTAAATCTCGGCCATGCCAAATGAAATCCGAATACTTGTAATTATGCAAAACTGAAATTTCTACTCATTTGCAAAAAGGTTTAATAAGACCTTCAAAGTCACCATGGTCTTGTACTGCTTTTTATGTTAATAAACATGCTGAACAAGAAAGGGGAGTACCCAGACTTGTCATAAATTATAAACCCCTTAATAAGGTTCTAAATTGGATTAGGAGCCATATCCCTCATAAAAAGGATCTATTGGATAGACTCCATAATGCTATCATATTTTCGAAATTTGATTTGAAATCAGGTTATTGCCAGATTCAAATTTCTGAAGCAGATAAATATAAGACTGCTTTTAATATTTCAATGGGACAATTCTAATAGAATATAATGCCGGTTGGATTGAAAAATGTTCCATCCGATTTTCAAAAAATCATGAAGGATATTTTCATGCCCTATAGTAATTTTACTATTGTATACATAGATGACATTCTAGTATTTTCTGAAAATATAGAAAATCATTTTAAGCATATTAATATTTTCAAAATAATTATTATTCTAAATGGTTTAGTTATATCCAAACCGAAAATGACACTCTTTCAAACTAGAGTTAGATTTTTAGGTCATAACGTTGAAAAGGGGAAAATCATTCCCATCAATCGAAGTATTGAATTTGCTTCCAAATTCCCAGATAAAATTACTGATAAAACCCAACTACAAAGGTTTTAGGAAGTTTAAATTATATATCTCCTTTTATAAAGGATCTGGCCAAAGACGCGGCTATTTTATATGATAGACTGAAAAAGATTCCCAAATCATGGACATATAATAGAGATTGCAAGCATGATGTTTCTAAACAGATGTTTGCAACGTGGAAAGCTTTATTGGTACCATTTGATTTTGAAATCCAATTCAAAAAAGGGTCAGATAATAGTCTCCCTGATTTTCTAACAAGAGAATATTTGAGTTAATAACTCTATCTATTTGCTATATGCAGGATAATAATAGGAAGCACTCATGGTTCATAAAAATATGTGCAAATGTTTATAAACAGCACATACCCAATTGGTTTTATCAATGGTGGATTAATTATGGTGCATCAGTGTTAATTCTGCCCCAACCATTTAAAGTTTATACACCGAATGGATCGGGGTCTCTCCCAAAGTTATAGAATGGGAAAAAGATGATATGTTAATTAATGAGATTACAAATATTCATTTCTTTTTAGAATTTTCTATATCATGGATCATGAAATGGTCAGTGGAAATGGGTTATACCTCACATAATATTCCATGCTTACATAGAACTTTTCATACAAAGTTCTGGAAGAAATTAGTTCAAAAAATCAAATATGGTAACACTCGTGGTCAAGAATTAATAGATCAAATAAAGACCACAATTGCTCATTATAAGGAACATAAACAATTACTACAGGAGCCAGAGGGTCCTAGCCCGTTCAAACAGATTGCTAGGAGACTCCAAATTAAAAAGGAGTACTTTCAAAATCATAAATTATCGCTTCTTATATGGCAGAGGTTAAAAAAGATTAAATAAAAAATCTGGAAGAAGAATTTCCTTCATCAGATACATCCATGACTTCTGTCCACACGGAGGAAGAAGATGAAGACAATATCAATGTCTTGGGGGGAGAATCTCAACCGCCCTACGAAGACACCTTCAATATTGAGGAATATCACAAGAAGTTTCAAGATAAAGTGGAAGAATCTCCGGTTCAGACAAACCCAAATGGGAAGAAAAAGTCTGAATAAAGATATAAGACCCAATAGAATTATCTGCTAACAAGGAATCTGCTTTATAAAAAGCAGAATGTATTATTAAATTACTTTAATAAAGTAAAGTGCATTATTGTACTATTTGGGCACCATGTATTTTGGCCCTTGCTATTTTTTCTTTGCCGGTCACACGTAGTGGACCCAAATGTCGGCCACGTTTTGATAGTTTGTTTTGTTTTGTTTAGGATTAATCCGCTATAAAAGGATCTTCCATTCTTAGTTAGAGGCAGGCTTTGGCCAACTATACTCTCTCTCTTGTAAAAACTATCTCTCTAAATAAACGTCACAGTTTCAGTACAACTCTCTCTCTTTTGAGCACGACCTCAGGAACTTAGGTAATTTTAAATTTTGTATTTTATTTATTTTAAATTTATATTCATATTTAGCCTAAATGAAAGGCTAAATACCTGGTGTTGGACTATGTTACACTAGACTACTGGAAATCATGGTACTAATGCTTTAATTAGCAGAAACCCATGTGAGGAAATACTGTGGTTTGGTAGAGAATAATCCAGGCAGAATATTTGTAGCTTGGACTGATGGCCTTGTTCAAGCCCGCTAAGTTATGGTTGCGTTAGGGCTTTTTTGGGTGTGTCTTGAGTTAAGGTAGCATCCGCTAGGATTGTTAACCTGTAATAGTATACCCTCGAATCTCCTCTATGGTCCGTTCCGATGAAATTGGTAAAAAGAAATAGTCTTAAACTCCTTTTTTCCTTCTAGATCTCTTTTCCAGGCGTTTGTCTTCCCATTCCTGGAAATTCTTCTTATTATGCTTCTTGCGTCTATGTGACAATTCTTTAGATTTGGGTGTGTCCATCCCAAACTGGGTGAAAAATTCACCAAGTTGCTATCATTAATTGAGACTTTGCTTGTTGATTTGTTGGTTCAGCTTAATCTCATTACATAAGGCTAAACCTTCGTGGATGCAATTTCCTATAAGTTTGCCATAGGTATAATTATCATAGTTGATATGTATTCCTCTTTGTCTAAGATTTTTTCTAACTCTTTCAGTAAAGAGGGAGGGTAACTCATCTATAAATTTAGATTTCCTATGAGAGTTATTACACTCTGGAAGTTCCATAACCCTGCTAATAAAGACATCATTTTACCACCTAAAAGAGGTTAAGGTTTTACATCTAAGGTTTTGGAGCATAGTCTTTATGTTTTCACTGTCATTCGTCCATCGACCAGTGAAATGTTCTATAATATTTAAACATAGTGTATAAATAGCATTTTCATGTGGTTCTGTACTTGGTTCGGTTTTTACCGCAGCCAATATGTTACTTCTTTGCTCTTGGGTTAAATAATTATCCCAACAGCCTTTTAATTGGCCAGTAAACCCTGAGATTATCATCTCTGCAATAGACTAATCATTACTCTTATTAGCCTTGCATATAGTGCAGTACATAAGCATCCTATGTATAGTATTATAGCACTTTCTCTCGGTATAACCATCTATATTCCATTCATAAATGCATGTCCCACTGTAACTATTGTTATCAACAATATCATGTTCCTCAAACAGTACGTCCTGAGGGGTGGGTCTAGGATAATAGTACCTTGTTTGAACAGGTTTTCTAGCACATTTACTAGAGTAGTTGGCCAGTTTATTGACCTCATTGGAAACTTTTTGTCTATAATCATCTCCAGACATGTCGAAATCATAATCATCCCATTTTTCTCTATCAAGAGACTAATTTTTAATCCCATAAACTTTTCATCAAGCAATTGTTCAAGTTTCGTATAACCTCTTAACTTGAATTCTTTGATTTCATGAAGAGGCTGCACACTAGGAGTGGCCATTGTCTTATGAGGAGCAGTAGAAGGGTGCAATTTTCTGATTTCAAAAGTCATTTTTTCTACTCTATTGTGTAAAAGGACAATTTGTTCACCCAATATGTTCATATAAACATTTGTATAATTATTCTGTTTTAGCATAATATTAATATGCGTTGCTGTAACTAAAGCAGTATCAATTTCAAAAAAAAATTGAGAAAGCCACAAAATTAAGGACCTTATTATCCTTTTCAATTTGGAAAGGTTGTTGGGAGGTAAGATTGTATTAATAATTTCCCCGTTAGAGAGTTTATCTTATCTTTCTAAAACAAAGATATAAATGCCACATATTTGGTCATAAACCAACGGACAAAAGATATAATCTTATTATCTTCATAAAGATCTTTATAAAATTTCTCTTGAAGAAATGTTCTTTATTTTTTATCAAAAGTTTCAAAAACTCATTTTTTAAATGATTCCTATCTCGGTTTAAAGAAATCATCACTGATCTTTTTTCGTGCGGATGATCCCCGACTAAAATCATTTTTTTTGTTTGATCCATTAAACGGATGGAAAATTCATTTCTGACTCGGTCATATCCGGGTCTTCTTTAACACCATTGACAATAGTGTCTTCTCTAATTATAATCTTATAAACTCTGTTATTATCAACTTCCCAAATTTGAGAAGTGGAGGCTCGTGAAGGAGATCCTACCAAATAATCAATTGGAGCAATGTAAGAACGAGAAGCAGATCTATAAGATCTGGAGCTAAGACTATTTCGCTCAATTTTGTTAGTTAAGTACTTTGCTTCGGAAAACTTTAACTTAACAGTACCATCTAGTGTCTGCTCAATATGAGTAATATCAGTATTAACATTATTTTGGGGTGCAGTTGCACCCTCAATTACCCATTCAGTTGGGAAATCAATTTCATCTCACTTTATAGCTCTTCTGGTAGTTATTTTAGATTTACCAAAATTCATTTCTATTAATATCGTTTAATTTTTTAAATTCATCATTTTACACATAAGATTCATAGTGTATAATGGTTTGAAATAAATTCTGTAATAGATACATATAACTTTTGTATCAGGCATATAATCATAACCATGTAATTTGATGCTAAAACAGAATAATTATACAAATGTTTATCTGAACATATTGGGTAAACAAATTGTCCTTTTACATAATAGAGTAGAAAAATTGACTTCTGAAATCAGAAAATTGCACCCTTCTACTGCTCCTCATACGACTATGGTCACTCCTAGTGTGCAGCCTCTCCTAGTGTGCAGCCTCTCCCTGAAATCAAAGAATTAAGTTAATAGGTTATACGAAACTTGAACAATTGCTTGATGAAAAGTTTAAGGGATTAAAAATTAGTCTCTTGACAGAGAAAAATGGGATGATTATGATTTCGACCGGGCTGGAGATGATTATAGACAAAAAGTTTCCAATGAGATCAATAAATTGGCCAACTACTCTAGTAAATGTGCTAGAAAACCTATTCAAACAAGGTACACATTGGCTGCGGTAAAACCTGAACCAGGTACAGAACCACAGGAAAATAATTTTTATACACTATGTTTAAATATCATAGAACATTTCACTGGTCGATGGACGGAGACAGTGAAAATATAAGGACTATGCTCCAAAACCTTAGATGTAAAACCTTAACCTCTTTTAGGTGGTATAAGGATTTCTTTCTTAGCAGGGTTATGGAACTGCCAGAGTGTAATAACTCTCATTGAAAATCCAAATTTATAGATGGATTACCCTCCCTCTTTGCTGAAAGAGTTAGAAAACCTTAGACAAGGAGGAATACATATCAACTATGATAATTATACATATGGCAAACTTATAGGAAATTGCATACAAAAAGGTTTAGCCTTATGTAATGAGATTAAGCTGAACCAACAAATCAGCAAGCAAGGTCTCAATGAAAGACAACAACTTGGTGAATTTTGCACTCAGTTTGGGATGGACACACCCAAATCAAAAGAATCGTCTCATAGTCGTAAGAAACATAATAAGAAGAATTTCCAGGAATGGGAGGACAAACGCCTGGAAAAGAAATCCAGAAGGAAAAAGGATTTTAAGACTCGGAAGAACTTTATAAAGTCTAAAAATCCAAAAGCATGTTGGAAATGTGAAAGGACGGGCCATTATTATAAGGATTGTAAGGTTAAGAAAAAAATCAAGGCCCTTAACATAGACGATGATATCATGGAATCGTTATACAAGTTGTTGCTAAATTCTGAACCTAAAGATACAGGCTTAAAAATAGGTAATACAACGGATTCTTCGGAGGAAGATATTCGCCAACTGAATAGTGAAGATTATATGTCCTCAAATTCAGAAGAGGAATGTTCGCATGTCAATTAGGAAAACCTTGTTTTAGTAATATAAACAAACAGGATGATGAGTTTTATAACATCTTCTCCCAATTTAAGGATATGAATGTTAATGTCATCGAAGGTAATCACCTCGTAGAACTATTAAAGGTTATAAAATATCCAGAAATGAGATCTAAAATCATAGATCATATTCCGAAAAAAGCAGAAACTTCATGAGGGAAGAAAATTTTGGAAAACCCAGGTGCATATATCATGTCAGAACTGAAGAAAATGATGCAGCATAATAAGGGGTGATAATTCCTAGAACTACCAGGGATTTAGAAAAGGAGATTGATAATCTCAAAAAAAGAAATTGCAGAATTGAAAAGCGCTAATACTTTACGAGATTACAGAATTTCTAGTCTCGAAGGGAAAGGTAAACAACATATCATAGAGGATGTTGATAATATCAACTGGGATGATATCGACACTACAAATAGGGAAACAGGTGATACATGAGATTTTTTACAAGCCCGTGAGGTAATTACTTCTCAAAATATTTATGTGAAAAATACCCTTTTAATAGATTACAACTTTAAAAAAGAATTTACAACTCTTATTGATAGTGGGGCGTATGTAAATTGTATACAGCAAGGAATTATACCTTCAAAATATTTTCATAAAACTACTCATAGTGTAAGATCTGCTAATGGACAGAAACTCCAAATAGTTTTAAAATTATCAAAAGCTTATATTGGTCAAAACAAGGTATGTATAGCAGATAGTTTTATCCTAGTAAAAGATATTACAAGCCAAATTATATTAGGCACCCCATTTATTAACAAAATATTTTCTATTTCAAGGATTGATCCAAACGGTATCATCGGAACTTTTGATAAAAAGAAGTGGTATTTCAATTTATAACTGAGCCATTTTCTAGAGTCTTAAACCAAATAAAAGATTGATTGAAATAAACATCAACATGTCAGCTTTCTTAAACAAGAAATTTATATTCTTAATATAGAGGAACTTTTGCAAAAATCAAAGTTACAGGAAAAGATTGATTTTATAAAAACCCAGTTTTCATTACAAATATGTAGTGACCACCCAAATGCTTTTTAGGATAAAAAAAAACATATTACTATCCCATATGAAGAGATTTTCAACGAAAAGGATATTCCAACTAGAGCTCGGCCATGCCAAATGAATTCTGAATACTTGGAATTATGAAAAACTTAAATTTCTACTCTTTTGCAAAAAGGTTTAATAAGACCTTCAAAGTCACCATGGTCATGTACTACTTTTTATGTTAATAAACATGCTGAACAAGAAATGGGAGTACCCAGACTTGTCATAAATTATAAACCCCTTAATAAGGTTCTAAATTGGATTAGGAGTCATATCCCTCATAAAAAGGATCTATTGGATAGACTCCATAATGCTATCATATTTTCGAAATTTGATTTGAAATCAGGTTATTGCCAGATTCAAATTTCTGAAGCAGATAAATATAAGACTGCTTTTAATATTTCAATGGGACAATTCTAATGGAATATAACGCCGGTTGGATTGAAAAATGCTCCATCCGATTTTCAAAAAATCATGAATGATATTTTCATGCCCTATAGTAATTTTACTATTGTATACATAGATGACATTCTAGTATTTTCTGAAAATATAGAAAATCATTTTAAGCATATTAATATTTTCAAAATAATTATTATTCTAAATGGTTTAGTTATATCCAAACCGAAAATGACACTCTTTCAAACTAGAGTTAGATTTTTAGGTCATAACGTTGAAAAGGGGAAAAACATTCCCATCAATAGAAGTATTGAATTTGCTTCCAAATTCCCAGATAAAATTACTGATAAAACCCAACTACAAAGGTTTTAGGAAGTTTAAATTATATATCTCCTTTTATAAATGATCTGGCCAAAGACACATCTATTTTATGCGACAGACTGAAAAAGATTCCCAAATCATGGACAGATGATCATACTCAGGCTGTCAAAAGAATTTAAGAGATGGTTCATAACATTCCATGTCTCACTTTAGCCAATCATACATGGCAAAAAATTATAGAAACAAATGCTTCAGAGATTGGTTACAGAGTCATTCTGAAACAATACTCTCTAGTTAATAAACAGGAGTATCTAGTACAATTCTATTCTGGCAAATGGAATACTAGTTAGAAGAATTACTCCACAGTGGCGAAAGAAAAACTTGCCATTGTCAAAAGTGTTCTTAAATTCAATGGTGATTTATATAATCAAACGTTTTTAATAAAAACTGATTGCCAATCGGCCAGATATGTTTAATAGAGATTGCAAGCATGATGTTTCTAAACAGATGTTTGCTACGTTGCAAGCTTTATTGGCACCATTTGATTTTGAAATCCAATACAAAAAAGGGTCAGATAATAGTCTCTCTAATTTTCTAACAAGAGAATACTTGAGTTAATAACTCTATTTATTTGCCTATATATAGGATAATGAGGTTGAGTGGTCACGGCAACCCTAACCTTTATAGAGGAATGGGCGAAAGAGGAGCTGGAAGAGGTAATACCCTCGTCCAAATGAAAAATAAAATGCTAATAGCCTCACACATTGCAGGATCATCCAACGTAGAAAAAGATCATCCAACATAATATGCTACCTTCGTATTCTGATGTTATAACAGTTGATCAAGAGGATACAAAACTATATGAATAACATGATCATAGAAAAGTTATACTTATATTGGATAATAAAGACTTTCAATGGAAGGATGATCCATAACAGTTAATGAGCAGGTATCTAGATACAGTATCATATATTGTACCTACTTATAAATCTCGAATGCATTATGAGGTAATACTCTCGCAATAGGTTCAGTTGATATACAACATTACTACCCAGGTCATACTAGGAAAATCTATATTTTTTTCAAGATCATTATAAAGAAACTATTTACTCAAGAAATCAGTACGTTCAGGGAAAGGGAATATTTCCACCCGGAACAAAAAGTCCAAGTAAAATATAATTACTGGGACTCTATTGACAGCTTTAATAAAGCCTTCTTATATGAGAATCCTAATAGGAAGCACTCATGGTTCATAAAAATATGTGCAAATATTTATAAACAGCACATACCCAATTGGTTTTATCAATGGTGGATTAATTATGGTCCATCAGTGTCAATTCGGCCCCAACCATTTAAAGGTTTATACACCGAATGGATCGAGGTCTCTCCCAAAGTTATAGAATGGAAAAAAGATGATATGTTAATTAATGGGATTATAAATATTCATTTCTTTTTAGAATTTTCTATCACATGGATCATTAAATGGTCAGTTGAAGTGGGTTATACCTCACATAATATTCCATTATTGCATAGAACTGTTCATACAAAGTTCTGGAATAAAATTGGTTCAAAAAACCAAAGATGGTAACACTCATGGTCAAGAACTAATAGATCAGATAAAGACCAAAAATGCTCATTAGAAGGAGCAAAAATAATTATCATAGCAGCCAGAGGGTCATAGCTCGCTCAAACAGATTGCTAGGAGACTCCGGATTAAAAAAAAGAGTACTTTCAAAATCAGAAATTATCGCTTCTTATATGGCAGAGGTTAAAAAAGACTTAATAAATAATCTGGAAGAAGAATCTCCTTCATCAGATATATCCATGGCTTCTGTCCACACTAAGGAAGAAGATGAAGACAATATCAATGTCTTGGGGGGAGAATCTCAACCGCCCTACGAAGACACCTTCAATATTAAGGAATATCTGAAGAAGTTTCAAGATAAAGTGAAAGAATCTTCCGGTTCAGACAAATCCAAAGGGAAAGAAAAAGTCTGAATAAAGATATAGGACCCAGCAGCATTATCTGCTGACGAAGAATCTACTTTATAAAAGCAGAATGTATTGTTAAACTACTTTAATAAAGTAAAGCGCATTATTGCGCATTATTATACTATTTGGACCCCATGTATTTTGGCCATTACTATTTATTTTTTGTCGATCACATGTAGTGGACCCCAATGTCGGTCACGTTTTGATAGTTTGTTTTATTTTGTTTAGGATTGATCCGCTATAAAAGGATCTCTCATTCTTAGTTAGAGGCAGATTTTGGCCAACTATTCTCTTTTGTAAAAACTATCTCTCTAAATAAACTTCGCAGTTTCAGTACAACTCTCTCTGTCTTCTGAGCACAACCTCAGGAACTTAGGTAATTTTAATTTTTTGTATTTTATTTATTTTAAATTTATATTTATATTTAGCCTAAATGAAAGGCTAAATATCTTGTGTTGGACTATGCTGCACTAGACCACTAGAAATTATGGTACTAATGCTTTAATTAGCAGAAACCCATGTGAAGAAATACTGAGGTTTGATAGAGAATAATCCAGACAGAATATCTGAAGCTCGGACTGATGGCCCTATTCAAGCCCGCTAAGCTATGGTTGCATTAGGGCATTTTTGGATATATATATATGTGTGTGTGTGTGTGTGAGAGAGAGAGAGAGAGAGAGATAACAATTACTTAATGTTTTCATAATCCATAAAGAACATAAAGTATAACGACTTCAAAATTGTTCCTCAACCCAAAAAATACAAAATAAATATAATTATTTTACGATCCCAAATAATATAATTTAAAGAAACAGTTCATCAGCTCACCTTAGGGCTCCAACATCTTATCAATCACAACCACAATCCATTTCCAAAATATCTTTTCTTTTTAGACTGTATATCTTCAGCTCCTTCTTGGCCATCTTCAGAGTCTCGGTCTCTAGATTATTTTTTATGTTGAGTATGACTTGGAGATTCATTTGTTGTTTAGAAAATAGCTATTGCATGTTGGGCAAGGTCATCTAATGGCGTTTGCATCTTAGCTTTTTTACTATCTCTATTTGATGCCCTAGTTTATTTATATTTTCTTTTAGTTTGAGCCATTTTATCTGCATACATGAGAAACACAAAAATTAACAATTAATTCGTTCATCAATCAAAATAAACAGGAAAAAAATACAATTGTTGATCAAACAAGTATAAAAAGTGAAAGAAATAATCCCCTTGATTATTTTCATTGATTGAATAGATATATATACAAGTTACAAAATAGGAGAATCCTATTCCTATTCTATTCCTAAAACCTTATTCTACCATAATTCTAACTATACAATTATGGTAAGTGTATATCCTAATTATGGTAAGTGTATATCCTAATCTAGGTAACAAATATACAACAATATACATAAATATACTTTCCTTAATATACAAATCTTGTCCACTATTTTGCTGCCCTAAAATCCCGTGATGGCTGGACGAGTTGGGCCATTGCTGGGCTGCCACTGTTTAATACGAGTTGGGCCATTGCTGGGCTACCACTGTTTAACACACCCCCGCAGTCATAGCGGGCGGTCTTCGAACGCTGAGACTGTCCCTAAAATCTCAAAGAGAACCGCTGGTAGACCCTTTGTAAAGATGTCTGCAATTTGATAACGAGACGGGACATGGCATACGCGAACGTGACCCTTTGCAACCTTTTCACGGACAAAGTGAATGTCCATTTCGATATGCTTAGTACGTTGGTATTGAACTGGGTTACCTGAAAGGTATATGGCACTAATGTTATCGCAATATACCAAGGTTGCCTTCTGAATGGGACAATGAAGCTCCAAAAGCAAATTACGTAGCCAACATGATTCGGAGACCACATTCGCTACCCCTCGATATTCTGCCTCTGCACTTAAGCGTGATAGAGTTGCCTGATGCTTTGCCGACCAGGAGACCAAGTTGTTGCCAAGGAACATACAGTAGCCAGAAGTCGACCATCTGGTATCGGGACAACCACCCCAATCAGCATCCGTGTAAGAGACAAGTGTAGATGTAGATGAAGGATACAAGTGCAATCCATAGTCCAGTGTCCCCTGAATATACCGAATGATGCGTTTGATTGCATTCATGTGCTCAACTCTGGGATCATGCATGAATAAACACACCTGCTGAACCGCATACGTAATATCCGATCTGGTAAAGGTAAGATACTGGAGTGCCCCTGCAAGACTGTGATAGCGGGTCGGGTCTTCGTATGGTGCACCTGCTGCGGTACTCAGCTTGGGGTTTGCATCAACTGGCGTGGAAGTGGACTTACATGAATACATCCTAGCCCTCTCTATGATCTCAGCAGCATACTTTCGTTGAGACAAAAACAAGCCACCTGAATGACGCTTGACGGCAATCCCCAAAAAATAACTCAAAGGCCCTAAGTCTTTCATAGCAAACTCAGAACTGAGCATGGTCATGATAGACTGGCGCAAGGCATCGGAAGAGGCGAACAAGATGATATCATCCACATACAACAGAATATAGGCCAAGGACGAACCACGGCGGTAGATGAACAAGGAATTATCTGACCTGCTGTGAGTGAACCCAATAGTTGAAACAAAGTCAGCAAACCTCGTGTACCAGGCCCTTGGAGACTGCTTAAGCCCATATAAGGACTTCTTCAACAAACATACATGATGAGGACGGTTTGGATCCCTGAAACCCAATGGCTGATGCATATAGACTGTTTCCTTGAGATCACCATGTAGGAAAGCATTCTTGACATCCAACTGATGAATTGGCCAAGTCTTTGAAAGAGCCAAGCTAAGCACAGTGCGAATGGTAGCCGGTTTGACCATCGGACTAAACGTCTCACCACAATCTATCCCAACCTGCTGAGTCTTACCATCACCAACAAGTCGCGCCTTATGTCGAGCAAATGACCCATCTGAATTCTCCTTATGAGCAAAAATCCACATAGACCTGATAACATTAATACCATATGGACGGGGCACCAACTCCCACGTCTTATTATCAATAAAAGCATTATATTCATCAGTCATAACAATTTTCCAATTAGGGTCTTTTAATGCGGACACAGGATTGCGGGGCAAGGGGGATTTAGAGACATCAGAATGTAAATTAAAATGTCTTTTAGGTGTAAAAATACACAGCTGACTACGAGTGACCGGTCTATGACTCGAGTAAGAATTGAGGGAATTTTGGGAATTTTCTGGGCTCGGGACGGACTGGCCAGCAGGCAGTGGGCCTGCTGGCCCAAATCGATAACTGGAAGCCTCGTCTAGAGCAGTTCCAGAATTGGGCTGGATTGGCCCAATTGCTGGAACTGTTCCAGTCACTGGAATTGCTGGGCTTGGCGGTACTGTGGGTCCAGCGGGCAGTGGGCCCGCTGGAGGATTTTGGGTACGGGAGATGTCCGAAAAATTCCGAATAATATACGAGGATATTTGGTCGTCCAAAAATTTATACGACTTAGGTTCGGGATTATGAACTTTCGTAAACGGGAATTGAGTTTCATCAAAGATGACATGGCGATTGATTATGATTTTCTTGGAGGATAAAGCAAAATACTTATAACCACGATGATTCGATGGATAACCCAAAAATACACACGGGGTAGACCGAGCCTGAAGTTTGTTAATTATGGTGGATGGGAATAACGGATAACACAAGCACCCAAAAATCCGAAGATGAGAATAAGAAGGGTTCTTATTATATAGGATTTTGAGGGGAGAAGAATACGTCAGACCTTTAGAAGGAATTATGTTAAGAAGAGATATGGTCATTTGTAGAGCATGATGCCAAAAATATGGAGGTATGGAGGCATGAATTAAGAGAGTTCGGACAATGTTATTTATGGAACGAATTTTGCGTTCGGCCTTCCCATTTTGTGAAGATGTATGAGGACACGAAAACTGAAAATTGATCCCATTTTTAGCACAGAATTCCCGAAACTCCCTATTGTCATACTCTTTCCCATTATCACATTGAATATTTTTTATTTCTCTTTCGAATTGAGTACGAATGAACGCTCTAAATTTGATGAAGACGGAAAACACTTGTGATTTATTCGCAATTGGAAACGTCCACAAAAATCTAGAATAATCATCTATAAAGAGAACATAATATCGATGACCCACTGAACTAAGAACAGGAGACGTCCATAAGTTGCTATGAATAATATCAAATGGCATTGAAGTATGAGAATTGGAGTCTACAAATGGCAACTTAACAATTTTTCCTAATGAACAAAACTGACAAAGTGGAGTACGACTCGTACCCTTACAGGAAATAAAGCTATTTTTATCTAAAACTAATAAAATAGAAGATCCCGGATGACCCAGACGAGCATGCCACATGGAATGAGAGATGGCTGCAAAAGCTGACGGCAAGGTTTGACTCGATGGACTGAAACCAGGCATGATAGGATACAGATCCCCCTACTATCACACCTCATGAGATGACTCCCCGTCTTGAAATCCTTCATAGAGAAACCAAAAGGATCAAATTCAACGGAAATGGAATTGTCAGTAGTGAACTTCCGGACAGATACTAAATTTTTAATCAATTTAGGAGCATGTAAAGTATTTTTCAAGAGAAGGGGTGGATTGGGGGGAGACAACGTTTTCTGACCATAACCCTGAATTGGAATAGAGTTGCCATTACCAACAATTATACCCCGAGGGGTGCTCAAATTGGAATAAGAGGAGAGAGTACCTGATTCGAAAGTCATGTGAGTAGTGGCCCCGGTGTCCATGTACCAATTTGGGTCCGGTTGAGTCAACCCCAACGTGTGCATCGCAGCCTCGATATCAGTCTGAGTGGGGCCTGCTGTATGATGGGCTTGCGGAGGTCGGGGCCCAAGAACTCCTATCCGTGATGGAGTTGGGTCGTAGCCGCTGGAGTTGCTGTTGTTGGGCCACTAGCCAGTGGGCCGCCAATGCTGGGTGTTGGGCCTGGACTGTTGGCCAGCCCACTGGCCACTGGAACTTGCTGCTGGATGGTAAGGGTTGTTGGCCCACGGCCCACTGCCCCAGCCCCACTGCCATGGGCCCCACTGCTGGGCCCCACTGCTGGGCCTAGGGGGTGGTGGGCCACTGTTCCTTGGATGGGACCCACCGCCTGCTTGTTGACTACCGGAACCGCCACCAGAACCGCCGCGTTTGCCCCCGCGGTTTTTGTTATTATTCTTGCCGATTATTATGGTTTTGGCCCGAATTATTCACAAAACCCGAAGAACTAGGAGAGGACACCACCATGAAGACGGGGCTTGCTCCGGTAGCCTCCTTTTTAGCCAAACCCGCTTCTTCCAAAGTAAGCATGGAGCGGGCTTGATAGAAGTCAGGAAGAGGGTTGCTTTGGCGAAGGAGAATTCCAACCCCATTATAGGCCTCCGAAAGACCGGCAACCAACTGTAGAACTAGACGATTATTCGTTATTGGTGCGCCAACATTACGAAGTTGATCCGCCAACTCCTTTAATTTCTTGCAATATGCAGAAACGTTCGGAAATTCGTCCATTCGAACGAGAGAGAATTCCTGCTCGAGTGTGACGACACGTGAATGTTGGTTTTCTTGGAATATGTCACGCAGTCTATTCCATGCAGCCATAGCCGTGGTATCCGGCTCAATAATCGTCTGTAGAAGGTCCACTGAAATAGTGGCATAGATCCACCGGAGAACGGTAGCATCAAGTGTAATCCATAACTCAGGATCCTCCGCATGAAGGGGTCTAGCGGGAGGAATGATGTGATGAAGAACTTGATAAGAGATAGCGTGAATTTTAAACAACTCCGCCCACATCGCATATTGGACGTTTTCCATCTCAAGGACAATAGGGATACAGCTCTTGATATTGGAAACCGTGAGGGCAGGGTGATAATTGTTCTTAGACATATTGAAAGAACAAAGAAGGAAGGGTAATTTAAGAGAGGTTTTGGAGAGCGGAAGACAAATATTGAAAGAGAAACCCGAGGGGGGGTGGGGTGTCTCGGCCAACACAAAGAGAGGACAAAAGTTGGGAGAGAAAAACTTTTGTGAAACCTAGTCTCTTGATACCATGAAAGAAATAATCCCCTTGATTATTTTCATTGATTGAATAGATATATTTACAAGTTACAAAATAGGAGAATCTCATTCCTATTCTATTCCTAAAACCTTATTCTACCATAATTCTAACTATACAATTATGGTAAGTGTATATCCTAATTATGGTAAGTGTATATCCTAATCTAGGTAACAAATATACTACAATATACACAAATATACTTTCCTTAATATACAAATTTTGTCCACTGTTTTGCTGCCCCAAATCCCGTGATGGCTGGACGAGTTGGGCCATTGCTGGGCTGCCACTGTTTAACAAAAAGTATTGAAGTTGTTGCAACAAGTGATGAACATATTGCAATAGCTAAGAAAGTTGTTGTAACATGTAAGCAGTTGTTGCAACATATTCCTCAATTGTTGGGAAAAAACAAACAATTGCAACCACTTCCTCATAAACAACCTCATCTTCTGTTTGATTTTTTCAAAAGCTGTGAAATCTGTTGCAACAACTACCTCAGTTGTTGCAACAACCTTAGCAATTGTTTTAATCTTATCGAATAGTTGAGGAATCGGTTGCAACAACTATTGGAAAAAATCAAAATAGTTGCAAGCCTTTTTTTCCTATATCATATGAGGACAACAAGAACAATAACAGCAAAAACGTCTATTTTACTACATGTGTACGCTATTTACAAACACACAACCATAACAAGTTACAAAATACACCAAAGAAGGGTTTTTAAACATGCAACCTCGGCAGTTCTTTGTTTTTGTCAAACAAGTACAAAAGTTGTTGCAATAGCTTCCTCAGCTGTTGGAAAAACTCAAAAAAAGTGCAAGGCCCTTTTTCCTTAACCATAGAAGGAGAACAAGAACAAGAACAACAAAAACCTAAATTTCATAATCAGATATGCTCAGATACGTTATTTACAAACACACAACCACAACAAGTTTAACAAATACACCAAATAAGAGTTTCTTAAGCATGAAAAAACAAGATAAACAACTTTGAAGAGAAACTCATGTTCTTTTTTCTTAAACATGAAAATAAACAACTTTGAAGAGAAACTGATGTTCTTGTTCTTGTTCTTGTTCTTGTTCTTGTTCTTGTTCTTGTTCTTTTTCTTGTTCTTCTTCTTCTTCTTCTTTAACCAAAATCATCATTTTCAGTGATTGATTTCAAAACCTTAACTTTTTTAGCCAAGTGAAAGAGTAAAAACAATTACCTGAGAGAGGAACGACGAAGCAGCAGCAGAAAAATGGAGGAGCAGCTGTAGAAAAATCAGATGAAAAAAGAAGAAGAAGAAGAAGAGCAATTTGCTGGAGTATAAGAGAAGAGGAAGAAGAACAGTTCGTAGTGGTTTGTTTTACATTGAAATAGCAGTTCTTTTTTAAGTTTTGAGATAAATGGGTTGGGGTGTAGGGTTTAAATATGGGTGTTTTTATATTTTGAAAAAGTTTAACAAGTTTTTAATATTATATTTTGGCTCTTATTTAACTTAATTAAAATTAAAGCGGGTTTTGACCATCCAAGTCAAACTTGTCACATTTTCTAATTTCAATACTTGAAAGTAACTTTTAGTTCATTATTTCCTCTGTCTCAATTTATGTGGCGTCATTACATTTTATTTCGTTCAAAATAAATGTCACATTTCCTTATATGACAACGATTTAATGACATCATCTCTATTTTACCCTTGTTGGGTTCCACTTAATTATAAAAATATTCTTATTGTAAAGAAAAGAACAAAATCAGACACTAAAGTAAGGTGAATTTGGTAAATATAACAAAATCTTTCTTTTTTATTTCTTAAACTATGTCCGGTCAAATAATGTCACATACAAAGGAAATATATATTTACAGCTAGCATTAAGGCAAGTCTTCATCATCTCTTTTCCAGTTAGCTAGTCTTCAATTAGCTCAATGCCTATATAAGGACATTAGATTTACAATATATACATAGTTAACAATATGGGAATAAAAAACTTTTTACCTAAAAGTGTCGTTCTCTTTGTGATCCTTAGACTTCACTTCTCCTCTGATCCCTTTGTTGTGGCATCCACCTCCACAAATTCCATTTGTGACATAACTCCCTTCCCTAGTTTTTGCAAATATTTTCTTCGTCACAATGAGTCCACAAACACATATAACTCTGGAAAGTTGTCTATCCACCTATCCTTATCAGCAACTACACATTTTCTCAATTTAATCAATAGTTACTTAAACTCCAAAAATGCATCTAATTATGATCAAAGTACCATCTATGTGCTCCAAGATTGCCAATTACTCCTTGACCTAAATCTTGATTTCTTATCCAATGTCAACGGCATTACCAGCCAAACAGGAAATACCCTTAGAGGTTCAAAATTTGATGATGTAGAAACATTGCTTAGTGCATCCATAACCAATCAACAAACTTGTTTGGATAGCCTTCAAATCACTCCTTCAGCTTCAAACATAAAAAATGACATTTTCGGTATACTTACTAATGGTAGCATGATGTATAGCGTCTCTCTCGCGCTATTTAAAAACGGTTGGCATCCTAATCGTTCACCTGCCAAAAGCAGGTTTCTACGCGATGAGCAAAGTTGGAGGGAGAAAATGATTTTCGAGAGAAGTAGAGGGGGACGAAAACTCTTGCAAATTTGTGGAAGTGCGGTCAACATGACACAAATGGTAGTGGTAAATCAAGATGGATCTGGGAATTACACAACCATTAATGACGCCATTGCAGCTGCACCAAATAATACGAAAGCAGGCAACGGTTATTACATGATATATGTAGTTGCTGGTGTTTACCAAGAGTATGTTTCCATTGCTAGCAACAAGAAGTATTTGATGATTGTTGGTGATGGCATTAATAAGACCATTATCACAGGTAATCGCAGCGTAGTTGATGGATGGACAACCTTTAATTCTGCCACGTTCGGTAAGTATTGAATTGCTAATTTAATCTTCAAGTTATCAATAAGCATTATTGGATCTCTAGTGTCTATGATCTTTTATAATTATTTGGTTCAAAATAGTTTTTTTTTTCAAATACTAAAGACACTAGTTCTTTTTCAAACTTACCCTTGCTACTCCCTCCATCTCAAATTATCTTGTCGTTTTTTTGTTTTACACGACTCTTAAAAAATATTAATTAGGAGGGGTATATGGTCTATTTTACTCTTATTTATGTCTACGTTATAATCTATCTCAATTAATATTTACTATATTTATGTGTCATCTCCATAAATATCAAAATTCTACTTGGGTAAATTAATGGAGAAAAAATAATTAATTATGTCTTAAACTTCTAAAACAATAAATAATTTTACTCAACTATTTTTAGTAACCACAACAGATAATTTTAGACGGAGGAGGCGGAGGGAGTAACAAATAATCTACACAAATTTCTCAAAAGTCTATTTAATTTCGTATGACTAATTTGAGACGGGATAAAGTTTAACACAGTCAATTACGTTCTTAGTTAATGCATGTTCCAAAATAGCCTATTTAATAGGTGTGCAAAAGGCTAAACATTTTATGTTATTCATATGAGGGAATTTTATTAAGCATAAAATGAGAATGTTAAAGAAAACATTTGCTAAATATGTGTGTGTATATAAGGTGTTATTATTTTTGAAACATTTTGACCAAAAACATTAAGACACGTAAGTCGAAACAGAACGAGTAATATTTATGGTAGAGATTTAATATAATCTCCTTATAAGTTATCTTATTGTTGGAAATACTTTTAAACCATTCATGCATAGAATTTAAACTCATTTAAAAATAAATGATGCAGTTGTGGGTGGGCAAGGATTTCTGGGGGTGAATATTACGGTTCAGAACACAGCTGGAGCAACAAAACACCAAGCAGTAGCAGTTCGTAATGGTGCTGATCTATCCACATTTTACAATTGCAGTTTTGAAGGGTATCAAGACACTTTGTACACACATTCACTGAGACAATTCTACAGGGAATGTGACATATATGGAACAGTCGATTTCATATTTGGAAATGCTGCAGTAGTTTTCCAAAACTGTAACATATATCCTCGACTTCCATTACAAGGCCAGTTTATTGCAATTACTGCACAGGGCAGGACTGATGTAAACCAGAATACTGGCACATCAATTCATAATTGCACTATACAAGCTGCGGCGGATCTAGCCTCAAGCAATGGCACTACAAAGACATATTTAGGTAAAGTTGAAGTGGACTGTTATCTCATCTAAAAGTTTAAACTATTAAACAGTGGATGGTCATGAGACACCCTACCTTCGCATTTCTCTGATACTATATTAAAGTATGTTATTATATCATATAAAATCTACGTAAATGGTAAGAGAGAGAACACTTATTTACTTAATTTTATCTCTAACAGGTAGGCCATGGAAGGAGTATTCTAGAACAGTTTATATGCAATCTTTCATGGATAGCTTGATAAATCCTGCTGGTTGGGCAGCTTGGTCTGGCGATTTTGCACTAAGTACGTTATATTATGCTGAATATAACAACACAGGCCCTGGATCGAACACGAGTAATAGGGTAACTTGGCCTGGTTATCATGTGATTGATAGCACAAACGCTAGTACCTTCACAGTTTCCAATTTTATAGTAGGGGATTTTTGGCTGCCTGACACAACAGTCCCTTATACTGGTGGTTTACTCTCAGCAAAAATGTTTATGACCCTCTATTAATTTATTTGATCTGTTTATGAACTTCGTATGGTTGCACCATCTGAATCTTTGAACAAGTTGTTATGTTTTTCTTTTACTGAGATCTCTAGCTCTGAGCCTTGCATATTTTCGTTTCCAATTTTAAGCTTTAGTTTATTGTGCCAAGTTAAAAGCTGGAAGAGGAGACAAAACTTTGCAAACATGTTTAACTTGTAGGGAAATGTTGTTTAGAGTATATCTGTATTATTAGATCAGGGAAAGAGGATGTTTTTCACTGCCATTAGGGAAGAGAAGAAGTTCTCTTTATACACTACTATAAGAGGTGATGATCAAGAGATGAGACTTAACAAGCTGAGGGCTTAACTATATCAGGATAACCTTAAAATAAATTTACAATTATCTTAATGATAATACAAATATAATATGCGGTTAATGAAATTCCTTAACACGCCTGTATTGATCAAAATGTACCTGGTCATAAGATTGGCACACGTGGCAGGGAAGAATCAAGACAGAGACAAGTAGAAAGGTCCGGAGACTGTGCCCGGTAAGAAGAAGCACTATGCAAATCCGTTTCCAGATACGAGTGTCGGACATCCTTCCGAACACACACAAAACATCGCGAGCCGAAGAGTCATCCAATGTATTCGGTATACGACATTTGAAGATAACCATGCACCCCAACATTTAAGGGATCACGATTTATCCTATCTCATGAACCAACATTTAAGGGATAACGATTTATAATTCATGATCTTCACGTCAGTAATGGCTAGTAGCATTACTAAAAAACCAGGATATCGCGACGGACAACTTTCGTAGCTAAACAGTAAAATCCGTCGCAATCTTATTTAACGACGGACTAGCAACGGATTATTATAAATTTTTGTTAGCTACGAGCAATATAGCGACGCATTAGCGATGAAGTTCGTAGATAATTCCATTTTTTTTTAGTAGTGTACGTCCATAGAAAGCAGTCAAAAGGATTTTTACCTTTTTTAAAAAAAAATTGTTAAAGGTAGTCCAAAGGAAATGTTGAAAATCATGTACTCCCCAAAGTTAAATTATTTTAAATAGAGAAAGTTGATATTCGTTTTTGGACAGATCAAAAAAGAAATGATGTCATATAAATTGAGATAAATAAAGTAGTCAATTATAATTACTTTCTTCGGATAAAAAATAGTGTCCATTTAGCCTTTATTTTTTATTCAAAAAGAGTGTACACTTAATAAATTAAGAAAAAATTAACCTTACTTTTTCAGATTTTCTCTTATTAAGTATTAGATGAGTAAATCCAAATACATATTCAATTAGAGGCATTTTAGTCAAATTATTTATTTTTACCTAAAAATTAATATTTTTTAAGAGATGTGCAAATGGCTAATGGACACTCTTTTCGATCCGCAGAGAGTATCTTTTTATTTGTTATAACGTGATTACGGTATAATCTTCGGTGTCATATTTGGTTGCAGATGCATAAATACATAGTTTGATAATTTCTATTTTAAATAAAAGGTAATTATTAAAAATTTGAATACTTTTTTAGATGAACATGTGAATAAGTTCTAATATATGACAAATATATGTATATATAAGAATTATTAAAAATGAACAAAGAGAATGTAAAGTCACTAATAATGAACCATAAAGTTACCACCAATTCTTTGCTCTTATGTGAGAATTGAAGAGTGCACCCACTCAATTTATATATTGATTGAGTAATTACTTGGCTAGACAAACAAGTAAAATTATATTTTTTTTATTTCTCATTCGGTCTCTAATATATGTGTTGGAGCCCGATAAAATTCAAATTCGCATCGAAAAATCTCACATTGAAGGGACAAGCGCTTCCTAACAAAAATGACTTCATACCCAGAAGAACTCGAAGTCGAGACTTTATACGCAATTAAACCTAAATCTAATTATAAGGTGGCCTTCGAAACAGGTTTAAAGTGTCTTTTCTTTATTTTATTTTTCTTCTTCCATTATACCAGGGAATTAGGAAATTGATAGGGAAAGGAAAACAATGAAAATTTAAAGTTGAATTCTATTGGGACATAAATTTTATTTGTAAAAAGATATTTAAAATTTTATGAATGGAAACTGCTACTTTTTTTTTATCAAATGAAATTTTTTTATTCAACCAAGTAATTAGTTGAAAGAAATAATCCCTTAATTATTTTCATTAATTGAAAGGCTATATATACAAGTTACATAATAGGAGAATCATATTCCTATTCTATTCCTAAAACCTTATTCTATACATTTATGGTAATACACTAATTATGGTAATACAATACTAATTATATTACAACCTTACCTAAACTAGGATACTAAATATTTACCATAAATTACACATAATAATCAGCCCATCCGAGGGCCAATCTGTGAGCATAGCCGAGACCTAATATACACAATATACACATGTATATTGTGTGTATATTGTGTATATTTAACACACCCCCGCAGTCATAGCGGACGGTCTTCGAACGCTGAGACTGTCCCTAAAATCTTCAAAAAGGACCGAGGGAAGACCCTTTGTAAAGATGTCGGCAATTTGATATCTCGACGGGACATGGCATACGCGAACTTGACCACGGGCAACCTTTTCACGGACAAAGTGAATGTCCATCTCGATATGTTTAGTGCGTTGGTGCTGAGAACCGGATTACCGAAAGGTAGATGGCACTAATATTATCGCAATATACCAAGGTTGCCTTCTGAATGGGACAATGAAGCTCCAAAAGCAAATTACGTAACCAACATGATTCTGAGACCACATTGGCTACCCCTCTATATTCAGCCTCGGCACTTGAGCGGGATAGAGTCGCCTGATGCTTCGCTATTGGAAATGTCCATAAAAATTTAGAATAATCATCCAAAAAAAGAACATAATATCGATGACCCATAGAACTAGGAACAGGAGACGTCCATAAGTCGCTATGAATAATATCAAATGGCATTAAAGTATGAGATTTTGAGTCTACAAATGGCAACTTAACATTTTTTCCTAAAGAACAAGATTGACAAATTGGAGTACGACTCGTACCCTTACATGAAATAAAACTATTTTTATCTAAAGCTGACAAAATAGAGGACCCCGAATGACCAAGACGAGCATGTCCAAGGAAGGAGAGATGGCTGCAAAAACTGATGGCAGGGTTTGACTCGATGGACCGGGACTGGGTGTGATAGGATAAAGATCTCCCTACTATCACACCTCATGAGAGGACTCCCCGTCTTGAAATCCTTTACAAAGAAACCAAATTGATCAAATTCAATAGAAACGGAATTGTCAGTAGTGAATTTACGAACAGAGACTAAGTTTTTAATCAATTTGAGGGCGTGTAGGGTATTTTTCAAGATAAGAGGGGGATGAGGGGGAGACAATATTTTATGACCATAACCACAAATTGGAACAGAATTGCCATTACCAACAATTATACCGCGAGGGTTGCTCAAATTGGAATAAGATGAGAGAGTACATGAATCGGATGTCATGTGGGTAGTGGCACCGGTGTCCATATACCAATTCGGGTCCGGTTGAGTCAAACGCAGTGTGTGCATCGCGGCCTCGATATCTGTCCGAGTGGGGCCTGCTGTGTGATGGGCTTGCAGGGGCCGAGGCCCAAGCACCCCTGCTTGCGGTCTCGGCCCGATCGTTGTTGTCAGAATCGGACCAGGACCGACCGGGGGCACGGGACTGCTGCCGGGATTGCCACCGCTTGTTGGGTGGCACACGCCGTTGGGAGGTAAACTGGCTGGGCCCAAACTGTTGTTGTGGGGCCCACTGCCACTGCATAGGGGCATAGGGGCCCACTGTGGGCCCAAAACTATTGTTGTTGCTGCTGACCACCGCGAGGACCCCCACTGCCACCACCATAATAATCAGCCCATCCGAGGGCCAATCCGTGAGCATAGCCGAGACCTAATATATGTGTATATTGTGTATATTTAACATTAGTTTATACACAATCAGCTCTTTCTTTGACTTAAAGCCAGTCGTCATGAATTCTATCTAACTATTACATAGATCAATTGATAGCCTATATAGGATAAGTATTTAAATTAGCTAACAGACGACTCCATTTACAAATCTTTTTGCCCTTTGATACGTAATTACAAGATGATACCTCTAATGACCTGAAAGGATGGTCTAGACTTGGCCTGAAATCTGCTTGCATTTCTTTCTGCCCAGATCTGGTACACAGTGGCTGCTACAATTAATCCCATTATACTTGCTCTAGGCATGTTATTGTTGACATACTTTGATAATCAATCTACCTTGGTGCCCACCCAAGTGAGTAAAGTGGACCATATGAACCTTGAGTACATGGAGGCAAACAAAAGATGTTCCATTGTTTCCACCTCTAATGGCTTGCATAGAGCACAACTCTCAGATAATTGTGTTCCCCATTTGGCCAGTCTGTCTGCAGTAGCTAGTCTATTCTGTACTGCTAGCCATATCATGAATTGATGCCTTGGAATTGCACCTTTTAGACAGAACTAGGTTTCTCCAATCAGCTCTAGGGTGTTGAGGAATGAGTGAGATATATGCCTCTTGATACTGAAATTTCCTCCAACTGAGAACTGCTCAAGATAACTTATAGGATCTGCATTAGGGAACCAATTTCTAGCATCAAAAATCTTCCTAACAAGTCAGCATGCTTGCTTAGGAGTTGCAAGTTCAGTCAGGTCTCTATCTTTGATGTAGAAACTATGTATCCATTGTACCCAAAGAGTTTTCTTCTTGTGAGATAATGCACATAATAATTTGCATATGGCAGCTTTGTTCCAGGTTTCAAAATTAGTAACATTGAGACCACCGGCTGATCTTGGAAGACACATGGTATCCCAAGAAACCAGAGCCTTCTTGGAGTTTTCATTACTGCCTAACCAGAGGAAAACTCTACATGTTGTCACTATTGCAATGACCTTTTTGGTAGAAGAAATACTGAGCCCAATAGATTTGCATTTCAAAAATAATACTCTTAATCAACTTTAGCCTACCACTGTATGATAATAACTTTAAAGATGAACACCTGATTCTGGCAATAATTATCTCAACTAGAGGCATACATTGTTGAATGGTAAACTTCCCGGAGGACAAAGGCACACCTAAATATTTGAAAATAGTAAATTTCATATCCTGTAGTAATTGTTCCTTAAAATCCTGACCCCGGCAACATAGAAAGAACTCTTGTCTAAATTAGCATGTAATCCAGAGACAGCTTGTCTAAATTAGCCTGTAACCCAGATACAGTTGAGAAGTGCTCAAAATTGCATCATTAATTGAATGGATCCCCTATCTTCTCTACAACACATGATCAGATCATTTGCAAAGCATATATGGACCAGTTCTTGTTTGGCGCATTTAGGGTGATAGTTAAAATTAGGGTCATGTCTTAGCTGCTTGAGGGACCTGTTCAAATATTTCATAACCAGCATAAACAAATAAGGTGACATAGGATCTCAGTCCCTTCTTAGCTTGAAACACCTTAGTTAGACCACCACTAATCAATAAAGAATAACTAATGGTTGTAACATATGTCATGATCCACTCCACCATCTTGTTAGGAATCCCAAACTCTATCTGTATCATCCTTAGAAACCTTAATTTTACAAGGTCATAGGCTTTTCTGATGTCTATTTTCATGAAACATCTTGGGGAGACATGCTTCTGGCCATACTCTTTCTCTAATTCATGTGCAACAATAACACTATCTAGGATGTTACTCCCCTCTATGAATGGTGATTGTGATGACCCTACTAAGTAATCAACTACAGTTTTCAGTTTGCCAGTCATAATCTTGGAAATCAATTTGTACATATTAGAGCAACAGGCAATAGGTCTAAAATCTTTTACATAATATGGAGTAGTCACCTTAGGTACTAGAGTGAAAGTAGTGCAGTTTATGCTCCTAAGTAATTTTCCATTCTCAAAGAATTGTAATACAACATGTGTTACCTTTTCTCCAACCACATGCCAATATTCTTTGAAAATTCTGCAAGAAAGCCATCAATTTCAGGGGCATTGTCACTAGGCAGGTTTTGCAAGGTGAAGATGATATTTTCTCTTACAACTGGCACTAGCATCTGCCTCTCTATTGTTCGGGAGTTGAGCAGGGGTCCATCCCTAGCAATATTAGGATCAATACAGGGTAGTACTGCAGCAGATGTTCCCAAAAGTTGTTTGAAGAATGTGGTGAACTCGTGCTTATCAAATTGGGGTTTGTGACTCTGAATACCTTAGCCATTGCAAATGTATGCCACTTCATTTCTAGCCTATCTTGCTCTGAGGTGTGCATGGAAGAACTTAGTTTTGGTCTCCATGTGCAATCCATGTTGCCCTGGACTTCTGTCTCAACACTTGTTCATGTAGTCCATCCCACTTCTGGATTTGTAGTAGTAGTTCTCTTTCAGTATTGATAAAGGAATCATCAAATAGGTTAGCCTTCAAATTCTCTTAGAATCCAGTAATTGTTCCCTTCACCAATCTTACCTTCAAGAGATGACAATTCTTTGTTCAGATACTTGGATTGTGTACCCAAAGCTTGCAACTTCGTCCCGACCCTGAACATGGTATGTTCAGGTATGTGTTGACCCTAAACCTAACTGACCAGGTAGTGGTTGTGTTACATCTAGCTCAATGAGCATTCTTGCATAAGAAAGTCTCTTCTTCAGCAGTTAGCCTATCTGTGCATACAGGATTCCCAATGAAACTTGCAATTCAACCAAGATTCTCAGTAGACCAGTATTCAACAGGTAAGTTGGGAAAAAGACTTTCGATTCTTCACTTCAAGGAGTAGAGTCGCTGCCCAACCCTACCTATTTACCCACAAAGGCATTTGTCTAATCGACTCTTTCCCCATCTAGAAACTAGCAGACCATTGCTTTAGCACTATAGGTCGAAAGTCAAATGTATAGGGTCCATTGTGAAGAACATCCATCTTATCATGTTCATTCGCAAATCTAAATATGAAATATCCCTCCTCATGCAGAAAAACCCTTGGTGTTGCAACAAAATTCCAAATCGCATACACAAATTTAAGCATCTGTTTGAAGGGGTTTCCCAACTACATATCCAATCAGGGCACTGTCCCATTTCCTTTTCCATCAAGTTCAGTTTAACAGTCTTATTACCATCCTTAAGTACCGGAGGATAGTAGCTAAGCTTCTTACCTCGATTGGGAGCTCGATTATTAATCTTGGGTTTTGTCATAGCATTTGCAGCACTACCAGATGAAAAAATGAGCATCCTCGCTGCCTGAGTTTCACCTGCTTCATTATCAATCGTAGGCACTGGGGTCACTGTCGCTGGAGGAATATGTTCTCTGAGAAACTCCTTTGGTTGGAGCCTGTTGTACCTTTGAAGTGCTCGCCTCTGTCATCCAGTGCCCCAGTTGCATCGAGCATCGAAGCCAGGACTTGAGGCACTCCGGTCTCTGCGGTTACTATTCTATTTGCATCATCCGGTCGTACTACTGATATCTCCTTGTTCGTAGTCGTTGCCGATACTGGTTGGGTAGTTTCGTTGCTGGAGGATTCTTTACAGGCCAGCTTGCGTAAACTACATTTAAACATTGTGATTTGCATGTAATATTTGACTAGAGGATTGGAAAGGCTGGCTTAAATTTGAGAACCGTACATTCTACCATAATGGATCTCTTCTACCGCTAACATATTATGTGCCCATATAATTTATTTTTTTATGACAAGGGAACCCGCAACCGCTACCCTTCGGGTGCGCATAGGGTAAACTCCGCTCCTGTGTAATACTTTGCTAACCACACAAGAGAAATAACCCACACTGCGCATGTAATTTTTTTTTTTTTTTACAAAACGATGCAAGATGATACCTCTTGGTTGAAGGTTTCTCTAGCACCGGGAGCAAGTGTATAGGACAATAAGTACTGAAAATTTTAATACTTGGCGTATACAAACCTGCATCAGGTACCAATTTCCAAGTTCGTGAATGATAGGTTCACAATCATCTATGTAGCAGCAACAACACTCAATTTTTGAAAGGTCAAAAATCATTTTTTTACATTTCTCTCCATGTTGCAGCAACAGGGTAATGTCTCAGAACATCAGAGACAAAATAGAGAAGTTTAGGCTACGATACAACACTCAAAAATATTCCAGCAATTTTGAATCCTTCAAACAAATACAGAAATCGAAAAATATACCGACTGCAAAAGCATATGCCCAAAATGATCATCTACTGAACTCAAGGAAATCTCTTCATTAACTTTAAACAGCAGCAGGAGTTTTGCTGTCAATGGACTTTAGCACTTCTTCGCCCATTTCCTTGCACCCCGCCAATTTCTGAAAACATGTATTGCAGCTCATTCAGCAAGTTTGATATGAAAGTATTAGTTACTAATAATTCAGCATTCAAATTGGCCACACCTATACGTAAGAGGTTTAGAATTAAAAAAAAAAAATTGTTTGTTGGATAATTGTTGAATGCCCCATTGTCTATCAAATGCGAGATCGGACAGATGAAAATTTACAATCAAGAAGCATTGAGATCTTAATGAACTCCCTCCCCAACCCCCCTTCCTTTTGCTGAAGAAGAATTAGAGATCAGCTAAATCCCAAGGAGAAAAAATGTTGTTGGCAATTTAGTAATAGAGAGATTTAATGTTGGATAAAACTCACATGTCCTGCTGAGTGAATGTCACCAGTACGAAATCCTCGATTTAAGGTATCTAAAACAGCTGCTTCAATTCTCTGAGCAGCCTTGTCCTCACCTAGGCCAAATTTCAAAAGCATAGCAGCACTGTTGCTAAAGGGTTTGCTTTATCCTGCATGTTTAAAATTAGTGTGATACACATAAATTGTACTCCCTCTGTCCCATTTTACGTGAAGGTGTTACTGTTCGGAGGGTCAAACAGTTTTTTCTTTGACCACAATTTTCTCAAACATTTTTTAAAAATATTTTGAATCATTAGCTATGTTGACTTGCATTACTTTTCATGTAGTTTTCAAATATGTAAATTTTATTTCTAAGAATCTATACCATAATTCATAGTCAAAAATATGTGTTTTGACCCTCGTGCTCTGAACCCCTTCACATAAATTGGAACAGAGGGAGTATTAGTTAAGCAGCAGGGGAAGGGGGAAGAAAAAATACAGAGAAAGAAAGACAGACAATTATAACCACTAACCAACCTGTCCAGCAATATCAGGAGCAGAACCATGTATATTTTCAAACAATCCAGGTCCCTAGAGGCAACAGGTACGCAAAAATAAAAGGAGATTAAAATAAAGAATTTGTGGTGAGAAGGAAAAAAATCAATATTTCCAAATAAAGGAGACTATCTGGCAATACCTTTTCACCAACACTGGCAGATGGAAGCATACCGATACTTCCTGTAATCATTGATGCTTATCGGACAGGATATCACCAAAAATGTTATTTGTCACAATTGTATCAAACTGCATTATGAATGTTTAGAGGATCAACTCCATGGACTAGTGTGTCATCGGTGTGCTATGCTTAAACATGAGTAATAAAAATTGTAAGAATATATTCCAAAGGTAAGTGAAACCTGCTTTGGGTTGCGAACAAGTTGCATCGCTGAATTATCAACGTACATGTGAGAGAGCTCTACATCAGGATACTCTGAGGCCATTGCTGTTACTCTGTTCCTCCAAAACATAGATGCCTGGCCAATATGTAAAAATTATTAACTCCATCACTATGTTGCTTATGCATAATTATTTCCCGAAAAGCAGACGGTCTACAAGGAGCAATCAAGCTCAAAAATCCAGATATAGTTCAAGTACATCTTAACATTTAATACTGTAACTTCCCATTGAGAATATCCTACTTCGCAGACAAGTGCCAATTGTATCCTCCCTCTAAAGCATTTTTTTTATAAGGTAAAGGTTTATTAATCGAGTACCAAGAAGGTATCCTCCCTCTAAAGCATTTAAAAACCCATCAAACAAATCAGATTGTGGTGCGATTCTCGAAGTCATAATGGGTTACTTCGGCTAGGATAGATTTGCAAAAAGTTCTAATCAGAATTGTTGGGAGTAAAACATAATTGATAGCATCCTGATAAAGACTCAACCCAAAAAAGAGAAAAGCATCCTGTTAGCACTCTAAAACCGCGAGTGGTCTTTTGGTGTAGAAGCAAGTTTGTAATGCATATCCAGAATTCAATTAGACGATTTTCCTCATTATGCTGAATTTGAGATTTATCAGTTGCGATTTTCACTATGACAAAAACTTGTAAGCCAAAAATATATACCCAGTTAGCAGTTGAGAAATACTCTCAAATTGATATGACATTCTTATTTTTTCTGGATAAAATAAAATTGATATGACAGTCTTAAGCAATTGAACCAGAATTACCTGTGGTAAAACAGCTGCTGGTCTCAAGTTAGCAAAGACCTGCAAGGCTCCTCGAAGGTGAAGCAATGCAGTCTCAGGCTTCAAATGTCTTTCATTATTGTCCCATTTGTATCTTTGAATTCAGATGCAAGAAAAATCCAACACAAGAAACTAGAAATATGAGATTTAATTAAAATAAACAACCATATGAAATACAACAAAATGTTCAGAAGAAGACCCTATTCATGTAGTTATCCTCCGATATGAACATACTTTTAAGAATATAATGGCTTCAATGCTGAGAACCTTAAAGATTGAGCCCATAAAGCTTAAATCATGGATCCACCTCTGGTAATACTAGGGTCAACAAATCTAATTTCCATATGGAAACAACGGCTTTGTTCGGGCCAGGCTGTGCGGCAAGTTTCAGTATGAACTTGGACATAAATTACAACTTTTATACTAGTTAAAAATACTTAGAAAATGTCCTAAATTCCTACTCAAACAAAAAGATCAGCATTTTAACTCCCAAAGAGTAATAGTAGAAGAACAAAAATTCAAAATGGAACATACAAATTACTTACCTGTCCCAAGACATCCATTTCTTAACACTTTCCTACCTGAAAATCACTAAAAAAAAAAAAAAAAAAAAAGCCCGGTGCACTAAGCTCCCACTATGCGCGGGGTCCAGGGAAGGGTCGGACCACAAGGGTCTATTTTACGCAGCCTTAACTTACATTTATGCAAGAGGCTGTTTACACGGCTTGAACTCATGAACTCCTGGCCACATGGCAGCAACTTTACCGGTTACTCCACGGCTCCCCTTCATACCTGAAAATGATCTATAAGCAATTTGTTTAATAAATGATCAAAGAAAAAACTGTTCAACTACGAAGCATTACAAGCAAAGGCAGATTTAGGATTTAAGTTTTCTGGGTTCAACCTTTAAGGTTTTTAACATTAAATCCATTATATTAAAGTTATGGATTCATACCTATGATTCTTACAATTTCGTGGATGTTCATATATATATTTATGTTCTGCAAATGTAAAGTACTGGGTTCAAATGACTCGCGATACTATAACACATTCTAATCCTCTATTTGAACAATGAATACCTTCGAGGGAGGCGACGAGTTGGAGGGCATTTTTAGCAACAGATATGACTTTAGGGCCAATACCATCGCCAGGGAGGAGAGTGATGTTGTAGCTTTTGGTCGGTGAGGCAGCGGAACAGGGAATACTGCCTCATCTGGAAGCGTAATCCGGCACCGTTTTCGAATGAAATTGCAGAGGTTTGAAAGGTGATGCAGTGAATTGTAAAGAACCCTCCATTGATCACTGAAAAGAGTTCCAAGTTTGCACGAGGGAGTGAAGAATATCGAATCAGTCTATTATTAATAATTGGCCCACTAGGTCCATCCTAACCGCCAAACTGGACAAATAAGCGATAACCGGATTGATAAATCTAGTTCTTTGAAGTAATTTTAGATGTGTCTAAAATTAAATTTAACAAAGCCAAACATTAGATAAAATATCTGAAATTTTATATGATTGAATTTCAGGAATATATGATTGAAGTTCATGCACATATACTCTATATGATTTAATATTATTGCAAATTTTAGCTATTTTTATTTAAACTTCAATCATATGTAACTTCAAATATTTAAAGTTATTCGAAAGTTATAAAATCTTTAAAAATTAGGTACAAGTTAAATAACAGTATTCAAATAAGGTATCTTGTGAAATTTTTACCATCCTAACAGCCCATATTTTTCAATCCCTTAAACTTCGGACCAACCGAGACTTTTTAACAAGCAACTATCCAAAAAATATAGTTAAATCTCTCTATAACAATCTTGTTTGTTCTAAACTATTTTTATTTTACAGCCACAGACTGTTATTTGATGTTTTATTTTTTAATGTTATAAATAATAATAAAATTATTTAAATTTAAAATCTCAAAAATATTTATATTTCAGTAATCAAAATTAAAGAAAGCATAGATACCATTAATAAATTTTGGCTCTTACAAGATGGAAACTATTGTCTAATGGAATACAAATATCCGCAGATCTTTTCATGAATTATTTTTTAAATTTTCAAAATATGTACTGATGTAATATTCTATATCAATATTGTAAATTTTTAAAATATTTGGTCAAAATGCTAGATCTATTATTAGTGGCTTTATAATAATAAAGCATTTAGATAGCTTTATGAAAATAAATGACTAGCAATAAAAGTGGGAAAATAAAAAAAAATTAAAATAATTAATATTTGAGTAAGGTTGTTATGAACGGGTAATACCTATTTTTTCACTTAGCCTTTATTTTTATTCAAAAAAAGTGTCCACTTACCAAATCAAAAAAGATTAACCTTATATTTACGTATTTGCCTATTAAGTGTTATGTGACGAAATCTTAATACGTATTTAATTAGGGCATTATAATCAAATTACCTATTTTTGCCTAGAAGTTAGTATTTCTTAAGGGGTGTGCAAATGACTAAATGGACACTCTTTTTTGTAACACCCCGTACTTACGGGCGGTGGTTTGAACAACTAAACATATGCAAGTAGACCCGAGCCTTGGAGGATTTATGTCATAGTCACGTATGCAAACAAAGAGTTTAGTATATGAAAGGATAAAACCCCGAAATAATTTTGGACGTAACAAATGTGATGACGGGAATTGAGAATAATGTTTTATGCGTACCGAAAGAGGTTACGGACTAGCATCATATTTCATGATCATAATAAAGAGTATATGAGGTGTGTCAAAAATGATCTATTATTTAAGTGAATTGAGATCAAGAAATAAATTATGTGTATAATTGGTTAAATATTGTAATAAGTGGGAGAGTACAAAGTTAATTATGCTATTAATTAGGATTAAGTGGATAATTATTATTTTGTTGGTCTCCACGTGGCTCAATGATGATAAGTGGGTATATGACTTGCCAATTGCATGGTGTGGTGGCAATACATTAGAATTTCATTAATAAGGGATTATATTTATTATAGAAGCAAAAGGGAGGCGGTAGATAACTTCATCAATTTCTATCCAAAAACGTTAAGATGACTGAGATTTAAAGAAATGAGCAATGAAATTCTAGGTAGTACTTTACATGTTGTGAATTGAGTTCTTTTTGAGGCATTTCCTTCCACGGTTTTGGAGCATAATTTTCTCTTAAAAAAATCTTGGCAACAACATATATTTTCCAGATTTGAGCAGCAATGTAACCTCAATAATAATCTCAAGAACAATCTATGTGTTTTACCCACTGCTTTTGATCTCGTTGTTCCGTTTTGTCGTGTGTTGAATCTGGACTTTCTCTGAAGTGAAATAAGGTGGAAGAAGAGTAGTTCTTGGAATATGAGGTGTTAGACAAGCCGTATGAATTGTGTTGTTGGGAGACTCGACACAAGTATGTTAAGACAGATTTTTCTTTCTTTTGGCATGTTTTAAGTACGAAACGTAAACATAATATTGTCCTATAAATGATTCTACTCTTAGTAGTTAAGGATATTCATGTTATTCATTCATATGTTCAAAACATGTCTAAATATGTTTCCAAATCCTTGAGGTATATGGAAAAGATGTTAGTATTCATAATGTTAATCGGAGGTGAAGTGGCATTACGTCACTCTGATAAGCTCAGAATGTTTTATTATCATTCATGCATTATATTCATGTATTACCCTTGACCCAAATGTGTTATATACACTACTATATGTAGGGATGGCAATAAATCGGATCTGGATCGGATCCTACTAGATCCAGATCCAGATCCGTTTTTCATACCTGGATTCAGATCCATCGGGTCCATTAAAATCATATCCAAATCCGGATCCATAGGATCCACCGGATCCACGGATTGGATCTGGATCCACATGTAAAAAAATTGTCTTGCTAAAAATGTAACCTTGCTAAGAATTTTTTTTGAACTGACAAACGATTTTTACTTAGCTAACAGTTTACTGTGTTTCAATTTTGAAATGTTCATTTGAGATATTTTGTTCGTTGTCTCATTTTGATTGTGAGTTATTAATTGAAAATGTTGGACAATGACAATAGTTGTGGAAAATGTTGACTAGTATTTCCACAATGCAGAACTTGCATGTGCTTGAAATCTTCACAAATGAAGTGAATATAATTTTAACTACTTGTCTATGGAGATGTTAGTCATTCACTAATATAACATTGATTTTATTATCGAAGTTACCTCTTTATTTTTTAGTTTTTGAGTTAACGCAGGGATAAATTAAACTTGTTTTGAGAATTAAACTTGCAATGATGTGCTTAGCAATTTTAAGAAAATACTTATAAAATTACATTCTAGGTTATGAATATATTTAATAAAAAAAGGGATCTGCGGGTCGGATCTGGACCGAATACGAATCTTAAATACAAGATCCAGATCCGATCCGTCAAAAATGGATCCGGTCCGATCCGGATCCGTCGGGTCCAAATTTTGAAGATCCATATCCTATAAAACGGATTTGGATCCACCAGGTCTAGGATTCACTGTCATCTCTAACTATATGGTATGCATTATATATATGCAGGGGATGGGAAAAGGGATACAGCGTTATATACGCACACCACCTGACCAGCTGGTATATGATGATATTTATGCCCACAGAGGCCGAACTGATATGATGGGAGACGGCGTTATATACGCATATATATATATATATATATATGTGTGTGTGTGTGTGTGTGTGTGTGTGTGTGTGTGTGTGTGTATGTATGTATGTATGACCGCATTGTGCATGGCATTTAGGTATATTATGGCCCTCAGAGGCATTCTACACAGACATGATACTTATGCTTATTATGGCCCTCAGAGGCATTCTCTACTGGTTGGTTGGTTCTTGTCTCGGGTTACTTTCAGGTCTCTATTATGCTATTTTTCACGTCTGACATACTCGGTACATTATTCATACTGACATCCATTTTGTCTGGGGACGCTGCGTTTCATGCCGCAGGCTCAGGTAAAGAGGGTGATGGTTCGCACTAGTAGGTTGTTGGTTCAACTGATATTGGAGCACTCTATTTGTTCCAGAGTTGCAGTCTAGTCATAGTGTGATATTTTTTATATGCATAGGGGTATGGCGGGACCCTGTCGTGATGTCATGATTGTATGCGTTCCTTAGAGGCTTGTAGACAGATGTCCTGTGTATGGTAGTCATGTATGTCCTTATCGGCCTTGGTACCAATAGATGCATAGATTGGTTTTTCCCTTTTGCAAGAGTTTACACAATACCTTCTCAGTTTATTATTCCCATGTGTTAGTAGAATATTTGGTGGCGGTCCTCGTGGCCATGATTGAGTATGATTAGATGTTAATTACATGATTAGTGGTACTTGGCAAGTAAGGTATGGGTGCCCGTCATGACCCTCCGGTTTGGGTCATGACAAACTTGGTATTAGAGTAGGTCTGTCCTAGGGAGTCTGCAAGTCGTGTCTAGTAAAGTCTTGTTTATGGGTGTGTTGTGAACCACACTTATAGACAGGAGGCTACATGGCATTTAGGATGATGGTTACCTTCCTTCTTGATCTAGAATCGTGCTATAGAGCTGAGTTGTAAGAATTCTCTTTGTGAACCTTATCGTGTTTATGATTATAGCAATGTCTTCTTCCAATAGGGCTATGATTAGCAGGGAGATTGAGGTTGGATGGTGTGTAAATGCGAGTAATATGCTCTCTATTGAGACATATCCATCAGAGGATATGAGTAAGTTGCTTTCCCAGGCACGACTTCAGCCTAGAGCATTTGATAGAAATAGGCCCTTGATGGGTCAGGGAGCTCATAACCCAGGGAGTTTATTAGTCAGGGATCACCGATATTTAAAGGGTTCAAAGATGCCAATATCTCAGGGTCAAAATTGTGGAGGTCGAGTGAGACCGCCCTGACCATCTTGTAATCAGTATGGTCGAGCGCATGTCGGATTAGGCCGCAAAGGTATAGTGGTTGATTTAGTGTGGCAGCTATGACCACAACGTTCTGTAGTGTCCCAAGTTGATGCGCAAAGGTAAGGATAAGATGATTATGAGTTGTACAGATGGAATGCAGAGGACATAATTGAAAGGTTTAGTAGGTTATGAAAATCTACACATTTTGCAGTTACTATTGTTGATTTGAATGAGGGAATATGTTATGTACGTGCGACCTAAATGGTAGTGTCTTACCTAGAGTAGATTGGGAATTGTCCGAGGATATCATTAACGAGAATGGATTTCCAGAATCGAATCGTGTGAAGAGTGACCATCAGTAATTTAAGAAGATCGCGTAAAAGTGACGTACCCAGAATAGTAATCCCAAGTCATATATAAGGATCACATTATCCACGATAGTGGAAATGGACATAAGCCTTTCGTTCGTGCGTAAAGGGCCAGACCACGTATTATTGAGGATTACATGTATCAATGTTAGTAAGCTAAGGCATGCTATAAGTATTGGACTGGTAAGGTCTTCGGCTTCATTGTGCAACATGTTACAATTCTAAATAACCTCTGGATAACAATAGCTTGTTAGGGGCTATTGAAGACGAGAACTATGGAACCATCAAAGAATGGTTGTAAGAAATATGAAAACGGTTAATAAGTATGAATGGAATGGTATGATCAAGTAGCAAGGCAGAAATGTTTTTCGTTTAATGACAAGTAGAATGAATGATTATGACAAGAAGGATAAAGGTGAATAAGATTATAGTTGTGTAGGTTTCACAAAGGTATGATTACTCCAGAACAACGGAAAGACCAATGATAGAGGAGGGACAGTAAGAACTCTTCGGCCAAAGGTGACGAACCTCTGATGTTCAGGAAGATAATATGAGAAATACTTTGAGATAAGAGACCCCCAAGGCAATTTGAAATGGAAATGTAAAGGTAAGACGAATGAGCACTCGATCGATGGGAGATCTAATAACAATAAGACAAGAAAGCTTGACAAGTCATTGGATCATGTAACATATTGAATTGGATCTAAACATACGAAGCATCGGTTATATAACATATGCAGTCATACCTTTCAGACAGTATGTAAACGGAATTAACAGTGAGTAAAGCTCGAGATCAGCACCTAAACAGGTGAAAAGGGGCCAATAACGCCTATGGGTACAGGATAGACATTAAGGATATATGTCAAGAGATAATGACATTATAATAAAGATAAAATGTTAGGCAAATATAGATGTCTATGAGCATTTTTAAACTAACCAAATGTTCTATGAGATAGATAAAGTGATGGGTTACAGCTTAACGAGATCAAGGAAATATTCTCCCAAAGCGCCACTGACAGAATGTCTTAGCCATGGGGCAAGTGAAGGAATTTGAATCTAAGTATAATGACCAGATTTGGATATAGTACGCCAACGTCATGTAATGCAAATTCTTCAGAATTTTTCACGTATTGAATAAGGGAATAAGTTAGCAACTCATCCTTTAAGGGATAGTAACACCAAGGATTGGAATCTGGAGCAATGTTTGAGATTACGTACGTATACCAAAATATTTTGGAGTTAAGAAGAGTACGACAAGTAAGAAAATGAGTGAACAAGTATCGAAAGGAAGTTGTTTATAATTACGAGTAGTAAGGAAGTACGAAAAGAAAAAAAAGATTTATTTCAGACCATGAATAAGGGTTAACTGCGATGATACGCGCACTTAAGATTCGATGACATTGTCCATAAAGTATTCACAATTGAGATACTACACATATAAGAGCTTCTAGCACACCAGTTAGTAAACAAAACTAAGTTGACAATATAATCATTTACCCACAAGCGGCTTGACTAATATGAGGACGAATGAGAGAAGTTGACCGGAGGGAACGCATCAGTTAGCTAAGTGGGAGTCCGATTGGAGGATTCAGATAGTGATAGCCCTATGACTCACAGCAGGGTCATCCCTCATGCTGGAAAAAAAAGGAACGTCATGATGAAGATCCCATTTTAGGGAAGATCGGGAAGGATATTTAACAAAAAGAGAACCTCAACCTTCGAGCATAATGGGAGAGGGACCCCCGGGTGGAAGGTCCATTTGTGTATTCCCAATGTAGCAGAATTACGAGACAATATTAGGATGGAGGTCCATTGCTTACGATATTCCATTCACCCTGGATCTACTAAGATGTATTTGTTGCGGTATTTCTAGATGCTACGCAAATGTACGTATCGCAATTTGAAATAAATTTCAGTAAGACCGAGTATCGTCCACAGAGACTGATTTATCAAGTACCAATTAAGTAATCTTTAGTTTCTATTTGGCCAACGAATATAAGTGGTGATTTCTAAACTAACAAATTAACAACTAAAATAGATTACAGGAATAAAATAGTAGTGAAAACACACGAAATTTAATTCAGTAATGAAAGAAATTAGGGTTTCCAATCTCATCAACAATCCACTCTATCATTCATTAATGTAAGACTAGCGATTCTTCTTCTTGTTAAGATAACAGGTTAACTAAGATGTTCTATATTCCGGTTAAGACATATAAAAACTCAACCTAAATGAGAATTTTCTATATTTCTATGATAAATTCGATAACATATGAGGATTAAGATCAATAACCTAAAAAGTTACACAAGAAATCGTGATACTCTCGTTCAAGATCAAACTTACGTTTAATCAACTATAGCATATTCAAATCTCTTTTTTCAGATCTCGATTTGAAATCATATAGGTAATGAAAACTAATGCCAATTAATTCTCATTCAATAAACACAAGTTGAAGAGATCTTAATAGATGAAGAAGAACATTAGCAATGCATTAAATCAAAATAGAGTTTCAAATGATTCAACATAAAACCCTAATAGAAGTAATTAGCTCATAGTCATGCTAAGAAAACTAATTAACTTAATATCAACATGAACTGAATTAAAGTAAATAAAAGGAAAAGAACTTGAACAATAGATGTCTCTAATGGCTTCTTGTTCTCTTGCCTCCAAAGTGTCCCCCCTTCAAAATGCGCCTCCCCCAGCATATATCACAAAAAATCCTCTAGAATGGACCTTTTTGCCATTGTTAAATTTAGTTTTTTTCGCAGTCCTGACGTCGTCGGCGTCGCGGCTCAGCTATTAGAGCGTCGCGGTGCTAATTCACTTCTGAAAGTCACTCCCTTTCTGCCTTCAGAGCTTCGCGGCTCTAATGTTGGGCGATGCGGCCCTTCAGCGCCGCAGCTCCATGTTGTGTTGCGCCGCGGCTCTTCAACGTTTTTCATCCAAAATTTCTTTAGACTGCTTTTCAAGCTTCTCAGGGCTTCTTTGATTCATTTCTTGTGACCAGCTACCCATTTTTTTTCCTTAATAACTGCATGTTTCCTTTGGATTCGCCTTATTTCTTTCTGAATTGCTTAAAACTTGAAACACAAAACAACATGCATAATACTGCACAAGATAACTAAAAGACAAACATAAGACACCCTAAAACATACTCTAACACAGTACTAAAATCTCCCTAACAAACACCCTCAAACTTAAACTTTACTCGTCCTCGAGTAAAGAACTCTAGACTTCCTTAAAAAAGAAAAACACACAGACTTCAGACTGAATCAGGTCAACAATAATCTATCATGCCTCGAAAATCATGAATAACATGCAATAAAATCTTCCGGAACATTCTAGCCACTAATTTGCTATCTAGAATTTCAAGTCGGATACTCCTCAAATTTGCTTAAAGTTATTAATGCATATGACCACTCAACCATGATTATTAACTTAAACAAGTATTTAATATTAGTTCATGCACAACTAATTCTTACCAACCGTCCATCAGGTCCAAGTTTTATATGCTTGCTAACTTGCTACTCTCCACTAATTTAGACAACACGTGCTCAAGAATCAATAGGACTTTTATAAGTTATAACGATAGGCTTAGGCTCGGGGCAGATAAAATGTCTTTTACACTCAAAGTTCCCATAAGCATATAAACCAATCAGCCCAACTCGATATCATGTTACAAACCAATAGCGGTCCCTAATCTTTCTTTTCTTTTCGAACTACACCCCCAAACTTGTTTTTCAATGTATGTACAAGGGGAGTGTAATATATTCCCTTTTTCATTCTTCATTCATTTTTTTTAATAATGTTTCTCAATCCTTTGTTCTTCTATTGATAGCACCAATTTAAAATACCAATTACAAAGTGTCAATCCCCCAATCATATATTTATATACTCATGGAATTCAAGGGAAGGAAAATAGTAAAAAGGTTTCAAGTAGGCTCAGAATAGGTGTCAATCAAGGAAGGATTATTTAAGGCTGAAAATAAAATAACTAGGGATTAAATTAGTCAAGGGTGGCTTGAAAGGCTCAATCGTTCCAAGATGGCCTGAATCATCTTCCTAAGCATGCATTATCTATGATTTCATCTCAAATAGCAAGCAGCAAGTTCTAGAACTTTTCACCATCTTTCCTCAAATCGAAATTAATCATGCATAAACCAATATTTGAGTACAAGAAATTCAACAATCGTGATCAGATTTTCATATTTATTAATAATTAAAAGCAACTAAAGACTTATCCAACTCAAACACATAGATTCATGCATTTCATGGCTAACAATTTCATCCAACTCTATCACATATGTTCACTCAATCTCATGGGCTATTGCTATTAACTTGATTCATTGACATAAGACACTTAAACACTGACACTAAACAAAGACACTAACAACAAATAAACCTAAACAATTAAAGACTACTACACAAATTAACACAAAATAGTAAGACTCCCCCCAACTTAATTAACACATTGTCCCCAATGTGATAAGTAAAGCAAGAGTAAACAGACTTACAGAAATTGTAGCGAAGCGATTCAGAATGATGGTGGCGGCGGTGGTGGCTAATAGGGCTGGTAGTGGGGAGAATAGCCAAAGTAGGGCTCATTCGGGGCATCACCCATTGACCAACGATCGACCAAAGAGTTTTGTTGGTCGATGTGGCGGCTCTCATAATCATGTCGCTGCTGCATATAGTTGCTCAAATGTTAATTTTGAGCATGGAACAACTGGATCATGTATTGATTCTGTCGGATGATATAGTCCAACTGATCATGAGTCATTTGGGTGTGTGAATCAATAGGACCCTCAAGAGCAAAAGTTGGTGCATTGCTGCTCTATCCTGGATCACCCCCTTCAGCTTTTGCATTCGCGTCATCCATCCCCCTCTGCTGGCGCTGTGGCTGGGTTCGGCTGCCTTTTCTCGGTGTAGGTGCTGGTGTAGGGTCTGGTTATGCATTGACCATCGTCCGGGTTAGAGGCTGCTACACTTTGCCTTTTACATCACTGCTACACTCAGGCACTCTATCTGCAACACATAGTGCAGTGATCAATGATCCATGCCCCAACCTTGTTGTTGTGTTCAGTCGGCATATCCAATTGATACTATTTCTGACAGCTCGACCCACATCTACTGAAAATCCCTTCATCATAGCATAAACCAGCTTGATACGATTCACTGGTATATCAGAAAAGTGTGTGGAGGGAATCAGGCGGGCGCTCACATAGTAGAGCCAGGCTTTTGCAACTTTGTTGAATTGGCAGCGGAACATGCCTTTAGGCGCATCGTATGTATATGTACAGCGGACCCCTGGGTATCCTAATGTCTCGGCCACCTCCACCCAGTCAATTTCTATTTTTTTCCAAACAATGAAGTCATCCTCCTCCTCTTCCTCCAAAAAATTTATGACCCACATATGGCATTAATCGCTTTAGCCCGAACATGTACCCTTCTCCCTCGTACGAAATAAAAGTTGTCTTGCTTCTCTAGGTAGTTAGCATAGAATCCGTAGACTAGTTGAGTATTTGTCTTTGCCACATAAGGATTGACAAATTCACCCCAACCTCTATCAGCAATCATGGCCCTGATGGGTTCATATACCGCATCTTCATATGGCACAGTCTGGAATTCCATCCCCCTTTCTGGTACCAGGGAACAAGTACACAGCTTGTTATACCTGTCTTAGGAATCCTTGTTGGCAAATCTTTTCTTAACATAGTCGGTCCTTGGTGGTAGATTCATAGGGCCCCGAGAGGAGGATGCCTTGGAAGTAGCTCGTCGTGGATCCATTATGCCTTGTTTAGCAACTTTGAAGTTTTCTAGAAATTCGGCAGCACTTCCCCTTAATTTTTCACTTCCCAACAACAACTTAACTCCACCAAAATACACTCCATCGACCCACAATATCTATAACCATAGTTCAACCACTCTACAATACAATTATTCCCCTAAAAAACGCAATCAACCCCCAAACTTAGATTTCCTCCAAAGTTATAAAAAAACACAAAATTTCCTCAAAGCTTGAATGCAGTAATTACCTTATGGAGAGAAACCTCAGGTGATACTTGATTGCCCAAAGTATTGAGGACTGGAGGAACTTATGAAAGAATCTTTGAAGGATTGGATTTTAGGGTTTGGAAAGGGGATTTAGGGAGAGTGTGAATTTAGAAATAATGGAAGAATTGAGGAAAGAGAATAGTTTATGTGGTGTGAGGAGTTTGTTATTGAGATACAATAGGGGTTTTGGCTTTTTAGGGTTGGAGAAGAGAAGAATAAAGAAGGGTTATGTGAATTATATTTGGGGATAATGAGAAAAATGTTCTTGTTTCTCAGTTTTAACCTGGAATCCGCATGGGCGCCGCGGTGCTATCACGTATACCGCAGGAGTCGAGGCTCAAATTATGAGGCAACGCAACGCTTCAAACCCAAAACATTCTCGACTCACTACCTCTCAGGCACCGCGACATTAATTCTGGTCGCCGCAGAGCTAAATCAGCCTAAAAAGTCCTTTGCTTACTGCCTTTCGAGCGCCACGGCACTAATTCAATTCAGATTTTTCATAGTTTCTGCCTTCACAGCACCGCGGCGCTAATTCATATCTAGGGTTCTTACTTTTGCTGATGATTTTAACATCTCACGGCACTTTTTTTCACCCCAAAGTTGGCTCACAATTCACCTAACATAAACACACAGAACAAGAAATAGCAAGACAATGAGATTTTTCAAAACAAGATAAACAAAACAAAATAAAATAACATAATTAAAATGTTGGGTTGCCTCCCAATAGCGTTGTCGTTAACGTCATTTAGCTGAACGCAAATTTCCTCTTCATCTTGAATTCAGAAGGATAACAGATTTTTCCTGCTCACTAGGACCACCCGGGTATGGCTTCAATCTTTGTCTATTCACTTTGAGTGGCGCACCATCCTTTCCTCGCACCTCGACTGAACCATATGGAAAAACTCTCTCAACAGTAAATGGACCCGACCATCTAGACTTCAACTTGCCTGGAAACAGCCTCAACCTCGAATTGAATAACAGTCCAGGTTGAAACTCTTTTTAGACCAAATTCTTATCATGTCATGCTTTAGTGCGTTCCTTATAGATCTTGGCATTCTCATAGGCTTTATTTCGAAACTCATCATGCTCATTCAATTGTAGTAGCCTCTTCTGTCCAGCGGCTCCCTCATCCATATTCAACTTTTCCATGGCCTAGTACGCTCGATGCTCTAGCTCTACTGGTCTATAACATGTTTTTCCAAAGACCAACCTATAGGGCGATATTCTAATAGGAGTTTTGAATGTCGTCCTATAAGCCCAAAGTGCATCATCAAGCTTCATAGACCGGTTCTTCCTAGAGCTATCCACCGTCTTTTCAATTATACTCTTCACCTCTCTATTTGAAATTTCAGCTTGACCATTCATCTGAGGATGATATGGTAAGGCAATGTGGTGGTACACTTCATAGCGAGCAAGGAGGGCATCAAGCTGCTTGTTACAAAAATGACTCCCTTCATCGCTAATGAGAGCTCTGGAGTACCAAACCTTGTGAATATGTGCTTGTGCATGAATTTCAAGATGGTCTTACCATCATTCTCCTTAGTTGTTACTGCTTCGACCCATTTGGACACATAATCCACTGCTAGCAAGATGTATTGATTATTGAAAGATGGTGGAAAATGGCCTATAAAGTCAATGCCCCATACATCAAAGAGTTCAACTTCTAGGATCCCATTCAGTGGTATTTCATTCCTTCTTGAGATGTTCCCAGTGCGTTGATAGCGATCACAGACTTTCACAAAAGTATTAGCATATTTGAACAGTCTTGGCCAATAGAACCCGTTTTGCAATACTTTAGCAGTTGTCCTTGAAGCCCCAAAATGCCCACCACATTGTAAAGTGTGACAATGAGTGAGAATTTAATGCATTTCATCCTCTGGCACACAGCGTCTGATGACTTGATCAGCACAATACCTATCAATAATAGGCTCCTCCCAGTAGTAGTGCTTCACTTCAGAGTAGAACTTCTTTAATTGTTGCCTTGTCATCTCAGGAGGTACAATCTTTGCTGCAAGAAAATTAACAAAGTCAGCATACCAAGGCACAATTGAACTAGCACTTACCTCAAAAAGTTGCTCGTCTGGGAAATGATCATTAATCTGCACATCTTTGGCATTCTAGCTCTCTTCCACCTCAAGTCTTGACAAGTGGTCTGCAACCAAATTTTATGTTCCTTTTTTATTGCGAATATCCATGTCAAATTCTTTCAACAATAGCACCCATCGAATGAGACGGGGTTTTGCATCCTTCTTTGTCATTAAGTACTTGATCGCAGCATGATCAGTGTACATAATTACCGTGTTCCCAATAAGATATGGCCTGAATTTATCGAATGCATATACTATGGCTAGCAACTCTTTCTCCTCTGTGGCATAATTCAATTGGGCCTCATTGAGAGTTCTACTAGCATAGTAAATGGATGGAAATACCTTGTCAATTCGCTACCCAAGGACTACTCCCACTGCATAATCACTAGCATCACACATCAGTTCAAATGGATGCTCCCAATTTGGTGTAATAACAATTGATGTTGAAATTAATTTCTCCTTAAGTGTCTTAAATTCATTTAGGCACTCTCCATTAAAATCAAATGCACCACCATTCATCAACAAGGTCGAAAGAGGCTTTGAAATTTTTGAGAAGTCTTTGATGAATCTCCTGTAGAAACCAGCATGCCCAAGGAAACTTCTAACCCCTTTTACTGACACTGGGTGGTAGATTTTCAATAGCAGAAATCTTAGCTAGGTTTACCTCAATGCCTTGGCTAGAAATTTTGTGGCCAAGTTCACCATAAAGTGGCACTTCTCCCAGTTCAACACAAGATTTGACTCTTCACAACGCCGCAACACTGCTTCCAAGTGCCTCAAACACTCATCAAAGGACGACCCAAAAATTGAAAAATCATACATAAAAATCTCAATAGTCCTCTCCGCCATGTCAAAAAAAAAAATTCATCATACATCGTTGGAAGGTAGCAGGGGCATTGCAAAGTCCAAATGGAATTCTTTTGAAAGCAAACGTACCATAGGGACAAGAAAATGTGGTCTTCTTTTGATCTTCTGGTGAAATTGTGATCTGATGATACCCAGAATAACCATCCAAGAAACAATAGTAGTTATGGCCTGCCAGTCTATCGAGCATCTGGTCTAGAAAAGGCAAGGGAAAATGGTCTTTCCTGGTTGCCTTGTTCAACTTGCGGTAGTCAATGCAAATCCTCCATCCTGTCACTATTCTTGATGGAATAAGCTCATTCATTTCATTCTTTCCCACAGTCATACCATCCTTCTTAGGCACTATTTGTACTGGACTCACCCATGCACTATCAGAAATAGGGTAAATCGCCCTTTGTATCAAGCCATTTCAGGATTTCTTTTCGCATCACCTCCTTCATAGTTGGGTTCAACCTCATTTGCGCCTCAATTGAAGGCCTACTCTCATCTTCCAAACGGATCTTATGCATCACTGTAGACTGACTTATCCCGCTAATATCTATATAGATATAATGCAGATGATCTGGTAAGGTCTTCAATTCTAACACTTGAGCTTTTTCTATGGAATGTATTGGTTTCTCTGGCATTTTTCCCAACTCCTCATATTTCTTCATATAGAGTGGCTCATAGGAATTCACCCACTTGGCATATTCCACAAGCTTAGTGTCTTCATCGTCATCTTCCTTGCATTGTGTTAATGTTACTTCAAGAGTATCAGTACTCTTGAGGCTTTTTTCAGAAACCGTTTTGTCAATCACATCAATGGAAAAGTAGTTGTCACTTGATCTTGGATAAGTTGTTGCCCTGAATACATTAAAATCACTTCTTCTCCCTGGACTCAGAGTTTTAATTCGCCCTTCTGAACATCTATAAGTGCTTGTCATGTAGCTAAGAATGATCTCCCTAGGATGATGGGCACATTTTCATCTTCTTCCATATCTAGAATAATGTAATCAGCAGAAATGATAAACTTATCCACTTTCACTAGCACATCTTCAATGATACCTCGTGGATGTTTGATCGAACGATCTACCAACTGCAAAGTAATGGTTGTAGGCCTTACTTCCCCCACACCAAGTCGACAAAATACAGAATAGGGCATCAGGTTGATACTCGCTCTCAAATCACACAGAGCATGCTAGCACTCAAAATTCCTGAGAGTGCAGGGAATAGTGAAGCTTCCTGGATCTCGCAATTTCTGGGGAAGCTTCTTTTCCAAAATGGAGTTGCACTCTTCAGTTAAAGTCACAGTCTCATAATCTTCTATCTTTCTTTTTTTTAGAGAGAATTTCCTTCGTGAATTTCATATAACTGGCATTTGTTCTAGGGCTTCAACAAAGGAAATATTTATGTGCAATTTCTTGAACACCTCTAAAAACTTGGAAATTCTTTATCAAGCGAATTTTTCCGAAGTCTTTGGGGGTGTGGATTCTGATTTGAGGATCAACAATAACTGTTGGTGGTGCCTTTTCTGTAATATGGTGGTCTTTAGTAACACCCTCTTTCTCTGAATTAGGTGTCTCACCCACTTTGTCTGTCTTCTTCGCAGATGGTAGAGGTACAGCTGGTTCAACTTGCTTACCACTTCTCAAATTTATAGCCTGACATTGCTTCTTCGGATTTACAACAGTATTGCTAGGGAGATTCCCCTGCGATCTGTTGTTTAATATATTTGCTAGCTGGCCCAGTTGTGTTTCCAAGTTCCGGATAGATGATATAGTTTCAGTCATGAACTGAGTTTGGGAATTGGTGAGGGTCAACAAGGCTGCTTGTAAGTCATTAGGGTCAGCTTGTTGAACTTGTGGTCTGGGCTGCTAAGACGATGAAGCTTGACTCATGGGCTATTGTTGATTGCTCTGTTGATACTGCCCTTGGAACTGTGGTTGCTGGTTCTGGCTATTTCTCCATGAAAAATTAGGATGATTCCTCCACCCAGGGTCGTAAGTGTTGGAGAATGGGTTGTTGTAGGGCCTCTGAAATTTTTTCAACTGCCTAAACTTGTGATTGATCCATAGGTGCATTGTTGGGATTCACTACTGTGCAATGATAAAGAGTATGTGGTCCCCCATAAATTTCACATCCCACCTGTGTCTGAACAATATTGGCTGCCATAGTATTCTATTGTAATTGCTTTGTCAAATAAGCAACTTGAGCAGTTAACGCAATGACGACATCTAACTCGTGAACTCCAGCCACCTTTTTGTTGTTGGTGGATCTTTCATCATACCATTGATGGTTATTTGTTGTCATATCTTCCAACAGCTCATACGCCTCATTAGCACTCTTGCCCATGAATGTCCCTCCAGCAGCGGCATCAATTATGGTACGAGTAGTACCATACAAACCATTGTAAAAATTATGGACTAACATCCATTGCTCAAGTCCATGATCAGGACACTTCTTTTGCAACTCTTTAAACCTCTCCCAAGCATCGTACAGAAATTTTCCTTCCAGTTGATAGAAGTTATTTAGTTCTCCTCTTAACTTAGCAGCCTTTGATGGAGGGAAGAACTTTGCAAGAAACTTCTAAGCCAGGTCTTGCCACGTAGTGATAGAGTTAGCTTACAGAGAGTTCAACCAACTTTTGGCTCGGTCCCTTAGTAAGAATGGGAAAAGTCTCAACCTAATAGCATCATCAGTAACATCATTTTACTTAAAGGTAGAACATAACTCCAAAAAGTTCGCCAAATGCATATGTGGATCTTCAGAGGGCAACCCACCAAACTGAATTGTGCTCTGCACCATCTGTAGGATTGCTGGCTTAATCTCGAAATTATTTGCCTCCACCGTTGGTGGCCTTATGCATGTCTGCACTCCTGTAACAGTTGGCAATATATAGTCCCGTAAGCTCCTCGCATCAGGATTCTAGACTGGTATTATGTGGTTCAACTCATCATTGTTTTGACGATTTGCCATGACCACAGTTGAATCAGCAATTCTTTTGTTCTTTCGATTCTGCTTACACGCTTTCTCAATCTCCGGATTCAGAGGAACAAGGCTATCTGCTCCTCTTCTGCTTCGCATACAACAAAGCTACCTAAAATTGATTAAAAACAATGCACACAGATTAAGTTAAGATTGTGTTCTAGGAACAACCAAATTAGAAATAAGATTGATTATTTTGATATTGATAATACTTCAGTCCCCGGCAACGGCACCAAAAACTTGTTGCGATATTTCTAGATGCTACGCAAGTGTACGTATCGTAATTTGTAATAAATTTCGATAAGACCGAGTATCGTCCACAGAGACTGATTTATCAAGTACCAATTAAGTAATCTTTAGTTTCTATTTGACCAACGAATATGAGTGGTTTATCAAGTAAACACACGAAGTTTAATTCAGTAATGAAAGAAATTAGGGTTTCCAATCTCATCAACAATCCACTCTATCATTCATTAATGCAAGACTATCGATTTTTCTTCTTGTTAAAATAGCAGGTTAACTGAGATGTTCTATATTCTGGTTAGGACATATAAAAATTCAACCTAAATGAGAATTTTTTACATTTCTATGATAAATTCGATCACATAGGAGGATTAAGATCAGTAACCTAAAAAGCTACACAGGCAATCGTGATACTCTCGTTCAAGATTAAACCTACGTCTAATCAACTATATCATATTCAAATCTCCCTTTTCATATCTCGATTTGAAATCATATAGGTAATGAAAACTAATGGCCAATTAATTCTCATTCAATAAACACAAGTTGAAGAGATCTTAACAGATGAAGAAGAACATTAGCAATACAATAAATCAAAATAGAGTTTCAAATGATTCAACGAAAAACCCTAATAGAAGTAATTAGCTCATAGTCATGCTAAGAAAACTAATTAACTTAATATCCAACATGAACTGAATTAAAGTAAAGAAAAGGAAAAGAACTTGAATAATAGATGTCTCTAATGACTTCTTATTCTCTTATTTCTTGCCTCCAAAGTATCCCCCCGTCAAAATGCGCCTCCCCCAACATATATCACAAAAAATCCCCTAGAATGGACCTTTTTGCCCTTGTTAAATTTAGGTTTTTTCGTAGTCTTGACATCGGCGTCGGCGTCGCGGCTCAGCTATTAGAGCATCGCGGCGCTAATTCACTTCTGAAAGTCACTCCATTTCTGCCTTCAGAGCATCGCGGCTCTAATGTTGGGTGTCCCAGCCCTTCAGCGCCGCGGCTCCATGTTGTATTGCGCCGCGACTCTTCGGCGTTCTTCGTCCAGAATTTGTTTAGACTGCTTTCCAAGTTTCCCAAGGCTTCTTTTACTTATTTCTTGTGACCAGCTACGCATTTGTCCTTAATAACCGCCTATTTTCTTTGGTTCGCCTTATTCCTTTCTGAATCGCTTAAAACCTAAAAACACAAAATAACACGCATAATACTGCACAAGATAACTAAAAGACAAACAAAAGACACCCTAAAACATACTCTAAAACAGTACTAAAATCTACCTAATAGTATCATGATCTCAAAGGTATGTATTGGTGGAATGACATGAAGAGGAACATTGTGGAGTTTTTAGCTCAGTATCTTAATGGTCAGCAAGAAAAAAATAGAGCACCAAAAGCCCGACGGTTTGACTCAGAACATTGAGATCCCGATGTGGAATGGAAAATGATTAATATGGATTTCCTTACTGTTTTACCTCGCTCTTATCATAAGTTTAATTCTATTTGGGTGATTGCTGGTAGACTGACTACCTACACAGCCGAGGGCTACACACTGTTGTACATTAAGGAGATTGTTCGCCTTCATGGTATGCCTATTTCTATTATATATGATCGAGGTGTGTAATTCACAGCTAATTTCTGGAGATTATTTCAAACAGGTTTGGACACTCAAGTAAATCTTAGCACATATTTCCACCCTCAAACAGACAAACAGGCCGAGCGTACGATTCAAATGCTCAAGGACATGATACGAGTTTGTGTATTGGACTTTAGGAGAACTTGGAATGATCATTGACCCCTTATTGAATTTGCGTACAATAACAGTTATCATGCTAGTATCAAGATGGCTCCATATGAAGCTTTGTATGGATGGAAATGAAGATCTCCTATCGGATGGTTCGAAGTAGGCGAATCATAATTATTTGGGCCTGACCTAGTGCACCAAGCCATAGCGAATGTGAAGCTTATCCAAGAACGGTTGTTAACCACTCATAGTTGTCAGAAGCCGCATTCAGATGTGCGATGGTTTGAACAACTAGACATATGCAAGTAGACCCGAGCCTTGGAGGATTTATGTCATAGTCACGTATGCAAACAAAGAGCTTAGTTTATGAAATGATAAAACCCCAAAATTATTTTGGACGTAACAAATGTGATGACGGAAATTGAGAATAATAGTTTATGCATACCGAAAGAGGTTACGGACTGGCATCATATTACATGATCATGATAAAGAGTATATGAGGTGTGTCAAAAATGATCTATTATTTAAGTGAATTGAGATCAAGAAATAAATTATGTGTATAATTGGTTAAATTTTGTAATAAGAGGGAGAGTACAAAGTTAATTATGATATTAATTAGGATTAAGTGGATAATTGTTATTTTGTTGGTCTCCGCGTGGCTCAATGATGATAAGTGGGTATATGACTTGTCAATTGCATGATGTGGTGGCAATACATTAGTATTTCATTAATAAGGGATTATATTTATTATAGAAGCAAAAGGGAGGCAGTAGATAACTTCATCAATTTCTATCCAAAAACGTTAAGATGACTGAGATTTAAAGAAAGGAGCAATGAAATTCTAGGTAGTACTTTACATGTTGTGAATTAAGTTCTTTTTGAGACATTTCCTTTCACGGTTTTGGAGCATAATTTTCTCTTAAAAAAATCTTGGCAACAACATATATTTTCCAGATTTGAGCAGCAATGTAACCTCAATAATAATCTCAAGAACAATCTATGTGTTTTACCCACTGCTTTTGATCTCGTTGTTCCGTTTTGTCGTGTGTTGAATCTGGGCTTTCTCTTAAGAGAAATAAGGTGGAACAAGAGTAGTTCTTGGAGTATGAGGTGTTATACAAGCCGTATGAATTGTGTTGTTGGGTGACTCGACATAAGTATGTTAAGACAAATTCTTCTTTCTTTTGGCATGTTTTAAGTACGAAATGTAAACGTAATATTGTCTCATAAATGATTCTGTTCTTAGTAGTTAATGATGTTCATGTTATTCATTCCTATGTTCAAAGCATGTCTAAATATGTTCCCAAATCCTTGAGGTATATGGAAAAGATGTTAGTATTCATAATGTTAATCGAAGGTGAAGTCGCATTACATCACTCCGATAAGCTCAGAATGTTATTTTATCATTCATGCATTATATTCATGTATTACCCTTGACCCACATGTGTTATATACACTAATATATGGTATGCATTATATATATGTAGGGGATGGGAAAAGGGATACGGCGTTATATACGCACACCACCTGATCAACTGGTATATGATGATATTTATGGCCCTCAGAGGCATTCTGCACATACATGATACTTAGGCATATTATGACCCTCAGAGGCATTCTCTACTGGTTGGTTGGTTCTTGTCTCAAGTTACTTTCAGGTCTCTATTATGCTATTTTTCATGTCTGACATACTCGGTACATTATTCGTACTGACGTCTCTTTGTCTGGGGACGTTGCGTTTCATGTCCGCAGACTCAGGTAAAGAGGGTGATGGTTCGCACTAGTAGGTTGCTGGTTCAACTGGTATTGGAGCACTCTATTTGTTCCAGAGTTGCAGTCTAGTCATGGTATGATATTTTTGATATGCATAGGAGTATAGCGGGGCCCTATCGCGACCTCATGATGGTATGTGTTCCTTAGAATCTTGTAGACAGATGTCCTGTGTATGGTAGTCTTGTATAACCTTGTCGGCCTTGGTACCTATATATGCATAGATTGGTTTCTTCCGTTTGCAAGAGTTTACACAGTACATTCCTAGTTTATTGCTCCCATGTGTCGGTAGGATATTTGGTGACTGTCCTCGTGGCCATGATTGAGTATGGTTAGATGTTAATTATATGATTAGTGGTACTCGGCAAGTTAGGTCCGGTTGCCCGTCATGACCCTCCTGTTTAGGTCGTGACATTTTTGATGAGGAGGGAGTATTTAATAAGCTAAAAATAAGAGAACAAAGAAGCAATCCAGATTTTTACCGTGTATGGATCATGTCCCTTGGAAGTCCAAAGGTATAAATCCTCACCGACTTATAAGATTTCATCGACAATCATCTTTGTATTTGTTCACTATGTGCCTTGTCATTATTTCCTTTAGTTGATTTGAGTGAATACCTTCACGTTGGACTTAACTAAATCACGCAACTTGCACATGAAAAGCAATTCTTTATGAAACACCAGTGAACCCGAAAAACATCTAGGATAAGCAAAAAGCAGAAACAACGATACCAAATAACGTCATAATCTGTTCAAGTTTCTTTAGCATTCAGCATCTAACTTCCCAACTCGAATGAACACTGGAAAAAGCGAATACCAAAGTCAAAAGATAGATCTGAAAGTAATTATTTCAAATCATAATTTATCTTTTCTACTTTTCAAAAAATTTCTGATAGCTCAGTTGGTCGGCTACCTGAACTTTTATTTTGTTGGTGAAGGTTCGAATCTTCATGTTGTAATTTTTGCTCCCCATTTCCCCTTCCCTTCCCCTACTCCTATGTAATAAAAAAAACTCATTAAAGAAAATAGATTGAACCAACTCATCATCAAATTTCAGCGAAATCGTCATCAAATTCATAACTTAAAGAATAGAAGAGGTAGTACCTCGATGCAAGAATCTCAGCAGACCTACTGTTAATACTTATTTCATCCCAAAATACTTGTTACATTACATTTTTTAAGGTACTCAATCAAAATATTTTAAAAATAAAAGATTAATTTGACCTCGACATATCTTATTTTCTTCCAAGATTGTCTTCCCATTGTAGTTGTTATGATGTAATCATTATGTCATCTTTATCACATAATTTCCAGCTCTTACTTACACCTGTTCTCTTCTATTCACCCTTTTAATTTCACAAATTTCAAATTTAACCCCACAATCTTACGTAGTTTGTAGTAGGGGTGGCCAACGGACCGGGCCGGGACGAGTCGGGGTGGATTTGGCGGGATCGGATCGGGGTGGGATGGAGGAGGGGCGGGACAGGCGGGATTCGCCGAAGTCCCGTCCCGGTTCCGGTCCAGTCAGAAAAGGGATGGGATCGGGCTGAGGCGGGACGGGATCGGGTCGGGGGCGGGAATTTTTCTTTTTTTGCACTTAATTTATAAAATAACATATATATATATATACAACTCAATAATTGAACAAGATAGTGTAATAAAAACATCACAATGCTGTTTTTGTGCCTTCTATAATATTTAGTAGACATATGATTTTTTTTGTAATACAAATACATTTGACAAAATTGCAACTTTGTGGTGTTGTTCAAAAGTTGCAAATAACATAGTAAAATTGCAATTAAAAAATTACATTTTAAAAAAAAAATTGTCTAGTTTCTTGATAATTTCATGTAGTTCTTCGGTTGAAATTGATATTTGTTGGTCAAATTGCTCCACGTCGCTTCCATCACCTTCGGATAAGATGTCGTTGTAGTTTTCGTCTTATTCCTCGTTGATCTTCGGTTGACCGTACCTTCTCCGTTTCGCTCGTATCCAATCTCAAAATAATACTGCAATCTCCAAGCTGTCTCCGGCTAATGAGTGTATGTGCTCTCCTATTTGATATCTGCCGGCAGAAAAAACGCTTTCAGACGCCGTTGATGAAGCTTGAATGTTCAAAACATCTCGGGACATCATCGAAAGTGTCAGAAATGTCTTCTCATTCCCCCTCCAGTAATTCAGCAAGTCTTCACGTCATTCTTCATTGAGACCTGCTTGGTACGGTACAGAACCCTGCAAAATAAAAATATCAAACTTGCTAATTTGGTTAGTAGTGTTACCACTGCACATTCTATTTCTGAGGCTTTCAATACTAGCCGCAAAAACAGCATGTCTTTTGTGAGTTTGTGTTGAAGAAGAAGATGGTATGGAAGCCGGTAGGTTGCTAGCATTTTCTTGTTGGTAAAACCTATATACTTTTTTGCATTCTTCTTCTACGCTAGACAACACTTTCTTCTTTAGTTTATTCAATAGGTGGTGGGTGATTTGGATTTTTTGGACTTGGAGGTGGTAGTACTTCTATACAATCGTAAATAGTTTCAATAAGTGATTTAGTACCGTCTATTTTAATAGTCGAATTTAATACAGCACCAATAATATAAATAGTAGGAATAGGAATAAAATATTTTTTTATTTTGATAAACATTTTTTAATAGCTGCCATATAAGCTGGTTTTTTCATATATTAACTAAGTAATAAAAATATTAGAGTTATATAAAACAACATAGTTGAAATAGTAGGATAATATATACCAGAAAATTCTTTTGTTGCTTGAAAAAATTTCTCTAGAAATACAATAAATTCGGAAATTTTTTCCCAATCGCTATCTACAATCATATCCGCTGGATTTTGATTATAAGAGTTAAAAAATAAAGTTATAGGTTTTCTATAGTTATAAGCAACAAGTAGTTGCTCGTATAAAGAATTTCACCTAGTGGGTACTTCTTCTGCAATTTTTCTATAAGGTAGTTGGCAATCGTGACAAGTTTTTTTATATTCTTTTTTTCGTTGTATTGTATTATTTTTAAAAATAAAGTTTATAGCAAATTGTATTTTACTAAAAATGTCTTCAAAAAGTGATAAACCATCCTTTACAACTAAGTTATATATATATATGGTACGCACATTTTATATGAAAATGATCTGAAAAAGATGGAGTTAACTATTTTTTTAAATTGTAATAGCATAATTGTTAGAAGAAACGTTATCTAATATAATAGTCATAATTTTATCAGTTATTCCGTAATAATCATGGTCGTTAGTACTACGGCCTATATCAGAAGTGATAGTCATTTTGCCATTAAAATGATATAATGAATAACGTAAATATTGTTGATATTCATGTGCAAATTTAAATACATCTCTCTTAACAATTGATCTAGAAAACCCGTTAAAAGCAGGATTATACATTTCTCTAATGAATAAAATCAGAAGATGAAGGGAATTAAAATGGCAAACCATCCACATCAACTAATTTTGCAATTGCTTCTCTATCTCTATGTTTATTGTAATTAGGGCCTACAATTCCCCCCCCCCCCGTCGTGGGGTGAATTTGACCTTGTACTTGGTTCGGGACAGTATGTGAACCTTGTCCCGATAGAGCGGACGTTTGCGCACCTGGTTTTGAAGCCTCGTATTGGGCATACCTAGCTGGATGAGCCCTTGTTACGTGTCTCATTAAAACCCCGTCCCACCGTGACCTTTTCCAGTTTTAAATTTTAAAACATCTTTACAAATTTTACATCTAGCTACTTGATTCTCTACGTCCCTATCAAAAAATGTCCATGCATCTGATTTTAATGGTCGTTTTGCTGGACCTCGACTCATACTAGGGGGAATATGAGGCATTTCAGTTGAAGATGCACTAGTGGGTGTGTTGTCATTTTACATTAGTGGGTGTATCATCTAGATCATCATCTAAATTAAAGTCTTCTTGAGTTCCAGAAAATAGCTCCTCGTCTAAATCTAATGGTATTGCAGGAAAATGTTTAGTATCAATAAAATCATCCTGTGTAGGAATAGGATTCTGTCTAGAAATATGATGACTAGAAGAAGTACCCTTGCCCTTGTTGCCCCTACTAGAAGAAGTCTGACCCTTACCCTTACCCGTAAGCAAACGTTTAAATCATTCCATTATAATTATACTAATAAATAATTAAAGTAAATAAAATTAAGTGCGCTAAATAAAATAAACAAACAATAATAATTTAATGAAGGAACGAATGTACCAAACGCCGACGTAACGTCGACGTGTAATCGAGAGGTTGAAAATTGAAACTTTGCTTGATGGAAAATCCTCAAGCTAGTTGTCAACTTCACTCCCAAATGAACAAATAAAATTTAATATTTAGTAGACAATGTAGACTTGTAGAGAGATAGATTGAGAGCATAGAGAGATTGTAGGAAGATTTGTGAGAAAGATGAAGAGAAATAAGGTATTTATAGTTGAAAATTTGGATTAAAGTGTAAATATAATAATTTAGGGGTTAAAAATAAATATTAAGGGGTAGGGGGTGGGAGAGGGGGAGGTAACATCAAAAGAGAATTATGTCAAGGCAAAGGTAAATAAAAGAATATATGAGAAGTATATGGTTAAGGATACTTACGATTGTTGTTCCATTTTTTAGGAAATGGGAATGGCCCTGGACTAAGCAATTGGACGGTCGGCATGAGCACAAACCTCTAGTGCCAACATCAATCATAGCATCATTTGTGCAAGTTGTCCCGCCCGTTTTTTTTACCGCGACTTCGCGATATAATGACGTCGATTTCCTCTGGATTGATTAAAAAATGCTTGCTTTGAAGAGTAACCACCTAATTATTCTAAGGTGAATTAGAGCACCTAAATGTTAACTAAATGCTGTAAAATAACTCCGATTTTTATGGTCTGCGAAACTAATGAGATTCTAGGTAAGGATTCTTTATTATCCTAAAGGGAAGAGATTAGGCATCCTTTAAGATCCGCTAACTTGCGGTTATCCGGTCAAACTCAGGTTAATTATTATGTTAAGAAAAATGCATGTTTTTACAAGTATAAAGAATAATATTGCAAGCAATTAATAAAATAATACATTTTGTACAAGTATACATTTGTATGGCATTTAAAAATATATGTAAAGTTGGAAAAAAAAGTATGAATTTGTATGGAAATTGATAAAAATATATGCAAGGTGATTTCTGAGTGAAACACATATTTGTATTGTATTATTTACAAAAACACATGAAAAGAAATTTGTTAAAAACACACTTTTGATTGCATTATTTAGAAAATATATGCAAAGTGATTTCATAGATAAAATATGCATTTTGTATGGCACTGTTTGTAAAATACATGTAAAGTGATTTCTGGAAAAAAAAAGTATGCATATTAGCATTGTTTACAAAGTAGATGCAAAAATGATTATTTTTGCTAGTAAAACATGCATTTGTATTGCCTTATTTATAAAACACATGTAAAATTTGATTTTGGATAAAAACACGCATTTTTTAACAATTAACAGTTTGGAGAAAAACAAATTATTTATAATGCCAAAGAAGTAGTAATTTTTAGCAATTGTTTTGAGTTGCAAGTCGAAAAAGACAAACTTATTGGTATGATTAATAAAGTGAATAAAAGATGATCAAAGTTGTTTTGAAAATTTTGAATATGCATGACAAGCCTAATGAATAAGCTAACGGTGGATTTTCAGTTTTAGACTACCCTATTAATTAATTCTAAGTCTACCTATTCTAAGCATTTCAATAATTTAACAAGTACAATAAATAATATTACAATACATAATAAAATAAAACTAAATTAAAGAAAGTAAAAACAACAACAAAATAAGTAATCTCCGAGGAGTATTTTTGTCTTCTTTAACTGTGTTCCTTGCAAACTGTCAAGAACAAACGGTTAGAAAATTGTTGAATATAAATAAACTTCGAATCCGTATCCAAAACAGTAAATGTTTTGATTATGGAGGGCTCAGACTTAAATTTTGAAAAGATCATTCCAATCACGTCGTGGATGCGAACATATGACTCGTTGGTCATTTTAGTTGCTTTGCCTACCGAATATGTTGGTCTATCGGGCGAAAAAGATTTGAGTTTTATCCTTGCCCAGAAATTTTATTTCTGTCTTTGCAATTATGGAGGCCTCAAAAATCGACTGATATTTTTTCATCAGCCAGTGTAGCATCATGTTCAAATCAGCAAAATAATACCAAAACAGTAAAAATGAAAACTGAAACCGAGAAACATTTTCCGAAGAGACATGGCGTCAAATTCAATCTCATCGGCCCAAGTGTAGTATTTGTTCAAATTAGTAAAATAACAAAACAGTCGCGTAACGGATGTTCACATACCAAAATAAACCAACAGTTCGCAATTAAAATGTCCGACCCGAATTCGGAAATTTTCAAACCGAAACAGGATTCGATTTGCTTCTTGAAAATATTTCTGAAAATCCGACCCGGATTTCGACAAAAAATAGTAAAGGAAATTAGATATTTGGACCCAATTCTAAAAAACATACCCAGATGGATGACCCGGATTTCGGAACGATCCGACCCAGGAAATGCAACCTGGAACAGTGGTGACACAGATTTCGGGTCGATCCGATCCGAGAAATGCAACCCGGAACAGCGGTGACCCCGAATCAATTTTTTTGGATTTTCAGATAACCAACAACAGGATATAAAAATACAAAATCCGGAAAATTTACCCAAAAAGGGTCGACCCGACTCGACCCGGACCGATGACCCGATCCGAATCAAGGGTTCCGACCCGAATAGATTTCTTTCCAAATTTCAGATAACCAACAACAAAAAATCAAATACAAAAATCTGGAAATTTACCCTAACCGGGGTCGACCCGACCCGAGTCGCCGAATCAGAGGTTTCGACCCGAATCGGTTTTTTTCTCAGATTTTCGGATAGCCAACAACAGAATATTGAACACGATAAATATCAGGAAATTTTACCCGTCGGAACAGTAACCGAGATAGAGCAGTGACCCGACCCGGATCGTTCTTGATTTTTGATTTTTTAGAACTCTGACCGAGAGAAACCAACAAAAACGACGATCGGAAAAAATAAAATCACGAAAACCGATCGGAAATAAAACCAACAAACCCGACCGGAAATGACCAACAAAACAACCGGAAACCACCAACAAAAGCAACGAAAACTACCAATAAAACAACTTTCCGAACACCCTTTTTTCGGACTTAGGACCTCCCAAAAATTCCCTCTTTTTTTCAATTCGGACTCTACAAAACTAGACCCGAACCTCTTTTTTTTTCATTTTTCCGGTCCCCTTCAACAGAAGACATATAGGTCTTTTCCCCCATAAAATCAAGTTCGAATTTCAAACAAAATGGGTAAAATTTTGATTTTTGGGGCGGATTCTTGGGGTATGGGTTGCGGATTTTAGGGGATAAGGGTATGGGATGATTGGTTGGTGATGTCACGACAGAGGGGGTTGGTGGTGTCAGGGGTTGGTGGTGGCAGTGGAGGTGACCGGCGACGTGGGGTCACGGTGTGGGGTCGGGGCATGGGGTCCGAAAGGGTATGTTTGGTGAAGAAGAGAAAGAGAGGAGAGTGTTTTTTTGTGTAGGGTTTGGTTTTTAGGGAACAAAAGGGGTGTGGGTCAAAATGAGTTGGTCGAGTGGGCTTTCAAGTGGGCCGAAATGGGGTCTGAAATGGGGTGATTTCGGTTGGGCTGAAAGGAAGAGTTTGTTTTGGGTAGAAAATGTTTTTGGGTTGGAAAATGAATGGGTTATGGGTTTAAAATATAAAAATGGGTTTTATTATTAAAAAAAAAAGCTTTGCAAAAATTATAAATTGTAAAGATGACAATATGATAAAAAAAATATAATATTTGTGAAATGTTTTATGTTAAAATAAAAAAAATGTGATGCCGTTTTGTGAAAATATAAAAATGAAATAACATATAATATTATGATAAAAGTATGATTATAATATTAAAATGCAAATGACAGTAAAAATGTAAATAATAATAATAATAATAATAATAATAATAATGATATATATATATATATGCCTATATTTTTAAAATTATTTTAAGGTGTGTCAAAAATATTTAAAATTGCAAATAAAATCAGAAACGATTGGACGAAATTGGGTGTCAACACTAGTGATCAAGGCTGACCTCGCCTAGGGAAGCATATGAATCATCCCTCATTGGTACGAATGGGAGAGTATAAGTGAAAAAGGTGTACTAAAGTAAAAGACACCCCGTCGATCAACAGAAAATTGTTGGCATGCAATGAGCCTCCATACTTGAGGCCCAACTGAGACCAAGGAAATTCCATATCTCCGGCAAAGATTCTCAATGACATCTGGTACTAGAAATTTAGTGAACGGATATGTATACACTAGGGAAGATCTATGAAACGACGATTAACAGGTGCATCTTCCGGGGTTGCGTAAAATTTGACTTCGCCCTTTTCCTTTTTGTAGCCCTCCCGGATAGTGCCAAGGTTCTCTTCCCGAATTGAAGAGACGTATCCCTCCCTATTATCGTGGGCAAGTTCTAGAGTTCTGAGAATAACGTTGAATGCAATTAGTTTTGCTTCGCGTCTGATCTACTGATGAACCTTCACCAATGGGCGCCTAACCAGCGTTAGGGTTCTTGCTCAACTAGCTCTTCTACGGAAGCGGGAGGCAACAAACTTATGATAGGGGCAACTATTAGAAATTTAACTATATAGGATTGAGTTTTTTCATCTTTAATGACTTAAACACATGGGTTCCGCATGTCGAAAACATCATTTCTTCGCACATGCCTAATATACTAAATGAGTAGATGATATTAGTGCCAAGTATCGTCAAATTACGTTGAGGAATGAAAGAGATATTGATGCACAAAGTAAGGTGTTTGAGACACAAATAGATGGATTGGTTTGGCCAAATAATAGAACTCTCACATCGGTTGAATATGGAAGGATTGAGGACTATATTAACTATAGTTTTGAGTGAGGGTTTGGGCCCCAAGGGGTGATCCAAGTTTTAAGAAGGGGGGGACCTAGGTGAGCTTGGGTTCGAGGCTAAGCCCTACACGTGTCGCCGCCCGATCCGATCTCAGGTCGTGGGTCGTGGGGTTTCTTCCGGAATTCTCTTTTGGTCCCTGAAATATTTCTTATTTACATTTTGGTCCCTGAAGATTTTGAAAATGTTGCAACGGCTCTATCTTCTCCAAACGGCGCTAGCCAATGGATCTGACTTCAACACTCAGGTTGTGAGTCGTGGGTCATGGGTTTTCTTTCAGAATTATCTTTTGGTCCCTAAAATATTTCTTATTTATATTTTGGTCCCTAAAGATTTCAGAAATGTTGCAACGACTCTATCTTATCCAAAGGCGCCAGCCAACGAACACTCGGGTCGTGAGTTATGGGTCGTGGGCTTTCTTTAGAAATTCTCTTTTGGTCCCTGAAATATTTCTTATTTACATTTTGGTCTCCGAAGATGTCGGAAACGTTGCAACGACTATATCTTCTCCAAACGGCGCCAGCCAACGGATCTGACTTCAACAGTCAGAATCCATCCTTTTCTTCACCTATAAATTGAACATTACTGTTCAGTTCAAACATAAGACGAACAAAACAAAACCAGAAAATCATCTCCTCTCTTTGCAATCTGTTCAATATTCTTTTTCTTCACCTGAATTAACCTTACTAGCTTTGTATTGGTCGTTGTTACTGTTTTATCTTGGGAGACTATTGTCCAATATCGTAAAAGCATCTATACGGGGCAATTTTGTCTTAAAGAAATAGAGTCATCCCTCTACTCAGCTTTTCCTTCTTGATTAACCTTTCTGATACGTTTTTTACCCTATAGTTTAAGACAAAATCTATATTTCTAAGTGTTCGAAAGATGTCTTCTTCAACTATTGCCAATGGTTCTGCTCCTACCAGTTTCCAAGGTGAATGCCCAGAAACGTTTCTCGGTACCAATTTCAAGAGATGGCAATAAAAATAATGTTCTATCTTACTACGTGGAACCTGTCACGCTTTATGACAGAAGATCTTCCTTCTGGTGGGGATGCAATAGACACTCAGTCTAACACAACGATTGAAGTGGGGGAAGATATCCAGGTCACAAATGTCTTGAAGTGGACATTGGATGCCTGGAATCATAGTGATTTCATATGCAAAAACTGCATTCTGAACGGTCTGTCAGATACACTCTACACTGTGTATTGCACCGTGAAGACGACAAAAGAGTTGTGGAAACTCGAGAAAAAGTACAGCACACGGATGTGTGTACTAAGAAATTCATCATTAAAAAGTTTTTGAAATTTCAAATGGTGGATGGTAAATCGGTGATGTCCCAAATCCAGGAGTTTCAAATAATTCTTCATCATCTGGATTTGGAAGGAATGAAGCCAATTAAGCAGTTTCTGGTCGCGTCTTTGATTGAGAAATTGTCTCCCTCATGGAATGAGTTCATGAGTTATCTCAAACTAAAAACAAAAGAAATGGGGTTTGAAGACCTTATCATCAAACTGCAAATACAAGAGGACAATAAAAAGGCTATATCTAAGGGAAAGCAGCCAATGAAGGCAAAAGCAAATCTGGTTGATTCGAAGGGAAACACTAATAAAAAGTGCAAGTTCCAGAGAGATGGCAAAAGCCAACCGATGGAGAGGTTCAAAGGAAACTATTATCACTGTGGAAATCATGGCCATGTGATCAAAGAGTGTCACAAACTGAAGCGAGAGCAGAAGGGCCAAGAACAAAGGCAAGGCCAAGGCTAACGTTGTACAAGACGAGGGTGGTCCTTCGAACCTTGACGACATAATTATGGATTTTTCGACTGTAATACTGAAGGCAAATCTGGTGGAGAATCCAAGGCAATGGTGGATAGACGTGGGTGCAACCCATCACATCTGCTCTGACAAGAATGCATTTTCTTCTTACGCCCCAATCACGGGCAAAAAATTGTTCATAGGCAATGACGCTACCTCTGAAGTGCAAGGGGTTGGAAAGGTTGTCCTCAAAATGACTTCAGGAAAAGAGCTTACTCTGAAGAAAGTGATGCACGTCCCTGACATCCGCAAGAACCTGGTTTCAGGGCCACTATTGGTCAAGGCTGGCTTTAGAATAATTTTTGAGCCCAATAAATTTGTAATAACTAAGAATGGTATATTTGTAGGAAGGGGCTTCGCGTGTGATGGCCTCTTCAAAATGAATACTATGTTTGTAATCTGTTCATCTAATGAAATAAAGCCTTCTACCTACTTTCTTGAATCCTCTAATTTATGGCATCATGGATTAGGATACGTTAACTACAAATCCATTCAAAAGTTAGTGAAGTTGGAATTATTGTCTTCCTTTGACATAAACCCTCAACATAAATGTAAGGTGTGCGTACAGGCAAAATTAACCAAATCATCTTTCCATTCAGTCGAAAGAAACACTGCACTTATAGAACTTATTCACACCAACATATGTGATTTAAAGCTTGTGCAAACTAGAGGAGGGGAACAAGTACTTTGTGACTTTCATTGATGATAGTACAAGGTATTGTTATGTTTACTTGTTGAAAAGTAAAGATGAAACGTTTGAAGCATTTAAATGTTACAAAGCAGAAGTTGAAAATCAACTAAACCTATGGATTAAGGCAATTCGTAGTGATAGATGGGGAGAATACGTAGCACTGTTTGAAGAATACTGTGCTCAATTCGACATTGTTCATCAAACGACCTCTCCTTACTCGCCTCAGTCTAACGGTATTATCAAGCGCAAAAACCGTACGTTAAAGGAAATGATGAATGCTTTACTTATCAATTCCAGTTTAGCTCAAAACATGTGGGGCGAAGCGATTCTTACCGCTAATACAATTCTCAATAGAGTTTTGCATAAGCGTAAGGATAAAACTCCATATGAATCATGGAAAAGAAAAGAAACTCACTTACAAATATTTGAAAGTGTGGGGCAGTTTGGCAAAGGTCGAAATACCTAAACCAAAATAGTTTAAAACTGCACCTAATACTGTAGATTGCATATTCGTCGGATATGCAAATAACATCAGTGCGTATCGCTTCTTAGTGTATAAGTCAGAGATACCTGATATCCACGTGGGTACGATCATGGAATCAAGGAATGCTGAATTCTTTGAACAGATCTTTCCCCGAAAGGAAAAAGAAATAATTTCGCGCAAAGAAAGTTATGAATGAAATGCTCAAAATCAACAAGACCCGGGAGTTTCTGACTATCCGGAACTAGACGTTCTAGATGTACAGCACTCAGAAGTTACTGACTATCCGGAACTTAATGTTCCAGATCTATAGAACTTAGGGGTTCCAGAGGTTGAACCAAGACAGAGTAAAAGAGCCAAAAAGGACAAAACCTTTGGTCCAGATTTTCTAACCTATATGGTTGAAAATGAACCGAGGACGATTAATGAAGCATTGTCAACTCCAGAAGTATCGCTTTGGAAAGAAGCTATAGAAAGCAAAATAGATTCCATCATGCAAAACCATACTTGAGAAGTGGTTGATCTTCCTCTATGAAGCAAACCTTTGGGTTGTAAGTGGATACTCAAAAGAAAGTACAAAGCAGATGGAACTATTGACAAGTATAAGGCCAGATTAGTAGTCAAAGGCTACAGACTAAAGGAAGGCCTCGATTACTTTGACCCATACTCCCATGTGTCTAGATTAACGTCCATAGGGGTATTCATAGTCATTGCAGCTTTGCGTGAGATACATCAAATGGATGTTAAGACAGTCTTCCTAAACGGAGAGTTAGAAGAGGAAATATACATAGAATAACCCGAGGGGTATGTGGTTCCAGGACAAGAAAAGAAAGTATGTCGACTTGTTAAGTCTCTGTACAGACTCAAACAAGCCCCGAAACAATGACATGAAAAGTTTGATGATACTTTATTATCAAAAGATTTCTCCATAAATGAATGTGATAAATGTATCTATATCAAAGGGAACACTGGCTCATTTGTCATGATATGCCTTTACGTAGAAGATATGCTCATCACCTGAAGTAGTCTAAACTTGATCCTAGAAACTAAGAATACGTTGAAACAATGTTTCGACATGAAAGATATGAGTATTGCAGATGTAATCTTAGGAATTAAGATTTCTAAGACACCTGACGGGTTGGTCTTATCTCAATCTCATTACATTGAAGATGTTTTGAGGAAATTTGATGTATTTGACAGTCTCTCTATGAAGTTATCAATGGATATGAATCATACAATTGATTAGAATCGTGGTGCACCCGTATCCCAAGAGCGATATGTGCAGGTCATTGGTAATTTAATGTACATTACAAACTGCACCCGACCCGATATCGCTTATCCAGTCAATAAGTTGGCTAGGTTTACTTGTAATCCTGGAATTTATTACTGGAAGGCGTTAAATCGGATACTACGATATCTGAAATATTCGTTGACTTACAGATTACACTATTCTAGATATCCAACCGTATTGGAAGGATACAGTGATGCAAACTCGATATCGGACATAAAGAACATCAAATCCATCAGTGGGTATGTTTTTACAATTGGTGGTGGGGCTGTGTCTTGGAAGTCCTCTAAGCAAACATGCATCGCCCGATCCACGATGGAATCGGAGTTTATTGCTTTGGATAAAGCAGGAGAAGAAGCAGAATGGCTTCACAACTTCTTAGAGGATATCCCTTGTTGGGATAAACCCGTACCTTCGGTGATGATTCACTGTGACGGCCAATCGGCTTTAGAAAGGACACGAAATAGTATGTACAACGGCAAGTCAAGACATATTCGTCGGAGACATAAGACTGTTAGGCAGTTGATCACTACGGGTGTCATTTCCATTGATTACGTCAAATCAAAGGATAACATAGCGGATCCATTAACTAAAGGCCTACCCAAAGATCAAATATTTTGCATGTCTAGGGGAATGGGCTTAAAACCCAAACGATAAGAATCTTTATGGTGGTAACCCAACCTTACTGACTGGAGATTCCAAGAATTTTGGTTCAATGGGAAACTAAACTGTAGAGGTTCAGTTTTAGCGCTTCACTTGAAGTAAGAGCATTTCGGATTATTATTCTTTAAAGAAATTCCAAGGATGTTCCCGCGATAGACATTAAGTGCTACCTGCATAAATGGTAAAGGATAAGTTTCTAAAACTTTTAATGATTCCTAACACTTGCGAGAGGGGTATAGCAGGATACCTTATAGGAGATCACCTATTTAAGTTCGAAGACAGGCCGCTTCAAATGTACGCACTTAAGAATCCAAGAGTTGTCCATGGCCACAGCGGACAAAACTATAAGAAGAAATAAATAATGAGAGTTATTGTGTTCATATCATTGTCTTGGTTTACACTAAATACTGACGGTTCAAGACATCACGTTCACCGCACAGTAAGTAAATCTGATGGTAATCAACTGAGGAAGGTTCAAAGCCGAAAGCTACCTCTCCTGATACAATATCTTCCGCTGAAAAATTATTGAACTTTAGCACCTCGTGTGCACCAATTCTCTTTCAAGAGGGGATTGTTGGAAATTTAACTATATGGAATTGCATTTTTTCATCTTTAATGACTTAAACACATGGGGGCCGCATGTCGGAACATTATTTCTTCGCACATGCCTAATATACTAAATGAGTAGATTATATTAGTGACAAGTATCATAAAATTTCGTTGAGGAATGAAAGAGATATTAATGCACAAATTAAGGTGTTTGAGACACAAATAGATGAATTGGTTTGGCCAAATAATAAAACTCCCACGTCGGTTGAATAAGGAAGGATTGAGGACTATATTAACTATAGTTTTGAGTGAGGGTTTGGGCCCCAATGGGTGACCTAAGTTTTAAGAGGAGGGGGACCTAGGTGAGCTTGGGTTCGGGGCTAAGCCCCACGCGCGCCGTCGGCCGGCCGCCCGGTCCGGTCTCGGGTCGTGGGTCGTGGGCTTTCTTCCGAAATTCTCTTTTGGTCTCTGAAGATTTCGGAAATGTTGCAACGGCTCTATCTTCTCCAAACGGTGCCAGCCAACGGATCTGACTTCAACAGTCATAATCCGCTGTCTTCTTCACCTATAAATTGAATATTACTGTTCAGTTCAAACATAAGACAAACAAAACAACCAGAAAATCCTCTCCTCTCTTTGCAATCTGTTCAATATTCTTTTTCTTCGCCGGAATCAACCTTACTAGCTTTGTATTGTTGGTTGTTGTTGTTTTATCTTGGGAGCCTATTTTCCAATACCGTAAAAGTATTTATACGGGACAATTTTGTCTTAAAGAAATAGAGTCATTTCTCGACTCAGTTTTTCCTTCTTGATTAACCTTTCTGATACACTTTTTATCCTAGAGCAAAACCTACTTCTCTATCTATGCGCTGAGATGACTGTTATGCCCGTGTTCCCGCCTGAAATGCCAGAATGACAGTTAAGCAGGCTTTTCACTTCCGGGGAAAAATCTAGAGCCTATCTGAAAAGTGGGAGAACTATCTATATCAATGAAATACACTACAGATATAAACCTGCTTTGGATAATATTTTGTCAATGGAGAATTGGACCTTCCGACGATAAATGATGGGTATTTTATCTAGAATGATTTCTACTGACATAATCAAAATAATGACAGGCAAACGGTGACCTAGATAATGTTAAATTTCGAGATACACGGGATGTCATTAGATCCTATTAAATGACTGTGATCTCCGCTCAGTAATGGCTGGAGTTAGTTGCCATAATCCTATAACACTCGTGTTATTCCGAAATTGTTTCTTGTCTAATTTCTTTAAAACTGCTTGATCCATGAAATCGAATAAGAATTTCTCTCTTTTGTTATTCAATTTTTTGATTATTTCTTATTGTTTCATTCGTTATTTAGATTTTTATCGATCACAAAATCAAGAATTTTATATTACTTAGACTAATAACATTGCTCTAGACCTCTTTTAAACAAATTTAACTGATTTTTCTAATAAATGAATTTTAGGTCAAACAGTGTGGTTGTTCTTAATGTTGAATTAGTATCAACTGGGAACTAGTGTCCAAAGTACAGTTAATTCTCCAAATAGTCACTCAACTTGGTGAATTATCTAGTAAAGTTATTTCTTCTTTGTTTTATGACAATAAAATCACTCGGCTATTACTTAAATTCTTAAAAGATCAAAACTATCGGATTTGATACAAATCCATATAGGATCTATTTTTGTTCTAAATATGAAATTATCTTTTTCTCGGTTGCTTCTACATTTTCCCCATTCCAAATATTGGAAATGCTAATTTGTATACTATATTTCACCTAGTACTTAGCTTAATTAATTAGGAAATCCATTTCACTAGTGGCAACACATACAGTTTTATTTTTACAAAAAAATGAAAAACTACCTTCTTTTGGTGGGCTAGTTCGTAGTGTCGTTTTCTTGAAGTGGTCGAATTAAACTAGTAGGAGAAAAAGACCCTTTTGATGATCCATTTTTAATTTCATTAAACAAATTATTGGAAAATAAGGGAGATGTGGACACACAAATAATTTAAATTCTTTTTTGAAGAGAAGTAGGGCAACGATACTTCTTTGTTTCATTCAACTTGACTTAAATAAAATAGTTAAATTATATAAGTGTTTATAGATTTTCTTCTAGCATGCAACTAGTCTAGTATATGTACCTAATTTAATTCTAGCTATACTTTTATCTTCCCTAGTTCATGAACAACTTTCATCTTTTCATAACAAACTAAAATAGTACATGTATCATAATTAATTTTCAATACATGAACTAATTAAGGCAATTCATGTATAGAAAACACTTTTTCTTTTTCAAACACACGGTTCATTTTTCAACACTCTCCATTTAACCTTGTGGATTGAATTCATAAAATATTCTTCAACTTCTCAAATTTGGACTTCAGCATCTTCCTCATGGAGCTCCAATAGTAAATTATCCCTTCTTCTTCATTTGTTGCAAGGTTTGCATGTTGTTTTGAGGCGATTCTTGTTCATGGTGCCTCTGCATCTAGAAACAAAACTTTTTTATGTGCCTTTCTTTTTACAATATCTGCATTTTAAAGGTGGTGGAGTTTATACCTTGTACCAACAATTACTTTCATTGTGGTTATCTCTCTTTCAATGACTCCAAAAAGGTTGAGCTACAACTTTTTCTTGTACCGTTTGCCTTTCTCATTAAATTTCATTCCCTTCTTTGAGGAGTTTGAGTTGATCACAACCTTGGCTTGCAAAGTTAACTCAAAACCATATTTGTATTGTGATCTCATCATTCTTCTCAGTTCTTGTGCTTCAAGAACACTAATCAATTCCGCAAAGGTCATTTTTGCAATATCTCTAGAATCTTCAAGAGAAGAAATTTTCGATTCAAAAATTTCAGGCAAACTTACTAGAATTTTTTCAACTATCCTTTCTTCGAAAATATCCTCTCCTAATATTCGGATTTGATTCACAAGTTTCATCAACTTGTCGGAATACTGTTTTACACTCTCGGTCTCCTCCATTCTCAAGTTCTTCAACCGTCTCTTCAAAGTGATAATCTTCATCGTTCTGGTCTTTGCTGACCCTTTATATTATGTATGCAACTTCTCCCATATTTCTTTAGTAGTAGAGCAAGACATTATCTTCACAAAAATTACTTCTGATACAGTAGCATGCAAATGTTTTAGAGCTTTGTCTCTCTTCTTGTTCTCAAATTTGAGCATGAGCTGAGCAACTGTGGGATCCTCATGTAACTCAAGTAGGCTACCTCCTGACTCAGTCACCTCTCACAAATCTGCAGCTTGGAGAAAAAATTTCATCTTCACTACCCACATGTGGTAGTTTTCTCCTCTAAATACAGAAACGGTAGTAAAAAGGAATTTGATGAAGACATGTTTTCAACTCTTTAAAGAAAATCTTTTCGCCTTTAAAAAAATTAAATTCTCACAGTCCCTCAAGAATTTCGCTCTGATACTAAATGTTGAAAAATTAGGGGGAGAGGGCACTCTAATAATTTAAACTCTTTCTTGAAGACAAGTGAGGCAACAATATTTCATTTGTTCCACTCGACTTGACTTAAATAAAATAGTTAAACTACAGAGGTATTTATAGATTTTCTTCTAGCATGTACCTAATTTAATTCTTGATATCCTTTTATCTTTCCTAGTTCAGGAACAACTTTCATCTTTGCTAATTCATGAATAAACTAAAATAATATTGTATATCAAAAAACTTTTTCTTTTCCAAACACAAGGTTCATTTTTCAATACAAATTTGGTGGTTGGTTTGATTGGCACGACCCGTTTGATGGACAATAAGGCTCTCGAAAGCAAATGACCATTGAAGAGCTAAGTCCTTAAGGTGGTGGTGATTAGAATATGGAAAATTCTGAACAAATTGGTTGTCAAGAACAAGAAACCAAGTAAACAATCCAATGTAAGCGTTGTTATTTAACTCATGTTCAATTTGTTTAGCTGATTATTAATTTAAATTCAGGCAAAAATAATTGAAATTCATATAAAAATGGTTGACTTCAGTCATACATATTGCTAAAGTTCAGGTACAAATAGCGAAACTTCAGTCATATGAAACTTCAGACACTTCATATATGAAACTTCAACATTTTTTGACAATGAAAAATCTGAATTCAAAAAAGTCATTAGTATTAACCTCGTAGGTACGGGACAATTACATTTTTTATTCCTACGTTATTGGTAAATTCTCATTTTGATCCTTGTGATATTTCACTTTAAACATATTTTCGAAACTAGAAACATGTTGTAGTCCCTCACCATAATAGTAAGAAATATGTTAAAGTAAGATGCTCCATTTTAGAACTATATTACTACTATGTTATATGGAGTACATAATAGTACAAGTTTAACAAAATACATGAGTACTTGAATGGTTCGTCATTTAATAATTTCTTAAATTTGTGAAGATTTTCCAGTAGAACTCGTCAATATGTAAGAGACTAAAAGCACAAATTTGATTTCCCTCACGCAGGTACATTTCTTGGGATTAAACAAGCAGCCCGAGTCATGGTCCCTCGTGGTCAAGGTAGCATAATTTCCACGACTAGTGTATGTGCATCAATAGGTGGTGTTTGTTCTCATGCCTACACGAGGTCAAAGCATGGAATATGAGGACTCACTCGGAATAATACTACAGTTGATTTGGGACGTTATGGCATTCGTGTGAATTGTGTGTCACCATACGCTGTTCTTACAGCAGCGGCTTTAGATACCTTAAAGATGGGCAAGGAAGGTAAAGATGTTTATTCTACCTTAAATGGTGCTAAACTTCCAAATGATGTGGCTGAAACTGCTGTTTTCCTCGCAAGTGATGAGTCCAAGTATGTGAGTGGACAAGATTTTATTGTTGATGGAATTGTGAATCCTCGTTTATCAATGTTCAAGTAGTTTTATAATTGATAAGAGGTTACATGTAGTGTGGTATTATCACTTGGAATAAAAGTCAAACTTACTTCTTTTCGGTCGAACCTTAAAAACTGAATTCATAAATCTTAAATTCTAGATCCGCCATCATATATTAAGAAAGCCTCTGATATTAAGGAATAGAGCTGAGTGCAAGTATGTGAGTGGCCAATATATTACCGTTGATGGCGGATTTGCTGCTGAGAATCCAGGTTCATCAATTTTCAAATGATTTACTTCTTGGTAGTTACTTTTGGAGCTGTGGCATATGGCGTTGTCACTACTTGGAAGCAAAAGTCTTGTTTTACTTCTTTTCGTTGGACGTGGGGAGGTGCAAATCTACAGTATTTAGTATATATGAGCTCAACAGAATCTAATAATTTTTCTTTGACTTTATATTTGTATTAGAAAATTCATTAGATGTTAAATATTTTATTGCGAGACCTAGTAACTAGGACAAGCTCTAAGTTCGATGACTAAAGCAGAAAAACCATGTATCATTGGTTTTTCTGCCGATTGACGAATAGTGCTCCAGAGTCATTGGTTTTTCTGCCGATTGACGAATCGTGCTCCGGCTGGAGCAGTGTCGAATAAACAACTGATTTTAAACCAGACCGGATAACTTTAAAGGTGGTCCCAGAAACATGTTTAGAATGTTAAACATCATTTTTAACGGAGCGAGTTTTGCACCAAGATTATGAAATCCCAGATGAAGTTTATAACTGAGGCGTCTCTATAATCATAAATACGACCATAAAATTACTAAATAAAATTTCAACAGCTTCAATATTCTTCTAATGTACAAATCTGAATGATCTTGCTACGTAAATACCAATATGGGCAATTGCTCCTAGAAGATGGAAGTAATAAATTAGTTTAGACGTCAAATCGAGTAAAGTATCATTATGCATTAGCTACCTCTAATATCTCCTAGGACTTGGTTTAAAAAGGAGTAAAATGACACGATTTACACCATTCAAACCAATTGAAAGCTCAGGCATCCCATGCCTGCAAGACAAAACAGAGGCAATATAACAGTCTTTATGTTCGCAAACAAGTTATATTAAAATTATAATTTGAAAATTAAAATGAGGAAATTAAACAATAACAGGTTTATTTAGTGAATATACTTTTTCTTAATTGTTATTTAGTGAATATACTTTTTTTCTGATGAGGGAGACGGTCTGTCAGCTGCGAAGAGTAGAGGGAGTCCCTACTAGCCCCTTTTCTAATCTTAGGTGCTGTTTGATTAGCCTGTGATTAGAGTTAATCAATGCATAAAAATCAGCATAATATAGCTAGTCGAGGTGATTCACTTGCATTTGAAGCAATCCAACTGAACTTGAACGGAATCGCTCGACTTCCTAGGGAATCCAATCTCCCCAATGTCGTGAAAAATGAAATAAATGTGTACTCTTGATTAGTAAAATTACCCGGTCATTCATCCTTGAGGTTGACAAGAGACGTTGAAGTTGAGTAATTGATAATAGGTTATTGTTGCTTAGGTTTATTCCTTGAATTGTTGACAGTCATAGGGTAAAACAGATGCACATACTGTGGAACCATGAAACAATAGCTTGTGCATGCGAATTAAAGCCTTGCATCATTCTTTATTCGTGAAAGTGCTTATAGGTTGTGATCTTGAAATTGTTGTGAGTGGATTAGATGGACAGAAGGAAAGAAAGAACTTGAACTTGAACTTGAATACTACATAGAACATGTTAGGTGAGTTAGGTTCTTTGCTCGAAGACGAACAAAAGTCTTAAGTGTGGGGTAGTGATATTTGGCATTTTTGCACATGTATACTTGTTCTTTTCTGGGTACAAGCATATGTTTTGTTACTAGAATTAGTCCAATGCTCTCTATAGGATTGACCTGGACTCAATGGCAAGCTAGATTTGTTGGGTCCAAGCACCTTAGACTAGGGTGTAAGTTGTGCGTGATCACCAAACCCCCGAGTTTGACGACAGGATTATAAACTGAAATTAATAACTAAGGCAATATCTTAAACGAGATTCATCAAAGCTGAAGTGACTGATACAAAAATCCAAACCTTTTATATGCAATGGATGGTAATGTGGAATCATTTGAATGCTCTTTGCTAAACCCTTGAACAGATCTGTGATGTCATAACTGATAACACTCTTATGTACAACTAAGGGTGGCAATTGTATTACAAAAAAGATGCAATTTTGACAATTGTAATACAAAAAAAATCATATTTCTATTAAATAATATAAGACACAAAAACAGTCTTAGGATATTTTTATTACACTATCTTGCTCAATTATTAATGTGTTTCTATATAAATCATTTTTAAAAATTAAGTGCAAAAAAAACAAAGAAACGGAAAACCCGATCACGCCCCGATAAATACCGGACCCCTTTTCCGACGGACCGGAACGGGACACTGGCAGAACACGCCAGTCCCGCCCGAGTACCGGTCCCCCTCCCCCCGCCCTGCCCCGAACCCGTTTGGCCAGCCATACGTACAACTCATGATTGTCTGAATGCCTACACCAAAAAATAAAATAAGGCAAACCCACTTATCATATATATGTATGATAATCATCCCAAATTTTTTGTTGAAAAGCGACCATCCATCTCATTTGAAGTTTTTTCCTCACTATTTGAACTTACAATGATAAGGAGAAAGGTAATTTTCTACCATTTAGAAAATCCTCAATTCTTTTCAGACTTTCGAGCATTATATGTCATGAGTTTAGAAAATTACCAATCCACTATTCATGTGCCGGAAAAGAAAATAATTGAGCAGAGCTTCCCCAACCATGGAACCAAGTGGCTACTTACCTAAGTTACCACACATTACTGTGAACTTTCTATTTAAAAAAAAAATTGCCCCGTCTACTCACATAGTAACCACACATTACTGTGAACTTTCTATTTAAAGAAAATTTGCTCAATTACCAGGTCAGGTGAAAGCTTACCTTATGTAACTCATTTTTCTGGTATGGCTGGATACCAGAAAAACCTCCATTGCCATCAGTTCTTGGCTTCTGAAAGAGCAATCAACAGCAACGGATAGAGATGGTTATTAGAGGTAATAATAGACATCAGCTCAGCTTCAAAACAAATCTAAGCTCTACAAATATTTCTGTAATTTATCTGATTCATAAAGGATAACATTATTAACCTAAAAATACCATAGCAGAATTTTTTGCAACAAATATCTCAACCATATGTACCACTAACTGAAAACATCTTGAACACTTCCCACATTTTTATGCTGAAAGAGTTCCATTGCAAATATTAGATGAAATTTTAGAATTGATCATGGAAAAGATATGAATGGATCATACAAGATGCATAAAATTCATTTGAAGTCTGCAAGCTAAGCACAACCATTTAAGCCAATTCAAAATTGCTACGGAAAGAACAAGCCAAATTTTAATCTTGGATCTAACCAATATCGCAAAAATGAAGCCCGGATTGTGTTACCTTTACTTGTTGACTCAGAATTAAATCTGGACCATAATTTTGTGTCTTACTCCCATTGTTCTCCTTATTGTTATCCCTGATTGGCATGTGATCCTTGTCAATGCAACTGCTAGGATCCTGTTTCCTTGACCTATCTTTGTGTTTATGCTTTTTATGTTTCTTCTTTTCCTTGTATTCATTCTTCAAATCTGATGCCCGTGAAGGTAACCCAATATCTGCCTATTTTTAAAATAAAGATAAGTTACTCAGGAAATTTTACGACAAAACTGTATTAGTATAGCAAACCAAGCCTTGAGGAGTTAGCACTCCCAAAACAATAAGAGAACACATCAAGGATTATAAGGTGGATATTGGGTTACCAATGGAAGATCAGCAGATGTTGTTTCCCTAAGCCGAAAAGCATCCGTAAGAAGATCCAAGCCAAAAGGATGCAAGTGTACACGTCTATGTCCCACATAGGAGGAGTTTTTGGACAGCTGATCAAGTTCCAACCCTTCACCTTTCCTTATTTCAGTGTCCCCCACCACATTCCTAAGGTATTGTGTCTCAGATATAGAGGGTGGTAATGACCTCTTACAGAAAAAATCAAGATGTTTCCTAAGTTTATAATGGTCTAGAAGATCAACTGAACCACCAAGTTCTCTAGACCCTGAAGACACAAAACAACAGGCTCCCCATTTCAGATAAAGAATATCCAATAGAGAGAACATATAAGCATTCATAAAGCTAACATTGAGGTCAAATTTTCGAGTATTTTTCAAATCCTGCCAACAAAAAGTAAGAAACAACATAACATATAAGATAATGAAATCACTAGGAATGAGAAAATGACAAAAATGGTCACTTATGACTGGGTGTAGGTTAAAAGTAGTCCCTTAAATATGCTCTTGAGCAGTTTTGATCCTTTTAAGTTTGCCAAAAGCAAGCACTTCTAATTTGTGTCAAATATTTAACAAACTCTTTCTATAGCTTTTTTTTATAAGGTAAATAATTTGAATAACAAATAGGGGGAAACCCCGTATACAAGCCATATACTAAAGAAGAGAACCTACACCAAAATATGGTTTTCAACAGGAGAGGTCCGATCCTCTATACAAAATGGGGGGATTTCTTTTTTTTTTTTTTTTTTTTTTCTTCACAATTTCCGTCAAATCTATAAGCAGTTTCTACTATAGAAAGATTTTGAGAATTTGTATAACAAACTCTTTATATAGTAGAAACTGCTTATGGATTTGACGGGAAAAAAAAAAGAAATCCCAGGAAAGTCTCTACATTGACTCAACACTCTATCACTAGGGTGGCGTATATCGGTTCAGTTCGGTTTTGTATAAAAAAGTATGAACCGAATCGAACTTTTTTTTAAAAAAACGATCTATCGGTTTATATCGCCGAACGTATCGGTTTATATCGATTTTTTCAATTCAAATATAAAGTCCAAAAAAAATAATTTAAAGTCCAAAAACATAAAGTCTGCATCACAAAAAAACGGTTCTTTAAGCAGTCAAACATGTAAGAGCCAGCATCTTAAAACTTTTATCAACTGATCTGTCTAGGATCAGAAGCATTATGAAGCTCCAACTTTGATCTATCACTGATTTAAACCTCACGAATTATCCTTCTCATCGTGAAGCTCTGATAGACAGTGAATATAGTAGCATGAACAATCAAAAAGGAGGTTTTGCACCATAGGTGGTGGGTAAAAGTGAAAGAGCATCTTATAGAGTTTTGTTACACTTTCAACGTGTAGGAAAATGATTTCAGATTTTTTTTAAAAATGCTAGCATCCAAGATAAAGCTATGATATCACATATAGGTCCTAAACATATTTCAGTGGAAGAAAAAAGATGGGTTACTTCAGATAAAATTGGCAATAGAAATGTTTGCTGGATGATATATGCAAAAAACAAAAAACTAGATAAAACCCTCTGTAAGTACATAAAATAACGGATCCCCTGTGAGTGTAACCCATGCAATATTAGACGAAAGGGCCAGGCTTATATCTTAACGACAAGTTAACCATTCAATATGTATCTTGACAACAAGTTAGTCTACTGATGCAGAAGCTTTGATCTTGCACCAAGCAAGGTTTTCTCTAAAATTCTAGTATCGATGACCTTCGGAATCATCATGAAAACCAGAAATTCCAAGGAATAATAAAGTCTCAATCTTTCATTGGAAAAGACCTATCAGACAATAAAATGTCCACTACATAATAAAGAGCCTACTGATCGTTTATACTTGCATTGGTCTGATAATAGTATTACATAATCAAAGCAAAGGGGGGAAAACAATCTAGGAGCAAATACTGTAAGAAGTTTAATAACCACAAAAATTCCTACCTCTTCCAAACTTCTTGAGATCAAGATCCATCATATATGACTATGCAGCTAATAATCCAGATATAAAAAGACCTTCAGTAAAAGAAGATATATTAGCAGCTCGCATAAAGTCACAAAGCACAAGACAAGATGCCAACCAACTAAAACGGATACCATAAGAAACAAAGAAAAAAACAAAATAAGGATAGCACTCAACAACAGAACAATCAAAGTTGCGACTCTGTCAAGTCGCCATAACATTTCATCCAGTGAAATTTCCCAAGGTTTACCTCAAGAACTTTTTAAAAAATTTAATTCCTTTTTCTAGAGAAAATCAATTTACAATAAGTGGTACAAAATCATTTTATCCAGCAATTTAAACTGCATTCACTCCTCTATATGAAAAACCGATTTACACAACCCAAAGTGACAACGTGCACAGATTAAGGCACCCAAGATCAACTATCCCTCGAATTCAAACTAGTTGAGGTTGATTATATGTAACCTCTGTATCCGTTCTGCTCCCTAGAGGTCCGTTAAATTAACTACTTCATTAAAACTTTGAAATTCTCAAAATGTCACATGTATTTCTATACTATTATACAATATCTAACCAAACAGAAAAGAATTCTATCAAACACAAGACCTATTGTACCTGTGCTGATAACTAATAATGTAGGTAATAAAAAAATCGTTTTTTTTTGTTGGTTAATTGGGATGTTAAGCATGGATTTATCTGAGACGGCAATATATATTTGGGCAGTATCTTAAAATGATTAATTTCATTCGAAATAGTTAAAAATTGAAATCCACTATTTTGGTAAATGGCTTTCAAACGAAAAAACTCAAACTTGGAAAAGGGATTAGGGTTTGTTTACTTACAACTCGATTTGCCGGAGAGAGAGAAAAGAGAAGGAAGAGATCTAAAGAAGCGAACGGCAATTTCGGGGTTTATATAAAGTTGGACAATGGACACCAAACCAGCTAGATTTGGGAATTCCGCTGTTGAAACGGGCCAATTGGGCCAGAAGTAAATGGGCCTTGTGAATTTGAAACGAGGAATTTTCACGAATAATTATATTTTTGGGAGGTTTTTTTAGGCATAGCTACACTTTTGCTAATTACGTTTAGTAGCTCAATAACATGTTTCAAATTTGGTTGTATTTGTATTTCATTGTATTCAATTCAGTTGTAGTCCAATTTGGTTGTATTTTGTTGTATTCAATTCGAATGTATTCAATTCGATTGTATTCATTCGTACCTACTTTTACACTTTATTCAACTTATTATATTTAAATTTGATTCAAACAACATACATGTTAAAACATACAGGTTCACTATATCCCATTTGTATACAAAAATATCTCCTTTGAAATGCATGTAAAAATACATAAAGAAACATTGTATTTGACACTAAAAAAATAACGACTACACTTAGATTTGAGATACATCGTTCGATGATCAGCTCTTGCAGTGACAAACAGCAAAACATGGAGAGAGATGAGAGGAAGAAGAGGGAGCAGTAGGTATGTTGGGCATGTGGGTGGTTGTTTTAGGCCAAATGAATTTTGTCGGAGCTGGTTTTGGATAGAAATGGCAATGGGGGTGGAATCGGAGATGGGGTATTTTGAGAGAGAGGGGGATACTAAATGGGTGGTGTTGGAAAATCTGGCGGCTGGGCGACGCTGGGAGGTGAGTAGTAGAGGGACGGTGGGGTTGGTGGTTTCGTGGTGGCTGGAGATGGAGGGTGTGGTGGCAGGGCATCGCTGGAGGGTAAGCAATGGAGGGCATTGGTTGGAGGAACATTGGGATTGGTGGTTTCGTGGTGACTGGAGATGAAGGGCGTGGTGGCAGATCTGGTGGCTGCTGTCGGAGTTTCACCGGCGGAGGTGATTGTCGAAAAATTTAAGGGAGGAAGAAGGGACAGTGGTGGAGATGGTAAAAGATGATAGAAGAAAATTGAAAGAATTTTGGGGAAATGAATTTTGAATTAGTTACCTTATGTAATTGAAATACAATATTTAGCTATTAAATGTAATTAAAGTATATTTACTAAATATATATCTCTTATATGTTCTCTACACTATGTAAAAATCTCATTTGAAATCTAGCCTACTAATTATGTGAAATTAAGGGCAGAGTGCACAAATACCTGACACTAATATAGTTGTTTAACTTGTAGCTGAAGGTGAACTTTTCTTAATAAACTTATCCATCTCAAAATAACTTTAGACATACGGGACTGAAGTTTAACAAACCTCGAATATTTTTTTCTTGAAGTGTGGCCTTGTCAAGGCCAAACTTGAAATATTTTTGCCTAAAGTTTAATTTGGCTTGTCAAGGTCAACTTTGGACATTTTTACATGAAGCTAAAACAAATATATGGTAGAACTTCAAATATTTTTGCATGAAATTCGGATATATATATATATATGTGTGTGTGTGTGTGTGTGTGTGAGAGAGAGAGAGAGAGAGAGAGAGAGATAACTTTTGGAAATTTATTAATGTGGAATTAAGTTTATCCCGTTATTTATGACTCGAACAATTGGGCCCCGCACATCGAAAATATCGTTTCCACACACGTGCAATCTTAGTGACAAGTATTGTAAATTACGTTAATCAAAGAGATATTGGTACGTAAGTGAAATGCTTGAGTATTAGAATGATGGATGGTTATTTGCTAAATAACAAGTGTTCCACATTGGTAAACGAAGGAAGGATTGTGCGAGGTGTAAAATGGAACGGGTCGGAAAAGGGTCACGGAGCCGAGAAGGGCTGCGACGCCTCCCATACTGGGTCGCGGCGCCCCCTAGCAGGGCCCGCAGCGCTTCATGGGCAGTGACTGCTCGACGGAATCCCAAAAGTCTTGGTTGTTGAGGGGGGTTTCAATGGCATTGAATCCACTCAATAATGGCCATTACTTGGACCATTATGTTGTTGCATTACTTGGGGGTTAAATGTCATCCATTACAGCCATATCCAGATTTGGTCACACAACTTTTGACCGTCATCTTTCGAACACTAATAGTAATATAATACAATCTTGTCTTAACTTTGTTGGTACTCTATTGTACTTTATAAAGCAGTACGGGAAGTAAGTAACTATTACAAATGTTCGAAAGGATAGATAAATGGTCAATCTTCAAAACTGCCGCAAGTTTGTTGTGTCTTGAATCTTGATAACCTTGAAAGGCCAATGTTGAGAACTGCCGCAAGCTTGTTGTGACTTGAATCTTGATATCCAGAAATCAAGAAACAACTAAATCTGGATGGTTACAACGTTGTGTGTTGAGTCGAGGGATTGCCCTCTGTCCTTAAGACAAGATTGCCCCGTATATATGCTTTTACGTTAGCGGGCAATAGTCTCCCAAGATAAAACAACACTTTAATCTCAACGCTACAAAGCCAATAGGTTGAGCCTGACGAAGAAAACAAATATGACTCGACTTGCTGAAGATATGGAATAGGAAGGAAGCGTTTCTCTTTACTCTTCTCTTTTGTCTCTGTAGTGTATATCTTGTGTATACATGAGGGTTTGGTCACTGTTTTTCACTCACGAATTGCACTGATTTTCGCCACTGTTTTGAGCAGTTTTTTGCCACTGTTTTGTGACTGAAATTTGCTGCTATTTTCGTGTGTTTTCTGATCTGTTTTCCGGTCTATTTTTTTATCCCGAATTGAGCCAAATAAGGCTCAATATATAGCATGGAGGAGGGGCTGTACCACTGCCCAAAACATGGCTGTTAATGGCCATTAGGAGGGCATTAAAACATCCATTACTTGGCTGATTAATGCCTCAAAAAATAGTCCCAACGGTAGGCTTCCTGCCTTCCGTCACCTTCCCAGAAACTCTGGGGACCAAAATGTACATATGAAACTTCAGGGAAACTGTACATCTGGCAGAGTTCTCTGGTCCAAAAAGATAATATCAGAAAGTCCCCACAGCCCACGACCGAACGGGCGGGCGGCGGCGCTGCGCGTGTGGGCTTAGCCTTGAACCCAAGCACATCTAGGTCTTCCCTCCTTTAAACACACGGGATACCCCTTGGGGTCCCAAACCCTTTACCAATTTGAGACATATATAGAGAGCAATTCTTCCTATTCCCACCGATGTGGTAGATTTGTCCCATACCACATTTTCATGCCTTAAACACCTTACTTCGTAGACCAATATCTCTTTCATTTCTCAACGAAATTAGACGATTCTTGGCCCTACGGTCATCTACTCACTTCGTAGATCATGCATGTGCGAAGAGACAGGGTCTCCAACATGCGGAACACTAGTGTTTAATTCATCAAAGATGGGTGGACGCATCTCCCCGACAAAGGCTAATTTCCAACATACTATATGAAACTTCATACTTAAACAAGCTTCATGGATGTTGAAAAAGATTTTCAAAGTTGCTAAGACTCGTAAGGAAGTTGGATGGAATTATCAAATGGTGCAAGAGTCCATATTTTTCTCCATTATTCAAATATACAACAAGCTTAGGACAAGATTGACTTGCAATAACTCGGGAGCTCATAAATGAATTTTCCAGCATATTTCTGGCACTTCATGGTAAACTGTATACCAGAGATAGACTCAAGAAGTGGCATCTCACAGAGGATAGTGATGCAGTTGAGGAGTCTCTGGAATATCTCTTCTTTCTATGCACTTACTCTAATAGCAAATGTGAATGAGGAGGCTGCAAACTCTCAGATGTTTAGAATTGTGTATGCCGGTTGTGTATTTACTATGGCAAGAAAGAAAGTATACAGTATTTCAAGGTAAGAGTCGACCTCCAATTGTTCTCGCTAAATTGATCATTCAGGAGTCGGTTGCAAGAGGCATGATATTTGGACAAAAGATTGTTGATTTGAATTATTATCCATGATGAACATGTATTTTTTTTTACCGTACCGATAGTGTTGGTTTGGTTATCTGTTGCTGCTGGAGCTTAAGACTATGTCCAAACCCATTTTTTAGATGGTTTTTTTAAGCTTGTACATAACTTCAGTTTTGGTATATAAAAGTAGGTCTGTTTATTATCAAAAAATAAGAACTCTCATTGAGGGTGTATTTGGTATGAAGGAAAATGATTTTCACTGAAAATATTTTTGTTGTTGGGTAAGTAAGTACAAAATATAATCTCAAAAACATTTATATAAAATTTGGACAAACACTATGGAGGTGTAGTAGGGGTTAGGAGTGTGGGGTTGGGTGCAAGGGGCAGAGTTAGTGCTTCTATTATGGATTTGGCCGAACCTAGTTGCTTTCGTTCAAACTCTGTATTTGTATTATAAAATTAATTAAATATATAGTATAAACTATTAATTTAGAACCCAATGACTTTAAAGGAGTAGAATTTCGAACCCATAAACTTTAAAAATGCTAGCTCTATATCTGATTGTATATGCTCAAGGATGGTGACTGGGGAGGAATGAAATACTACTCCCTCCGGATAAAAAAGAGTTTTTACTTAGCCATTTGCACACTTCTTAAGAAAATATTAAAAAGAGATAATTTGATCAAAATGCCCATAATTAAATAGGTATTGAGATTTGATCACCTAACATTTAATAAGGACAAATCTGAAAAATTAAGATTAATTATTTTTTGATTCGGTAGGTGAACATTCTTTTAGACTAAAAAAATAAAGGCTAAGAGAATACTTTTTTTTATCCGGAGAGAGTACTACTTATAGAAAATATTTTCCAATAAATGGGTAAATATTACATGGGCGGGTTAATGGGTCGGACGCCCAGAATCCACCTACTCGAATCAGGCCGAAAAATCCAAGATATTGTGGCGGGACAGAATAAGCGCGCCTTCAGTAAAAATTCAATTTTTTTCTCCCTTCTCCCTCAGAAATATATAAAAAACTAAACATTTACTCACACTTCACTATTCAGCTTCTCTCACAAGTTTCTCATCTCAACCCCCAGAAATCATAAATTACTAAGAAATTCAGGATTTTTTGGGGAAAAAATGGCAGATATTTCGCATCTCGAAAAAATGGGAAGAGAGCTTAAGTGCCCAATATGGTACAGTTAATTGTTTGCTGTTTTTTTTTTTTTGGAATTTTTTTGTCGTTTGGGGATTTAATTTTGTATAATCTTAATATTTTCTTTTCGTTTTGTTCGCTGCTTGAGTTGTTGAATTCTGCTGTTTCACTCACGTGCAATCATGTATTCTGCAAGTAAGTAATTTATATAACAAAATGCTTATGTTTTGTTGCTTTCGAGTCGGAAAAATGGGATAATTTGAATGACTATTTTTATTATCTTTTGTTGTAGTTTATGTATTCAGACAACTATGAAATCTGGAGCCAATTGTCCAGTGTGCAAAGTTCCTTTTAATCGCAGAGGTTTGTGTTTTTTCCTAACCTTCTTTCGAATTTTGTATATCGTGTTTGTATTTTTCTCCGTAGAGGATAGGAGCCACTTTTAGTTTTTTCAAGTTGTAATCAATTTAAATTTGTTTAAGTGTTTGATTTTGCAATAAATAAAGGGCTATCTAGTGTCTTAATAAATCAGCATATGGAATTGTTTCTTGTTATTCAATCTTATAAACAAAATTGAGTGTCTATCGGGAAAAGCCTCTCTACCCCATAAAGGAAGGTTTGCATACACCCACCCTTCCCAGATCCCATTCATCATATTATATTGGGTATGTTGTTTGTAATCTTATAAACAAACTGCTCAAACACGAAAGTCTTTGGATTTCACTTCAGTCCTTGTTTCTGAGTCTACTGTGTATGTCACATCCGTTGTTATCAAGCTCAGCAGTTATACTAGGAATAAATTGATGGATTACTACCTTAAATTTTAAGGCATGAGAGCAGCTTATATATGCTTAACGCTTTAAGATATATAATGTTGAAGTGCTAGCGGTCGGGTTCAATCAGAAGTGCTGCTCTTTTTATATGAATAGATTTTAGTTTAGTGCATAATGTCTGAATGACTAGTTTCCCCTTTCACATGTTCTTTCATGATTTCCTGTGCTCTTGGAGTCATATTGCGGCTCTACTTGTTAGAACCAATATCTTTGGTTACGACAAAAACTTATGTCAGTTCAATTTGTTTTACCACAGTAGGCTTTCATTGCTGTTTCTCTTTATTTAACTTTTAATGTTTTGAATTAATAGAAATTCGACCTGCTCTCCACATGGATAACTCGGTGAACATCTATAAGAACATGGAAGTTGCTTCAGGAGTCAATATATTTGTTACTCAAACCAATTCTTCATCCAAATTACCAGGTATATTTCATCAGTCATCATCCATCAATGACTAGAGCTCTTGTCTGCACAAATGCACCTACAATTATCATCCGCATTTTTTAAACTTGGGCACGCTTTGTAATATTATTTATGCTGTTGAGTTTCTTTTTTTTTTTTGTATCTATCATGTTTCCCATTAAAACAAGTACTTTATATTGTTTTCAGTTAGTTTTTGTCAAGTCAGATATGATTTTGTTAACATTCTACCACACCAAAGAAATCATCTTTTTAATTCATGTAGATAATTAGATGATATAGATACCAGTAACACTTGTTTGCATCTCATATTCATTCTTTATTTCATGATTATAATCCAAATAATCTTCTTGATCTGTTATTATGGTTTAACTTGGCCAATTCAGATATAGTTATTATCATTTCACTAAATAATTTTGGTTCGAGCATCACCAATCTAATGCCAAACAAACTTGAGGCTCACAAAATAAAGGTAAAAACTGTAACAGAGGCTCCAGGTAATCAGAAACGAAAAAGAGGGAAAGGATCAAAAAAATCTTCAGAGTGCAACAAAAAGAATACCGGGTCAAATCTTGTAGACCTTCCTTTCCGACAAAGAAGAGAGTGCAGGTGCCACAATATCCACCTTCAGAGACTCTGCCACCTACAAAGTTGGTTGGTGGAAACAGTAAATCCATCACCAATGACGCTCAGAAACCTTTGGTCACTGAGAAAGACTGGTCTGAGTTAAATGAAAAAGGAGAACCAGTACTATCTCCATTCTTCTGGCTGAGAGAACAGGATGTAGAAAGATCAACTGAGCAAACAGATGGGGACTTTATCATGGATACACCTCCAGATGCTCCATGCTTCAGTGATATAAAGGACTCGGATGATGGGGTCCCTTGTGAAATGTCTCCCAAAGTAAGTAACCTGATATCCTTATATGAAGAAATAACTGCTTCAGCTCCAGAATAAGACTTTATCCTTAAATCAAAAGATTTATAAGACTTGATTGTTTGGCCTGATCTGTTAGCACAATAGGCTGTTAGAGTTCACTATGATCTTCTGAATACTTCTCCTGTATTACTTTTTTGATTGTCTTTGGGTTTCCTGCTGGATGAGGAAGAGGGTGGCTTCCCACTTTGCTTCTTTCTAATCATTTGGATTTTGTTATTCAACTTCCCTATAGTACATAAAATGTTTAGAGAAACCTGTTTTTGGATATTCCCCTCTCCTACCCTTTGACTTAGTTTTTTGTTTTATGATCCAGATTCGAGCTTAATGATGATCTTGTTCACTTTGACACTTTATGTACTTATTTCATTTGAAGAAGTTTCATTAGTTTGTCCACTGTCCTGCTATACAGAGAGGAGCTCATAATGCAGCAAATGGAGCAGATCTTTTTGACAGTGAGATGTTCGAATGGACACAGAGCCTGCTCGTCTGAACTTTGTTCAAGCCCCTTCAAGGCAAAGGTATTTCTTTGTGGTACATTATTGCCAATGAGTCAACTGTTTTCCTCTTTCTCATTCTCCGTGCTTGTTTGGTTTCTAAATTCTTTCTCTTTTGCCGGTTTACGCTTTTGCCTGGTTAAGACCAAAGATACTATTGAGTGTGCTGGAGCTCAAGAGAAAGCTGAAGCTTACTCACTGGAAAATGCTAATGAGGAATCAGTAACTCAGAACAGAATAGCTGTGGCAAGTGAAAGGGGTACTGATAAAGGACAACTGATTTTGTACTCTTTATTTCCTCCTGAAAATGAAACCACTAGTACAAAAGGTGTTTGCAAGTCTAGCAGGAGTAAGGCATTGAGAAGTACTAAGAAGAAACTAGGCAAGAAAGTACTTGGTGCAGTATCAGAAGTCCATAATAATTCACAAATAGCAGCTGAACAAACTATAAAGAATAATCAGGACAATGCCAATGCATTTAATTCGAAGAAGAAAAAAATGAAAACAAAAAGGGCAGTTCCACTACAAAAGTCACTGAATCAGTAGTAGAAGACATCTCTGCCTCTTGTGGCGCTAAAAGACTTCGCAAGGGAAATAATTCCATTTCCTTCCATTTGTCTACTCCCGTGGATCAGGAAAAATGCGGTGAAGGAAGTGTTGAGACATTTGACGTGAAGACATGTCATAAACGGCGCCAGGAATCTCTTAGTGAAGAAAATAAATATTGTTTTAGACCAATAAGCAGAATAAGAACAGGGAAATATAACAATACACAAGCTCATGATGAAACTTCACATTTTGAATCAGCAAATAGATTGGTTCCCATGGATAATGATGGGGAAGCTACTCCTGGTACAGAAATGAACATATGTGAGCTTGAGTGTGATTCCAAGCTTCTTGGTAAGAAAAAGGTGAAGTTTACTGAAGATGAGCAGCATGTTGACAAGGAAAATATTACATTAGAAAAGATTCCGAAGAGAGTGCTTAAATCATTGGAAACAGAGAAATCTGTTTCGAACTTAAATGAGTTGGTTTTGCGGAAGTGTGAGGCAAGCCACAACAAGATCCAGTGTGCTTTCTGCCATTCAGTGGAGGAATCTGAGGTATAAACCACTGATTTTGTGTTTCTTTTTTCATTTATTGTTAGAGCTGTTTGCCTCTTGACTTTGTATATTGATTATATACTTCCATTTTCAATAACCACATTTCAGGTTTCAGGAGTCATGTTAAGCTATCTTAATGGAAAGCCTGTCAAAGGAGATGCAAATGGAGTATCAGGGGTTATAAATGTGCATAAACATTGTGCAGAATGGTAATAATCTTTAAAAGGTCTCTTTGTATTTCCTTCATAAAATGTGATATAGTAATTCGAAAATCATCTTAATAACATCACAAATTTCTTGGTTTCTAGATAATTTCATCATGAGTGTCATAAATGTCATGTTTAAGGAAGTGTATTTATATATTTTTTTATAATAAAAAAGGAAAGTCTAAATATCTTATCTGCATCTAGTGTGTACAATGTACAGAAATTTGTCTTTGTCAAAACCTTTTCTTCATTTATAAGTTAAATCATTCTACTCTATGAATCTGTTGCAAGTCAAATCGTTTCTAGTATAAAAGAAATGCATCTCTGCAGGCCTCTAAAGTATATTTTGAAGATGATGACACAATCAACCTTGAATCTGAGTTGAAGAGGAGCCGGAGGATTACTTGTTTTTTCTGTGGGGTAAAAGGGGCAGCTCTTGGGTGTTATGAGACGAGTTGTCGCAAAAGCTTTCATGTTCCTTGTGCCAAGTTGACACCAGAGTGTCGATGTGATTATGCATGTATAGAAGTCGTTCCCTCAGACCTGTATTTCATTAAAAATCATTACTTACTCTATTTTCCTTATTTCAGGACAACTTTGTTGTGTTATGCCCTTTACATGCCAACTCTAAGCTTCCATGTGATGTCTCTGGAAAAAAGTCTTAAGATTAGAGAAAGTATTAAAAGGTTGGACCAACAGATTCTTAGAATCATTGTTAGCTAAACTTTTAGATTTTGGCTCAAAGTTCTTATTCCCCTTCTCTTTGCCTTTAATCTGCAGAAATTCTCGTATCTGCCAACCCAAAGTCTCAGCAACACCTGATAATGCTGCTACTTTGCAGTGGAAGTCTCAGAAGAAGAACAAAAACTTGGTGCTCTGTTGTTCAGCTCTAACTGCTGATGAAAAAGTAAGCAAGCAGGATAATTTTCGCAGATTATAGTTTGAGACAAATAATATTCATTAACTGTAAAGTTAAATCCTCAACTTGCTTTCTGGAGTGACAGTAATCAAGAACTGGGACCTAAGTGTCACCCATGTCATTGCTTCTACAGATGAGAAAGGGGCATGCCGAAGAACTCTCAAATATTTGATGGGTGTCTTGGCTGGGAAATGGATATTGAGCACCGACTGTCAGTAACCTTTTTTTTAACTGCAAATTAATATTTTGAGTTTACAAATGTGTTTTCTCTGCTGCCAGAGTAAAGCTTCTTTTGTGTCCATCTTGATGTTTGGATTTTATGCTTCCAGGGATTATTGCTAGCTTGGAAGCCACAGAATTTGTTGAGGAACAGCAATATGAGATTAAAATAGATACTCATGGCATTGTGGATGGCCCTAAGTTTGGAAGACTGAGGGTTTTAGACAAGGTTACATCTTTCTCCAGATTTATCATTAACAATAAACTAATGAAATGCATTTTAATTCATTTGAATAGCACTTGTCACCATTGTAATTGTTTTCCCGGGAGTGGTGGCAGTTTAGAGCAATGTTTAAGTCCTTTTGTGGATAAAGCACTCTTGTAGGTTCTATTATTTCAAGGAATATTGGTCCATTTTAGAGCTTACTGATCCTTTTCTTCATTCTGGAAGAATGAACTTAAAGAAATCTCAACCTTCATTTCCCTCTGTTAATGATTGCTTAAAGGCCTCACTGCATTTTCATCTTCTGCTGGCTGCACTTGCGGATTTCCTGCTTTAACTAAGACATTCTTAGGTTGGACATTTCATCATTGCATTAAGGTCTTATGCATTCTCTAATTATCAAAATTCGGGTTTTGCAGCAACCTAAGCTTTTCAATGGATACAAGTTTTTTTTTATGGGTGACTTCTTACCTTCTTACAAGAGCTATCTACATGACCTTGTAATTGCTGCTGGAGGAATTGCCCTCAACAGGAAGCCTGTAGCAGTGGATCAGGAAATTCTTTCACTCGGATGCCCTCCACCTTTTGTAATTTATAGTCACGAGCAACTTCACAAGTGTGATGGAAGCGAAAAAATTTCAATTCTAGCGGGCAGAAGATCCGATGCACAAGTTTTGGCTAGTTCAACTGGAGCTGTAGCTGCCAGCAACTTATGGATTCTAAACTGCATTGTTGGCTCTAAGTTGCTGGAGCTGGAGTAGTGTAAAACTTTCCACCCATTATTACATCATTCAGCTTTCAGCAACATAGGCAAGACGGCCTTTTTTATCTGTAGTTGTATAAAACATTTGTCTGTAAATTTTCCAAATGACTCAAACCATGTCTCTCATAGTTTCATTTGTACTCCAACGATCATTTTTTTTTCACCTGTTGATGTATAAGTTAAAAATTAATGAAAATTCAGTTCAGTTTGCATATTCCATAGTTTGAAAGGTCCACAACTGCATACCCTCCGCCCACATCTTCCTTAAAAAAGTAGACTCTGCTCTTCATTATAGTTCCATAATAGTGCACTTCAAGGTCTCATAGAAGGGTTACAATGCAAGTTAGGACTGTGAGGTCAAATCATTGATGTTATTAGCACTAATTTTCATAGAAGGGTTACAATGCAAGTTAGGACAGTGAGGTCAAATCATTGATGTTATTAGCACTAATTTAAAACTGAAGACAAAACAGAATACCTGTAAATTGCAGATGAATAAAGAAGCAACATCACTAGTTATTTTCCTGTTACATACCATATACATGACCCTTTCTTACATTGACTCCATAACAGAGAAGAATGTGCTATTGTTTCTCCATTTTCAGTAGATTTTATGGAACACCATGATCCTGGACCATGTCAAAGAAAACCTTGAGGACAATCTTTTCTTCTTTGTGTCTGCTTGTTTCTAAGTTACTCTGTGCTCTCATGCAAAAACTGTAGGCTTGACAGCACTAATCTCTGCTTTTGGTTTGACACATTCACCTTCCTTTGGACCATGTTTCGCCACCTGCATTTCAAAGCATTCAAACATATGCTCTAATTCAACAATCTCCTCTTGGATATCCGTTGAGGGCACACTTTCAGAGGCGATTTTTTCTTTAAAGCTGTTGATTCGGGCTAGTCCAGCTCCAATTTTTGCTGTCATTTCCTCCATGGTTGCATGCATCACCATGTTTTCCGCTTGTGCATCCTTCCATTTCCTCTTGATAGACCTATAACCATCCAATGACCTTAGGAGGTTCTCCGAAAGTGCCTTATTTCTCTCTTGGAGGGCAATGTTTCCTTGTGTTTCTCCTCCACCACTGGTGTACCTCCTTTCTTTTTGCTCGGTGGCACGTTCGTGTAACCTTTCCACTAAATTCTCATTTTGTTCTTTTAGATCATTGATGAGGTCCTCCATTTCATTCAACTCGTGGACTTTCTTCGAGAGCTCTGCTGCCATGATCTCTTTTTCTTTCCCTAAACTTGAACACATGACCTCGAGGCTCTTTCGTGCTACCAAGCTCGCGTTTAGCTGCTTCCTCAGCTTTTCTTTCTCATCAATCATCGGCTCGTGGTACTTCTTGTCTATGGGAACATGACTAGTAGATTCAGAATCCGATGATGACTTGTTACCAAAAGATTGACATTTTTGAATTCTTGTCCTAACATTATCAAGAATGGTCATCATGGTTGCCACCCTCAACATTCTCCGGCCATCGTTCTTCTCTTTATTACAAGCATTTTTGTGCTCTTGAATCAACTTTAGCAATAGCTTAATGTTGGCCGCAACCCCTGAAAATACAGAAATTTGCAGAACAACAAAAAATTCAAAACATGAATATCTCATAAAACTCGTGATCAATACAATGCTGCAATAATGAGTACAAAAACATAGCTAAAAATAAAAAGAATGGTGCCTATCATTGGTTATACAAAAACCTTGCTTCCTCTATTTCTTCAGTGAATATCAACCATATATGTTTCTTAAAAGTGTCATGAATGAATTAATAAAAAAACCTTAATAAAACAAACATGAACAAAAAGGAAAGAAAAAGGAACAAACATTACCTTCTAAAGCTGAATCATCATAGAATTGTTTAAATGATGTATTAGCAATTAAATCAGGAGATGAATTTACGCGAAGTCTACTCATGATCAATATCTCAAAAATATGAAGAGAAATTCTCAAGAAAGACAAAGGAAGAATGAATTATATAGAGAATAGTAATGAATTGGAATGCTGAATTAAGAAGAAAAGGTTACTTTCTAAACTATTTTTCCTTTCTTTTCTGGGGGGTCAGATTGTACTAATTAGATTTAAAAAAGTTATCATATGATTTGAGAGATCCAAAGAAGAGAGATTGCTTTGCAAACCCTCTTTCTGTTTCTCTTCTTTCTTTCTATTCTCTCATTATCTGAGAAATTTTATTAAGTAGTATGAGAAAAAAAAGATTCAAGTTGTCTTATTCTTGTTCTATTTTTGTAATAATATTCAATGTTTTTGTTGGGAGTTAGCTAATCATAGAGAATGGTTGGCTCAAGGCCGTCTCAAACATTTTGAGGGCCATGTTCTAATTCGTAAAAGTGAACCCTTAATATAAGTAAATATACAATTTCAATAATTAGATTGAGCTAAAATCTGCGAAGACCTGCGAATTATGGGCCTTTACAGTAAATTCTGAATAATACTACTTAATATAAAATGAAAAAAGATGCTCCTAAAATTTTTCATTTTTCGGAGGCCCTGTGCGGTCGGGCCCAAAGACGGCCCTGGTTGGCTCATGGTAGTTATTTTTGCTTAATTATTGGCAATTGATTGACTTATTGATTGGCTGTTAGCTGTTATTGACTTTCTTAGACAGAACAGTTGGCTTCATGTGATAAATCCATACCTATTCACTTATTAAGATTCTCATTTGCTCTTATATTTTTAGTATATATGGGATATGTGTGTGATATCGTGTATTGTGGATTTAATAAATTTAATAAAGAATAGGGCAAGTTACATCAAAACGTGGGGGAGCTAGGGTACAGGAAGAGGAAGAAGGTTCATCCGAACTCCATTGTCGAAAAATTACAATGTATGTATAAGATCAAAATTAATCTTTTATATATATATATATATATATAGTAGGTCTCTTTGGCTTATTCGTATAATTATTTCTTTGTATTTTGATTTTTTTGTTGAAAATTCTGCCTCCGTCAGTGCGTGATCAAACACTCATTTAGAATGTGAAGAAGTCTTATAACTTGGAACTTTGTTTGAGTAAAAGTTGAAAGATTTATATATCCAGATAGGGTCTGTAACTTCACTTCTAAATTATTAGTTTGTAATTTTAATTAGTAAAATGTACCTTTTGTCTACCTTGCTTCAAAATAATATGCTTATTTTCTGTTTATTTATGTCGAAACAATGTTTGAGTTTCGGGCTAAAATTAACCCTTATTTATGAGAGTAGGTTCATTCTGATCCCTAAATATAATCCTGAACATATTTAATCCCTTAGCTTTATTAAAGTGGAGCACTATTGGTCTCCCCAACGGAATAATGTTAAAAACTAACAGCAAGGATAATTTTTCTAACGGTGCAAATTTCAACTGACAGTGCTCTCTTTTCTTGATTGATGTTCATTTTATTTCTTCCTGCCTTCTTAATTTCTTAGGACAAGATGAAATTAATTGGCCTTTTCTCAATTTATGAAGGAACAAAATCCTTTTAATATCAACATATATCTAAAAATTGCTCAAGAAATAGTTTCTTCCCTGCCCAAAATATCGTTCAGCTGCATGGCTGGTTAGAATTACTAGTTAAGCAAACCTAAATCAAATAGCTTCCAAAGCAAAGACATCCCTTTATACTTTTAAATAAAAGTTAACTTAGTAATATGCACATGATCCATCAACACAATGATACTTGGCAACACATTATGGCAATCAACTTAGTTAAACTGTTAAAGTAACAGAGGATATCAGATAGAACTCCGATAGGATGACAAAATGGTGCAAACTGCAAAATAATACTACAAAGTAAGAAAAGTTGATTGCAAAATGCAAAGCAGAGTAATGGCATTTCTCTAAAATGCAACTCATATAAGATATTAGCAAAGTTGCTCATAATATTTGGATCATATGGTTAGTAATCAATTCTTAAACGGTAATTTATGGCAGCACACATGAATACACACCTATTTAACTAGAAACAAATAAGAAAATCTTGTAATTAATGCTTTCATTGAGGAAATATATGGTCAGCTGGTATGAATAAACTTCCACACAAAAGCACAATAACAATAAATGTTCTTCGCATGTATGAAGTTGGAGAGGAAAGGTGAACGAGTTTAGTATTTTTGTCCGATGGGTTTAGCCTCTTACAAGTCACGTGAGTGTCACATGAGTTTAGCACCGTTACTTTTTAAACGAGTTTTGTTAGGGGACCAAAAATGCTCTATTTTAACAAAGTTAAGGGATTCAATATGTTCAAGATTATATTTGAGGGACTAAAATGAACCTACTTCATAGATAAGGGATAATTTTAGCCCAAAACTCAACAATGTTCAATGTATTAAAAGAAAGCATGTTCAAACACATGGCATTTAAAGGTTGTGCGACTCACTTTTGCTCTTTTCAACGAAGTGTTTGTTATTATTCTCTAACCGCAAAAAAGTAATAGTAGGACTACAATAGGTTAAACAACCATTTTATAATTAACCTATACATATAAATTCACATATATGTGGGTAGTGTAGACATTTTTATAACTTATCTAATACTTCCTCACTCCCATAATAAATGTCATCTGAGTCAAAAAAAAATTATCCCATAATAAGTGTCACATTAGGAAACCCATACATAAATTGGCTAATTCTTTTTCAATTCTACCCTTTAACAAAAACTAACAAGTTAAAATAACATCTAAATAATGATTAGAAAAGCTACATAACAACTTGATATTATTGAATTTCCAATGTCAAAATGCTTATTACTTGTGTATGCTCTAATTAAGACGAAAAAAATAATTTATTTTTATTATACAAGGTTAATTTGGTAAACTTCACTGTCATGTAAGATTTTATTAATCTCCATTGTGGATCTTTCTCATTAATAAAAAAATATATAATGTGTACAATGTGGAGTCCTAATATAATAAGGATCCTATATCTACCATAATTATACAACACTAATAATTATAAAATATATGATAAATATCTTCTAATATTTACTAACATTCACATTACATTATTGATTTATTAATATACATGTTTTTGACTAACGTGACACATATTATGGGACAGAAGGAGTATCAGTGTTAGAATCTACCACATTGGTCGATGGAATTACTATTATTTCTTTGTATGGCTTGAACAATCCATCATTCATAAGCTAACTGGTGTTAAAAATGTCCAAGTTTATTTTCTCTATATACAGAGTCTACAGACTCACGGGGGATGGAATTAAAAGAGACCTTTTGAATTATTTATTTATAAAATAAAGACTCAAGTTTTAAAAATTGAGTAAAAGGGACTTCATCTTAATGAGGCTAAGCTCATTTAAAAGTAAAGTTTTTATACATCTCTATGTTTTTTAATTTACACAAAGACCCAAATAAAAAAGCATCTTTTTATCCCGAAAAAATAAAAATCCATACACTTCTTCTTCTTCCTCCGTGAAAGAAATAATCCCTTGATTATTTTCATTAATGAATGAATATATATATAATTTACAATTTTCATAATAGGAAAATCCTATTCCTATTCTACTCCTAAAATCTTATTCTACTTGTACAATAATTCTACAATTATGGTAAGTATACAATGCTAATTAAATACAAACTAATATGCTCCATAAATCGTGATATACACAGCTGTATATGCCGTGTATATCACAGCCAAAACTGTGCCAAAACTGTCCAGAATTACCGTGATATACACTACTGTATATGTCGTGATATCACGGTATATTCTGTCACACCCCCGCAGTCATAGCGGGCGGTCTTCGTACGCTGAGACTGTCCCTAAAATCTTCAAAAAGGACCGAGGGAAGACCCTTAGTAAAGATGTCTGCAATTAGATACTTGGAAGGGACATGGCAAACGCGTACTTGCCCACGAGCTACCTTTTCGCGAACAAAGTGAATATCCATCTCGATGTGTTTAGTGCGCTAGTGTTGAACCGGATTGCTAGAAAGATAGACGACACTAATATTATCACAATACACCAAAGTAGCCTTCTGAATGAGACAATGAACTTCTAAGAGAAGATTACGTAACCAACATGATTCAGAGACCAAATTGGCCACCCCTCGATACTTGGCCTCCGCACTAGAGCGTGATAATGTAGACTGGCACTTTGCAGACCATGAGACCAAGTTATTACCAAGAAACATACAATAGCCAGACGTGGAGCATCTGGTATCCGGACAGCCACCCCAATCAACAACTGTATACGAAACTAGTGTAGATGTCGATGCCGGATATAAATATAAGCCATAGTCAAGTGTTCCCTGGATGTATCGAATAATGCGTTTGAGCGCATTCATGTGCTCAACCCTGGGATCATGCATGAATAAACACACATGCTGTACGACATACGTAATATCTGGTCTCATAAAATTAAGATACTGAAGAGCCCTTGTAAGGCTGCGATAGTGGGTTGGATCCTCATAAGGTGAGCCAACCGCAGTACCCAACTTGGGTTTAGTATCAACTGGAGTGGAAGTATACTTGCACGAGGACATACTAGCTCACACAATGATCTCAGCGGCATACTTCCTTTGCGATAAGAATAACCCACATGCATGACGAGTGACATCAATCCCCAAAAAGTAATTCAATGGCTCCAAGTCTTTCATAGCAAACTCAAAACTGAGCATGGTCATGATAGACTTGCGCAAAGCATCAGTAGAGGCAGTCAAGATAATATCATCCACATATAATAGAATATAAGCCAGAGAAGTACCACGCCAATATATGAACAATGAATTATCAGACCTGCTGTGAGAAAACCCAATAGACTAAACATAGTTTGCAAATCTCTTAAGCCCACACAAGGACTTCTTCAATAAACAGACATGATGAGGATATGTGGGGTCTCGAAAACCCAAGGGCTGATGCATGTAAACAGTCTCCTTAAGATCACTATGTAAGAAAACATTCTTCACATCTAACTGATGAATGAGCCATACCTTTGAAAGAGCCAGACTGAGAACAGTACGAATGGTAGCTGGTTTGACCACTGGAATAAATGTCTCACTACAATCCACGCCAACTTGTTGAGTTTTACCATCACCTACAAGTCGAGCCTTATGTCTCACAAAAGAGCCATCAGAATTATCTTTATGAGTAAAAATCCACATAGACCGAATAATATTAACACCAGACGGATGGGGGACCAACTCCCACGTCATATTTTCAATAAGAGCATTATATTCGTCGTTCATAACCAATTTCCAATTCGGGTCATTTAAGGCAGACACTGGGTTACATGGTAGAGGGGATTTAGAGACATTAGAATGGAGATTAAAATGTTGTTTTGGTTTGAAAATACCCCTTTGACTACGAGTAACTAGCCCTTGACTCGATGAGGAAACGGGTGGATTTTGGGCAGTAGGTGGGCCGCTGACGGACTGGACAACAGGCAGTAGGCCTGCTGGCCCAATTACCGCAATCGAGACTGGAATGGATACTGGGGCAGTGGGCTGGATCACTGGAACAGTACCGAGATTGGTACTGGGCCGAGTGTCTGGCCCACTGGTCAGGTTCGATGGTACAATAGGTCCAGTGGGAAGTGGGCCCGCTGGTAGATTTTGGATGCGGGACACGTCCGATAAATGGTGGATAATATACTAGGAGACCTCGTCATCTAAAAAATTATACGAACTAGTCCCGAGACTACTCACTTTAGCAAATGAAAATTGGGACTTATAAAAAATAACATGGCGACTAATTATGATTTTATTAGACGATAAATCAAAACACTTGTAACCACGATGATTAGATGGATAACCCAAAAATACACAAGGGGTAGAACGGACTTGAAGTTTGTTAATTGTAGTTGACGAAAAGAGTGGATAATATAAGCACCCAAAGACCCTAAGATGTGAATACGAAAGATTCTTATTATATAGGGATTGAAAAGGGGATGAATATGCCAATCCTTTGGTAGGAAGTATGTTAAGAAGATAAGTAGCCACTTGTAGAGCATGATGCCAAAAGGAACGGGGTACAGAAGCATGGACCAATAAAGTTCGGACAATATTATTAATGGTACGAATTTTTCGTTCGACTTTTCCATTTTGTGAGGAAGTATGAGGACAAGAGAAACGAAAAACAATGTCATTAGTATCACAAAAATCCCGAAACAATCCATTACATATTCTTTGCCATTATCACATTGAATATTTTTGATTTCCCGATAGAATTGGGTACGGATGAATGCTCAAAATTTTAAGAATGCGGAAAAAACTTGTGATTTTTTCGCTAACGGAAAGGTCCATAAAAAATTAGAATAATCATCCAAAAATAGAACATAATAACGATGGCCCACATAACTTAAAATGGGAGATGTCCATAAATCGCTATGAATAATATCAAATGACATTAAAGTACGAGAAGTAGAGGCTACAAATGATAATCTAACATGTTTTTCTGAAGGACAGGATTGACAAATTGGAGTACTACGCGTACCCTTACAAGAAATAAAATTGTTTTTATGCAAGGAAGAAACAATTGATGACACAGGGTGACCCAAACGTGCATGCCACAAGGAAGGAGCTAGATCTGCAAAAGTAGATGGCAAGGCGTGACTCGAGAGACTGGATGCAGGCGTGATTGGATAAAGACATCCCCTACTATTACATCTCATGAGAGGTATTCCTGTCTTGAAATCTTTCACAAAAACCCAAAAGGATCAAAATTAACAGAAACCCAATTATCAGTGGTGAACTTACGGACATACACCAAATTTTTAATTAAGTTAGGGGCATGAAGGGTATTTGTCAAGACAAGGGTGGATGTAGGGGAGACAAAGTTGTATTGCCGTAACCACGAATTGGAATTGTATTTCCATTACCAACAATAAGGCCACGATTTTTTCTCAAATTGAAATAAGACGAGAGAGTACCTTGTTCGGACGTCATATGTGAAGTGGCACCGGTGTCTATATACCAATTTGGGCCTGAAGGATTTAATCTAAGCGTGTGCATTGCGACTTCAATGTCCGTTGGAGTGGGGCCCGTAGCATGGAAAGCCTGCAGGGGCCGAGGCCCAAGCAGGCCTCCTTGCTATCTAGGCCCAACACTGTGACGGAACCCATTGGATTGTTGAGAAAAATTGGTCCTGAAGGGCTGCTGATCGGCCCACTGGCCAGGAACTGTAGACGCTGGAAAATAGGGGCTGTTGGGCCACTGGCCACCGGTCCAGCCCCACTGCCATGGGGCCCATGGCTGGGACCAGTTAGCCTGCGGCCCCTGCCACTGTACCGGGGCCCACTGTCACTGTTTTGGCCACCCCCACCACCGTCGAACCACCACGAGCGCCACAACGATTTTTCCTATTATTTTTTCCAATTTTTCTTGCCTCCACCATGAGCACGGTTTTGGCCCGAATTATCAACAAAACCTTGAGAATTATCAGATGAAGTCATCATCACCACAGGACTAGCGCCGGTAGCCGTCTTTTTGGCCAAACCGGTTTCTTACAATGTGAGCATCGAACGGACTTGATAAAAAGGTGGAAGTAGATTACTTTGACGGAGGAGAGTCCCCACGCCATTATAGGTCTGCAACCATTTGTAGAACAAGACGATTATTGGTAATAGATTCACCAACATTATGGAGTTGGTCCGCCAATTCGTTGAGCCATTTACAATAAGCTGAAACATTTGAAAAATTGCCCATGCGGACTTGGGAAAATTCCTGCTCAAGGGTGACTATGCAGGAATGTTGGTTATCCTGGAAGATATCACACAATCGATTCCAGGTAGCCATAGCCGTAGTGTCTAGTTCAATGATCATTTGTAAAAAGGTCGGTAGAAATAGTGGAGTAAATCCACTGAAGGATGGTAGCATCAAGAGTAATCCATAACTGAGGATCCTCTGCAAGAGGAGGGATATCAGGAGGAATTATGTGATGGAGGACTTGATGTGAGATAGCGTGAATTTTAAACAACTCTGCCCACGTCGCGTACTGGACGTTTTCCATCTCAAGAACAATAGGAATGTGGTTCTTGATGTTGGAAACACTAAGGGCAGAATGAAACATGTTCTTCGACGTAGACATAACGGAACAACAATGAGGGATTTAGGAAGAAAATTTGGGAAGGGAGGAGGAATGATTTCGGCCGGAATCCGAGAAGGGTGTCGGGAGTGGGGCCGAGAGAAGCGGAAGCAAAGTAAGGTTTTTGTGAGACCTATACTTCTGATACCATGAAAGAAATAATCCCTTGATTATTTTCATTAATGAATGAGTATATATACAATTTACAATTTCCATAATAGGAAAAAAATCCTATTCCTATTCTACTCCTAAAACCTTATTCTACTTGTACAATAATTCTACAATTATGGTAAGTGTACAATGCTAATTAAATACAAACTAATATGCTCCATAAACCGTGATATACACAGATGTATATGCCGTGTATATCACGGCCAAAACTATGCCAAAACTGTCCAGAATTACCGTGATATACACTGCTGTATATCACGGTATATTTTGTCACTCCGCTTCGCTATCAACTGCATTCTTTTTCTTCAATCTCAGTTCCCATACAAAATTCAATCTCACCTTCTTTTTTTATGAATATATAGTAGGTCTCTTTGGCTTATTCGTATAATTATTTCTTTATATTTTGAATTTTCTTGATAAAAATTTTGACTTCGCCGGCAGTGATCAACACTCATCTAGAATGTGAAAAAGTCTTAGAACTTGGAACTCACTTTGTTTGACAAAAAGTTGAAAGCTTTATATATATATCCAGATAAGGTTTGTAACTTCACTTCTAAATTATTAGTTTGTACTTTTACTTAGTTAAATGTACGTTTTATCTACATTGCTTCGAAATAATGTGCTTGTTTTCTTTTTATAATGTCGAAATAATGTTCAATGTATTAAAAGAAAGCATGTTCAAACACATGGCATTTCAAGGTTATGTGTGACTCACTTTTGCTATTTTCAGCGAAGTGTTTCTTATTAGTATTCTCTAACAGCAAAAAAATTAATAGTAGGACTACGTGGTTCGTTACCAATTGGTTAAACAACAATTTATAATTAACCTATACGTGTACATACACATATATGTGGGTAGGGTAGTTGTAGACATTTCTATAACTTAGCTCGGAAAAGAAGCAATGACGGTATCTGGGGTGTCAAACCAAGAAGATAATTTTAAAAAATATTATAGATATGCTATTTTATCATATAAATCGATATATTAGTGTTAGAGTGTACCATATTGATTGACGGAATTACTATTATTCTTTGTATGATCTCGAGCAATCCATCGTTTTGAAGCTAGTTGGTGTTGAAAAGGCCCGAGGTTCATTTTCTCTATATACAGACTCATCTTTATGTGAGCGAAGTATGTACACATACACATATAATGTGTGTAATTGTAGAAATTTCAATAGCTTCGCTAATATCCGTGTTTGAGTGCTCCATATTGGTTGGTGACAGAATTACGGTTGTTTCCTTATATGGTCTCGCGCAATTCAATGTTCATAAGTTAGATGGTGTTGATAAGGCCGAAGGATTAGTTTTTTTCTGTATAATATTAAAGTCAGATTTATCCTTAATCTTTATTTGTTCAATATTAAGCTCAATGTTATGTTGTCCAACTTTCTAAATGTCCGCTCGGGACATGTCAGACTTGAGAGTATTAGAGTGTCTCACATTAGTGAAACTTTTAAAACTTAATGGACGTAGTTGTGATTATGATGAATTAGTGGCTGAGTCTGTATTATAGTTAGTTTCCTATAAAATATCTATTTTGTTCGATCCCTATGCATGGGATGAATGAATCTAACTGTATATTAGGGTAACATCCCGTAATTTCAGGTGAAAGTTTGAACAGCTAGACGTATGCAAGTGGACCTGAGGACGAGGAAATTTTGTTATATTTAGGTATTCACATCAAGAACTTGGTATATAAAAGGATGCGGTCCCGAAATAATTTAGGACTTAAAAAGTGTGATGATGGCGGTGGAGAATAATATTTGGTGTGTGCAAAAAAAAGAGGCTATACACTAACGTTATATCATATGAACATGATAATGAGTATATGAAGTGTGTTAAATGTGATTTTTATTTAAGTAAATTGAGATGGAGAAATTAATTATGTGTGTAATTGATTAAATGTTGAATTTTAGCGGAGATATTGAATGAAATAAAGATATCGGATAAGTGATGAAATGTCTATCACCTTTCTAGGTGGCAGTAGAAGGGAAAGTAAAATAGTGACTATGCACTAGTACGAGTTGGTGGCAATATTTGGTGTAGACTAACAATTATGAAATGATTACATATATTGAACACCACATTTTTAGAAAAGAGAGTACATTTTGAGATCTCATTTTAGAAGTTATGCAATTTTCTAAAACAAATTTTCAGCAACGTTGTTTTGTATTTGGGTCATCTATTTCTTAGCAATTCACATCACGAAAGTTTGGGAACTATCCAATTCATGGCAGGAACGTATACTCGCTCTATGAAGCCACACGAGTTCTATTTTAAGAGATCAAATCATAATTTTTATCAAGAACAACATATGAGTTTTGCCCATCGCTTCGATTTCGTTGATCCGTTTTTTGTGGAGTTTAATCCGGGCTTCCTTAAAAGTAAAGTAAGGTGGAAGAAAAGAAATTCTTGACATACAAGATCAAAGTGCTCTACCGCGTATACGTTGTGTCGACAAGTGATTAAACAAAAGGTATGTTAAGGCAAATCTTTCCTTCTTTTGACATGTTCTAAGTACGAAACGTAAACGTAGTACTGTCCCATAAATGATTCTACTTTTAGTAGTTAAGGATGTTCATGTTATTCATTCCTATGTTCAAAGCATGTCTAAATATGTTCCTAAATCCTTATTGAGGTATATGGAAAATATGTTAATATTCATAATGTTAATCGGAGGTGCAACGACATTACATCACTTCGATAAAACTCTGAGTGTCTTAGCATCATTCATGCATTATATTCATGGTGTTACCCTTGACTTCAAAGGTGTTATATACACTACTTTATGGTATGCATTATACATATGTATGGGGTATGGGGAAAAGGGAAGGCGTTATATACGCACACCACCTGCAGTTGGTACAGATATACGATGATGATTATGCCCACAGAGGTCGATATGATGTGATGAGATGCCCACAAAGGCTTGATGGCGTTATATACGCATATGTATATATATGACCAGCATTGCGCATGACATTTAGGCATATTATGGCCCTGAGAGGCATTTTGTACAGGTATGACACTTAGGCATATTATGGCCTCAGAGGCATTCTATATTGGTTGGTTGTTTATTGTCTTATGCTACTTTCAGGTTTCTATTGTGCTATTATTCATGCATGACATACTCGGTACATCAGTCGTACTGAAGTCCTTTTTTGTCGGGGGACGCTGCGTTTCATGTCCGCAGGCTCAGGTAGACTGGGCGACGATCCGCACTAATAGGTTGCTGGTTCAGCTGATCTTGGAGCACTCTATTTGTTCCAGAGTTGCGGTCTAGTCGTGGTACGATATTTTTGATATGCATAGGGGTATGGCGGGGCCCTGTCCTGACCTTATGATGTCACGCACTCTTTAGAGGCTTGTAGACAGTTGTCCTGTGTATATTGGTCATGTATGGCCTTGTCGGCCTTGGTATGTATATGTATATAGGTTGGGTCCTTCTGGTTAAGATTTTACATAGCTCATTTCCAGTTTACTATTTTCATATGTCAGCAGAGTATCTCGTGGCGGCCTCGTGGGCCATGCGAAATTACGAATATATGCTATATATATGATTAGTGGTACTCGGCAAGTAAGGTCCGGGTGCCCGTCATGACCCTCCGATTTGGGGTCATGACAACCAGTATATACTTTGTGCATTGAATGAGCTCATAAAGATGAGGGCTTTGAACATTGCCAAGAAAGGTGAAGATGATCAAAGAGAATTTTTTATTTTTATTTTCTGATCTGAAGATGAATTTCTTACAGTTTACCATTGACATGATTTAATAGTATGTTTGATTAATTTTTTTTTTTAAATTTTAAAACATATTTTTTGTTAGAAGTGTTTTAGAAAAAAATATCTTGTCTTGGGAGAATAACAATCTGTGTTTAACTAATTAATTTAAAAACACTTTTATCTATATTAGAGCACCAATTTGCACTTCACTAAGACAAATATTCCTGTTCATACAGGCTATTAAAAAGCTTCTCTTAACTTGACCAAATAGGCTATAATTAAAACTATTCATGTTCATATATACTCTTTTTCATCTAGAAAATAATAAAGAGGTTTGTAGTACAAGAATGGCCACCCCAGGCCTAATCTTTGGTGCAAAATTTGAATATCACTTTCTAACTCTTTTAGAAATTAATGTAATTAAAACTTACATAGTACAAACTACTATAAACCGTAAATTTTATTAATTAATACTCCGTATTTAAAGATACTGAAAAATTCACAGGGAAAAGATACTTACAATTTTTTTTGCTGAATAAAAGGATGCATTGAATTAAAAGAGCAGGAATTTAAAAGACAGTACAGGACGGGGTTGAATCAAAGTGTTCAACCCCTAAATGGTCTTTGTTGGGTTACAAGGATTTGCAGGAAACGGAAATTACAAGTAACTGCTTATGTAAGAATTGAAATTACAATTCAACTAGAAAAACTTAAAATTAGAATATAACAACAAAACTGAAATTACAATATTTGCTGAACAAGAAGACCGGAAACTGCTTTGATTTTTGCTGAGTCGAGTGTGGCACTCTGTCCTTAAGACAATATTGCCCCGTATGTATCCTTTATACGTCCCGGACAATTCGTCTCCCAAGATAAAACAGCAATGGAACAATTGAGCAAAGGAAACTCAAGAGCTACCGTGAAGAATATTGAATAATGAAATGATGCTTGGAAGTTATAGGAAGAACTGATTTTCTGGTTGTATATTTTCGTGTATATCAAGTGTGCCTCAACAATGGTGTAAGGGGTGTTTATATAGGTGAGGGAGGAGCAGCAAAATTGCCTCCATAAGTGCCATTACTGGCCAAGTAATGGCCATTATGGAGGTAGTAATGTCACCAAAATTAATGGTGAAGAACACCAACGGATTGGCCATTATAGGAGGAGTAATTCAGCCAAAATAAATGGCTGAATTGAGTGCTGTGGCGTTTCTGCTTTGACTGTCCAAATTCTGACTCCTGGAAACTTCAGGGACCAAACTGTACATCTTGAAACTTCAGGGACCAAACTGTACATCTGAAAGAATTTTGGAAACTGTACATCTAAAACTTTTGGGATCAAACTGTACTTCTGCCAAAGTTCTCTGGCCCAAAAAGATAATATCAGAAGACCCGTGACCCGTGACCCGAGAACCCGAGAACCCAAAACCCGAAACTCGGAACCGGAACCGGATCGGACGGGACGGGAGGGCGGCGGCGGCGCGCGTGTAGGCTTTCCTCGAACCGAAGCACATCTAGGTCCTCCCTCCTTTAAACACATGGGATACCCCTTGGGGTCCCAAACCCCAAACCAATTTTGAGTCTTATATACACAACAATTCTTTCTTCCTCTACCGATGAGGGAGAATTGAACACAATACCACACTTTCCATGCTTCAAACACGTCACTTCGTGGACCAATATCTCTTTCATTTCTCAATGAAATTTGACGATTTTTGGCCCTACGGTTATCTACGTACTTAGTAGATCATGCATGTGTGAAGAACCGGATTCTCCAACATACGTAACACTAGTGTTTAAGCCGTTAAAGTTGGTCGGTCGCAACTCCCGCCAAAGGCATATTTCCAACAATCCCCTCTTGAAAGAGATTTTGGCATACTCACATGGTGTCTTTTCATTTCCAAAGAATATTTCAAATGGACCGATGTTGCATAAGGAGAGGTAGCTTCACTTTGAACCTTCCATAGTTGAATACCATCGGACTTACTTCTACCGCGCGGTGAACGTGATGTCTTGAACCGTCAGTGTTTAGTGTAAGCCAAGTCAATGGTACCAACACAACAAATTCCCTTACTCTTTTCTTCGTAATGTTTTGTCCGTTTTGGCCATGGACAACGTCTTGGATTCTTAAGTGCGTTCATTTTGAGGCGGCCCGTCCTCGCACTTAAATAGGTGGTCTCCTACAAGGTATCCTGCTATACCCCACTTCACAAGTGTTAGGAACCATTAAAAGTTTTCCAAAGACCTAACCTCAACTGCTGAGGATCATTACGGGTTTTGAAAACTTAACCTTTACCCACACTGCAGATAGCACTTTTAAAGTCTATCGCGGGAATGGCTTTGGATTTGGTGTTTCTTTTCAGAAATCCCTATCCGAAGTGCTCATGCTTCCACTGAAGCGATCAACTGAACCTTTACAACTTAGTTTTCCCATTGAACCAAATTATCGGGATCTCCAGTTAGTAAGGTTGGGTTACCGTTGTATCGGTCCTTATATTTTGGGTTTTAAGCCCATTCCCCTAGACAGGCAAGCCATCTGATCTTTGGGTAAGCCCTTTGTCAATGGGTCTGCTATATTATCCTTTGACTTAATGTAATCAATGGATATTATACCCGTGGTGATCAGTTGCCTAACGGTCTTATGCCTCCGTCGAATATGACGAGACTTGCCGTTGTACATAGCATTCCGTGCCCTTCCTAGAGCCGACCGATCGTCGCAGCGGATCATTACCGAAGGTACGGGTTTGTTCCAACACGGAACATCCTCTAAGAAGTCATAAAGCCACTCACTTCTTCTCCCCGCTTTGTCTAAAGCGATAAACTCCGATTCCATCGTGGATCGGGCGATGCAAGTTTGCTTAGAGGATTTTCAAGACACAACCCCTCCACCAATCGTAAATATATACCCACTGGTGGACTTGGTGTTCTCTATATCAGATATCCAATTTGCATCACTGTACCCTTCTAGTACAGCTGGATATCTCGAATAGTGTAACCCATAATTTAACGTGTATTTCGTATTGTAATACCCGATTCAACGCCTTCCGCTTATTATCACTCGGATTACGGGTGAACCTAGCCAACTTATTGATCGCGTAAGCAATATCGTGTCGGGTGCGCTTTGTTATATACATCAAACTACCGATCACCTCGTGCATATCGCTCCCGATATACAGGTGCACCAAGATTTTTATCAAGCTTTTGATTTGTATCCATTGGTGACTTTATCAGTGAACTGTCTAACATCTCGAACTTTCTCAAAACATCCTCAATGTAGTGAGACAGAGATAAGACCACTCCGTCAAACGTCTTAGAGATTTTAATCCCTAAGATGACATCTGCGATACCCATATCCTTCATGTCGAAGCATTGTTTCAACATGTTCTTAGTCTCTAGGATTACCCTAGGACTGCTTCCTGTGATTAACATGTCATCTACATATAGGCATATCATAACAAATGAGTCAGAGTTACCTTTCGTGTAGACACATTTATCACACTCATTAATGGCGAAACCCTTCGATAGTAGAGTACTATCAATTTTTTCGTGCCATTGCTTCGGGGCTTGTTTCAGCCCATACAGAGATTTGACAAGTCGACAGACTTTCTTCTCTTGCCCTTGAACTACATACCCCTCGGGTTGGTCCATATAAATTTCTTCTTCCAAATCACCGTTTAGGAAGGCTATCTTAACATCCATCTGGTGTATCTCAAGGTCACGCAAAGCTGCGATCGCAATAAATACCCGTATGGATGTCATCCGGGATACCGGGGAGTAGGTATCAAAGTAGTCAAAGCCTTCTGTCCGCCGATAGCCCTTGACTACCAACCTGGCTTTGTACTTGTCTATAGACCCATCTTGCTTTGTATTTCCGTTTGAGTATCCACTTACACCCCAACGGTTTATTTCCGGAGGAAGATCAACCAACTCCCACGTATGGTTATGCGAATGGAGCCTATTTCACTCTCAATAGCTTCTTTCCGCAGCGGTGCTTCCGGAGTTGACAACGCCCGAGCAATTGTCCTTGGTTCATCATTAACCATATAAGCTACAAAGTCGGGACCGAAGGATTTATCCTTCCTAGCCCTTTTACTTCGCCTTAGATCCATCTCTCGGAGTCTCCAAGTTCGAGAATCTGGAACTCTAGATTCCGGATGTTCACCACTTCGAGATTCGCTAGATCGAACCATGCATCCGGCAACAAGGACTCCCGAATCTTGAGAGCTTTGTGCATAACTTCATTTGAGAGAGGTTATGTCTTTTTCCTTTCTAGGAAAGGTACTTTCAAAGAATAGAGCATTCCTTGATTCCATTATTGTACCCTGGTGGATATCTGGAATATCTGACTTATGCACTAAGAAGCGATAAGCACTATCGTTATTTGCATATCCGATGAATATGCAATCTACGCCTTAGGCCCAATCTTGACCTCGCTTTGGCTTGGGTACTTCAACCTTTGCCGACAACCCCACACCTTAAAATATTTGTAGGTGGGTTTCTTTCCCTTCCACGATTCATATGGAGTTTTGTCCTTACCCTTATGTGGGACTCGTTAAGAATCGTATTAGCGGTAAGGACGGCTTCTCCCCACATGTTTTGGGGAAGACCGGAATTGATAAGCAAGGCATTCATCATTTCCTTTAATGTGCGGTTCTTACGTTCCGCCACACCGTTTGATTGAGGTGAGTACGGAGCCGTCGTTTGATGAATAATGCCTTCTTGGGCACAAAGTATTCCTCAAATGGCGCTACATATTCTCCCCTCTATCGCTACGAATGGATTTAATCCGTAGGCTAAGTTGATTCTCAACTTCGCTTTGTAACGTCTAACGCTTCAAAGGCTTCATCCTTACTTTTCAACAAGTAAAGGTAACAATACCTTGTGCTATCATCAATAAATGTCACAAAGTACTTGTTCCCCCTCTAGTTTGTGCAAACTTCAAATCACATATATCTGTGTGAATAAGTTCTAGAGGAGCGGTATTCCTTTCGACGGAACGAAAAGGAAGCTTGGTGAGTTTTGCCTCTACGCACACCTCACACTTATGTTGAGGGTTTATGTCGATAGAAGGCAACAACTCCATCTTTACCACCTTTGAATAGACTTGTAGTTTACGTGTCCTAATCTATGATGCCATAAATTAGAAGACTCAAGCAAATAAGAAGAAGACTCAACTTTATTTCCTTGACGCAATACGTACATGGCATTCACTTTGAAGAGGCCTTCACAGACGAAGCCCCTCCCTACAAATGTGCAATTTTTAGTGAGTACAAACTTATTGAATTCAAATACTAGCCTAAAACCAGCATTAACCAATAAAGGTCCAGAAATTAAATTTTTTCTAATCTCTCGGGACGTGCATCACTTCCTTCGAGTAAGTTCCTTGCCTAAGTCATCTTCAGACCACCTTTCCAACCCCCATCACGTCGGAAGAAGCGTTGTTGCCCATGAACAGCTTCTTGTCGCCGATCGGTGTGTACGTGGAGAAGGCATCTTTGTTGGAACAGATGTGTGCCTAGTAGCACCCGTGTCTACCCACCACGCATCGAATTCTCCACCAAGTTGGCTTCTAGCACCACCGGAGAGAATTCCTCGATCATGTCATCCGGAGCGTGTCCTTGACGACGTTTGCTTGAGCCTTGCCTTTAGACTTGGCTTTCTCGTTGTTGCTCGCCCTTGAGCTTGCGGCATTCCTTGATCCTATGACCAGGTTTCCCACGGTGATGACAGCTTACCTCTCGAACGTCTCCGCCGCGGGGGCTTTGCCGTCTTTGTGGAACTTCCGCTTGTTGCTTGTTTTCCCTTTGGCCTCGGCCAGATTTGCCTTTCCTCAAAGATGTTGTCTACCCTTTGGCAAGGTCTTCTTATTATCTTCCCGGATTTGCGCTTGATAACAAGCTCTTCAAAGGTCATCTCCTTTGTCTTGAGTTTCAAGTAACTCATAAACTCATTCCATGAAGGAGGTAACTTTTCAATCGCCGATGCAACCAAAAACTCGCTCGTTTGGTTTCGGTCCTTCCAAATCCAGGTGATGTAAAATCATTTGGAATTCCGGACTTGGGACATCATCGTTTTCTTCTTGTCACCATTTGGAATTTTAGAAATTTCCCAACGATGAACTTCTTAGTACCCGCATCTTGTGCGTTGTACTTCTTTTGCGTTTTTCCCATAGCTCTTTGATAGTGCCAACGGTGCAATAGACCGTGTAGAGAGGGTCCGACAAACAAGTTCAGTATATAGTTCTTGCACATGAAATCGCTATGATTCCATGCGTCACGAACCATCTTCATGCCATTAATGATATGGATACCAAGGCCCCCTTCACCCGTTTCACTAGGCGAAGAGTCCATTTCATCTCCAGCTTGTGGAGGATCTTCCGTAAGGAACCGGGCCATGCCCATAACTGTTAAGTAAAACATCATCTTTTGCTGCCATCTTTTGAATTCTGATCCCATGAATTTTTCAGGGCGATCATGGTGGTGTGAAGAAGATGGTGGAGCTCCAACAGTCGGGAAGGCATCAGTGTTACGGCCTTGAACAGGAGCCGCAGCAGCAGCAGTGAAGGCGGCGGAGTTACGCCTTGGCCGCAGCGGCGATGGCGGGGAAGGCAAAGAACGTTGCCTTAAGAGGCAGCAGCAGTAGCAGCAACATCGGTCATATTTCCAGCCATGTTATTGCAGTTACCGTAAGCAAAATATTGTCTTAAGATGTTAGGTTTCAAGAATTTGCAGGAAACGGAAATTACAAGTAACTGCTTATGTAAGAATTGAAATTACAATTCAACTAGAAAAACTGAAAATTAGAATATAACAACAAAACTGAAATTACAATATTTGTTGAACAAGAAGACCGGAAACTCGCTTTGAGTTTTGCTTTGAGTCGAGTGTGGCACTCTGTCCTTAAGACAATATTGCCCCGTATGTATCCTTTATACGTCCCGGACAATTCGTCTCCCAAGATAAAACAAAGAATGGAACAATTGAGCAAAAGAAACTCAAGAGCTACCGTGAAGAATATTGAATAATGAAATAATGCTTGGAAGTTATAGGAAGAACTCGATTTTCTCGGTTGTATATTTTCGTGTATATCAAGTGTGCCTCAACAATGGTGTAAGAGGTGTTTATATAGGTGAGGGAGGAGCAGCAAAATCGCCTCCATAAGTGCCATTATCGGCCAAGTAATGGCCATTATGGAGGTAGTAATGTCACCAAAATAAATGGTGAAGAACACCAACGGATTGACCATTATAGGAGGAGTAATTCAGCCAAAATAAATGGCTGAATTGAGTGCTGTGGCGTTTCTGCTTTGACCGTCCAAATTCTGACTCCTGGAAACTTCAGGGACCAAACTGTACATCTTGAAACTTCAGGGACCAAAACTGTACATCTGAAACTTCTGGGATCAAACTGTACTTCGGCAAAGTTTTCTGCCCAAAAAGATAATATCGAAGGCCCACGCCCCACGACCCGTGAACCCGGAACCGGACGGGCGGGCGGCGGCGGCGCGCGCGTGGTCTTTCCTCGAACCGAAGCACATCTAGGTCCTCCCTCCTTTAAACACATGGGATACCCCTTGGGGTCCCAAACCCCAAACCAATTTCGAGTCTTATATACACAACAATTCTTTCTTCCTCTACCGATGAGGGAGAATTGAACACAATACCACACTTTCCATGCTTCAAACACCTCACTTCGTGGACCAATATCTCTTTCATTTCTCAATGAAATTTGACGATTCTTGGCCCTACGGTTATCTACGTACTTAGTAGATCATGCATGTGTGAAGAACCGGATTCTCCAACATACATAACACTAGTGTTTAAGCCGTTAAAGTTGGTCGGTCGCAACTCCCGCCAAAGGCATATTTCCAACAGTCTTTGCGGAAAGTAAATAACATAAAGTTCGGTGGTTCATTCCAATAAAATCCTTCAGCGGCAGGATCCTCTTGAAGTGCTTGGTTGCTCCCAAATTATGCTGGCTTGTGTGCCACTGTGTTCCCCTGTCTCCTGATGTGCTTGATCACTGGTTGGGTCATTGCATCCATGAGAAACCTGCAATCATTAATCACATTCAAGTAAGGGGCATTGTTGTTCGCATTTAGCATAGGAATAATGTTTAATGCATCTATTTCAATGATTAATGGGTAGGTGTTTTCTATAAAAGCTAATTCTAATCGCCTTAGTAATCCCATGATTTCTGAATGTAGTGGAGAGCATGGCTGGATGCTATCAGCATATCCTTCTTTCCATTTTTCATTAGAGTCTCTAATGATTTCACTAATTTCAGCAGTCTGCCTATGATGGTTATATGCTCCATCAAAGTTAAGTTTAAAGAAGTTGGGTGGAGATGGGAGCCATTTATTGTTTGTAGATGGCATAGTTGCAGGAGGGTTTGTGGAATCAGTGAGATGATAGAATTCCACTGCATGAAGCAGTATTTTGTTTGTGTTTATATTATCAGTATGGTTGTTGAAAATATTGTTATTTCTATTCAGGCAAATATGCCACAAGACAATAGGGATGATTGTTGAGATAAGAATATGAATATTCCTTATAGTGTTGATAGTGGCAGAAGAGAGGCAGTGTTTTTTCAGCCATGAATAAGCATCGGATATGATATGTATTGTAATGTTTAGGGTGTCCCATACAGGAGTTGATTTTGGACAAACAAAGAAGATGTGTAGAGGAATTCAGTTTCATTGCAGTGTTTGCATTATTTGGATTGAAGAATATGTCTTTGGTAAAGTGTAGAAGCTGTTGGCAACTTGTTTTGCATGATTAACCATAGGAAGAATTTGAATTTGTGCATGCAGTATAGCTTCCAAATTCAGTGATAGTCCACTATGGTTCTATTGTGATAGTCATCTGAGTCTCTGCATAATTGGTTAGCCTATTTTTTGGTAAAGAATCCATTAGAAGAGCTGGCCGAGTGGAAGCTATCAGGAGTAGAATTGAAAGGGATGTAGCTATGCTCCACCATTCTTATAATGGGAGCAGGTAAGTTAAAGGGGAGGTCCTTCAGATCCCTGTTAAATATCCATAGGATATACACGATATACACGTGTATATCCTATGTATATTGGCTCTCGGTTTGGCTGCTTTGACCGTGTATATGGTCTATAGTGTAGATAATGGGTTAGTCTCCTAGTTTAGGTAATGTTGTGGTGTAATTAGTATTTTAGACTTACTATAATATTTGTATTACCATAATTGTATAGTTAGTGTCCAAGTAGAATAAGGCTTTAGGAGTAGAATAGGAATAAAATTCTTCTTTTATGGAAATATGTAAATTGTATATATACTCTTTCAATTAATGAAAATAATCAAGGGATTATTTCTTTCATGGTATCAGAAGTCTAGGTTAATATTTTTCTCCACAAAATTCCATCAAAATTCTCTCGGTTTCCGAGCCCTCCCTTCCCTCGGTTTCTGTGCCCGACGGTGTTTCTTTCTCTTCCCAAAATTTTCTTTCAAATCCTTCAATCACATATTGTTCTATCAATATGTCTACATCACAGAACACGTTTCATCATGCCCTTACAGTTTCTAACATCAAGAATAACATCCCTCTTGTTCTTGAAATAGAAAACGTCCAATATGCGACGTGGGCCGAACTGTTCAAAATTCACGCACACTCGCATCAAGTAATTTTTCCTAAAGAACAAGAATGACAATTCGGAGCACTACGCATACCCTAACATGAAATAAATAAGGAAGACAAAATAGATGACCCCGGATGACCAAGACGAGCATGCCACAAGGAAGGAGCAATAACTGCAAACGATGACAACAAGGCTTGACTCGATGGACCAGAACTGGGTGTGATAGGATAAAGATCTCCCCTACTATCACACCTCATGAGAGGACTCCCCATCTTGAAATCCTTCACAGAGAAACCAAATGGATCAAATTCAATAGATACGGAACTGTCGGTAGTGAATTTACGGACAAACACTAAATTTTTAATCAATTTGGGGGCATGTAGGGTATATTTCAAGATAAGGGGTGGATGGGGGGGGGGGGGAGACAAAGTTTTATGACCATAATCACGAATTGGAACAGAATTACCATTACCAACGATTATGCCACGAGGGTTGCTCAAATTGGAATAAGACGAGAGAGTACCTGAATCGGATGTCATGTGGGTAGTGGCACCGGTGTCCATATACCAATTTGGGTCCGGAGGATTTAATCCAAGCGTGTGCATTGCGGCTTCGATATCTGTAGAAGTGGGGGCCGCTGTGTGATGGGCCTGTGGGGGCCGAGGCCCAAGTACCCCTGCTTGCTGCCTCGGCCCAGATAGATTACCGAAAATGGGCCACTGCATGTTGGGCCGCTGCTGCTGCTGGCCAGCCCACCGCCAGTGAAGCTGTATCGCTGGGATGCTACTGTTTGGCCTAAAATGTGGGGCCTACTGCCACTGCGGGGGCCCAAAACTGCTGCTGCTGCTGATGACTACCCCGAGTGACACCACCACTATTTCGGCTGCCGCAATTGTTGCCGCCGCGATTCTTGCTATTATTTTTCTTATTTCCTCCCTTTTGCCGCCACCGTTGTTGCGGTTTTGGCCCGATTTGTTGAAACCGATAGGATGAACAGTGGACTCGGTCATTATGACCACAGGACTAGCACCGGTAGCCGCCTTTTTATCCATGCCCACTTCTTCGAGTGTAAGCATTGAACGAGCTTGATATTACGTATGCCATCCAGCATATGTGTTTGTTTATGCATGATCCCAAGGTTGAGCACATGAATGCGCTCAAACGCATCATTCGTTATATTCATGGTACACTTGACTATGGCTTGCATTTATATCCTTCATCGACATCTACACTTGTCTCATATACATATGCTGATTGGGGTGGCTGTCCGGACACTAGACGGTCTACGTTTGGCTATTGTATGTTTCTTGTCAATAATTTGGTCTCATGGTCTGCGAAACATCAGTCAACTTTGTCCCGATCCAGTGCTGAGGCCGAGTATAGAAGGGTAGCTAACGTGGTCTCGGAATCATATTGGTTACGTAATTTGCTGTTAGAGCTTCATTGTCCTATTCAGAACGCGACCTTGGTTTTTGTGATAATGTTAGTGCCATCTACCTTTCTGATAATCCGGTTCAGCACCAGCGCACTAAACATATCGAGATGGACATTCACTTTGTTCGCGAAAATGTTGCTCGGGGTCAAGTACGCGTCTGCCATGTCCCGTCCATGTATCAAATTGCCGACATCTTTACAAAGGGTCTTCCCTCGATCCTTTTTGAAGATTTTAGGGACAGTCTCAGCGTTTGAAGACCCCCCTCTATGACTGCGGGGGTGTGTTAAATATCCATAGGATATACACGATATACACGTGTATATCCTATGTATATTGGCTCTCGGTTTGGCTACTTTGACCGTGTATATAGTCTATAGTGTAGATAATGAGTCAGTCTCCTAGTTTAGGTAATGTTGTGGTGTAATTAGTATTGTACACTTACTATAATATTTGTATTACCATAATTGTATAGTTAGTGTCCAAGTAGAATAAGGTTTTAGGAGTAGAATAAGAATATGATTCTCCTATTATGAAAATATATAAATTGTATATATACTCTTTCAATTAATGAAAATAATCCAGGGATTATTTCTTTCAATCCCAGATACCATTCCTGATTATTGAATTAACTGTTTGATTGTTAGCATCGTGTGGTAGGGGCCCATAAATGAGTTGGCGTAGGCTATGGGTTAGAGATAGCCATTGATCATGCCATAACTAGGTTTATATGAGCACCATTTCCAACATTCCAAATGACTCCTTTATTGAATAAGTTATGGCATTTGGAGATTGAATTCCATATATAGGTGTCATTTTGTTGTTTTGTAGCTTCATGGTGGTTTATCCATATGTTTTTGTACTTCTTTTGAAGGATTTTTACCCAGAGGTTGTTAGGGTTATTATGGAGCCTCCATATAAGATTAAGTATCATTGCTTTATTTTTTCTTTTAGTCTTGGACAGTCCTCGTCCACCATTATTCTTTCTAGTAGTGACAGTATTCCAATTGACAAGATCGATCTTTCATTTCTCTCCTGTGGAACCCCAGAGGAAGTTCCTTTATATTTTATCAATGTTCTTTGTTATAGAGGTCGGAAGCCTATTAATTTGCATAGAGTGGATAGGGATTGCACTAATAGTAGACTGTATAAGGGTTGCTCTACCAGCCATTGACAATAGCTTTGATTTTCATCCTGAGTCTAGTATTCATCCTATCTAGAATGAATTGATAGTCAGCTTTTCTGGGGTTTAAGATTGTGATAGGGACCCTAGGTATTTCCCACAATTTGTGGTTGATTTCATGTTAAGTTTTGTCTTAATAACCAGTTGGTTATGAGAATGAATGTTTTTGGAGAAGAGAATTTTTGATTTGTGAAAATTAATTCTTTGTCCTGAAGCTTGAGACTTGGTTGAAAATATTAATAATGGAAGTAAAGCTCTGTAACACCCGTACTTTCGAACGATGGTTTGAGCATCTAGACGTATGCAAGTAGACCCGAGCCTTGGAGGATTTATGTCATATTCACGTACGCAAATGAAGAGCTTAGAATATAAAAGGATAAAACCCAGAAATAATTTAGATTTTAAAGTGTGACAACGGTGACTAGAAATGACATGGGAGGCGGAAGAGGAGATGAAGCACAAATATCCCCACCTATTTCATACCAACGCCGAGGTTTTGAGAGAAGCATAAGGTGAGTATTATTTCATATTATTATAATTAATGCTTGAGAACCAGGTGAGGTCTGATGTAATGATATGTGTTATATTATATGGCTCCATGAAGAGGTGGTTGTGTTTTCTGGCTACGTGAGGGGTATTAGATATGTCACCCCAACATTCGAGGATGAATGTTTCTAAGGGGGGAAAGGATGTAACACCCCGTACTTTCGAATGATGGTTTGAGCATCTAGACGTATGCAAGTAGACCCGAGTCTTGGAGGATTTATGTCATATTCACGTTCGCAAATGAAGAGCTTAGTATATAAAAAGATAAAACTCCGAAATAATTTAGATTTTAAAAGTGTGATAACGGTGACTAGAAATGATATTTTGTGTATGGCAAAAGAGGCTACGGACTAGTGTTATAGCACATGACGATGATAATGGAGATATAAAATGTGCTAAAATAATTACTAATTAAGTGAATTAGAATAAAGAATTAAATTATGAGATAAGTGATTAGTGGACATGATCCACGTGGAGCCTTGCTAATAAGGCAAGTAGTGGGTTTAATTGGTAGGATTAAGGATGAGAAAACATGTATACCTCCCAAGTTAGGCCATGTGTAAAGGAGAGAGAGCATGTGTATCTCTTAGTCACCAAGTGGGAGTTTATTTAATACAAAGTGGTGCAGTATATATTTCTTATATAGCAGAAGCTTTGGTTGGATCGTTGGAGAAACATATTTCATTTCAAAGGGAGCCTACGACCAATAGATCCTTTAATTAAGTTCAACTCTAATTCTCATGAAAGTGATATATATATCTTTATTCATATAGAGTCAGCAACTCTAATATTAAACATACAATTTCTTATGAGGAAAGTTGGCAGCAACATGATTTCCTACCCAAAGAAGATACGTAAATTGCTTTCTTTCCAGTAGCAGCAACCAAATTCGTGGCATTTTCCATTTAAAGTGGATCAAAGCAACTTAAGTTCTTAAATTAAGCAAGAAACGTATGATTTGCTTCCCAGAATAACATACCGGGTTTTGTGCACCACTTCGATTCCGTTGTTCCGTAGTGTCGTGTTGTTGAATTCAGGATTTCTTCGAAGGAAAATAAGATGGAAGAAGAGGGTTCTTGAAAAATAAGATAGAAGCACATTACGGGATTGTTTTAGTTGTATTGTGGACACAAAATGGCTAAGGTATGTTAAGGCAAATTATTTCTTTCTTTTGGCATGGTCTAAATTACGAAACGTAAACGTAATATTGCTCTATAAATTATTCTACTCTTAGTAGTTAATGATGTTCATGTTTTTCATTCCTATTGTCAAAGCATGTCTAAATATGTTCCTAAATCCTTATTGAGGTATATAGAAAAGATGTTAGTATTCATAATGTTAATCGGAGGTGAAGCGATATTACATCACTCCGACAAACTTTCAGTGTCTTATTATCATATTATTCATGCATTATATTCATGCACATACCTTGACCTCAAATGAGTTATATACTTTACTATATGTATGCATTATATATGTATGGGGAATGGGAAAAAGGATACGTCGTTATATACGCACACCACCTGCAGCTGGTACAAATATACACGATAATGATTATGCCCACAGAGGCCGAAATGATATGATGGGAGACGGCGTTATATACACATATGTGCATGACCGCATTGTGCATGACATTTAGGCATATTATGGCCCTCAGTGACATTCTACATAGACATGATACTTATGCATATTATGGCCCTCTGAGGCATTCTACGCATACATGGTACTTAGGCATATTATGGCCCTGAAAGGCATTCTCTACTGGTTGGTTGTTTCTTGTCTTATGTTACTTCCATGTCTCTATTATGCTATTTTTCATGTCTGACATACTCAGTACATTATTCATACTGACGTCCCTTTTGTTTGGAGACGCTGCGTTTCATGCCCGCAGGCTCAGGTAGACAGGGTGATGGTTCACACTAGTAGGTTGCTGGTTCAACTGATATTGGAGCACTCTATTTGTTCCAGAGTTGCAATCTAGTCGTTGTATGATATTTTGGTTATGCGTTGGGGTATGGCGGGGCCTGTCCCGACCTTATGATGTCACATACTCTTTAGAGGCTTAGACAGATGTCCTGTGTATAGTAATCATGTATGGCCTTGTCGGCCTTGGTGTGTATATGTATATAGGTTGAGTTCTTCTGGTTGCAGAATGTTACATAACTCCTTTCCAGTGTATTATTTTCATATGTCAGCAGGGTGTCTCGTGGCGGCCTCATGGGAAATGCCAAATTACAGATATATGCTAAATGTATGGTTAGTGATACTCGGCAAGTAAGGTCCAGGTGCCCGTCATGACCCTCCGGTTTGGGTCGTGACAAGCTCCTCTCGTTTGATTTGGAGAAAAGAATAAGGTCATCCGCGAAGAGTTGGTGAGAAATGTTGGGACCCGATTAGCTAATTTTAACAGGGGACCAAAAGCCAATGTCTAGTTGATGGTTAATATACCTTGTGATGGTTTGCATGCATATTATGAATAAATACGGTGATAGGGGATCTCCTTGTCTAATTCCTCTAGTTGATGCGAAGAAGGGTGATGGTTTTCCATTAATTAGAATAAAAGTAGTGGTAAAGGAGATGTAGTTCATTATAAGAGTTATAAGCGATAGAGGAAAGTTGAGATTCACAAGAGAAGTTCTGATGAAGTACCCTTTTGTCGGGAAGTACCATGATCAGACTGCAACTCTGAAACAAGTAGAGTGCTCTAATATCAGCTGAACCAACAACCTATTAGTGCGAACCGTCCTATTGTTTACCTGAGCTTGCGGGCATGAAATACAACATTTTCCGACAAAAGGGACGTCAGTACGACTGATGTACTAAGTATGTCAAGCATGAAGAATAGTATAACAAAGATACAAAAGTAATCTGAAACAGAAACAGCCGACAAAAAATAGCGGATAGCAATATCCGACAAAAACAGCTGACTAATAGTGAATGCCTCTGAGGGCCCTAATACATATGCCTAAATGTCATGTACAATTCAAATGCGGTATACATATAAATATTGGCCTCACAATTGCATCTTCCTTTCCATAACAACCTTTGTGGACATCATTTCATATTGGCCACACATGGATATCATATCATATTAGCCTCATTGGGCATCTTACTTTTAGTAATAGTCTGTACCAACTGCAGGTAGTGTTGCGTATATAATGCCATTCCCTTTTCCCCATTCCATACATATATATAATGCGTACCATATAGTAGTGTATATAACACATGTGGGTCCAGGGTAATACATGAATATAATGCAAATGCATGAATGAGAATAAAACATTCTGAACTTATCGGATGACATAATATCATTGTATCTTCGGCTAACATTGAGCCTTGTACCTTCGGCTAACATTGAAAATATCAACATCTTTTCCATACACCTCAATAAGGATTTAGGAACATATTTAGATATGGTTTCAACATAGTAATCAATAACAGAAACATCCTCGGCTACTAAGAGCAGAATAATTTATGGAACAATATTACAGTTACGTTTCGTTACATGGAACATGCCAAAAGAAAGAATTAATTTGCCTTAACATACCCCATCGACCTGTTGATAATACAACCCAGGTGGTCCGTATGGTACCTAACCTTAAGCACGGATGAATCAGCTTGAAAAATGAAATTCAATGTGACTTAGAGACCGTGTTTGGCTTGCTGCAGCTAACACCCATTAATATCAATTGAATATTACCATGTTGTTGCCTATAATCTCGTTGCTATAAGTATACCTAGTCTAATGGAGAAGTTTTCTCTAATTTGGCTCTAAGTTTCGTGAAACAGAGAGAGCATTTGCTGAATATTTTGGTAGAGGATTTACGTTTTGGCAGCAAAGTGATTTCATTCTAGTTAAATGCTAAGAAATGAGATAGTGCTACCTCCCCTAGACACATGTCATCTCCAAACTTAATGCATGCCTTCCCAACTTTATCTACTAACACGTAATTATTCCCACTTAGTCTTGTCCCCCACTCAAAATTCATTAGTTAGCCGATTTATCAACTAGCCGATCATCGTTGTTCCACTTGGTAAGTCTTAAATTAGTTCGGGACCGCATCCTTTTATATACTAAGCTCTTTATTTGCATATGTCTAGATGATCAAGCCATCGCCCGAAAGTACTGGGTTTTACATTTGGCTTACTCATAGATTTAGTTAAAGTTAATAGGATAGGACAATGGTCAGAATGCGTTCGTGATAGATGTTTTACATACGCATCTGGGTACAACTGTAACCAATTAGAGTTCGGATAAAATTTATCCAATATTTCCATTATTATATTATTCTTTTCTTTTCTTTTCTTTTACTGGTCCACATATAGTTGCTACCAGTGAAACCTAGGTCAATCATATCAATATTATTAAGACATCTAATTAGGGCATTAGCTCTTCTATTGCTGATAGGGTTTCTCCCAAACTTTTCTGAGGCGGCAGTAACCTCGTTAAAGTCCCCGCATAATAGCCAAGGTTTTTCATGATTCTTGACTACCATTTCTAGGTTCTCCCAAAGAAATTGTCTATTTGAAAAAATAGAACCAGCATAAACAAGTGAGCATATCCATGGTTGTGATGATGTTCTTACCTGAATGTTGACATGGATCTCCTGCCCTGACACTGCTATTGGATCAATGGTCATTTCCTCATGCTTCCACATCAACACCACCCCTCATGATGCTCCATTTTCTCTAATATCGAACCATTTAGTGAACCCAACTGCATCAAGTAGGCTCGAGTGGTTTACCATTTTGGTTTCTGTGAGACATATTATATTTGGATCATTCCATTGCACAATTTCCTTAAAGTTCCTCATGAAATCCTAGTTATTGCAGCCTCTGCAGTTCCATAGGAGAACTCTCATTGGAAACTTAGTGTAGATGGTGGAGCTCCCTCTTGATGCCAGAGACATCTCCATGTGCCTTAGTAGTGATGTGTCGTGGCCATGAAATTCTTCATGGGAATGTCCTTCTCCGTGATAGTTGGGAGCAATAAAACAACATATTTGTGCAGCAATGTTGCTGGATATAAACTTAGGTTGAACGCAACTCTCAGAGTAGATGATGGGATTGAGATAAAGAAACACATTTTCTCTCTTTCGTGGAGAGTCAATGAGAGTGAGTTGGTGAGAGTTATCTTCTGCAGAGTTTGCTCGATGGTGCTTTGAGCTGCTAACCCTTCCTCTCTCTATCTAGGTAACAATAGCTCTGGAGGAGCCTCCAACACTTTCTCCACCTACTGTTGTATATGATCCTTAATCAGCTCCACTTCATCTTCCGCTTCTGGTGCCTCCTCCATCTCTGGGACAACTTGATCTGTCACCCCATTTTCTTCTACATTCTCCTCTGCCTGTTCTCCCTGCATGTTGACGACCAAGTTGTCTGGCAGCTGTGGGAGTGGTTTCTCTAATGAGGGTGATAAGTTGTGTGGTTGGGGTGTAGTCTGGTGTGCTTCCCCTTGTGTCATCTGCACTTGTGCTGTTGTCGCTGACACTGTGTTGAAGCTGCTCAGTTGGTGTAGGAGCTCTAGTGCCCCTATTTCTTGGACTTGTAAGATTTGCATTGCAGATTGTACTTGCATTTGGGAGTACATACCCTGGGAGTGTTGGAAATGAAACACTCTCACAAATAACTTTTATTCAAACTCAAAACAAATATTACAAGAGCACTCTCACTCAACAACAAGGTACTACAACTCACTCTTATAAGACTTTGCTTCTTCACTCACTTAGAAACTCTTAATTTTTCTTGATACTTAAACTAAAATGGGGAGGGATATTTATACTACTTAAGAACAATCTTACACCATACAAATAAACTAATAAAAAATTACAATAATCATACACCTCATTCTTGTCTATCCATATCCATCATTCTAATAATATTTTAAATTACCAAATGATTCACATGCATGATTACCACACCCTAGAAGATTCTAGGTAGAATGCTTGTCGTTTTGGACCTTTATTATGGACTTGGACTCCAATTTGGTTGGGTTTGGGTTTGGACTCCCATAATGGATCAAGTTTATGATCCAACACGCCCCCTTAAACTTGATCTTGTGACTCCTAGTAAGTTCCTTAATCTTATGAAGTCTTCGCTTGTCAGTGGCTTGGTAAAAATATCGGCAACTTGATCTTGTGACTTCACATATTCAACTTGCACATCCTTTCTTGCAACACACCCCCTTATATAGTGGTAGCAAATATCGATGTGCTTGCTTCGATCATGGAATACTGGATTCTTTGCTAAGGCAATGGCTGACTTGTTGTCGACACAAACCTTGGTAGGCTCTTTTTGTATCAAGCCTATCTCCTTCAATAGATTTGTAAGCCAAATTGCATGACAAATGTATGAGGTAGCAGCAACATATTCTGCTTCACAAGTGGACAATGTGACAATCGTTTGTTTCTTTGACATCCATGTGAAATCGAACTCCCAGTCTCATTCCCTCCCCATTTTGCTTATATATTCACAATATCTCCCATGAAAAATACGAATCCAGTAGTGCTCCTTCTATCATCTATGTCTCCACCCCAATCACTATTGCTATATCCAACAAGCTTGTAATAATTAGAAACTGAATAGAACAAGCCAAAGTCAATTGTACATTTCAGATAGCGAAAAATTCTCTTTGTGGCTTTAAAATGGGTGGTTGTTGGAGATTCTATGCAGCGACTAACCAATTCAACTGCGTGAAGAATATCGGGCCTCGTGCAAGTTAGATATCGAAGACTTCCCACCAAACTTTTGAAGAATGTTGGATCTACACTTTTGCCTTCTTCATGTTTGGACATCTTGATTCCGTATTCCGTCGGTGTGCTTATCAGCTTACGGTTCTCCATCTTGAACTTCTTTAGGATCTCCTTTGCATAACTTTCATGTGAAATGAAAATTCCATCTTTTTGTTGCTTAACTTCAATGCCAAGATAGTACGTCATGAGCCCCATGTCTGTCATCTCGAATTCTTTCGTCATTACTTCCTTGAATTCATTGAACATGCTTTGGTTACTTCCGGTGAAGATCAAATCATCCACGTAGAGGCACACGATCAAAATATCTCCATCTTTGATCTTGATATATAGAGCGTGCTCGTAGGGACATTTGTTGAAGCCATTTTCTTGGAAGTACTTATCGATTCGGCTATTCCATGCCCTTGGTACTTGTTTTAGCCCGCAAAGAGCCTTCTTCAACTTCAACATCTTGTCTTTGTGGCCTTTGATTTCGTAGCCTGATGGTTGCTGAATGTAGACTTCCACTTCAAGAACTCCATTTAGGAAGGCAGAATTTACATCCATCTGCTGTATCTCCCACTTGTTTTGTGCTGCCAAAGAAGTGATTAGTCTGATAGTCTCTAATCGAGCAATAGGAGCAAATACCTCATCATAGTCAATTCCAGCCTTTTGACTATAGCCTTTAGCAACTAGCCTCGCTTTGTGCCTTTCAATCTCTCCTTTAGCGTTTTGCTTTGTTTTGTACACCCATTTGACACCTATCGCCTTATGTCCTTCGAAAGTGAGGTAAGTTCACATGTCTTATTCTTCTCGATGGCCTTGATTTCTTCATCCATCACATCTCTCCACTTCTTTTCTTGTACTGCTTCTTGAAAGCTCACTGGTTCACAATCGACAAATAGACAAAATAATGTAAGATTATCTTGTCGTTCAATTACCTCATAGAGATCTCTAAGGCTTCTTGTACGTTGCACAACTCTTTCACTTTGACTCCCACTTGACGATGACGAAGGTGATGAGTCTCCTTGAGTGGTTGATGTTGGTGAAGTGGGTGGAGTTGCAAGCTCTTGTTGAGGTTTACCTAGTTGCTCCCTCATTATCTACTCATCTTTTTCAAACTGACGAAAGAAATTGAAGTCATATACATGAGAGTTAAAATCCCATTTTCCTTCTTTGTTGAATACCACATCTCGACTAATAACAATCTTCTTATTGTCTGGATTGTACAACTTGTAGCCCTTCGAATTAGCATCATAGCCGATGAAGATAAAGCTCTCGCTTTTATCTTCAAGCTTCGCTCTTCTCTCATCTGGTACATGAACATGGGCTATACTTCCAAAGGTTCTCAGGTGGGAAATGCCAGGCTTTCTTCCACTCCATGCCTCTTGCGGTGTCTTTCCCCATACATTTCTTGTTGGAGATCAATTTGACAAATAGACTGCACACGCTACTGCTTCAGCCTAAAACTCCTTGGGAAGTTTTTTGCTTTTGAGCATGCTTCGTGCCATGTCGATGATTGTTTTATTCTTTCTTTCTGCCACGCCATTTTGCTGGGGGGGGGGATATAAGAACTGTCATTGGTCAACGAATTCCATTTGCTTCACAGAACTTTTGAAACTCCTTGGAAGTAAATTCTCCACCTCGGTTGGATCTCATGGCTTTGGTCTTTCTACTATTTTCTCTCTCTACTATAACTTTGAACTTTTTGAAAACTTTGAAAACTTCTGACTTCTGTTTCAAGAAATATACCCAAGTTTTTCTTGAAAAATCATCAATGAAGAGAAGAAAATAGTTAGTGTTACCGAGAGAGCTAGGCTTGATCGGACCACACACGTCAGTATGGATGAGCTCGAGTATCTTCTTGGCTCTTGACTCTGACTCCTTTTGAAAGCTTTTCCTGAATTGCTTCCTGAGTAGACACCCTTCACAAAGATGGTTAGGATGGTTGATGCGAGGTAGTCCCTTCACCATCTCCTTCTTAGATAGCAGCTCTAGACCTCCAAAATTGAGATGCCCAAATCGAAGATGGCAAAGCCATGATGCATCTTTGTGGCAAACTTTCAGGCTCTTTGCAACATCATTTTGTATGTTGATCAGGAACATTCTATTTTTTGACATTGGCACTTTAGCAATGAAGTTATTCTTATCATATTTTATACAAAGATTATAATCATTCATATGAATATCATAACCTTTCTGTAACAGTTGTCCTAAACTCAAGATGTTACTTTTCATATTGGGCACATAGTAGACATTGGAAATAAACTAATGTCTCCCATCTTTCAAACTGATAAGGATATCCCTTTCACTGCTATTGTGAAATTATCTCCAAATAAAACATTTCCACTTACCGACTCGTCTAGCTTCACAAACATGTCTTTCTTTCCACACATGTGATTGCTTGCACCACTGTCAAGGTACCAGGAATATGCTTGGCCACCATCAGTTTTCTTTCGTGCTAGAAAAAGAGTTTCTTTGCTATCTGTCTTCTCCTACATGTAGTTGGCCTTCTCCTCAGTTTTGTTGTTGGGAGCTCTACATTCTGAAGCATAATGCCCAAACTTTTGACAATTATAGCATCGAACTTGAGATTTGTCATACCTTGAGTTCAGATTGATTCTTCCACGGCCTCGTGTTGAGCTTTCTCCTTTCTCATAGTTGTTGTTAGAGTTGTTGTTGTAGTTCCAACCTCGTTCATGACCGCGACTTCCACCTCATCCATGGTCTCTACCTCTGCCTCAGCCACATTGATTTCTATCATTTCCTTGGATTTCATGCATATCCTTGAGTTGCAGCTTGAGGAGTTGCTCAGTAAACCATTGCTTCTTATTATGCTTCTCTTTGTATGCTTGCAATGATCCTTGGAGTTGCTCGATCGTCATTTCTTCCAAGTCTTTAGTTTCTTCAATCGTCACAATGATGTGCTCAAATTTGGGATCCAATGAACGAAGTATCTTCTCTATTATCCTCACATCTTCTAACTTTTCACCATATATTTTTAATTGATTAGAAACAGCTACTACTCTTGAGAAATAATCCGAAATAGACTCAGATACTTTCATGTGTAAGGATTCGAATTCACCTCTTAATGTTTGGAGACAGACCTTCTTCACTTGCTCGGATCCTTTGTAAGAGGTTTGTAGCTTCTCCCACGCTTCCTTGGCAGAGCTTGCACTCGAAATCTTTTCAAAGCCATCATCATTTAATGCTTGGTAGATGAGGTAGAGAGCCTTCTTGTCTCTCTTTCTTGAATCATTCAAAGTTGTCTTTTGATATGGTGTAAGAGCAGCAAAGGCAGCATCATCCGCAGGCTCGTTATAGCCTTTCTCTATGATATCCCACACATCTTGTGATCCAAGAAGTGCCTTCATTTTGATACTCAAATTGTTGTAGTTGTTATTGTTGAGTGTCGGGACTTGGAATGGTGCCATACCATTTTCCATATCTCTCAATATAATACGGATTTGCAAAATCTGATTGCGCGGATGAATCCGGAACACCGAAAGACCTTGGGAAGGACCTGGTCAAATTTTCAATTTTTGGTCAACGGTCAAAGTCAATCCTAACTTGGTCAACAATCAACGACTTTGATGGCTCAGTCAACTCGGCTTGAATGGCTCGGTCAAGCGGCTTGGTCAACAGGCTTACATCTTGGTCAACTCAGCTCTAACTCGGCTGACTCAGCTCAACTCGGATTTTTGGCGGCACTCTTCCGGTGGCGCGTCTGAGCTCCGATCGGGGAGATTCTGGTGGGTCAGATTTCTATCGTCGAGACCTTCGATTTGATATACAATAGTGTATACTTTCCAACTGGCTCTGATACCACTTTGTTGGAAATGAAACACTCTCACAAATAACTTTTATTCAAACTCAAACAAATATTACAAGAGCACTCTCATTCAATAATAAGATACTACAACTCACTCTTATAAGACTGTGCTTCTTCACTCACTTAGAAGCTGTTAATTTTTCTTGATACCTAAACTAAAATGGGGAGGGGTATTTATACTACTTAAGAACAATCCTACACCACACAAATAAACTAATAAAAAATAAAAAATAACAATACACCTCATTCTTCTCCATCCTTCTCCATCCTTCTAATAATATTTTAAATTACCAAATGATTCACATGCATAATTACCACTCCCTAGAATATTCTAGGTAGAAGGCTTGTAGTTTTGACCTTGATTATGGACTTGGACTCCAATTTGATTGGGTTTGGGTTTGGGCTCCCTTAATGGATCAAGTTTATGATCCAAAAGGGAGATCAGATGAGTCAGAATGTTGGTGGTGTTTGAGGACATAGATCTGCTAAATGACCTAAGCAACCACATTTGGTGCACAAAGGATTGGTGGGTTCATATTGGATGAGTTGTTTATGGTTTCCTATCATGATGTCCTGAGGCAGTTTCTTCTCTATTGGGGAATAATACACAATCTTGCATATCTGCCTCTTGTAGTCTCAGAAGTACAAGTATCGTTTTTAGTACTATACATATGAGTCCTCCAATACGTCTGAGAATATCATTTGCATAGTACTCAGTAGGAAGGTCTGTAAGCCTAATTCAAATGGTTGAATAATTTATATTAGTTTGGTGTGGGTTAAATTTCGGACAACATTCTCGAACTGATAACAGTTGCGAACCAATAAACTAATGCCCTTTGTCGAAAACTTTATTGAACAATTCCTCCATTGGTAATTTGACTAGGTAGTGAAAGAAATAGTCTAGGACTAAATTACTTCCGCTCCTCTCCCAAATTTAGTCTTGGTTCCACCGTCTCTTCTCGACCGATCTTGCATGGAATCCGTGCCCCCTCTCAGATTTTGTGCTAATTTTACCTTTTCTCTTCCCAAATTTTCTTCCTAATCCCTTTGTTCTTTTGTTATGTCGACGTCAAAGAACCACTTTCATCTTGCCCTTACTGTTTATAACATCAAGAATAACATCCCTATTGTTCTTGAAATGGAAAAAGTCCAATACGCAATGTGAGCGGAGTTGTTCAAAATTCACGCCATCTCACATCAAGTCCTCCATCACATAATTCCTCCCGCTACCCCTACTCTCGCGGAGGATCCTCAGTTATGGATTACTCTTAATGCTACCGTCCTTTAGTGGATTTATTCCACTATTTCTACCGACTTTTTACAAATGATTATTGAGCCGGACACTACGGCTATGGCTACATGGAATAGATTGTGTGATATATTCCAAGATAACTAACATTCCAGCGTTGTCACCCTTGAGCAGGAATTTTCCCAAGTCAGCATGGAGGATTTCCCGAATGTTTCAACTTATTGTAAACGACTCAAGAAATTGGCAGACCAACTCCGTAACGTTGGAGCGCCCGTTACCAATAATCATCTTGTTCTACAAATGGTTGCAGGCCTATCTGAGGCCTATAATGGCGTGAAGACTCTCTTCCATCAAAGTAATCCACTTTCGCTTTTTTATCAAGCCCGTTTGACGCTCACGTTAGAAGAAGCCAGTTTTGCCAAAAAGGCGGCTACCGATGCTAGTCCCGTGGTCGTGATGACGACTTCAGCTAATTCTCAAGGTTTTGTTGATAATTTAGGCCAAAATTATGCTCACGGTGGAGGCAAGAAAAATTGGAAAAGTAATGGCAAAAATCACGGTGGCAATCGTGGTGGTTCTGGTGGTGGTGGGGGCGGCCAAAACAGTGGCAGTGGGCCTCGGTACGGTGCTAGTGAGCCGCAGGCCAATTGGTCCCAGCCATGGGCCCCCTAGCAGTGGGCCTGGGCCGGTGGCCCCTATTTTCCAACTTCTCCAGCCCCTGGACAGTGGGCTGCCAAGCATTCCTTTTGGCCCAATTCGATATGGTCCAGTGGTTTCCGCAACACCGCTGGTTCGGGGCAACAAACAGGTGTGCTTGGATCTCGACCCCCACAAGCCCATCATGCTGTGGGCCCCACTCCGACCGACATTGAAGCCGCAATGCATACACTTGGATTGAATCCTTCAGATGCAAATTGGTACATGGACACCGGCGCCACTTCTCACATGACGTCCGAACAAGGTACTCTCTCGTCTTATTCTAATTTGAGAAACAATCGTGGCATAATTGTTGGTAATGACAACTCAATTCTAATTCGTGGTTACGGTCATAAAACTTTATCTCCCCCCCATCCACCTCTTGTCTTAAAAAATGCCCTTCATGCCCCTAACTTAATTTAAAATTTGGTATATATCCGTAAATTTACCACCGATAATTGAGTTTATGTTGATTTTAATCTTTTGGGTTTTCTGTGAAAGATTTCAAGACATGGATACCTCTCATGAGATGCGATAGTAGGGGGGATCTTTATCCTATCACACCCGCATCCAGTCTTTCGAGTCTAGCCTTGCCATCTACTTTTGTAGTTATAGCTCCTTCGTTGTGGCATGCACGTTTGGGTCACCCTGAGTCATCCGTTGGTTCTTCCTTGTATAAGAATAATTTTAATTCTTGTAAGGGTACGCGTAGTACTCCAATTTGTCAATCATGTCCTTTAGGAAAACATGTTAGATTACCATTTGTAGCTTCTACTTCTCGTACTTTAATGCCATTTGATATTATTCATAGTGATTTATGGACATCTCCCATTTTAAGTTATGTGGGCCATCATTATTATGTTCTATTTTTGGATTATTATTCTAATTTTTTATGGTCCTTTCCGTTGGTGAAAAAATCCTAAGTTTTTTCCATATTCTTGAAATTTAGATCATTCATCCGTATCCAATTCGACCGAGAAATAAAAAATATTCAATGTGATAATGGAAAAGAATATGATAATGGGTTGTTTCAGGATTTTTGTGACACTAATGGCATAGTTTTTCGTTTCTCTTGTCCTCATACTTCCTCACAAAATGGGAAAGCCGAACGGAAAATTCATACCATTAATAATATTGTCCTAACTTTATTGATCCATGATTCCGTACCCCTTCCTTTTGGAATCATGCTCTACAAATGGCTACTTATCTTCTTAACATACTTCCTACCAAAGGTTTGGCATATTCATCCCCTCTTCAAATACTACATAATAAGACTCCTTCGTATGCACATCTTAGGGTCTTTGGGTGCTTATGCTATCCGCTATTTCCGTCAACTACAATTAACAAACTTCAGGCCTGTTCTACCCCTTGTGTGTTCTTGGGTTATCTGTCTAATCATCGTGGTTACAAATCTTTTGATTTATCATCTAATAAAATCATCATTAGTCACCATGTTATTTTTGATAAAACTCAATTTTAGTTTGCTAAAGTGAGTAGTCCCGTGCCTAGTTCGTATAATTTTTTGGATGACGACGTCTCCCCGTATATTATCCACCATTTTTCAGACTTATCCCGCACCCAAAATCAGCCAGAGGGCCCACTACTCGCTGGACCTACAGTACCGTCGCCTTTGCCCAGTCATCCCATCACGGGTCCAACAACTGGGTCGAATATCCAACCCGGTTCTGCCCCTGCTTTTTCTCTCGGTCCAGATCCAGCTTCGGCTTCCAGTGTTGGGCCAGCAAGCCCACTGTCTACTGGATAGTCCATCACCCATCCGATTTTATCCCCAAATCCATTCAATTCTCCCCCGAGTCATAGACCGGTCACTCGTAGTCAACGAGGTATTTTTAAACCAAAAAGATATTTTAATCTAAATTATTATGTTCTTAAATCTCCCCTACCCCTTAACCCAGTGTCCGCATTAAATGACCCGAATTGGAAATTGGCTATGAACGACAGATATGATGCTCTTATTGAAAATAAGACGTGGGAGTTGGTACCCCGTCCTTCCGGTGTTAATATTATTCGGTCTATGTGGATTTTTACTCATAAGGATGATTCTGATGGTTCTTTTGCGAGGCATAAGGCTCGTCTTGTAGGTGATGGTAAGACTCAATAGATTGGCGTGGATTGTGGTGAGACGTTTAGTCTGGTGGTCAAACTGGCTACCATTCGCACTGTTCTCAGTCTGGCTCTTTCGAAAGCATGACCCATTCATCAGTTAGATATGAAGAATGCTTTCTTACATGGTGATCTTAAGGAGATCGTTTACATGCATCAACCCTTGGGTTTTTGAGACCTCAAATATCCTCATCATGTCTGTTTATTGTAGAAGTCCTTGTATGGGCTTAAGCAGGCCCCACATTCTTGGTATAAAAGATTTGCAGACTATGTTTCGACTATTGCATTTTCTCACAGTAGGTTTGATAATTCATTGTTCATATATCGTCGTGGTACTTCCTTGGATTATATGCTATTATATGTGAATGATATTATCTTGACTGTCTCTACTGATGTTTTGCACAAGTCTATCATGACCATGCTCACTTCTGAGTTTGCTATGAAAGACTTGGGGCCCTTGAGTTACTTTTTGGGGATTACTGTTTCTCGTCATGCAGGTGAGTTATTCTTATGACAAAGAAAGTATGCCACTGAGATAATTGAAAGGGCTAGTATGTCCTTGTGTAAGTCCACTTCCACTCCAGTTGATACTAATCCCAAGCTGGGTGCTGCGGCTGGCTCACCTTACGAGGATCCCACTCACTATCGCAGTCTTGATGGAGCTCTACAATAACTTACTTTCACGAGACCAGATATTACGTATGCCGTACATCAGGTGTGCTTGTTTATACATGATCCTAGGGTGGAGCACATGGATGCGCTCAAATGCATTAGCAGATACATCTAGGGGACACTTGACTATGACTTGCATCTATATCCATAATCGGCCTCTACACTTGTCTTGGTGATAACTTGGTCTCGTGGTCTGCCAAACGACAAGCTACCTTATCACGCTCCAGTGCCGAGGCTGAGTATCGAGGGGTAGCCAATGTGGTTTATGAATCATGTTGGTTACGTAATCTTCTTTTGGAGCTTCACTTTCCCATTCAAAAAGCTACCTTGGTATATTGTGATAATATTAGTGCCGTTTATCTTTTTGGGAATCCGGTTCAATACCAACGTACTAAACATATTGAGATGAATATCCATTTTGTTCGCGAAAAGGTAGCTCGTGGACAAGTACGCGTCCTACATGTTCCTTCCAGGTATCAAATTGCAGACATCTTTACTAAGGGTCTTCCTTCGGTCCTATTTGAAGATTTTAGGGATAGTCTCAGCGTACGAAAGACCGCCCGCTATGACTGCGGGGGTGTGAAAATATACAATGATATACACGGTATACAATACCTTGTGTATACCGTGTATATCACGGAAACCCATCACAAGTGGGAAACCGCGGTATACACGGTATACACACTAAGATCTACAAGGTTTAAAGTTAACCCAACTCCGCAAAACCTTTGTACTCTATTTTTCAGCGGGTTATACCCCGTGTGTTTTCCTACTAGTTTAATGATGATAGAGGAAGCTCATAGTTGGTAGAGTCTAGACTTGTCCTCAGCGGTTATAGGAATATAGTGGGGTGGTTTGTTAAGTTAACACCTTCATTCGCTAGAGTAATATTCCTGTTGTAATTATATCTCTTATTTTAAGTAGAATTATATTTCTTATTGTAATTAGTTTGATTAGTTACCTAGTTTAAGTATTCTTGTACTACTATATATATTGTACATTATTGATGAATACAATGAAGGGGACATATTTCTTTATGGTATCAGTAGTCTAAAAATACATCCACCGCCGCCGACCATAGCTCTCGGCCGCCACCCCCATGGAACCCTAGGTTTTTTTTCCAGCCATTCTCTCTCCCTTCTCCTCCTAAATTTCATCTTCCATGGATGACAAAACCAAATTCCATCATGCACTTACAATAAACAACATAAAAAACTTCATCCTTATCCTTGTGGGCAGAGCTTTTTAAGATCCATTATAGTGTTTACGAAGTTATCGACCACATCATCCTTCCTACACCGAAGTCCACAAACCTACCCTCAGCTTTGACTTTTCATGATGCACTCTAGTCTCGTTTGGACGTAGTCGTCCTCCAGTGGATATACGACACAATCTCTAAAAATCTATTGCACACCATCATTGAGACAGATATCACTGCCCGCCAAACATGGGAACGTTTGGAAAGTATTTTCCACGACAACAAAACTTAATGAGCATTATACCTTGAAAATCAGTTCAAGGACGTTCATCAGGACGATTTTCCAAACGTATCTGCATATTGTCAAGAACTTAAGATGTTTGCCGACCAACTCTCCAATGTCGGCACACCAGTCACTAATCAACAATTGGTCATGCAACTTATTGCAGGCTTGAACGAATTCTATGACGGTGTTGCCACCATCCTTCAGCAATGCACGTCGTTACCTCCATTTTATGAGGCCCGTTCAAAGCTTATTCTTGAGGAAACCCAGAAAATCAAGCGCAGTACCACTCAGGCCAGCATTGCCGATGTCACTCTCACCACCACCATCGGGGCCTCCACCGACGGCAGTGCCTCTAACTCCGACAACCAGAACTGCCAACCCAAGGAAACGTAATAGCCCATATCCACCCGCAACAACTACTAGAGCAGGAAGTCTGGCAAGGGCCCCGGTGGACGGAATTCTGACAAAAACGGCGGTGGGAAGGGGCATTCCCCGCTGGCAGGAAATAACCAGCAGCGACAGTGGCATCAACCTCCGTTGTGGGCTGCCTACCCGCCGTTGGCCCTACCATCATGTGATTCTCCTCTTAGCCTGTATATTACATCCTCGTGGACTCCACCTCCGAACTGACAGGCCCACCCTGGCATACTTGGATCATATCCCCAACATGCCTAAATAGCACAACCCCCCCTCAACTTATGAACACAATGTCACTCAACGCTCCAGACAAAAATTGGTATATGGAAACAGACGCCACATATCACATGACATCATCACAATGTACTCTCTCGTCTTATTCTAATTTGAGTAATTTAAATCGAAATATTATTGTTGTAGTGGACAAGACATTCCCATTCATTGTTTCTGACATTCATCTTTATCCCCACCACATCCACCACTAATCTTAAAGAATGTCCTTCATGCCCCTAAACTCATTAAGAATATAATTTCTTTACGACGTTTCACAACTGAGAATAATGTTTTCCTTGACTTTGATCCTTTTGGTTTTCCTGTGAAGGATTTTATGACAGGAAACGAATAATGAGATGTGACAACACTTAAGATCGCTACCATATTTCAAACGCCGTCACCAATCCAGCCTCAGTTCCATTAACCTTTGCTGCTCTTTCATCTTCCTTATGGCACTTTAGATTAGGACATCCGGAAGATTCTGTTTTATGCTCCCTTAGGAAAAAAAATTATTAATTGCAATCGTATTTCTAAGACTCCTATATGTGAATTCTGCGTTTTTGGGAAACATGTTAAATTACCATTTTCTGCATCCACAAATTGTACTTTACTATATTTCGATATCATACATAGTGATTTGTGGACATTTTCTATTTTAAGTACGGCTGGACATCAATATTATGTGTTGTTTTTGGACGATTATTTCAACTTTCTATGGACTTTTCCAATTGGCAATAAATCTCAGGTCTACCCCATTTTTTCCTCATCTAGTACTCTCGTAAAAACACAATTTGAAAAGAGCATTAAATGTTTTCAATGTAACAATGGCAGGGAATTAAATAATAATCAATTCAAACAGTTTTGCTCCAATAACGGTCTTACCTTTCATTTTTCCTGCCCTCACACCTCCTCCCAAAATGGTAAGGCCGAACGGAAAATCCAAACCATAACAACCTAATTCGTGCCCTACTTGCTCAAGCCTCAATTCCCCCCTCAATTATGGCATTACGCACTCTCCATGGCCACATATCTCCTAAACATAATCTCAATGAAGTCTCTAGCTCAACAGTAGCCCACTCAAGTTCTGTTTCATAGGAACCCCTCCTACCAACACTTGTGTATCTTTGGATATCTCTGTTATCCTCTCCATCCGACCACTCACAAACTCCAACCCGGTCTTCCCCGTATGTGTTTCTGGGTTACCCCGCCAATAATCGTGGTTACTCATTATATGACTTGCCAAGCCATAAAATTATTATTTCACGTCATGTTCTATTTGATGAGTCTCAATTCCCCTTTGCCTCCCTAAACTCGCCACCTTGACATTCCTACGACTTCCTAGATGATGGACTGAACCCTCTTCTAATTCATCATTTATGTAGTCTGTCATCCCAGACCCCGACACCCGCCCCACCTCGAACAGTCTAAGACACACTGCCCACCCGATTTTGCCGACGGTGGCCCGAAACAGCCCACATTAGGGTGATTCCACATCCACCTCTCGACAAACTAAGCATCAGCCAGCCGGTCCTGCCACCCCTGCCCTTCTTTCTCTTCTCGATAGTCCCACGGCACACACCCCTTCCATCAGCCAATAAACACCAATTCCAAGCTCAACGCTGATTCCGGCCTCCCATATTCAGACTCGACTCACTATCGTAGCTTGGCTAGGGCCTTGCATTACCTCACATTCATGAGACCTGACATATCCTATGTCGTGCAATAAATCTGCCTACACATGCAGAATCCAACGGAAACACATATGCATGCTCTCAAACATATTTTATGATACGTCCAAGGTACACTTCACTTCGGATTACATCTATACAGGTCCTCGCTCACTGGGGTGGATGTCCTGACACCCGATGCTCCACGTCTAGTTACTGCATTTTCCTCGGAGATAACCTATTGTCTTGGTCTTCCAAAAGGCAACCTATACTATCCCGATCCAATGCCGAAGCAGAGTACAGAGGTGTCGCTAACGTCGTATCTGAGTCTTGTTAGATCCATAACCTTCTACTTGAGCTTCACTGTCCGATTGAAAAGGCAACACTGGTCTACTGCGATAATATTAGTGCAATATATCTTTCTGGTAATCACATCAAATATCAGCGCACTAAACACATTGAGATGAACATTAATTTCGTTTGCGAAAAAGTGGCTCGTGGTCAAGTTCGTGTCCTTCATATTCCTTTCAGATATCATATTGCCGACATCTTCACCAAAGGACTTTCGCGCATACTATTTGATGATTTTCGAGCCAGTCTCAGTGTTCGTGAACCTTCCGCTTCGATTGCGGGGGTGTAATAGAATATTTTCCGAATATTCTTTCATTAATTGTATATCTCTTATTTTAGGTATAATTGTATTCCTATTGTAATTATGTCTCCTATTTTAGGTAGAATTATATTTCCTATTGTAATTAGGTTGATTAGTTACCTAGTTTAAATATTCTTGTACTACTATATATATTGTACATATTGATGAATACAATTAAGAAAATATATTCCTTTACATTAGATCCACTAAGTTTGCAACAATCGGCAAATTGATTGAAGGTTGGTTCCGCTTTAGTTCCTTAGTTCTTTGTCGGTTAAACCATGTTCTACAAGGGTCTACCTTGACTCCTAACTGGCTAGTATTAAACCAAGTGCAATTGTTTAAAATAAAGGCAATAGTTCTATTAGGACCACAAAATTTCGCAAAGATTGTCCTGCCTGACATTAATTCGAACACCTTCTGGACTAAGTCGATGTCAAGCTCTTGTCCATTGTATTTAATAGGAACTTTCACACATGAGGTTGCGATCACCATGTTGACTCCAGCAACAACAATACCATTCGCTTTGACCATTACGCTCGCATCATCCATTGCAGGACAATCAATTCCAACGGATGTTCCAAAATCTTCCTTATCAAAGAATCAATTGAAACATATTCTCCAAATATCCTCTTTCTTCACGTTATAAAAAACAACATAATGGAATCAACTAAAGGACCAGGCAACATAGCAGAAAGATCATAATCAAGATAAGGACCAGGACCAAAATTACACCAAACATAGCAAACAAGAGTGGTCACTCCCAAAATTTGTCCTAAAAAATATAAGCGGTCACTACAAATATACTATCCGGTCTAAACGTCTGGAGTTGAATCTCACCGAAAACTAACACTAGCTATAACTGTTCAGTATTGCTAAGATAATAAGTTCGATCAATAATCTGAACTATAATGATTAAGATTTCTATTTAAACTACTCAACTAAAAATAATAAAGTAGTAAAAATTATCAACTAAAGAGGAAGAAGTTGGAAACAAGAATAAGGAGGCCTAGAGTAGTGATTTCCCAATTATCGAAATCCTTCTCGCTACGTTATTTATAATTTCGCTGATTTATTCTCCACGGATCATGAGCACTTAACTTATCGCAATTCTCTCTCGAGAAGTCACAATAATTTACTAGACGTATTCTCTCGAACTACTCTAGCTAGCAATATCTCACCGCTCACTATGACCACGCCAAAGCTTCATTATCTCTAATCCAGCTTTTAAACCTGCAATACTGATTTCTCATATAAGCTAGGAGTGACGTTGTTCAACAACTACCTAAATATGCATTCTCTGTCAAGCAACACATAATAAATAGACACTGTCAATTGATGGCCATTCAATTAACTGAAATAAGCACCTAGTTGAATAAGTAGAAAAATCCAACGGCTCAATTATATACAAACATATGAAGAATTCATCCTACAAAAGATTCCATCAAAACCCCTAGATAGAGAATTAGCTACTCATAAAAGTATGTGAAAACACGATACTAAATTTCATAACCAACAATAGAAAATAGAAAGAAGAAGGAAAAACTTATTGCCGAATCTTTCTCCTTGTTCCACGACGGCTCCTTGCTCTCCTTAGATTGAATCCTCCAAAATAATATATATTAGAATGTATTTATATGACTTAGAATGTGTAGGGAATCAGATAAACTAATCATAACTCATTGGAAAAACATTTCTTAGCTCGTCTGAACTCTCGCTTCAAGAGGATTATAGGCGAGCCCTGTCATCTCTAAAAAATTTCTTGTTTCTTGGCTCATCTAAACTATCACTTATCAACAATCACAGAGCCCGTCCGGATATGAAATTTCTATTATTTATTGGCTCGTCTAAACTCTCGCTTTTCAAGGACCATAGGCGAGGCCGACCATCCTTCAATCTTCACTAGACTTGCACCAAATTATTCCTTTTCAGATCATTTTCATCCCACACACATTCTTCACACATAAAAAATAATATTAAGTACAACTCAATAATTAATACTCAAAAGATGATTAAAAGTACTAAAATGTGAGGTAAATAATGACTTAATATATAGCATTTTGGCCGAACATCAAAGAGCACATCATCTGTGTTAACTGCTTCAAATATCGTACAACAAATGCCTCTAGCACCCCCTGCATTTTCTCCTCCCAACCAAGCTCTCTTGATTTAGCCAATAAGAAACCAGTAAGATTTTACTCTGCCCAATATTAACCCAATTGCAAGGATTTTGCAAGGTTGACATAATGAACTTATCATGATCTATGTCGCCCGAAGCAGCACATAACACAAAGTTTCTCTTAATTCTAAGGAACATAGTAAGCAGAGCCGTCCCTGAGGCGGTTGAGGCGGTGCCGCTGCACAAGGCCCCCGGCCGGCGGGGCCTCCGTCCCAGAATTTTCATTTTTCTTTTATTGGTTTCAAATATTAAGATATGTATTAAGAATGCCTCCAATCTTATCAGTGAGAGCTGTAGCCTAGCGGTTGAGCGCTCCGAATCCAATGAGCAGCGAAAGGTTTTTTTTTTTTTAACACAAAATCAGATTTGGCCTCAAGTTCCAACCAGTCGGCCCAAGTCGCAAATAGTGTTTACTATACATTTATTTGATGTTTTGATCAATAATTTTTTTTAATATTGATTAATTAGTTAATTTTAATTTTTCATGTCAATAAAAAAGGGTCTTTTTTGTTTCTCGCACCGGGCGCTTAAAAGTATAGGAACGACTCTGATAGTAAGTTAACTAGAGCCAGGATCAAATGAAAACTCTAACCCGAATTGATCAGGTGGAAATAGATGCAAAGTTAAGTTAAATGACCAAGTCTACGAAAGTGATCAGTTATACCTATATTTTTAAGTTGGTTGTATCTGCAAGTTGAAAGCACACTAGACATCTCCTCCAAGCATTGGGCTATCATAAGTCCATGTTGCATATTAACTGTAACGACCAGTTAGGTCGTTTTAGATATTTTTCTTGGTTTTCCATAAATGACCCTCTCCCTAGATTTTTTTAATGTATTTGACTTGCAAGGATGAGTGGCATGATTCCCTAGGCAATCGGGTGTGATTAACGGAAGAAAATCTAAGTTTTGAAATTTCAAAGCTACAAGTCTGGAAAGTTTGACTAAGAGTTGACTTTTGAGAAGACGCACTCGGAATCAAATTCCAATGGTTTTGTTGGATCCAGAATGTGATATTGACTTAGATGGATGGTTTGGGCTACTCCCGAGTGATCTGGGTGAGATTTGGATAAGAATGTGGATTTTACAAAGTTGTTATGTTAAAAAGATGATTTTTGATTGATATATTCTTTAAGACTTAGTCAAATTATTGGGTCGGTTTTCGAGGGACTCGGGGGTATTTTAGATTCTTGTTGGAATTCTAGTCTTTAAAGTGAAATGGAGTTGGCCATGGTCAAACAGTGTGTCAATATGACCTTGAATGATTAATTTGACTGTGCAAAAAAGTTTATTGCATATTTTAGGACTGGTTTGCATATTTGGTTTGTGTCCAGGAGATCTCGGATGAGTTTCAGGAGTTGAATCGAAGTTTGGATCTTGTTTTGAGGTTTCTGGATTCTGGTGCGTCGCACTTGCAAGTGCGCACTTGTGCATATAGCCTCACACTTGAAAAATGGCCCTGTTTAAGTGGACCTCTCACTTGTGAGGCTTGGGGCGCAAATGCGATGGTTTTGTCGCATCTGCGAGGATTGCTGGACATAATAAGGGATTTAATTCCCATTTTGACTAAGACATTTCTTTCTTCATTTTTGGGACTTGGGATCTCGGTCTAGTAGGTTGTTTACCATTTGGATTTTATCTTCAATCTTTGCTTTCCCTTTTTCATCATATTTTCTTTCTTCCTTCTGTTCCTCCTTTTTTGGCCTATGCTCGGGATATAATACCCAGCAACCATGTATGCCATGACCTTGTAACTTGCAATGTGTGCAATATTTTGATAAAGAGTCATATTGAATTTTTTTCCACTTTGATTTCACTTCTCCCGTCTCTTCATCCAAACAATTAATTTGGATCCTTTTAACTAGTAGAAAGACTAATTCAATCCATAAGGATGACCCAGAAAATACAATATTTTGTTACTGTCCTTCAATAGGTCAACTTCCACTTTAATCCTAGTATGACTGGGTCTTGTTTGATTATTTGTAGCCTTATTGATTACTAACAATTTTCCTACTACATTTGCCATGGAATGTAGCAACCCCGCGGGAGGATGACACTTATGAGACAAAAACTAATTTAATACTTACAATGTTCATAAGAGATTAATTTAAAAAGATATTCATAATAATTTAGTAGCGAAAGTAGGCCCATGCGAGGAAGGATTAAAAGTGCAACATTTTTTTTTTCATAAATACACTTTCTAAATTCCTTTAAATGAAATACAATATCAAAGTATCAATTTAATGTGATACCATCCTTCTTGAATAATCAACACATTGAAGTAACTTCCTACTGAAATTATATTTTCTATTCAACATCACTGTTGATTCGTATTGTACATGAATTTCAAACTTGCGAGTATAAAAAGGAAAACTAGTCTCCTCCTTCATACATATTTACAAGACAAAAAGTAAATTTAGCATATTACAAGACTTGGGTTATTAACACGCCCTAAACAACAAAATAAGTTACCAAATTCAAGTTACAAGCTTATGGTCTTGAGATTCAACAAGCTTCGAAAATTACATACATAAGTGTGACATATAGATCAAGTACAAGTCTCAAAACTATATAAAATCTAGATGCATATGCAATTGTGATCTCCACAAAATCTCCCAAAAAGCCTACTCCAAATGACCATCTTCAAATCTCTTCTCACACATTACCTATGATAGAAAACAACTATCGCTAAGCATAAAGCTCAATGGCATATAAACTTCAGTCTTCGAGCCATTAGATCCTACATTTCATTTGAAGTCATACCTTCAAGTATTTCTAAATATCAATATGAATATTTAAAGCTCAAGTGTCAAGAAAGCTTATAAAATCAATTCAAGAAAGTTTGCCAAATATCAAATTTCGCTCAATATGTACGGCATGCCATCACAGTAAGCATAATCAAATATCAAGATGGACCGAAGCCCCAAATATCAAGTAGGGTCAAAAACCAATAATTAAGAGAATCAAGAACCATATTAAAATGAATTTTTAGTTCGGACTTAGCACGGACAAGTTTCATAATTAAGATGAACCACAAATTCAAATTTAAGCTGCCAAAAGATCTGAATCAAGAGGCATACCGAGATGAGCAACAAAGTCACTGATATAAGAAGGATAAAGTTCCAACAAGAATGCTAAATGATCAAGAAATCTGTACAAGTGGGCGATTTAGCGAATATTTTATAATACTTGAGATATTACCAATAAAAGTATATGAAGTTAAGAGGAAAGAAACAACTCAAGATACTTAAATATATTCCAGCATGTAAAGAGTTTTCGAGTTGAAGATTATACACAAATCTTGGTGGTTTACAATACGACTAGTTCTACCACAATTTAAGGACGTTTGAATCGTCTACGCCATAGACCAACCAAATTTGTCCACTTCCTCAAACACTTACCTTAGCTTGTACAAGGGTATATATACCTTAAATCAATAATCAAATATCTATTTAAGTTCAGTAATTTCAGCATATTAAAATAAACATGATATCAGTGAAAATCACCCTAAATTGTCAAAACATAAATTCAAGATAGTACTTGTGTTGTGGTTTAGTTTTAAAGAGGTAAAAGGCAAAATTAGACTTTGTGATCTCATGAAACTTATAGATATATGTCTTGGAGTTTTATAGAAGTTTAAATCACCCCATATCAGTTTTGTACAAAGTTATGCTCAAAATACTAACAGTAGTACATGTAGAGTTTGTAAAACAGAAATTTGGGCAGCACCTGCCATGTACTTCATTACCCCTTTATGGAAAAATATAAGCCAAACTAGGTTTGTCATAGGCTTCAAAGTTGTACATCTATATGTTAGATTTCCAGAACATATTAGCTCACTTAAAATTGAGTTTTACACAAGGAGATATGATAAAAATACTAACAGCTTTCCAGTGTAAAAACGGGTTTAGTAACTTACCATAAAAGAGATGAGTATCTTGTGGTTTGGCAAAAACAATTCTTGATGGTTGATTTAGTTCAAGAACCTAAAGGTTTTAGTGTAATATTTCTAAAGATAAGAAGGAGAGAGGATTGAGTTTTTCTTTGTCATGAAGGAATGAAATGAGAGGTGCTTCTGGAAAATGTGAGTCACAAAAATAATATATAACACTTGGATAAATATGAAAAGGTGGGCTGGCCTAAAAGACTTATTTTCTATTCTATTTCATACTAAGTTAACAAAAATGATAATAAGGGTGTTCTAAATAACACAACCATGACACCTCCTGATAAATATAACCACAATATAAAATAAGCAGTTTTCAAATATCGTCAAATTCAAGTTTAGGAAGTAAGAAGTAAAATATATTCTTACTAAAAATATATGGTCAATTGAAAATATAAATATTAGTCCAAAAGTTTTGGGGTGTTACAACTCTACCCCTTCAAAAAATTTCATTTCGAAATTTACCTTATACTAGTCGCGAAACAATTATGGATATCGAACTCGCATATCCTCTTCTCGCTCCCAGGTATCTTCTTTGATAGAATGATTTCTCTAAAGGACGTTCTTGTTTGTAGGATCATTTATTTCACATGCTAAGATTTGAATAGGTTCCTCTTCATATATTAAGTCAGGACTAACCTCAATGGATTCAATAGGAAGAACATGAAATAGATCCGACGATATCTTCTAAGAATAGAAATATGGAAGACGTTATGGATCTTGTCTAACTCAGTTGGAAGAACTAGTTTATATGCAACTGGGTCAACTCTCTCAAACATTTCATAAGGTCTAATCAGTTGAGGACTAAGTTTTCCTTTTTGGCCAAATCTCATAATCTTCTTTCATGGAGAAGCTTTTAAAAATACCTTATCCCCTACTTAATGCTCAATTTCATGCCTATTAAGATCAACATAAGGCTTTTGTCTATCTGAAGCAATTTTCAACCGATCTTTGATGATTTTTACCTTATCTTCACTTTGTTGCACAATCTTAGGACCAATAAATTTTCTTTCACCAACTTCATTCCAACAGAGAGGAGTTCTACAATTTCTCCCATATAAAGCTTCATAAGGAGGTATGCCTATACTTGATTGGTATCTATTATTATAAGCAAATTCTGTCAGAGCAAAGTGTTTGTCCCAACTACCCTCAAACTCAATAGTGCAGGCTCGAAGCATATCTTTCATGATTTATATTACCCTCTCAGATTGTGTGTTTGTCTGAGCATGAAAATAAGTATTAAAGTTCAACCTGGTACCCAAAGCTTCTTGTAAGCTAGTCCAAAATCTTGATGTAAACCTCGGGTCTCAGTTAGATACAATAGAAATAGGAATCCTATGCAATCTAATTGATGTACAATTGTGTTAAATGTTCAAGTGAATAGTCCATTCTGATTGCCAAGAAATGAGCACTCTTGGTTAACCTATCAGTTATAACCCAAATTGCATCATGATTTCTTTGAGTGTGTAAAAGTATAGAAATAAAGTCCATATTTATTCTCTCATATTTCCACTCTGATATTGATAATGGTTGTAGCAAACCAGTTGGGACTTGATGCTCAGCCTTTATTTGTTGACAAACCAAGCATTTAGAAATGAACTTTGCAATGTCTTTCTTCATACCATTTCACCAGTAGTGTTCTTTGATGGTTTGGTATATTTTAGTGCCTCTAGGATGTATTGCATATGGTGAAGTATGTGCTTCACACAAAATTTCTTTCCTCAAGTTATCATCTTTAGGAACACATAATATATTTTGATAAAATAGGACAATATCCTCCCTCAATATAAAATTAAGCATTTCCCTATTTTAAACTTCTTTAATCAATTTCATAAGATTCTTATCTAACTTCTGGCTTAACTTGTAAACTAATAATAACAAAACCATCGGAATTAAATGCAAGACAACCATCTGATTTAAGAATTAAAGGCAAAGGACTCAAAGATTAACTTTCGAAGGATTTGCGATTTAAAGCATCTGCAACAACATTGGCTTTACCCTGTGATAGTCAATCATGCAGTCATAATCTTTGATGAGTTCAAGCCATCTACGTTATCTCAAGTTCAACTCTTTTTTCGTACCCATGTACTTCAAACTCTTATGATCCGTAAATATAAGAAACTTTTCTTTGTACAAGTAATGTCTCCATATTTTCAAAGAAAACACTATGGCAACAAGCTCAAGGTCATGAGTAGGATAATTCAACTCATGTGGTTTCAATTTTCGAGAGGCATAAGCAATGACCTCCCCTTCTTCCATCATAACGCACCCCAAGCCACGATGATATTGTAATGATCCGTCTGGCCAAAGACCCTTATTTAACTATTTTACCCTTTCCGTATAGTCTATGTGCAGTTTTTGATGTGCGATGGTGGGTGGAATGGATCCCGAGGTTAATTTGCATGAGTTTCGGAGGAAAACCCTAAATTTAGAATCTTAGAGTTGATTAGATTGACTCTAGTTGATTTTCAAGTATATGGTTTTTTTTTCAGGTTCTGTTGCTTCCGATAGTTCCGAATGGTCTTTTATGACATAGGCAAGTCATTAGTTTGGTTTTTGAGGAAATCAAATGTACTTTGTGGCCTTATTTATGAAATTATGATATTTGGTTATTTTGGGCGATCCTTCAGAAAAGTATGTCTTAGCTCGGTTATATGAGAAATTTGAGGGCGCGAGTGAGTTCGTAGCACTATTTATCTTGGGAGAGCATGTCTAGTTTGTGTCCGGGGGTTCTCGGGAGTGTTTCAGACGTTTGGTGGGAGTTTTGGAGGACCTACATAGCTGCTGGTGTCTGGTTTTCGCACTAGTGACTGGTCTTCCGCTTCTGCGTATTTGTACCTACGTAGGTTGGCTCACAGATGCGAGTTTTGAGGAATTGTTAATTTTCAGCCACTGTGAATATTTCTTCGCGGAGGTGAAGGCGCCTCAGCGAATATTGTCCCGCTATTGCGCTAAGGCGATGTGTCAAGTTATTGCGCCTCAGCGAGCTTTTTTCCTGCTGGAGCGTGACCACCCTGCAGAGTCAATTCCGCATGAGCAGAATCCTGTATCAGGCAATCTCTTAAATTCCCTAAATCATTCCACTTTTCAAAAACATCTCATTCTCGGTTCTAGAATTGCCTAATGGGGGGATTCTTGAAGATTGAGGCTAAGTTCTTCATTATAGGTAAAACTCTTGACCCTTTGTGATTTTAGTTCATATTTTAAGGTCTCTAATCTTGGTACAGATTGTGAATTGGAGAAAATGAGTTCTAGTTTCCATGTTAGAATAAGAGAGGATGAACCTTGGATTTGGGGATGTAATATGAATTAGTGTGCATTGATATTGTGAATAAGTATTAAATTATGTTGGGTGATCATGTTGTAGTGTTTAATCTAAATATGGAAACCCTTTTCAATTTGGGGGAAAACCTAGGGTTTGTAAATTCGGGGTTTTCGTAAATCATGCAATTAAAGGTCTAATTGAGCTTAGATTTCTAATTAACTTAGGGATATAATTACCTAATATGTGTTTATGCTAATTGAGTAGTAAAGTTTGGATTTTGACACCATGGGCCTGGGATTGGTTTGGAGGTCTTGGGTATGTAGGAAGGACTAAGTCTTTGTGTTGTGTAATAGGTTGTTAGTAACGTATAATCTATGCATGTAAGACTACAACTATTATGAGGCACTCCGGAAGGGCAAGGCTATCGCCGTGGGTTGATTGTTCATGGTGCCTGGTTGGCCTTGAGGTAGGCTACGATTTATTCTTATTATACTCCGATAAAGTACGTAATTAGTTATAAATGTTGAGGGGTATTGAGTGTATTTTGGGGTGCCATCCAAGTGGTTGTGATGAACATTTTGAAGAAGTGGTGTTGAACTGTGATGATGGGTGATTTGGGGAATCAACCTTAAGGTGATTTCGACTACTGTTGATTGGGCTTGTCGCCATTTTGTGAGCTCATTTTTGTATTTTCTATTGTTGTGCTTATTCATCTCACATGCTTTTGATATGATACACTGATTGCACTTGTATTATGTGTTATCAGTTTCCTGAGAGCATGTGATATTTATCTCTTATATACTTGGTTGTATCTCATTACATCTGATTTCTTGCCTTGTATTATCATTTGCATTCATACACTCTTGGTTCTGATGTTATTGATATCAAAATGTTGTGGGTCCAAGAGACCGACAAGATAAGAACACTTATGAGACTATTGGCAACATTGAGATAATGATGATATGCGGGGGAACATTTATTATTCAGCCAATGGCTGGGCTCCGTTGAGAAATTCCAGAAGACATATGGACTTTGCGGGTCCCTCATGGGTGTGAAATTCATAGAATTTGAACATATGTATACTGGAGATGAGAGGTACCTGACATATTCATTGCATACATATCATACATACATTAATTCATTGATTATCTGTTTATGGATTAAGTACTGGACTGATTATTGATGAGTTGGTTAAATTCTTGGATAAAGAAGGGTTGTTTATTGATCATTTGATACTTGGGATATTGCCATTGAACTCATCTAAAATTGAGGCAACTTTCATGATTTTGAAACTTTATATGAATAAGGTGAATTGTTCATCCAGTGAACTATTATGTGGACAATGTGACTTATTTGGGATATTGAACTGCTTAGTATAGGATTATTTGGTGTCAGCTCGATATTTTTCTCTATTTTGTATCTTCCTTTGTTGTCGGTCTATGATGCCTACGAGGGTACGTTGTGTACTTATACTACACTTGTTGCATTTATTTTGGATGCAGATACATCTCCTTCTACTAGTTTGGGACCTTGAGTTTGAGTTCGAGCCGGTTGATTATCAGTATTCGAGGTTAGGATACTACCTTCCGGCATGCATTTGATGCTCATATCTATTCCCTTGTCTTTTAATTTAATTCCAAGAGACATGTTCATACAATTGATATAATTATCTTATGTTATCTTTATTTCAGACGAGTACTCAGTTTAGATCTCTTGTATTGTTGACTAGATTCTTAGGGTTGTACTTCTGATTCTCAGACTTATCTTTCTGAATTTTTTATTATGGTTAGACAACTTATTTAAGTACGTTATTAATTCCGCATTTCTTTCTTATATCATGTTAATGATTTAGGAGTAGTTCGCCTACCAGTGGAAAAGGTGTATGTGCTACCATAATTCCTAAAAGGGTCATGACAAAGTTGGTATCAGAGCTTTAGGTTAAATGGCCTTATATACTAAAGCGATGTCTAGTAGAGTCTTGCGGATCGGTGCAGAGATGTCCGTACTTATCTTCAAGAGGCTATGAGACATTTAGAAAACTTCACGTTCTTCATTCCTTTTGTGCTAAAATTAATCAAATTGGTATTTGACCCTTATTTCATATTTCCTCATAGATGGTGAGGATTCGTGCCTACGCAGCGAGAGAGGAGGCACCGAGACCTACACCTGCAGTGCACGGTCATGGTAGAGGTTGTTGTAGGGGCCGAGGTAAAGCCTGAGAAGTTGTACTAGTGTGGGGTGGAGAATAGGGTGCCAGTCAGGCTCGTGCTAGATCTGTATCCCCCGAACCATATATTGAGCCTCAAGATAAGCAGTTTGATGAGGAGATGGGGACAACCCAGGATAAGCCCATATTTATAGCTACTCCAGTTGTACAAGACACTTTGGTCAGATTATTGAATGTGCTTAATGGTTTTGCCCAGGTGGGCGTGCATCCGACTACTCAGGGTCGATCACACACCCAAGTGGGAGAGGGACAGACTCTCGACTTTTGTACTCTAGGGGTTCAGCTTGTAACTATGTCGCCACCCCGTATTGATGAGATTCCGGCACTCGAGTTTGGTCCTCGACCGATTGCAGTGATTGTTATAACCCACGACTAGAGGAAGATATGGGAGCACTTTTCCGTATGAAGCCTCACGTATTCTATGGACAGCCCGAGGAGGATGGATATGAGTTTATTATTAGCTATTATGAGAGGTTACACACCTTAGGTATCATCGAGTCGTACAAGGTCTATTTTGTTGCTCTTCAACTTATTGAGGATGCGAAGCAATGGTGGAGGGCTTATGTTGATTGTTAACCAGCGGGATTGCCTTCTCTGTCTTGGGTCAGAGTTTTATCAGATCTTCCTAGAGAAGTATATGCCCCTTAAATTGCGTCTGAGTAAGCATGATGGGTTTCAGAGGATTGAGCAAAGGGATTTGACAATTGCTGATTACGAGACTCGCTTCCACGCCTTGGCACACTATACAACGTCGTTGCTACCTACAGAAGTAGAGAGAGTCAGATGTTTCGTGATAGGGTTGAGTATTCTCCTTCAGTTAGCTATGTTACAGTTTGTAGTTTTTAGGGCTTCTTTCGAGGCAGTAGTTGAGCATGCTAGGATGGTTGAGTTTGTTAAGGGCAAGTTTCACAGACATGAGTCCGGCAAGAGGATGCTTCGATATGAAAAGTATAGTGGGTCAACTTCTTATGGGTATAGACAACAGGGTAGATTTCAGCATTTGAAGTCTAGTTGCTTGATTCAGGCAGCCTTTCAGATTATAGATGGTACTTCTGTAGCTCAGAGCAGTTATAGTGGGGGCCAGTCTTCTATAGGTACTTAGTCTCGGTATTCTGACTATAGTTGTCACTCAAGTTATCTATCTCTATTCAGCAGCCCTCAATGGCTAGGACTAGTTACAGTTGTGGAGAGGTTAGATATTTTAAGAGGGAGTGTCACAGGCTTAGGTCAGGTAGATCCCAGATACCAGGACCCCAACACAGCAATTTAGGGGTGGCGGACAGTCTAGTAGAGGGGTTTCCCAATCAAGTTGTGGAGGCTATCAAACTAGTCGTGGTGGATCTCAGGTGAGTAGAGATAGGGCTTATTTAGGCCGAGTTGGCTAGCAGGGTACTCAGTAAGATGGAGGACCCACTAATTGTTATACTTTCATTGGTAAGATAGAAGTTAAGGCATAAAAAGCGGTTATCACAGGTATCATCTCAGTTTGTCATTGGTTTGCTTTAGTGTTATTTAATCTAGGGTCTACATTCTCCTATGTGTCTAGCTATTTTTCTATTGATTTGGATATGTGGTATGATATACTTGATATCCCTATTCATTTGTTGACACCAATTGGTGATTCTGTGGTTGTAAATATCGGCTTTATGCGATTACTTTTATGGGTTATGATACTTGGGTAGACTTGGTCATATTAGAAATGGTTGATTTTGATATTATCTTGGGGATATATTTGTTATCACCGTACCACGTGATTTTGGACATTCATGTCAAGACTGTTACTTTAGTGATGCTTGATCTTCTGAGGGTAGAGTAGAGAGATGCTCCCAGCCCTGCTCATAAGAAGATCATTTCTTTCCTATATGCTAGGAAGTTGGTAGATAAGGGTTGTTTGGAGTACCTAGCTGATATTTGGTAAATAAGTGTGGACACATCTTCCCTCGAGTCAGTTCTAGTAGTTAGTGAGTTCGCTGAGGTCTTTTCGTCAGATTTGCTGGGTATGCCGCCGGATAGAGATATTAATTTCTGCATTGATCTAGAACTGGGTACTTCACCCATTTCTATTCCTCTGTATCGTATGGATCAAGAAGAGTGGAGAGATTTGAAGGAGCAGCTTCATGATCTATTGAGTAAGGGTTTCATTAGATCTAGTGTGTCTCCTTGGGGTGCTCCTGTATTATTCATGAAGAACAAAGATGGTACCATGCATATTTGTATTGATTACAGGCAATTGAACAAGCTCACCATCATAAACAAGTATCTGATCCCTTGTATTAATGATCTATTCGACCAACTTCAGGGTGCTTCTGTGTTTTTAAAGATTGATTTGAGGTCCAAGTATTATCAGTTGAAGATTAGGGCTGAGGATAATTCCAAGGCGGCTTTCCAAACTCATTATGGTCACTATGAGTTCTTGGTAATGTTATTTGGGCTTACCAATGCCCCCGCAACATTCATGAATTTGTTGAAAGGAAAAGGAATATTCAAGCCTTATTTGGATTAATTTTTTATTATCTTCATTGATGACATTTTGATCTATTCGAAGAGTCGGGAGGACCATGTGAAGCAGTTGATGGTAGTTCTTGGGATATTGAAAGAGAAGAAATTGTATGTTAAGTTCTCGAAGTGTGAGTTTTGGCTCAGTTCTGTGGCATTCTTGGGAAATGTGGTGTCCAAGGAGGGTACTATGGTGGATTCGAAGAAGATATAGGCAGTTAGAGACTAGCCTAGACCTACTTTAGTGACAAATGTTTGGAGCTTCGTGGGTCTTGCTAACTACTATCATTGGTTCGTCAAGGGATTCTTTTCTATTACTTCTCATTTGACGTGTTTGACTTAGAAATATGTGCCTTTCCACTAGTCCGGTGAGTGTGAGGAGAGCCTTCAAAAGCTTAAGTCACTTTTGACCACAACCCCGATTTTACCTCTTCTGATTGAGGGGAAGGACTTTACCATATATTGTGATGCTCTGAGGATTGGGTTGGGATGTGTGTTGATACATGAGGGTGTGGTAATAGCTTATGCATTGAGGCAGTTGAAAGTGCACGAGAAGAATTATCTTATTCATGACTTGGAGTTGGCAGTTGTTGTGTTTGCTTTGAAACTTTGTAGACATTACCATTATAGAGTTTATTGTGACGTGTATACCGATTACCATAGTCTTCAACATGTGTTCAATCAGAAGGATTTAAATTCTAGACATTGTCGATGGATGGAGTTTCTTAAAGATTATGATATCACTTTTTTGTATCATCCAGGCAAGGCCAAAATGGTGGTGGATGCCTTGAGCCGAAAGACAGTGAGTATGGGGAGTTTAGCTCGCTTGATTGTTTTTTAGCATTCTTTGGCATTGGAGGTTCAGTCCTTAGCCAACAGTTTTATGAGGCTTGATATTTTGAATTTGGGTAGGATTTTGGCTTGTGTTGAGGAAAGGTCATCTCTTTTAGAGCATATTAAGATCCACCAGTATGATGATGTGAAATTGTGCAAGATCAGGGATAAGGTGATGAGTGGTGAAGCTAAAGAAGCTATAATTGAGAGTGAGCGGGTGTTAAGGATCAAAGGTAGAGTGTGTATTCCTCGAGTTGGTGATTTGATGAGATTGATTATGGGGAAGGCCCAAAACTTTAGGTATTCAATTTATCCATGTGCTACAAAAATGTACCATGACTTAAAGCAGCACCATTGGTGGGGTAGAATGAAAAGAGACATTATTGAGTTTGTATCTCGGTGTCATAATTGTCAGCAGGTCAAGTATGAGCACCAGCGACCGGTGGTTTGTCTTAGAGTATGCCTATTCCCAAGTGAAAGTGGGAGAGGATTGCCATGGATATTTTTGTTGGGTTGCCAAGACATTGAGCAAGTTTAATGCTATTTGGGTCATTGTTGATAGATTGACCAAGTTCGTGTATTTCATTCAGGTCCAAACAGGTTACAATTCTGAGAAGTTGGCTAAGACTTATCTTCGTGAGATTATTTATCTTCATGGTGTCCCAATTTCTATAATTTCAGATCGGGGTACTCAGTTTACCTCCCATTTCTGGCAAACTTTGCAAAAAGAGTTAGGTACTCGCGTAGATCTCAATACAACATTTCACCCTCAGACGGATGGACAGTCTGAGCGGACCATTTAGGTTTTGGAGGATATGTTACGGGCCTGTGTGATTGATTTTGGTGGTCATTGGAAGCTGTTCTTACCTTTTATAGAGGTTGCGTACAACAACAGTTATCACTCCAGAGGGTTGGAGAGGTGGCATATGAGTTGGCTCTGCCACCAGGTCTTTCAGGTGTCCATCTGATTTTCCATGTGTCTATGCTGAAGAACTACCAAATCGACGATTCTCAGATTATCCAGTGGGATTCCGTATTGCTTGGTCAGAATTTGGAGTTCAAGGAGGAGCCTGTGGCTATTTTGGACAGGCAGGTTAGAAAGTTGAGATCTAAGGAAATAGCTTCTGTGAAGGTGGAATGGAAGCATCGTCCTGTTGATGAGGCGACTTGGGAGACAAAGTTCGACATGCAGAGCAGATACCCTGACTTATTTACTACTTTTGGTACGTTTCCCCTTTTCATTTCTCTTAGTACGAGGATGAATATTTGTTTAATTGATATCTAATGTAATGACCCGTCTGGTCATTTTAGGATAAAGTCCCTCATTTGACTATCTTACCCTTCCCGTAGACTCTATATGGGGTTTGTGATGCGTAGGGAAGGGTGAAACTAGTTGCTGAGGTTTATTTACAAGAGTTTCGGAAGAAAAATCCAAATTTAGAATCTTAGAGTTGATTAGTTTGACTCACAGTTGAGCTTAGGTTTCTAATTAACTTAGGGATATGATTACCTAGTATGTGTTTATGTTAATTGAGTAGTAAAGTTTGGATTTTGACACCGTGGGCCTGGGGTTTGTTTTGGAGGTCTTGGGTATGTGTGAAGGACTAAGTCCTTGTATTGTGTAATAGCTTGGTATTAACGTATAATATATGTATGTTAGATTGCGGCTATCATGAGGCGCTCCAGAAGGGAAAGGTTACCGATGAGGGTTAATTGTTCATGGCGCTTGCTTGGCCTTGAGGTAGGCTACGGTTTATTCTTATTGACTCCAATAAAGTAAGTATTAGTTATAAATATTGAGGGGTATTGGGCGTGTTTGGGGGTCCTACCCAAGCGGTTGTGATGAACGTTTAGATAGAGTTGCTTAAAATTATGATATGACTATTTTGTACCATCAGGCATGGCCAATATGGTGGCGGATGCCTTGAGACAAAAGCTAGTGAGTATGGGGAGTTTAGCTCGCTTGATTGTTTTTAGCGTGGTTTGACATTGGAGGTTCAGTCCTTAGCTAACAGTTTTGTGAGGCTTGATATTTCGAGTCCGGGTAGGATTTTGGCTTGTGTTGAGGCTAGGTCATCTCTTTTGGAGCCGATCAAGACCCACCAGTATGATGAAATGACATTATGCAAGATTAGGGATAAGGTGATGAGCGGCGAACCCAAGGAGGCTATGATTAATAGTGATGGGGTATTCAGGATCAAGGGTTGAGTGTGTGTTCCTCGAGTTGGTGATTTGATGAGATTGAGTATGGAGGAGGCCCACAACTTTAGGTCAAATGGTCCACTTGGACTGACCATTTGAGGACGAATGTTTTTCTAGTTAGTATCTAATGTAACGACATGTATGGTCGTTTTAGGCCAAAGACCCTTATTTAACTATCTTACTGTTCCTGTAGACTCTATATGGGGTTTGTAATACGCATGGATGGGTGGAATCAGATCCCGAGGTTCATTTACGTGAGTTTCAAAGGAAAAACCCAAATTTAGAATCTTAGAGTTAATTAGTTTGAGTCACATTTGACTTTTTAGTATATGGGTTCATTTTGGGGTTCTGTTTCTTCCAATAGTTCCGGAGGGTCATTTATGACTTAGTCGAGTCACTGGTTCACTTCTCGAGGCAATCAGATGTACTTTGTGACCTTATTTGTGAAATTATGATATTTGGTTGTTTTGGGAATTTCTTTTAAAAAGTATGTCTTATCTCGGTTATATGACAAATTCGAGGGTGTGAGCGAGTTTGTAGCATTATTTACCTTGGGAGAGCATGTGTGGTTTGTGTCTGAAGGGTCTTAAGAGTGTTTCAGATGTTTGGTGGGTGTTTTGGAGGACTTAATAGTTGTTGGCGTATGGTGTTCGCACTAGCGGCTGGTCTTCTGCTTCTGTGTGTCCGCCTCTGCGGAGGTTGGCTCACAGATGTTGGTTCTGAGGAATTATTGATTTTTTGCCCTGTGAATATTTCTCCGGAGGTGAAGGCGCCTCTAGAGATATTGTCTCACTTCTGTGATGAGGTGAGGTGTCATGTGACTGTGCCTCAGCGAGATTCTTTTCCACAGAAGCGAAACCACGCCTGCGGAGTCAATTGTGCAAGAGCGGAATCGTTGTATCAGGTAGTCTCTTAAATGCCCTAAATCATTCCACTTCTCCAAAACATCTTATTCACGGTTCTAGAGCTGCCTAGGGGGGGGGGGGATTCTTGAAGATTGAGGCTATGTTTTTCATTTGAGATAAAACTCTTCACCCTTTGTGATTTTAGTTCATATTTTAAGGTTTCTAATCTTGGTTTATATTGTGAATTGGAGAAAATGAGTTCTAGTTTCTATGTTAGAATAAGAGAGGATGAACCTTGGATTTGGGGGTGTAATATGAATTAGTTTACCTTGATATTATGAATAAGTATATAATTATGTTAGATGATCATGTTTTAGTATTTAATTTGAATATGGAAACCCTTTTCAATATTGGGGAAAACCTAGAGTTTATAAATTGGGTTTCTCTTCTAAATCATGCAATTTAAGGTCTAATTGCGCTTAGGTTTCTAATTAACTTAGGGATATGATTACCTAGTATGTGTTTATGCTAATTGAGTAGTAAAGTTTGGATTTTAACACCGTGGGCCCGGGATTGGTTTTGGAGGTCTTAGGTATGTGTGAAGGACTAAGTGTTTGTGTTGTGTAATAGCTTGATATTAACGTATAATCTATGTGTGTTAGACTGCGACTATTATGAGGCACTCCGAAAGGGCAAGTCTATTGCTGAGGGTTGATTGTTCGTGGCGCCTGCTCGACCTTGAGGTAGGCTACAGTTTATTCTTATTAGACTCCAATAAAGTACATATTTAGTTATAAATGTTGAGGGGTATTGGGTGTGTTTGGGGTCTTACCCAAGCAGTTGTGATAAATATTTGGGTGGGTACATATGTTGAACTGTGATGATGGGTGATTTAGGGAATCAGCCTTAAGCTAATTCTGACTGTTGTTAATTGGGATTGTCGCCATTATGTGGGCTCGTCACCATATTTGCTATTGTTATTCTTATTCATCACACATGTTTTTTATATGATACCCTGATTGTACTTGGATTACGTGTTATTAATTTTCTGAGAGCATGTGATATTCATCTCTTGTATACTTGGTTGCATCTCATTACATCTGATTTCTTGCCTTATATTGTCATTTGCATTCATACACTCATGGTTCTGATGATATTGATATGAGAGTGGTATGAAAATGATATGGGTCCAAGAGATCGGGAAGGTAAGAACACTTTTGAGACTATTGGCAACATTGAGATAATAATATACATGGTGGAATGGGTTGCACGCCTGTAACGATCATTATTCAGCCAAGAATTGGGCTCTGTTGAGAAATTCTGGAGGAGTATATGGACTTCGCGGGTCCATCATTGGTATGAAATTCATAGAATTTGAACATATGTATACTGGAGATGAGAGGTACATGACATATTCATTGCATACATACATTACTTCATTGATTATCTGTTTATGGATTAAGTACTGTATTGGTTATTGATGAGTTGGTTAAATTCTTGGATAAAAAAGGGTTGTTTATTGATCATTTGATACTTGTGTAACATATCGTACCTTCAAAATAAGCCTTGTTTATGATTGTGGAGTTTAGGAAATCAAGGCGGGGAGTTTAAAGTTAAAAATCAGTTTCAGTTCTACAAATCAGATTTTACGCCCAGATTATACGGACAATAAAATATTTTACGGCCTGTCGAATTAGACCGTACAATTTCTTTTTGAAATTGACGGAACCCTGTGAATTGTACGGACTGTACAAGATTGTACAGTACATCAGTTTTTATCGTAACCTTCCCCTCAACATTTATAAATCACTGGAAAGTTGTATCCGGGTGACGCTCCGATTACACAGACCGTACAAAATTATACGGTCCCTCCACGGACCATTGAAAAAGTTATGGTCCAAACCTAGACCATAGAAAAGTCGACGTTCTGTCGAATTTAACCGTAAAAGTCCTGACTAACTGAACTGTATAAATACGCAGATTTAGTTCCAAAATCAATTTTTCACACTCTCAAGCCCTAGAACGAAGGTTCTCTCTTCCCAACCTTCTCCTACATCAAGGTAAGCCTTTTTCACGCGATTCTAAGTGATTCTAACGTAATCCTAATGAATTTTAAGTAGAATCCATTGTTCTTAACCTAGAGTTTTCAAGATAAACCCATTCCAAGGTTTCAAGGTTCAAGATTTGGATTCCTCCTTCCAAGTTCAGATTTTTAAGATGAGTATTGGAGCAAATAAGGTATGTAGAGCTTCTATCTACGTGTGGGAACATCATTGTTCTTCCCCATGCCACGGTTATCTATGAAATCAAGAATTTTCATAACCTAGGGTTTTACTCAAGTTCATGATGACCCTATATACATGTACAATTACATTTCATGTTATATCTTGACTTTGTTAATTGTATTCGTGATATGCTATTATGATTGTCATGAACTTGTCCGTAATCCATGAACGCATATTTTGAATCGCATGAGTTCTTGAAGACAAGTTATAATTACTACTACTCAGTTTCCATGAAATTATATATATTTTTCATGATTTATTCAAGTTATACAATATACCTATTAACATATTAAACTATAATTGCAAACCATATTTTACAAGTTATTCTCATAAAATTTATGGGCTTACAAGGCAACCACTTTCAAGTACATGTTTTGGGAGTTGCACATATTACCGAGAAGGCTTTTACAGCCTGAAACTATGTATGACACTGTATGATAAGGCTCGCTTCTCCTAGAGGATGATACCTTCATATTATTGATTGGATCCTTTCATGTCATGTTCATGTCACATGCCCCGGTAAGGTATGGGAGCGCTCTGCTGGTCGGGCCAGGTAACAGACTCCACGTACCTAAGTTGTGATTTCATGTTGTCGGTTATACTACTCTCCTCACAGATATACAGATATATAGTTTATAGATTTTACACATGTTATTACATTCATGTTCAGTTTCAGTTTCATGTTCCTATTATATCATGTGCCTGCTTATTCTTTCAGTTTCTTTACATACTTTACAATTCAAATGTACTAACGTCCCTTTGCCCGGGGCCTGCACTTCACGGTGCAGGTACTGGGTTTCAGGACGATAGATTTACTCTCTAGGATTTGCCTCGGTATCAGCTATTGGTGAGCCGCATATCATTCGGGGTGCCAGTCACTTATTTTTACACGTCATGTTTTATAGAAGAGGTATGCCATGGCCTTGTCCTGGTAAACAGTTTTGCAGTTAAACTCATGTGTCAGAGGTTTCATAGACTAGACTAATTATCATGTCATGTCAGTATTATTTTCAGACTTAGTATTTTTATTCAGATATTTTCCGTTATTATATTTCAGACTATATTTTTAATAATTATTTTTACATATTTTAAATCATTACTATTGCATGCTTTTGATGTCCATGTTGATTCAACAAGTCATGTGGTTCGCTCGATCACATGCAGTTAGACACCGAGTACTGTGTTTCGCCCAGGCCATGGTTTGGGGAGTTACAACTTGGAATATTGCCATTGAAGTCATCTAAAATTAGGGTAACTTGCATGATTATGAAACTTTATATGAATAAGGTGTATTGTTGATTCAGTGAACTATTATGTGGACAATGTGACTTATTTGGGATATTGAACTACTTAGTATAGGATTATTTGGTGTAAACTCGATATTTATCTCTATTTGTGTATCTTCCATCATTGTTAGCCTATGATGCCTACGGGGGTACATTGAGTATTCATACTATACTTGTTGCATTCTTTTTGGATGCAGATACATCTCCTTCTACTAGATCGGGACTCGAGTTTGAGTCTGAGCCGATTGATTATCAGTATTCATGGTTAGGATGCTACCTTTCGGCATGCCTTGGATGCTCCTATATATTCCCTTGTCTTTTATTTTGATTCCAACAGACATGTTCAGACAGTTGCTATATTTATCTTATGTTATCTTTATTTTAGACTTGTACTCAGTTTAGATCTCTTGTGTTGTTGACTAGATTCTTGGGGTTGTACTTATGATTCTCAGACTTATCTTTTTGTATTTTATATTATGGTCAGACAACTTATTTAAGTATGTTTTTAATTCCTCATTTCTTTCTTATATCATGTTACTTATTCCATTTGGAAGGTTTTTTGTTTAAGATAACTTTTCGTGCCATTACTTTTAAGAAGCACGAAAAAAAGGAGCTCACAGGCTGCTTTGCTGGCGAAGCGATCGATAATTATTTCGACCATCTCAACTGAAGCTTGCGAGATTGCCCTTTGCACTGTTTGCTTTACCTACTATAAATGAGACCAATACTATCAAAAAGAAAGTAGCAAAAAATCATAAGAGAAGCTTTGCGCTTTTGAATCCACTTATGTAAAGAAATGAGAAGAGAGAGGCGTCGGCTAACTAAGGATGATGATGGAAACTGGGATTGGATTGAAGACTGCATGACTTGATTCCTCTTCTTCTACTGAGTGCTCGGGGGATAGAAAGCGCTGAAATACCCCTGTTAGCCATCTTTTGTACACTCGCCGAGGATTGAATGAAGCTCGAACGAAGTGAGAGGGCGATTGAAAAAGAGGCTCGACCTACAGGGAGAGGGACCTTTCTATTCCCTCTCCTTTCAGTTGGGTGACTTCGTACGCCTTACCGAGAAAAAGGATAGATTCTCCACTCTTTGTTTTGTAGAGTAGGCTCGAAGGACTTTGAGCAAGAGAGTACCTGTACGATTTGGGAGTGGTTCGTCTATCGGTAGGAAATGTGTAGGTGCCACCATGATCCCTAAAAGGGATCGTGACATAGATGCATCACTATATATCACATACTTTTTTCCTTCAGTTGGTAGAGTAAGTATAGGAGCTTGTTTCAACAAGGATTTGAGCTTTTCAAAGCTTTCTTTGCATTTTTCATCCCACGCAAGCTTGATGTCTTTCCCCAAAAGTTTAGTCAAAGGAGACGCTATAATGTTGAAGCCTTTCACAAACCTTCTATAGTATCCTGCTAAGCCCAAGAAACTTCTTATTTCAGTTGGACTTTTAGGCGGTTTCCATTCAATAATAGCTTGAATTTACTAGGATCCACCTTCACACCTTCAGTCGATACAACGTGTCCCAGAAAAGCCATTTCACTAAGCCAAAATTCACATTTGAAAGCTTGGCATAGAGCTCTTTGTCTTTCAATATTTGCAGAACAATCCAGAGTTATTTATCATGATCTTCACTATTCTTGGAATATATTAAAATATCATCAATAAATACTATCACAAATTGATCAAGATAAGGCTTGAATACATGATTCATTAGATCCATGAACACTGCAGGAGCATTCGTCAACTCAAATAGCATAACCAAAAATTCATAATGACCATATCGAGTCCCAAAAGCAGGTTTAGTAACATCTTTCTCACTTACCCGCACATGGTAATACCAAGACCTCAAGTCAATTTTTGTGAACAATCTAGCACCCTTTAGTTGGTCAAATAAATCATCGATCATAGGCAGTGGATATATGTTCTTAATTTTTACTTTATTCAATTGTCGGTAATCAATACAAAGCCTAAAAGCACTAGTTTTTTTCACAAATAAAATAGGATCTCCTCAAAGAGAAACACTTGGGCGAATAGAATCCTTCTCAAGAAGTTCTTGCAATTGAATCTTCAACTCCTTCAATTCTGCTGGAGCCATTCGGTAAGGAGTAATAGAAATAGTAGTAGTTCCAGGAATAAGCTCTATAGGAAACTCACTTCCCTTTTTGGGGGCAACTTAGGAAGATTTTCATAGAAAATATCAGGAAATTCACGTACAACCGGTATATTCTTAAGGCTTGAACTTTCTATTTGTGTATCAACAATGTGCTCAAGATAAGCATCACGGCCTTGACAAATCATCTGTTTGCCACAATAGTAGAAATAATATTAGAAGTCATTGATCTTTCACCTTGAACAATGATGTGTGAATATGTAGGATCTTTAAAAGTCACACACTTTGACGTATAATCAACTATTGCATGGTATCTATGAAGCTAATCCATACCGACAATGACACCATAGTCTTGAAAAGGCATTTTAATCAAATCAGCAGGGAAGACTATATTTTGAATCATGATGGTATAAGATCGATAATCTAATTACAAAAAACATGATGACCCAAAGGACTTTTGACAAGCACACCACAGCCAAGTCTCACAGATTTCATATTTTCAGGAAAAACAAGTGATGAGCAAACATAAGAATATTAGAACCAAGATTAAATAGTGTAACAACATATAAACCAAATAAGTGAAAGTTACCAACAACCACATAATACCCTCTTGATCGTCCCTCTATCTCATAGCATAAGCTCGTGTAGTAGATTTTGACTCACTAGTTTGATTAGCTCTAACTGCACCAGCTGCTTGTGTGTTTCTAGATCTTGCACCTCTATTCCCTTGAGAAGGAGTAATCTTAGGTTTTTAAACTGAGCCTTCAGTACGCGGTGAACAAATAGGATTAGGATTAGGACAATTCTTCACTTTGTGATCAAAGCTCCCATAATTAAAACAAGCACCAAAAGCTCTCATGCAAGCACTATAGTGATCATTTCCAAATTGTACACAAGTGGGTATATGAATCTTGCCTTGGCCATGATATAGAGTGCAAACCGTAAAAATATTTGATCTATTTTGCTTATGTTGAGCTGACTAGTGAACACTCAGCCTTGGAATTGTAAAACTTCCCCCTTTTGGATGACTGCCATAATTTGAATTAGCCTTTCTGAACTTGTTTTCATTTCTACTAGCTTATTCCTTGTCAATTCTTTCCCAAATATGAGCAGATGTTTGGAAAAAAATTCATGTTTCAGGATCGCCACAGACTTTCACATAGAATCATTCGAACTATCTTTGAATCGCCTGCACTTATCTTTTTTATCATCGATAATACCTCCAGCATAACTAGAAAACTTTTGTTAATATTTAGCAATAGACATACCCCTTTGCTTTAAATCCAAAAATTCTTTTTTCTTTGCATCATGATAAGCAAGTGGGACATACTTCAGACGGAATTCTTTAACAAAATCATCTCGAGTAAGCACCGGAGGTTTTGCTTAGGCATTTGGAACAATTACCCACCAGTCATAAGTATCCTTTTGTAACAGTGAGATTGTTAGCATACTTAAATTTGGTAGCTTCTGAACACTCTAACTGCTTAAATATTCTCTCAATGCACTAAAGCCATTGTTCAACATCAGTAAGATCAACAGTACCTTCAAACTCAACTCCACCCACTTTTCTCATTTTCTCAAAGTTCATTTCATTAGGATTAGACATTGTTCCATCCAAGTTATGAAAGAAATCAGTCATCTGTTGAAAATGAGGGTTTCTAATAGCAGTACTATGAGTCATGTGAGGGTGTGTCCCAATTCTTACACCCTGATTAATTCCTACTTCAGATCCACTAGTACGAGGAAATTTAACATCAGAAAAATATTCTCCAACCCCTTATTGTGAGTGAGGTTGGACATTAGAGTTACCTAAACCCTCACGAGCGGCTTTCGTAGGTCTAATAAAAGAAGAGGCCATAACCTAATTCCTATAATAGGGAAGATCACATTGCATTAGGGACATGTACATGAATATGCATAATACACGCAATGAAGTATGTTAAAATAAACAAGTACACTAACAAGTCACAACAATAGTCCTAGAATCACAAACCTAAAGCTCTGATACCAAAACTTGTAGCAAACCTTTTGGAGGATGCCACTTACGATACAAAAGCTAAATTAATATCTTCTTAACGTTGTAAGTATTAAATTAGCTTTTGCCTCATAAGTGGAATCCTCCCAGGGAGTTGCTATCAGGAAAACATAGACTTCTTGTTGAATAAATTTGTTGGTAACCCTGGAAATGATATCCATACAATGGCTATGGTTGTTTCCTCCTCAAGATTAAACTATGGATCCCATTTCAGGAATCTCAGAGGGAAGTATATATTTCTAGCTATTAACTTTCATTCCTTTGACATTAATGTAGCATAGTCCTTTATCAGTGATAGTCTAATCAATATATGTCATTCCTCCAAGTAACCAATAGTATATGTTCCTTTAATCCCCAACTGGATTGGCAGTGTCTTTCTCGGTTCGTTCAGATCTGACCTCCCATGAGAGAATTTAACTACATCCGTAAAGTATAAATTATGTCTTGCCGCCAGTTCTTTAGACTCCTTCTTCATCCATATAATTGTTGGTCTCTATGAAGCAAAATTATAAGTTTTGTGTCAATAGGGTCTGATGTTTGTTGTGCAATTTCCTTTTGTAACGCAAATGCATAGTTTGTTGTTATGGGGTTTGTAGTGGGTGTATTGAGGTGTGCATGTAAGACACCATCGAAATAGGTTGGCCTCCAGCCGGCATAGCCATGTCTGGAGTACGAATAGGCAAACTTTTAGGTTTTCTGTGAATTTAGGCATCAAGGCTTTTTCATTAGGTGAAGTTACTAACACGTTTAAGAACTTCTCTGTCATTTCTTTTTGAAATAGTGAACCAAGTTAGAAATATCATAGAGTGCATCTATATTTGTTACACCTCATGTTTCATGCATCTACCGTAATATTAGCCGACATAGGCTCGGAGATGGTAGGATCCCTCCAAGGAAGTAATAAAGGTTTATGAATGTGTTGAATAAGTTTCGGGAAGATTTAAGGCTTATCGGGTCAATGGAAGTGAGTTTTGATGAAAGTTCAATAATGTGTCGCCTCCCGGAGCACTCTGTGAATCGCAAAGCACCGAGATGTTTGGGGCACGGAACATGTCCTGCAAGTCACAGGCAGGTTATAGGACCTGTCGTGGGATATGTCGGTGCCAATTTTCTCATTTGTTATAAATAGCTCCAATTCAACCAAGACCTTATTTTAATTCATTTCCACAACCCTAAACAACTCATATACTCTCTCTAAGAGTCTCATATGATCCAATGTGGAAACCAAAGGCAAATAAAGTAATCTTAAAGTAAGGAATCTCGTTGTTACCGTAGAATCGTCTTCCTCCTCGTTGTGTTGATTCAGAAAATTCTTGGAGGTGAAGCAAGCTTAGACTTGGAGTAATTATTATGGTTAGAGGTGAGTTTTATCTTCATCTTCTTATTCTTAAGATTACACAATGGTTAGAAGAATAAAAATTATTGAAAATCTTGTAGAATAAGTTCTTGGGAATCTTGAAGTAAAATTATGATGTTCTTCGACTGTTTTGGTGTAGATTGGAGTGTAGTATGAAGTTGTTGAATTGTGAGTGAGATATGGAGATAGGGAAGAATTAGTATGAAGCTTGTGGTGTTGATACATATATAGGATTAAGTATAACAAGTAATATAAACTTTATGCACGCAAAGTGTTCAATGAAATAGTTGAATGTGTGTTTCCTATAAGTTATGGATTCGTTATTGATACAAATCATCCGTATAATGTAGATAATCGCTCGTAGAATGTTTGAAGGCTTGAGGGAATTCTTATAAGCTAAGGCGACAAGGTATGTAAGGCTTATGCTCTTTCCCTTTCGACATGATCTTAGAAAACATGTCACTGAGTAGCATGTCCTTAAAGCAATATTTATTCTTGACCTTGAAAGCATAATCATTCTTGTTTTGAAATGTCATATGAATCTTATATGTCCCTTGTCGGGAGTACTTTATGTATCCTATGATATTCCTTTTTATATGATAAATTATGAGACTCTTGTAAGATTGCAACGATTATTGTACATAATTTCATAACGATAGGCGGGGGTTAACAACCTTAGGTCACTCCGCCCTGTTTATATTGATATTCTGAGGTCTTTCATGCATTGTATATATACGTATCTATTTTCTACCAAGCTACGCTATAGTCGGCTGGGTACAACACTTATATGTGCACACCACAGCAGTTGGGTATGATATTACCAAGTCATATTATGTCCGGGTACAATATGATGAGATTCATCCCAAAGAGAGACTTGACATAATATTATATGGCCCCCTATAGTGGCTTGATTTTACAATTATGCATATATTCATGTTTATGTCAGTTGTACACCCTCAGCGGCAGTTCTTAGTTCCAAGTTAACTTCTGTACCCCTTTCCTTGTATTACATTCTTTGCTTATATGCTTTACATGACTTACATATTCAGTACATTCTTTCGTACTGACGCCCCTTTGCTAGGGCGCTGTGTTTCATGCCCGCGAGTGCAGATAGACAGTCGGGCGCACCTCCTAAGTAGGTTATCTGATTCAATTATTGGTTGTCGCACTCCACTCCCCTGGAGTTATTGTACAGAGTCAGTAGGCACTGTTACTTATGTTTATAGCAATTTTGGATATGGCGGGGCCTTGTCCCGATCGGATGACATGTTATAGTACTCCTAGAGGCTTGCAGACTACTGGTCATTATATATTTTTCTTGGTACGGCCTTGAATGCCTCCTTGTCAGTTGTTAATGTACATGTTATGGCCTTGCCGGCCTTATGATATATGTACATATTGGTCTGGGTGTCACTTGTACAGGTTGTTATATCCAATTCTTCTGTATGATTGTCTTCTGAGGCCTTGTCGGCCCAGACTGTTATATGTTCATGTTATGATATCATGTTGGTACGCTCGGGTCGTTCAGGTGCCGGATGTCGGTCACACTCCCCCAAAGTTGGGGTGTGACAATATCCCCCCAATGACTATTACCAATGCATTCATACTAGAGCCCACATGAACAATATAGAAACAAATGTTGTTGAAAAATAATTCAAAGTTGTGGAAAATTAAATCGTTAAAGTATTGTTCTTTTAATTCATGTCTAAATAAGATTAATAATAAAAATTCATAAAGGAATAGATTTTTAATTTTTAGTCAAACTAGGTTGCGTATTCTTACAAAAAGACGTGTTATTAGTTATTTTCGTATAGTAGAAAAATAGTGGAGAAGTAGAGAAATGTTGTTGAGAATCTATCGACTTATGAATAAAGTATTTCCATATTGGTCAGAGTCTCTACGATCTTGATAGAGAATCAAATAACTTCTGTTATCGTCAAGCAACTATAGCCAATATATGTCGCCCGTCTGTCGGGCAACTATAGCCAATATGTGTCGCCCGTCTGGCCAAAGATTATGTTGACAATTTATAGACAGTTCCTCAATAGTTGAAAAAAGAAAAAGATGTTAGTAACAAGTACATCAGCAAAATAAAAAAACAATGGATGTTGAAGAGAAGTGATTCAACAATGAAAGGCTGATGAGAAGTGCATCAACAATTGAAAGTTGGAGAGAAGTGCTCCAACGCAACAAAAAAAACTATTTGACGATTGACGAAAAGTGTATCAATAATTGAAAGTTGGAGAAAAGTGCTCCAAAATAATAAAAAATTATAAGTTGAAGAGAACAATTTAAGGTTGGTGAGAAGTACATTAATAATTAAAAATTGGAGAGAAGTTCTCCAACAGAAATGAAAAAAAAATGAAAGTTGGAGAGATTAAGTTCTCCAACACAAATAAAAAATTGAAGGAATCATAATATTGGAGGTGGGATAATTCGAACGGAACTAGGTTATAGGTTTCCAGAAACGCATGTTCACCCACAATCACATTATATTGCGAAAGGCATGTTTATCCCACCGTGTCCGAGATATACGTGAGGCCTAATTCAATGCTAATTTTGTGAAAACTATTTTTTAACTTACTAGAAAAAGTCCAAATTCACGCTTACCATAATAGTCAAAATTGTTATAAAATAAAAAAACTAGAACAAGAATATTGTGGAGAAAGGGAGGAGAGTTCTTTATTTCTCTTGAGGGATGAAATACAATGAGGGGGAACATCTCTATTTATAAGAGAGAATTGACTTGGTCTCAAAGTTATTAGCCCTAATATTTCTCCTAAAGATAGACATCCACAATATATGATAATATTCATAACACTCCCTCTTAGATGTCCATTTTGATAGATAATATGCCTCATTAAAACCTTACTAGAAAAAACCCAGTGGAAAAAATTCTAGTGAAGGAAAAAGAGTACACATTTCTAATAATACAAATTTTGGTTGCCTCATTAAAAACCTTACAAGGAAAACCCAGTGGTACAAAATCTTATATGGAAAAAAGAGTACAACATGTATTAACTCCCCCTGATGAGAACTTCCGTCCAAATGCTTGAGTCTTTGTATTCCAATCTTGTCCACCATCTTCTCAAAAGTTGCAGTTGGTAGAGACTTAGTGAACAAACCAATCATATTATCACTTGAATGAATCTATTGCACGTTGATATCACCATTCTTTTGGAGCTCGTGTGTGAAGAGCAACTTTAGTGAAATGTGCTTTTGTCCTATCTCCTTTTCTGAATCCTCCCTTCATATAAGGTTGTGGGTATTTCAAACCACATTTACTTCCAAGCGATTCAAATAGTCATAACATAAATTTGATTTATTGATATTTCTTCAAGAATATCAGGATTGATAAAATCTTGAATTTCTTTATGAGATTATTTCTTAGTGTCATCTTGACCATTTATTTTTATTTTTCTTTTTCTAGGATTTCGATCCTTAGAACCCAATGGTCTATCACGCTTCAAGCGTGCTTTTGGACTCATTTGCTACGACACTAGCAGATGGTCCTACAAGGACATCAATCCGAATTGGGACATTCTCTGCAGGGATATGTGATTCGGTAATCCTTCTCAAATCTGTAATGCGTCTGGCATTTGATTTGCTATTTTTTTTTCTGCAAGTGAATAATCCTTTTTGGACCTCTTACTCACTAATAGAAGCATGTAGATCAAGATGAGACGATGATGAATTTTCCCACAAAATTTCCCTTTTTATTTCATTATTCTCTCCCCCTAATTTTGGAAAAATTCTCTCATCAAATCGACAATATGCAATTGATCTTATTGCAGTATCTCCGTGTAAGGAAGAAATTATATCATGTTCATAGTTATAGCAAGATAAATAAATGCATCAATTGCACAAATATATGGTACTTTAGGACCAATCTAATTTTCTCATTTCAACTTCTTTTAGCAGGTAGTCTACTGCTTTTCGGAAACTCTTCAAAATCTTCAATCACATTGAAGTCAGCAACTTGCACAACCTTATGAAAGATTTTGAATATCGTAAAGGGATAAGGGTAAACAGAGGACATCTTTGTACCCCTCATCAATAAATATTTATTAAGGTGATTTCAGTACATCAATCTTAGTTCATTTAATCCATTTATGGATTACAAACAAGTTCTTCAATAACTTGTTATGCTTCAGGCATTTTGAATCCTTAAAAAAAATCATATAATTTTATCACGTGAGCTATATAGACTGAGACAATTTTCATTTAGTATTTAATTTACATGACATCTTCTTATGTCAGGACTGCAGGTCCAGTAAATTTACCAATATGATTTAAGAGACGTAGAACTGTAGCTGGTATTCTTGTAATCGGTTTAGATCCTCATAATATTATACAATATTGCACACTATATTGTATCAAATATATCATTGACAAGATATCATTATGTATCGATTTGCAATTAGACACAACTTACTGAGATCTTATCACTTCATTATTTTTTCAGGTACCTGAACCTCGTATGAGGTTTTATGAAGTGTTATGGCGTAGGCTCTTCAAGAGCACATTGCCTCATTATAATCATTTTGATCATTTGCTCCTCTCCTTTTTCAAGGATTATCTTTAAAACCGATTTGTCTAACATGCTTTACGCATGTTGTAAACCATGTCCTTCAGGGACATTTAAGAGCATCTTGTAGCTGGAATATGAAATAGTTGGGTCAACAAATGCTTCTAGCATTTGACTTGAATTATCGTTTAAATGAGGATCATACTGGTGATTATTCACAATATATTTTTTAGTTGTTTATTCTCTCTACCCTTATGTTAGAAAAACTAACAAACATTTTCACCTTCTTTGGGAAATCCATCTATGTGCATCAATCTAGATTCATTAATCATATACCGCACAACGAAACTATTAGATGAAAACATTTGGTTCCTGCCCTTGAACTAATTATGAGGGGAGAATTTATCATAATTTATTAGTCTGAAGCATACAAACGTTTTTGTATGCAATATATCATATTTCAGATCAACACATGAAGCTTTGTTCTCATTCGCAATGGTTTAGCTATTTATCGGAGGCATTCAGCTAAATCAGCTTGAATATAAACTAGTAATAACAAGATGAATTATCTTGATTACATAATCTGAAAATTGTGCTCTTAACTCAATTATTTTGAGCAAGCATTTTTGCATATGTCAAACTGCGGGTTGACAATAAACGCACATGTGACCGTCTTATCGATGCATTTATTTAAGACATCACATAACAGGTGAACGGGCCCTTATTCACCTTTTATATTTTTCAGAATATAGGAAATTCAATCCCAATATTAGTCAGTATAATCAACTTATCATGAAAACAAACAAATTAATTCTTGAAGAATCTTCTAGTTCTTCAATATATTCCGAATACAAACTTAGCATATCAGATTTAAATCAGGACAATCAAAATTGTCATGTCAATTGATAAAATTATTTGTACTAGTAAATTTCATGTTTACCATGTCATGTGCTATTTGTTTTAGTAAACTTCTGGTTTACTATGACATAAATTCTATTTTGTACGATAAACTTCTGGTCGTGACATATGATTTCATCGTGTTTATATTTGTGCAATACAATTTGGAGAATAAAGAGGGTAACATTTCAAATACATATTTCTTACCTTCTGTGATTTTGTAGATATTTAGTCATCCAGTCATTTATAGCTTTAATGTGATAGTCATTTACTTTAGTAAACTTCAGGTTTACTATAACTTGTGCTTCAATCATAACAACTTTGTATATTACAATCTAGAACGAATGACATAATAGTATATAAGCTCTTCAGGAGCATTTAATTTATTCTCTATAATCACATATTGCTTGGACAGTACTAATGCCATGATCTTCTTTAAATAGTTAGCTCTTCTAGAGCCCTTAATTGTTTTTGTACTATCAAATATTTCTTAGCCATTGTTGGTGTCATGAAGAAAATTTAATTAGACACTTCTGATGTCATGAAAGAAAACGGTAAACGAATGAATATTTAGAAATAATAAATGCATAATTCAATTCTAATCCAAACTTCCTTTGAAAGTATTCATATCTTATCCATATATTCAAATGAAATGACATGCACAAAATAAAATAAGTAGATTGTCAGAAAATACAAAGTGAAGACTAAATATATAACAAATTGTGTCATATATTTAAAACTGATAAGTTTGGACAAGTCCTATTAAAATACAACAACACTCTGTATTCATCTTAAAGAAATTTTGACATATCATGATAAGTCCTATTAGGATACAACGATTTACTTATATGATCAATATAATAATTTAGTAATATATTTTAATGGCTATCCATAAATATCTCCTTATATCTAAAAAACAAGAAAAGGACACAAACTAATAATTATTGTCAAAAGGATTGTTGTAGTTGTAATCAATTGTCATAATCATTATCAAATGTTCAGTAATTTTTAATCTACTAAGAAGTACATTATTTCCACAAATATGTTGTCACATTATAGATGATAATTAGTCGGTACTTTATCACTTAGCAGTATGACATGCATCTTAAAATATTATAACTTCACTTTGAACAGATATGGTGCTTATCAGATTGAGGTAATAATTACCCAACAATATATCGTAGACATAACAATATATGCTAGAACATCTTAAATGATTTCATGAAAAATAATTGCTATGTGACTAGTCAATCTTTTGAGCATAGATCCTGTGACCATTTCATATGCATCAAGTTATAGCAGTAGCATAATCTTTTGACTTGGTACACACGATTGCCTCTGAATGAAGAAAGTAAAAGTAAGCATGCCAGATTTTGATAACCAACCAAATCATTGTTATAACCTACAAAACTACAAAGTTATTCAAGAGTAAAGTTCAAAGTTTTCCCACTTTGGGAGTAAGTTTCATATTTACTACTTCGAGAGTAAACTTCAGAGTTACTACTTCAAGAGTAAATTCTAGAGTCTTACTACTCTAGGAGTAGATTTCAAGGTCTTACTATTTCAGGAGTAAACTTAAAACTTCTCTACTTCGAGAGTAGAGTTCAATGTTCTACTACTTTGGGAGTAGAGTTCAAAACTTCTTTTACTTCGGAAGTAAAGTTCCAATTCTGCTATTTCAGGAGTAGAGTACAAAATTTGCTACTTCGGGAGCAGAATTCAGATTCACTACTTCAGGAGTAAAATATAAAATATTTAGAATATATTTTTTTTCTCAATTATTATACCTCTTCTGAAGGTGAGTCGTGATAACTTCACAACCAAATGCACGTTCGTATATATAAGCTTTACTACATATTGTCACATTCACTTCAGACAATGGATTTGTACTTATAACATTTATTAAAAGTTGAAATTCTTCAAGAATGGAACATAATCATTCGAACGTGCCTTAACCATATAAAATTATAATCGCTTAGATCCTCTTTTAAGATATTGCTACTTCAGGAGCAAATCGAGGCATGAATTATAACATAGAGACTTTTCTCTGTAATATTGATCTTTTAAGATATTGCTACTTCAAGAGAAAATCGAGGCATGAATTATTACGTATTGCTCTTCAGGAGCAATTAATGCTTTCTCCGTAGGTTTGTAACCTTTTAAAAATAAGTGCTCAAGTAACCACTTACTTTAGCTCCTCTTTGGAGTAATATGTTAAGGGGTAGATCCATGGTAAGAGTGCATTAATCTTACACTCGTGTAACTTCAAGAATTGCGCTTGAAATAGAAAATTAAACTCAAAATGGCAGAGTCTCGTGCTGATAACGTGTTATAAAATAATAAAACTAGAACAAAACTAGAACAAGAATATTGTGGAGAAAGGTAGGAGAGTTCTTTATTTCTCTTGAGGGATGAAATACAATAAGGGGAACATCTCTATTTATAGGAAAGAATTGACTTAGTCCCAAAGTTATTAGCCCTAATATTTCTCCTAAAGATAGACATCCACAATATATGATAATATCCATAACAAGAATCATATTTTGGTAATTATCATTATTGTTGGACTGTAATACTCTATTATTTATTCAGTATAACGCTCCATTATTTAATCAATGTAATGTTCTAAATATCTCACCTATATATAATCGTTCCTATGAGGAGTACACCAATCTAGAAAATATCATCCTTCTCTTTTTCTATTCGGTTGGGCCTTCTATTTTTCTATTCGGTTGGTTTTCTAGTGCTAAGTTACTCTTTGGTGTTTTTGTTCCTAACTGATACAAGAAGAGCTTGTTGAGAGGAGTTACACCTGTTGGATTTACAAATGTTGCAGGAAACGGGAATTACAAGTAACTGCAAAGTAATTCAAGAACTGAAAAATTACAATAGAACAACAAAACTGAAATTCCAATTTTGTTGAAGAAGAAAAACTGGAAACTGTTTTTGTTTGCTGAGTCTAGTGTGGCACTCTGTCCTTAAGATAATATTGCCCCGTATGTATCCTTTATACGTCCTGGACAATTTGTCTCCCAAGATAAAACAGCAATGGAACACTTGAGCAAAGGAAACTCAAGAGCTACCGTGAAGAATATTGAGCAATGAAATGATGCTTAGAAGTTGTAGGAAGAAACTGGTTTTTGCTTGTGTATTTTTGTGTGTTGTAAGTGTGCCTCAACAATGGTGCAAGGGGTGTTTATATAGGTGAGGGAGGGGCTGTTTAACTACCTCCATAACAACCATTATTGGCCAAATAATGGCCATTATGGAGGTAGTAAAGCCACCAAAATAAATGGTGGAAGACACCAATGGATTGGCCATTATATGAGGAGTAATTCAGCCAAAATAAATGGCTGAATTGAGTTCTTGGCGTTTCTATTTTGACTGTCCAAATTCTGACTTTCTAGAAACTTCAGGAACCAAACTGTACATCTTCAAACTTCAGGAACCAAACTGTACATCTGAAAGAATTCTGGTCCAAACTGTACATATGAAACTTCTGGGATCAAACTGTACTTCTGCTAAAGTTCTCTGGCCCAAAAAGATAATATCAGAAGACCCACGACCCGTGACCCGAGAACCCGGAACCGGAACGGACGGGACGGGCGGGCGACGGCGGCACGCGTTTAGGCTTTCCTCGAACCGAAGCACATCTAGGTCCTCCCTCCTTTAAACACATGGGATACCCCTTGGGGTCCTAAACCCCAAACCAATTTTGAGTCTTATATACACAATAATTCTTTCTTCCTCTACCGATGAGGGAGAATTGAACACAATACCACACTTTCCATGCTTCAAACACCTCACTTTGTGGACCAATATCTCTTTCATTTCTCAATGAAATTTGATGATTTTTGGCCCTACGGTTATCTACGTACTTAGTATATCATGCATGTGTGAAGAATTGGATTCTCCAACATACATAACACTAGTGTTTAAGCCGTTAAAGTTGGTCGGTCGCAACTCCCGCCAAAGGCAAATTTCCAACAATCCCCTCTTGAAAGAGATTTTGGCGCACTCACATGGTGCCTTTTCCATTTCTAGCAATATTTCAGCGGACCGATGATGCATAAGGAGAGGTAGCTTCAGCTTTGAACCTTCCATAGTTGAATACCATCAGACTTACTTACTGTGCAGTGACCGTGATGTCTTGAACCGTCAGTGTTTAGTGTAAGCCAAGTCAATGGTACCAACACAACAAATTCCCTTACTCTCTTCTTCGTAATGTTTTGTCCGTTTTGGCCATGGACAGCGTCTTGGATTCTTAAGTGCGTTCATTTTGAGGCGGCCCGTCCTCACACTTAAATAGGTGGTCTCCTACAAGGTATCCTGCTATACCCCACTTCACAAGTGTTAGGAATCATTAAAAGTTTTCCAAAACCTAACCTCAACTATAGAGGATCATTACAGGTTTTGAAAACTTAACCTTTACCCATACTGCAGATAGCACTTAACGTCTATCGCGGGAACATCTTTGGATTTGGTGTTTCTTTTCAGAAATCACTATGCGAAGTGCTCATACTTCCACCAAAGCGATCAACTGAACCTTTACAACTTAGTTTTCCCATTGAACCAAATTACTGGGATCTCCAGTTAGTAAGGTTGGGTTACCGCTGTATTAGTCCTTATATTTTGGGTTTTAAGCCCATTCCCCTAGACAGGCAAGTCATCTGATCTTTGGGTAAGCCCTTTGTCAATGGGTCTGCTATATTATCCTTTGACTTAATGTAATCAATGGATATTATACCCGTGGTGATCAGTTGCCTAACGGCCTTATGCCTCCGTCGAATATGACTAGACTTGCCGTTGTACATAGCATTCTGTGCCCTTCCTAGAGCCGACTGACTGTCGCAGTGGATCATTATCGAAGGTACGGGTTTGTTCCAACACGGAACATCCTCTAAGAAGTCATGAAGCCACTCAGCTTCTTCTCTTACTTTGTCTACAGCGATAAACTCCGATTCCATCGTGGATCGGGCGATACAAGTTTGCTTAGAGGATTTCCAAGACACAGCCCCACCACCAATTGTAAATACATACCCACTGGTGGACTTGATGTTCTCTATATCGGATATCCGTTTGCATCACTTGTACCCATCTAGTACAAATGGATATCTCGAATAGTGTAACCCGAAATTTAACATGTATTTCAGGTATTGTAATACCCGATTCAACGCCTTCCAGTGATTATCACTCGGATTACGGGTGAACCTAGCCAACTTATTGATTGTGTAAGCAATATCAGGTCGGGTGCAGTTTGTTATATACATCAAACTACCGATCACCTGTACATATCGCTCCTGGTATACAGGTGCACCAAGATTTTTATCAAGCTTTTGATTTGTATCCATTGGTGACATTATCGGTGAACTGTCTAACATCTCAAACTTTCTCAAAACATCCTCGATGTAGTGAGACTGAGATAAGACCAGCCCGTCAGACGTCTTAGAGATTTTAATCCCTAAGATGACATCTGCGATACCCATATCCTTCATGTCGAAGCATTGTTTCAACATGTTCTTAGTCTCTAGGATTACCCTAGGACTGCTTCCTGTAATTAACATGTCGTCTACATACAGGCATATCATAACAAATGAGTCAGAGTTACCTTTCGTGTAAACACATTTATCACACTCATTAATGGCGAACCCCTTCGATAGTAAAGTACTATCAAATTTTTTCATGCCATTGTTTCGGGGCTTGTTTCAGCCCGTACAGAGATTTGACAAGTCGACAGACTTTCTTCTCTTGTCCTTGAACCACATACCCCTCGGGTTGGTCCATATAAATTTCTTCTTCCAAATCACCATTTAGGAAGGCTGTCTTAACATCCATCTGGTGTATCTCAAGGTCATGCAAAGCTGCGAACGCAATAAATACCCGTATGGATGTCATCCGGGATACCGGGGAGTAGGTATCAAAGTAGTCAAAGCCTTCTGTCTGTCGATAGCCCTTGACTACCAACCTGGCCTTGTACTTGTCTATAGACCCATCTGCCTTGTATTTCCGTTTGAGTATCCATTTACAACCCAACGATTTATTTCCCGGAGGAAGATCAACCAACTCCCACGTATGGTTATGCAGAATGGAGCCTATTTCACTCTCAATAGCTTCTTTCCAGAGCGGTGCTTCTAGAGTTGACAACGCCTGAGCAATTGTCCTTGGTTCATCATTAACCATATAAGCTACAAAGTTAGGACCGAAGGATTTATCCTTCCTGGCCCTCTTACTTCACCTTAGATCCATCTCTGGAGTCTCCAAGTTTTGAGAATCTGGAACACTAGATTCCGGATGTTCAGCCACCTCGAGATTCGCTAGATCTGGAACCATTCGATTCGAACAGTCAAGGACTCCCGGTTCTTGAGAGCTTTGTGCATAACTTCGTTTGCGAGAGGTTATGTCTTTCTCCTTTCTAGGAAAGGTACTTTCAAAGAATAGAGCATTCCTTGATTCCATTATTATACCCTGGTGGATATCTGGAATATCTGACTTATGCACTAAGAAGCGATAAGCACTACTGTTATTTGCATATCCGATGAATATGCAATCTACAGTCTTAGGCCCAATCTTGACCTGCTTTGGCGTGGGTACTTCAACATTTGCCAGAAAACCCCACACCTTAAAATATTTGTAGGTTGGTTTCTTTCCCTTCCATGATTCATATGGAGTTTTGTCCTTACCCTTATGTGGGACTCTGTTAAGAATCGTATTAGCGGTAAGGACGGTTTCTCCTCACATGTTTTGGGGAAGACCGGAATTGATAAGCAAGGCATTCATCATTTCTTTTAATGTGCAGTTCTTACATTCCGCCACACCGTTTGATTGAGGTGAGTATGGAGCCGTCGTTTGATGAATAATGCCTTCTTGGGCACAGTATTCCTCAAATGGCGCTACATATTCTCCCCCTCTATCGCTACGAATGGATTTAATCCGTAGGCTTAGTTGATTCTCAACTTCTGTTTTGTAACGTCGGAATGCTTCAAAGGCTTCATCCTTACTTTTCAACAAGTAAAGGTAACAATACCTTATGCTATCATCTATAAATGGCACAAAGTACTTGTTCCCCCCTCTAGTTTGTGCAAACTTCAAATCATATATATCTGTGTGAATAAGTTCTACAGGAGCGGTATTCCTTTCGACGGATCGAAAAGGAAGCTTGGTGAGTTTTGCCTCTACGCACACCTCACACTTATGTTAAGGGTTTACGTCGATAGACGGCAACAACTCCATCTATACCAGCCTTTAAATAGACTTGTAGTTAACATGTCCTAATCTATGATGCCATAAATTAGAAGACTCAAGTAAATAAGAAGAAGGTTCAACTTTATTTCCTTGACGCAATACAGACATGGCATTCACTTTGAAGAGGCCTTCACAGACGAAGCCCCTCACCACAAATGTGCCATTTTTAGTGAGTACAAACTTATTGGATTCAAACACTAGCCTAAAACCAGCATTAACCAATAAAGGTCCAGAAATTAAATTTCTTCTAATCTCTGGGACGTGCATCACTTCCTTCAGAGTAAGTTCCTTGCCGGAAGTCATCTTCAGGACCACCTTTCCAACCCCCAGCACGTCAGAAGAAGCGTTGTTGCCCATGAACATCTTCTTGTCAGCGACTGGAGTGGACGTGGAGAAGGCATCTTTGTTGGAACAGATGTGCCTAGTAGCACCTGTGTCCATCCACCACTGCATCGGATTCTCAACCAAGTTGGCTTCTAGCACCACTGTAGAGAATTCCTCAATCATGTCATCCATGAGCGTGTCCTTGACGACGTTTGCTTGCGCCTTGCCTTTCGACTTAGCTTTATGTTGTTACTCAGTCTTGAGCTTGCGGCATTCCTTGATCCTATGACCAGGTTTCCCACAATGATGACAATTACCTCTGAACATCTCTGCTGCGGGGGCTTTGCCGTCTTTCTGGAACTTCCGCTTCTTGCTTGAGTTCCCTTTGGCCTCAGCCAGATTCGCCTTCGCCTCAGCATGTTGTCTACCCCTTGGCAAGGTCTTCGTATTAACTTCCTGGATTTGCAGTTTGATACAAGCTCTTCAAAGGTCATCTCCGTTGTCTTGAGTTTCAAGTAACTCATACACTCATTCCATGAAGGAGGTAACTTTTCAATCAGTGATGCAACCAAAAACTGCTCGTTTGGTTTCAGTCCTTCCAAATACAGGTGATGTATAATCATCTGGAATTCTGGACTTGGGACATCACCTGTCTTGCTGTCCACCATTTGGAATTTTAGAAATTTCCCAACGATGAACTTCTTAGTACCCGCATCTTGTGCGTTGTACTTCTTTTGCAGTTTTTCCCACAGCTCTTTGGCAGTGCCAACGGTGCAATAGACCGTGTAGAGAGGGTCTGCCAAGAAGTTCAGTATATAGTTCTTGCACATGAAATCGCTATGATTCCACGCATCACGAACCATCTTCATGCCGTTAACGACATGGATACCAAGGCCCCATTCACCCGTTTCAGCAGGCGAATAGTCCATTTCATCTCCAGCTTGTGGAGGATCTTCCGTAAGGAACCGGGCCATGCCCATTACCGTTAAGTAGAACAGCATCTTTTGCTGCCATCTCTAAAATTCAGATCCCATAAATTTTTCAGGGCGATCATGGTGATGTGAGGAAGAAGGTGGAGCTCCAGCAGTCGAGAAGGCAGCGGTGTTACTGCCTTGAACAGTAGCAGTGGTAGCAGTGAAGGTGGTGGAGTTACTACCTTGGCCGGTAGCGGCAGTGGTGGGGAAGGCAGCAACGTTGCCTCGAGAGGCAGCAGTAGTAGCAGCAACATCGGTCATATTTTCAGCCATGTTATAGCAGTTACAGTAAACAAATATTGTCTTAATTTGTTGGGTTTACAAATGTTGCAGGAAACGAGAATTACAAGTAACTGCAAAGTAATTCAAGAACTGAAAATTACAATAGAACAACAAAACTGAAATTCCAATTTTGTTGAAGAAGAAAAACTGAAAACTGTTTTTGTTTGCTGAGTCGAGTGTGGCACTCTGTTCTTAAGACAATATTGCCCCGTATGTATCCTTTATACGTCCTGGACAATTTGTCTCCAAGATAAAACAGCAATGGAACACTTGAGCAAAGGAAACTCAAGAGCTACCGTGAAGAATATTGAGCAATGAAATGATGCTTGGAAGTTGTAGGAAGAAACTATTTTTTGCTTGTGTATTTTTATGTGTTGTAAGTGTGCCTCAACAATAGTGCAAGGGGTGTTTATATAGGTGAGAGAGGGGCTGTTTAACTACCTCCATAACAACCATTATTGGCCAAATAATGGCCATTATGGAGGTAGTAAAGCCATCAAAATAAATGGTGGAAGACACCAACGGATTGACCATTATAGGAGGAGTAATTCAGCCAAAATAAATGGTTGAATTGAGTGCTTGGCGTTTCTGCTTTGACTGTCCAAATTCTGACTTTCTAAAAACTTCAGGGACCAAATTGTACATCTGAAATGATTCTGGTCCAAATTATACATATGAAACTTCTGGGATCGAACTGTACTTCTGCCAAAGTTCTCTGGCCCAAAAAGATAATATCAGGCGACCCACGACCCGGAACTCGGAACCGGACGGGACGGGACGGGCGAGCGGCGCGCATGTAGGCTTTCCTCGAACCGAAGCACATCTAGGTCCTCCCTCCTTTAAACACATGGGATACCCCTTGGGGTCCCAAACCCCAAACCAATTTTGAGTCTTATATACACAACAATTCTTTCTTCCTCTACCGATGAGGGAGAATTGAACACATTACCACACTTTCCATGCTTCAAACACCTCACTTCGTGGACCAATATCTCTTTCATTTCTCAATGAAATTTGACGATTCTTGACCCTACGGTTATCTACGTACTTAGTAGATCATGCATGTGTGAAGAACCGGATTCTCCAACATACGTAACACTAGTGTTTAAGCCGTTAAAGTTGGTTGGTCGCAACTCCCGCCAAAGGCAAATTTCCAACAACACCTATACCACAAATGAATTATCCTTAAGGATAGCATTATTTACGACACACCTCAAGCTAGAACGACTTTTTGGTAATCATACTACAAGATTTTACAACAAATATTTATGTAAATCTGGCAGGCTTGGGAAACTTGAATGCAATTGCTGGCACTTCCATTTTGTAACAATAGTAATAATACTACCTCTAATGGGATTGATCCCTATGTGACTCTCATAATTGAACTATGTAATGGTTTTAGTTTCTAAATAAAGTTCCTCTTTAACCAACAGCAAAAAAATCCACAATTGTAATAAGTCCAAATTCTGCTTCACATTAATGAGAACAAAGAAATTAAGAATTGAAGTTAACTAAGTTACCAGGGTAACTTAAACGTCTATATATCTATCTATATATCTATATATATATATATATATATATATATATATATATATATTAATGAGAACAAAGAAATTAAGAATTGAAGTTAACTAAGTTATCAGGGTAACTTAAACGTCTATTATATATATGGGCAGCCCGATGCACTAGGTTGTCGCTATGCGCGGGGTTCAGGGAAGGGCCGAACCACAAGGATCTATTATACGTTGTCTTACCCTGTATTTCTGCAAGAGGCCGTTTCAAGGAGGGATACAACACAAGGACTTTTCAGGAGGTCACACATTCTAGTACTACTCTCACCCAAGCACACTTAACTTCGGAGTTTTGATGGGATCTGATGCTTTAGTGCTGGTATGATCGCATTTATATAAGGATTCAAAATCCATAACTAATTTCCTGCAATACAAGTTCATCATGACTGAAAGAAATAATCACTTGATTATTTTCATTGATTGAAAGGCTATATATACATGTTACATATTTCCATAATAAGAGAATCCTATTCCTATTCTATTCCTAAAACCTTATTCTACTTGGATCCTAATTATACAATTATGGTAATACAATATTATGGTAATATACAATACTATTTACACTACAACATTACCTAAACTAGGAGACTAAACTCTTACCTAATTTATCTACATGTACACGGTTTGTTGAAGGAAACCGAGAGCCATATATACACATGTGTATTGTGTGTATATTGTGTATATTTAACACACCCCCGCAGTCATAGCGGGCGGTCTTCGAACGCTGAAACTGTCCCTAAAATCTTTAAAAAGGACCGAGGGAAGACCCTTTGTAAAGATGTCTGCAATTTGATATCTTGACGGGACATGACAGACGCGTCACTGACCCCGAGCAACCTTTTCGTGGACAAAGTGAATGTCCATCTCGATATGTTTAGTGCGTTGGTGCTGAACCGGATTATCATAAAGGTAAATGGCACTAATATTATCGCAATAAACCAATGTTGCCTTCTGAATAGGACAATGAAGCTCCAAAAGCAAGTTACATAACCAACATGATTCCAAGACCACATTAGCTACCCCTTGATATTCAGCTTCGACACTTGAGCGGGATAAAGTTGACTGACGCTTCGCCGACCAGGAAACCAAGTTATTGCCAAGAAACATACAATAGCCAGACGTAGACCGTCTGGTGTAGGGATAGCCACCCCAATCAGCATCCGTATACGAGACAAGTGTGGATGTCGAGGAAGGATATAAATGCAACCCATAGTCAAGTGTACCCTGAATATACCGAATGATGCGTTTGAGTGCATTCATGTGCTCAATTCTAGGATCATGTATGAACAAACACACCTGCTGGACATCATATGTAATATCTGGTCTCGTAAAGGTAAGATACTGAAGGGCCCCTAGAAGACTGCGATAGTGTGTCGGGTTCTCGTAGGGTACGTCGGCCGCGGCACTGATCTTGGGTTTCGTATCAACTGGAGTGGAAGTGTACTTACAGGATGACATCCCAGCCCTCTCGATGATCTCATCTGCATACTTCCGTTGAGACAAGAATAATCTATCGGAATGACGAGTGACAACAATTCCCAAAAAGTAACTCAAGGGCCCTAAGTCTTTCATAGCAAACTCAGAGCTGAGCATAGTCATGATAGACTGGCGTAAGGCATCGGAAGAGGCAGTCAAAATGATATCATCCACATACAACAGAATGTAGGCCAGGGACGAACTACGACGGTAGATGAATAAGGAATTATCTGACCTGCTGTGAGTGAACCCAATAGTCGAAACATAGTCAGCAAACCTTATATACCAGGCCCTAGGAGACTGCTTAAGCCCATATAAGGACTTCTTCAATAAACATACATGATGAGAATGTTTGGGATCCCTAAATCCCAAAGGCTGATGCATATAGATTGTTTCCTTGAGATCACCATATAGGAAAGCATTCTTGACATCTAACTGATAAATAGTCCATGCTTACGAAAGAGCCAAGCTAAGCACAGTGCGGATGGTAGCCAGCTTGACCACCGGACTAAATTTCTCACCACAATCTATACCAACCTGCTGAGTCTTACCATCACTCATAAGCCGAGCTTTATGTCTTGCAAATGAACCATCTGAATTTTCCTTGTGAGCAAAGATCCACATAGACCTGATAATATTAATACCAGATGGACGGGGTACCAACTCCCATGTCTTATTATCAATAAGAGCATTATATTCATCGGTCATAGCAATTTTCCAATTCGGGTGATTGAGCGCAGTCACATGATTAGAGGGTAATGGTGATTTAGGGACATTAGAATGTAAATTAAAATGTCTCTTTGATTTATAAATACCCCGTTAACTAAGAGTGACTGGTCTATGACTTGGGGAAGACATGGGTGGACTGTGGGAATTTTCTGAACTCGAGAGAACTGGAAACTTACGCCGAGACTGGCCCAAAAGCTGGATTGGGCTCGGTAACTGGGCCAGCTACGGAAATTGGGGCAGAACCTGGCCCAATTCTAGAATTGGAAACTGAGGGTGGAATCGGGATTGTAGACGCAGTGGGCAGTGGGCCTGCTGGAGGAGTTAAGGTGCGGGACATGTCCGACAAATGGTGAGTAATATACGGGGGGATATACTATCATCCAAAAAAATATACGAACTAGGCATGGGAGTATTACCTTTAGCAAATGGAAATTGGGTTTCATCAAAAATTACATGGCGATTAGTGATGATTTTGTTGGAGGATAAATCAAAGCATTTGTAACCACGATGATTAGACGGAAAACCCAAAAACACACACGGAGTAGACCGGGACTGAAGTTTGTTAATTGTGGTGAATGGAAATAACGGATAACACAAGCACCCAAAGACCCGAAGATGAGAATAAGAAGTAGTTTTATTATACAAACTTGAAGAGGGGAAGAATATGTCAGACCTTTGGAAGGAATTATGTTAAGGAGATATGTAGTCATTTGGAGAGCTTGATGCCAAAAAATGGGGGTACGGAAGCATGAATCAATAATGTTCGGACAATGTTATTTATGGAACGAATTTTGCATTCCGCTTTCCCATTTTGTGAAGATGTATGAGGACAAGAGAAACGAAAATTTATCCCATTATTAGCACAGAATTCCCAAAACACCCATTGTCATATTCTTTGTCATTATCATACTGAATATTTTTGATTTCTCGATCGAATTGGGTTCTGATGAATGCTCTAAATTTTAGGAAGATGGAAAAAACTTGAGATTTCTTCGCTATCGAAAACGTCCATAAAAACTTAAAATAATCATCCAAAAAAAGAACATAATATCGATGACCCACAGAACTAAGAATATGAGAAGTCCATAAGTCGCTATGAATAATATCAAATGGCATTAAAGTATGAGATTTTGAGTCTACAAATGGCAACTTAACAATGTTTCCTAAAGAACAAGATTGACAATTTGGAGTACGACTCGTACCCTTACATGAAATAAAACTATTTTTATCTAAAGATGACAAAATAGAGGACCCCGGATGACCAAGACGAGCATGCCACAGGGAAGAAGAAATGGTTGCAAACGCTGATGGCAGGGCTTGACTCGATGGACTGGAATTGGGTGTGATAGGATAAAGATCTCCCCTACTATCACACCTCATGAGAGGACCCCCCCCCCCCCCCCCCATCTTGAAATCCTTCACAGAGAAACCAAATGGATCAAATTCAATAGAAATAGAATTATCGGTGGTGAATTTACGTACAGAGACTAAGTTTTTAATCAATTTGGGGGCGTGTAGGGTGTTTTTCAAGATAAGAGGAGGATGAGGGGGAGATAATGTTTTATGACCATAACCACGAATTGGAATCGAATCACCATTACCAACAATTATACTGCAGGGGTTGCTCAAATTGGAATAAGACGAGAGCGTACCTGAATCGGATGTCATGTGGGTAGTGGCCCCGGTGTCCATATACCAATTTGGGTCCGGTGGATTTAAACCAAGCGTGTGCATTGCGGCTTCGATGTCGGTAGGCGTGGGTGCCGCTACGTGTTGGGCTTGCGGGGGCCGAGGCCCAAGCACCTCTACTTGCGGTCTCCGTCCGGATCGCTAGGCCGTAACAGACCGAGCCGAATGGGCACGGACCGCTGCTGGCCCGTCCACTGCCAATTGGGCTGAAACTGCCGCTGGGAAAAAACTGGATGGGCCCAAACTGCTGTTATGGGGCCCACTACCACTGCATAGGGTCCCACTGTGGACCCCAGAACTGCTGCTGCTGCTGCTGGTGACCACCGCGAGAACCTCCACCGCCACCATCATTCTTCCGGTTGCCGCCGCAGTTTTTGCTATTATTTTTCTTATTTTCACCTTTTTTGCCACCACCGTTGTTACGGTTTTGGCCCGAGTTGTTGGAACCGGTAGGATACACCTTGGACTCGGTCATCATGACTACGGGACTAGTACCGGTAGCCGCTCGTTTGGCCATGCCTGCTTCTTCTAGTGTAAGCATAGAACGAGCCTCACAAAATTGCGGAAGCGGATTGCTTTGCCTAAGAAGCGTTCCCACACCACTATAGGCTTATGAGACGCCGGAAACCATTGGAGGACCAAACGATCGTTCGAAACTGGCGCGCCAACGTTGCGAAGTTGGTCCGCCAATTCCTTTAATATTTTGCAATAAACCGAAATATTAGGGAAATCTTCCATATTGACGTGGGAGAAATCCTGCTCAAGGGTAATGACTCTAGAATTTTTATTATCTTGGAATATATCACGCAGTCTATGCCAAGTCTCTTGTGTTGTAGCGTCAGGCTCATTAGTTGTTTGCAAAAGGTCGATAGATATGGTGGAATATATTCACTGAAGGACGGTAGCATCAATAGTCGTCCACAACTTAGAATCATCCTCGCGTTTTGGCACCTCCGTATCCTCAGGAGCCGCGGGGATGATGTGATGGATGACTTTATGCGATCGTGCGTGAATTTTGAACAGTTCAGCCCACGTCGCATATTGGACGTTTTCTATTTCAAGAACAAGAGTGATATTATTCTTGATGTTAGAAACTGTAAGGGCAGGATGAAACATGTTCCGGGATGTAGACATATTGATAGAACAGTATGTGATTGAGGGATTAGGGAGAAATTTTTTGGAATAAGGGGGTTCTCGTCGGCACGAAACCCGAGAGCAAGGTCTCGGATTGGCTAGGGATTTTGACGGAAAATGGAGAATTTGGGAGAGAAAATAAACCTAGACTCTTGATACCATGAAAGAAATAATCTCTTGACTATTTTCATTGATTGAAAGGCTATATATACATGTTACATATTTCCATAATAGGAGAATCATATTCCTATTCTATTCCTAAAACCTTATTCTACTTGGATCCTAATTATACAATTATGGTAATACAATATTATGGTAATATACAATACTATTTACACTACAACATTACATAAACTAGAAGACTAAACCCTTACCTAATTTATCTACATTTACACGGTTTGTTGAAGGAAACCGAGAGTCATATATACACATGTATATTGTGTGTAGATTGTGTATATTTAACAATGACTATGTTCTTCCCTAGTAGGTGAAGGAATATCTTCTGGATCTCTTTTGGGCCTCACCCACCTACCATAAGAATTACACTCTAACCCCTTGTGGGCCAATTGGTACCAACAAGTAGGAATTCTTAACTCATCTACAAGCATATCACACGCCTTGTTCACTAGTGCCACATCCCTTTTAGCATTGGACCTAAAAGTTGAACTAGTACTAACAAAACCATCTACTAAATGAAGGTATGTCTCAAGCATATGAATCCCTATGAAATTAAACCCTCTTTTCAAATAGGGTGAAGATCTAACATCAAACTTCAATTCAGCACCAACATGTGTGTAAATCCACTCTAATGTCCCGGTAAAATCATCGAATTTTTGTAAACTTTCGTTCAGAACTATCCCGGGCATTCTTGGGACTAAATCTTGTTTCACTGTAACGCGTAAGATTTTGACTCCCATTTGGTAAAGCTCGTCTCGAAATGCAATATTTCCAACTCTTGGGGATGCAAATGAAATAACACTAATTGGAAGTTTTGGAAAATTTGCTGCTGATTCATAAGCATTTAGTAGAGCAAGTGCACCCCCTAAGCTATGTCCTGTTATTGTGAGGCTAATTTCTTCACCTTTGCTTTTGTAAAACTCCACCAATGCTTTCAACTCTTTCATGACTTGTTCTGACGCACTTGATTTGTTGTATCTAGTTGAATCACTCTTAGACGTGTAAATACTAAGAAAACCATGTTCCACTTTTGAGTCCTTATGCCCAATGGGCTCTAATTTCCTCTGCATATTTTCGTACCATTCTGAAGGTGTCACAGTGCCTCTCCATGCCACAACAATGTCTCTCCTACCAATTCGTCGTGATTCTTCATCATCACTCACTGCCACAAAACCAATCCAATTTGAATCTTTGCTCCATGTGTATGTCAATCTTGATCTTTCGAGCCATTGAGGCATATCTATGTGTGACATAGCGTAGATGTACTTGGTAACTTTGTAGCCACTCTTGCTAAGGCCTAACTTATCGAACAATTTATGACTATTGTACATACAACTTCCACAATACTCCGAGAATGAGTCAAAATCTAATGCATCATAAGTTGCTTGAGCAAATTCACCATATTTCACAATTTCGCGACGAAGCAATGGGTGGAGTGGATCAAGAAGGCCTTCCCATTCTTGAACACCATGAATGTCACGCCATTGATCGGATATGTCCTCCTTAGGAGACATGGTAGGTGTGTTGGCCTTGTCTTCATGAATGTTCAAAGTATTCCAATCATGAGTACTGGGAGTATTATATTTTTGGTATGGTTTTTGAATGTTTAAAAGGTTTGACAGTGTTTCACCAAGTCTATTTGATTTCTTTGAGGTTTTAACATCTTGGTAGGCATAGACCATGGGAACTTTATTTTCGTTTAGTTGGTGGTTGTGTCGGTGGAGATGTGTGGCATGGAGGTGGAGGGGGTGGTGGATTGCTTTCATATTGGTAGCTTAAAAATATGGAGATGTAAATGAGAATTGTGATCTAATTGGGGTTATAACTTGGATATATTATAATATTTATATGATGTGGGGTGGGGTGGGGTGGTCGGAAATTGTCAAAAGTAAGAAAAAGAGGATTTTTCAATATTCAAAAGTGAGCAGCCATTTTGAGTGTTTGACTCAACTATTTAATTTCAAAATGGGCAGCCATAAATATCACGCGTTAGGCAAGATAGGAGTATTTCAATATGAGAAACATCGCATGAAGTGTCCAGCAGGACTTAGTTTTATGCATAAAATTTGCACAAAAACTAATGTACTAGTCAAATTATTTGTACTTTATAAAACAGTTTAAAATATTTGAATACTAACGGTTCAAATGATATTTCTTGTGTCTCAATTTATGTGATATATATTTTTAAAATTTATATTAAACGTAAGTATAATTTTAAAATTTTAGTTTTATACTTAATGAAATGATTTTAATCGCATAAATATTTAAGATTTATTTTAGACTGTATTTCCAATCAAATGATGAAACATAAAATATGATGGATGTTAGACGTTTTAAGGACTGAGTACCATTTTATAATATGATTTCATCCTATCAATATAAAAAGACATATAAGGAAGATAGACCATAATAAATAACGGCATAAGCATTTATTTAGGGACGAATTTGAGGTAGATTACCTTCTTTACCTATAAACAAATCATTAAAAATTTGTAATATACTCCCTCCATTACAATTACTTGTTCAGTTTGATATATTGCACTCTCAAAAAATTATTGAGTAAGTGTTTCTTTTACTAATTTTCGTTCTTAATAATACTTTGAAAATCTACATTTGACTACTAGTACTCTAATTAGTTTGAAAATGATTAATTAGCAATAAAATTAAAATTAAAAAAATAACTAAATTGCTTTTAATTTGTAAAAATTGATAAGTAAAAGAGAAACATTCATTTTTAATAACAAGTAAAAAGGAAGGGAGGATTTACTAAATTTATTCAAATTCGAAGGACATCTATATGTATGTGTTCTCTTCATTTACACGCGTGTGTGAATAAATTGGAAAACCAAATACATTATACTTTGTAAAGAGAAAACAAAAACGTGTTTAGCCGAATTCGGTAAGGTTAGTGCTCTTCATGTGATGCTACTATCAAACGTTGATAATAACTTGTGTACTTTGTTAAGCTTATCTATAGCGCCGGAATTAGATATAAGGATGGCAAGCGAAGTGGGCGGTATGGTTGCGAGCCAAATCTGCTTAAATTTACAAAGATTTCGACCTATCCTGCATAATTTGATATTTTCAACCCGTATTGTTCAGTCCACCCTGCATAGACCAGCAACCCGTATGTATATTAGTCTCTGTGAACATGCTTTACATGTTATCCCCTTAATCATAACAAAAGATATTAGATAATTTAGTTAAATTTTAGCATACGCTAACTATTTGAAGTTAGAATATATTAGGAACATTAGTGCTATTTTAGCTGTGGTATCTTATTGATTCACAAACATTAGTGCTATTTTAGCTGTGGTATCCTATTGATTCAAAATTTGTGAATTGTGATAAAGCTTCGTTACAATTATTAGTAAAAGAAATAGGGTTAGTAAAATCTAAATATTTAAATATTTACATATCGTTGTATACAAAAAGAAATAGGATTAGAAACTTATTCTACTACAACTCTTCATCCTAGCATGTTGTATTTTCAGTTATATCCTGCTTTGTGAGTTATTATTAAGAGTGTAAAAATCGTTCAATATTTAAAGGATATTTTGATCAACCAACATTTATATTCATGTTTCTATACTTCCTCTGTCCCGATTTATATAACACACTTTATTTTTTTAACAGTCCATAAAAAAATGACATATTTCCTTATTTGACAACAATTTAACTTTAAACTTTACATTTTACGCTTAAGGAGATTATCTATAACCACACAAATATCTTTGACTTGTTTTAGACCACAAGAAGTCTTCCCTTATTTCTTAAACTTCGTGTTCTGTCAAACTACACTATATAAATTGAGATTAATAATATAGATAAAAGCAGGACAAAAGCCTGCTTACGTGGCATACCTCAGAAATTAGGAATTTCATTTATCTTTTTTCCTATGTATTTCTAGGTTTTCTTCCCACTTTTCGTTTGCCTTTACGTCGGTTCGGCTTATGCGTCCCTTCGGCAAGATAAAAACAAGGCAAACTTTAACTGCTGCTTTCTCTTCAAACCTACCAACTGTGCACTTTCAAACCAAAAACTCGACTTTTTCAATTATAATGGCAGCCAAGGCTTAGAAGAAATTAAAAGTGAAGAAAATTAAAGTTTACCGTCTCTGAATATCAAAGGTATAAAACTTCATGTTCTCTTAGTGTTTGTTTTCATCTTTCATGTGTATCTGTATTCAACAATGTTTAATTTGTTATTATCAATGTCTCGAATTCACCTTATATGTAATATTTTCCTCCTTAATATTTACGGCAGTTCCTGATATCCCTCTTCTATTTTTCCTTCATTACTAATGTATACGATAAAAATTGACATGACACGTGGCAAGGTTTAAGTATGGAGTTCGAGGGAGATGACAGAGTTTCGCATCGGATGCGAAGACAAGTCTGGATATCAAGGCAAGACCAGGTAGCGATCGAATCAGGTGACACTAGGTGAAGAACCGGAGGAGCCCAACGCACACTCATTCCGAATATTGTGCCACCCGTTACTCCTAGTTCATCAAGAGATCATTATTTTCATTTAATTGCATTTAATTGGAGAATGATTCTCGGGCATCAATGCCTTGTACTCATAGCTATAAAAGGAGTTCAACCTTCACGTTCGAGGGGCATCTTATTCTCATTATTCGTACTTGTACGATTTTGTTCATTATAATCATAATCATTAAGCTCTCACTACTGGCTCGAAACCGAAGAAATTAAGCGAAGGCTCGGACCAACTGACTGAGAAGATTCATCTTGATTCCTCATATTACAGGCTATCTTTCTTGTTATTTTCATTACTTATTTATTGTTAATTGCTTTCCAGTTTATATTACAAATTAATTCACGTATCCTTAAAACCACTTACAAATTCAACTATATCTTTTTGGGGGTAAATGATTAGGCAGGCACCGTGGGACTAAGGATAATTGTGGTGATTTGTTCAAACTCAAATTTCTCTTGTTCTTTTGAGATATTGTGAAAACAGGTCAGTACCAAGTACTTGTAGAATGGTTAGTGAAATCCAAGTTAAGGTTAGCAATCACGATGACAACAACAACGGTGATAATGATGCTAACAATATCAATAACAACAACAATGTTCTGCCCACTGATCCAATAATTGGCGAGCATTGGAATAACCTCTTGATTTCACCCCAGGGGTCCAGAAGATCACGTGAGAAAACACCGAACGATGATGAGGATGGCGAAATAAATCTGGCTTGAATATTTAACATGTTGAAGGAGCAACATAAGGTTATTACTCAGTTACAAAATAAGAGTCGCGGGGCAAGTACGGCAGACGAAACTCATCCCGTCTAGAATGAAGAGCGGGTTTGAGAGGAAGATCGAGTCAAATGAGATAGTACTGGTTTGGGGGCAAATGAATCATCGGAGGTCTTGAAAATGCTCCAAGTTTTGACTAAGCAAATGGATACTAACTAGAAGAAGGTTGAAACCTACAATTCACGGGTAGACCAGATTCCTAGAGCACCTCTAATCTTGAAGGAATTGGACTCAAAAAGATACATTCAGTTGGCATTCCCACCGAGCGCAGCACTAAAGTTGATTCCAAAAAGGTTCAAAATAACAGATCTCCCGAAGTACGATGGAACTACGGATCCACATGAGCACGTGATGTCATAACTTATGGGGTGAAGGGCAATGACATGCATCCGGATGAGATCGAATCGGTGTTGCTGAAGAAATTAGGTGAAACACTATCCAAATGGGCAATGATATGGTACTCTATGTTGACATAACACTCTATTAATTCATTTAAAATGCTTGTAGATGCTTTCATAAAGTCACATGTCGGAGTACAGAAGGTCCAAGCGAGGAAAGCGGACATATTAAAAATTGCTCAAAAAGATAGAGAGATGCGTGAGTTCATGACAAGGTTTCAATATGGAATAGATGTTTCTTCTCTTGATTCCGGATAAATGGGCGACGGAAGCTTTCACCAAATGATTAAATCCTAGGAGCTCTAGTGCCTATCTCAAATTAAAGGAGAAGTTGGTGGAGTTTCTGGCGGTGACATGGGCAGACGTGCATAATAGGTATGAATCTAAAATTTGGGTGGAAGATGATCAGCTCGAACTTCCTCCGGGATTAGCATAATGCAGCAAGAGTTTTGATAAATCAAATAGGGTAGCTGAGTCAGAATCGAAAGATAGGTATCAACCCTATGGGCGACCTGAAATGACGAACTTCAAATCGGATAGGGGTCACAATAATCGCAGCTTCTCATCAAACAGAGGAGATAGGAGTAATGATCGAGGGTCAACCAGTAGGGTTTTGTAATTTATGTATCGATGGAGCGTTTTCTAATAATATGATTTCAACATTGATACGGCCGGACTTGTTTCGGCTATAGAGCACATTAAGAAGACAAGATGGTTGATACCACTCCGAACAGACCCAGCTCAGAAAGATCCAACTTTGATTTGTGATTATCATGAAACTCATTGTCACTGAATGGAGAATTGTCGTCAGTTGAGGGATGAAGTGGCCCGGTTGCTGAAAATGACCATCTACACGAATTTTTGAGTGATCGAGCAAAGGGGAACTACAGAAATAGAGAAGTGAACAAGCAAGCGGATCCGGTTGAACCCTAGCATATCATAAATATGATTATCGGAGGTATGGATGTTTCGAAGGGATTCGTCATGACCGCAAAGAAGAAAAAAGTCTTAATAACTCGGGAGAAGAGTTCCAGAGATTACATACCGGAGGAAACAATATCTTTCAACGATGAAGACGCGGATGGCATCATTCAACCTCACAATGATGCACTGATAATTTCTGTCTTTATAAATAAATTTCAGATTAAGCGAATTTTAATTGATCCAGGTAGATCGACCAACATCATCCGGTGGAAGGTGGTAGAGCAATTGGGGTTGTTGGATCAAATTGTACCGGTAGCCAAGTTCTCATTGAGTTCAATATGGCAAGAGAGACTATGAAGGGCGAAATTACTATTCCAGTCAATGCAGTCGGGACAATTCGGCAAACGAAGTTCTATGTCATTGAAGGCAAAATGAGGTACAACATACTAATCGACAGGCCTTGGATACATGACATGAAGACCGTACCTTCAACATTGCACATGATGCTAAAATTCCCAACTCTGGAGGGAATTAAGACAATTCGAGGAGAGCAACCGGCAGTGAGGGAGATGTTCGCGGTAGAGGAGTCAGTACAAGCACTAAAATAAATAAAGGATGTGAATAAAGGCAAAGAAGTTAAATAGCAATCACAGGATTCGGGCCCTCGAGTCCGAAGAAAGAAGAGGGAGAAAAGATGAATTACGAGGAAGAAGAGGATTATTATCGCGTACCAAGGTCATTTGTGCTACCGGATGATTCAGATGCCACGAAGTCAACTATAGAAGAACCAGAGCAGGTCATCTTGTTCATGCATCTGTCGGATAGAAAGGTATAACTAGGCACCAGGTTATCCCCGAAGCTAAGGCTTAAATTAATTGAATTTTTTAATTGCTTTGATTGGTCTCACTTAGACATGACAGGTATTCGCCTGGAGATTATGACTCACAAGTTGAGTTTGGACTCAAGCTTCCCGCCAGTAAAGCAAAAAAGGAGTTCAATGGCTGATTACAAGCATAGGTTTGTCAAAGAGGATGTAACAAAGCTTTTAAATATAGGTTCCATCTGGGAGGTAGAATGTTCGGATTGGTTAGCATACTTAATTATCGTATCTAAAAAGGGCAATAAATTAAGAATGTGCATAGATTATAAAGATTTAAATAAAGCATGCCCAAAAGATTCTTTTTTTACCGCATATCGATTGAATGATTGATGCTACGGTGGGGCATGAGATCCTGAGTTTTCTTGATGCTTACTCCGGATACAACCAAATCAAGATGAATCCGGATGATCAAGAGAAAACATATTTTATAACTAGATACGAGACTTACTGCTATAATTAATGTCATTTGGTTTAAAAATTTCCAGAGCAATATATCAACGCCTAGTTAATCGCATGTTCGAGAACCAAATAGGTAACACAATGGAGGTTTACATTGATGATATGTTAGTTAAGTCCCTAGAAATAGAGGACTATTTAAAGCATTTGCATAAAACATTTGATATACTCCGAAAGTACAACATAAAGTTGAACCTGGAGAAATGCACTTTTGAAGTTGGATCAGACAAGTTTTTAGGTTTCTTGGTCTCGAACTGAGGGATAAAGATCAATCCGGATAAGATCAGAGCTATTGAAGAAATTTTGGAGGTACTTGAAGATGTGAAGGCAGTGTAGAGACTCACCGGAAGGTTGGCCGCTCTGAGTAGATTTATCTCTCGGTCTTTGGAGAAAAGTCATAAGTTTTTCTCTTTGTTAAAAAAGAAGAATGACTTCGAGTTGACTACGTAGTGTCAAATATCTTTGAGGGATTTGAAGAAATATTTGTCTAGTCCACCACTATTGCATAAACCAAAGGCAGATGAGCAGTTGTTCATGTATCTAACAGTGTCCGAAGTAGTTGTAAGTGTTGTCTTGGTTCGAGAAGAGAAAGGTACACAATTTCCTATTTACTATGTAAGTAGAACGTTAGCTAGTGTGGAGACCAGATATCCTCACTTAGAGAAATTGGCATTAGCTTTGATAACGGCTGCTAGAAAATTGAGACCATACTTTCAATTTCATCCCATTTGTGTAGTAACAACTTATCCGCTAAATAATGTAATTTATAAATCAGAATTGTCTGGTAGGTTAGCCAAGTGGGCAATAGAAATTAGTGGATATGACATAGAGTATAAACCAAGAACGGCTATAAAGTCTTGTGTTTTAGCGGACTTCGTAGCAGACTTTACACCTGGAACAATTTCTGAGGTGGAAAGAGAACTTATACTTACCTCGGGAGCAACTTTGGGGATCTGGACCTTGTATACGGACGAAGATTTGAAAGTAAAAGGGTCCATATTAGGGGTGGTATTCAAAACACCTGTGGGGGACGTTATTCGGCAGTTGATAAGAACTGTGAAATTGACTAACAATAAAGTCGAGTATGAGGGTATGATTGTAGGTCTAGAATCCAGTGTTTATAACTAAGTGAATGACGTGTTTGAGGTGAAAGAAGAGAGAGTGCAAAAATACTTGGAGAAAATTCAAGTATTGTTGCATCGGTTCAAAGAATGGATCGTGGAGCAAGTGTCACGAGAACAAAAACAATTAGGCGAGATACATTGGCTAATTTGGGGTCTTCCATGGAAGCTGGGGAGTTTAACTCTGGTCCCCTAGCACATAGCACAGTTGTTAAACTTTGAAATTGATGGTGGTCACGCCGAAGTGAATACCACAAGATTAACTTGGGTCTGGCGGAATAAGTATATTGATTACCTATGGGATGGAAAGTTTCCCACTAATCCGAATGAGTCAAGGGCTCATCGTACAAAAGAAGCTAGGTTTTGCATGGTCGATGGGCAGTTGTACCGAAGGTCCTTTTATTGTCCTTTAGCATGGTGCTTAGGACCGGCGAAACTGATTATGTAATGCACGAGGTTCACGAGAGAACTTGTGGTAATCACTCAGGAGCAGAATTGTTGGTTCGAAAACTGAGCAGGGTTGGGAATTGTTGGACTTAGATAGAAGAAGACATAAAGAACTTTGTCCGGAAGTATGATGAATATTAAAGGCACGCATCAATGATTCACCAACCGGTGGAATTAATGCATCTGGTGTTGTCTCCGTGGCCATTCATGAAATGGGGGATTGATATTGTCGAACCAATACCATTGGCACCCGGAAAGATATGTTTCATTTTGTTTATGACGGATTATTTTACTAAGTGGGTTGAAGCAAAGTCCTTCAAGAAGGTTAGAGAAAAAAATGCCATCGATTTCATTTGGGATCATATCATTTGCCAGTTCGGCATACCAACAGAGATTACTTGCGACAATGGTCGTCAGTTCATTAGGAAGAAGGTGAATGATTTTCTTGAAGGATTGAAAATCAAGAAGATAGTGTCGACTCCGTATCACCTAAGTGAAAATGGGCAATCGGAGTCAACAAATAAACCCATCATTCAAAACTTAAGGAAAAGGCTAAAAGAATCAAAAGGCAAGTGGAGAGAAATTCTGCCGGATGTGTTATGGGCATACAGAACGACACCAAAATCTAGCACCGGGGAGACACCATTCTCTTGGTTTATGGTGCAGAAGCACTAATTCCGGTAAAAGTGGGAGAACCGAGTTTAAGGTTCAGCCTCGCAACCGAGGAGTCGAACAACAAAGTTATGGCAGTCAAGCTAGACTTAACGGATGAACACTGTGAGTTAGCATTGTTATGGCTAGTGGCTCAAAAGCAAAGGATGGAAAGATATTACAATCGGCAGACTAATCTTAGGCACTTTCAAGTCGCGAACCTCTGATGGAGTCATGGGCCTCAGCCAATTCTTCACCGCTTCAATCTTCTGAGTGTCAACTCTTATACCTTCGTCTGACACTATATGACCAAGAAAAGCCACTGAATTCAACCAAAACTCACACTTGGAGAACTTAGCATACAACTTATGATCCCGGAGTGTCTGTAGTACTACCCGCAAATGCTCCACATGCTCCGCCTCCGAGTGAGAGTAAACCTGAATATCATCTATAAATACTATCACAAATACATCCAGATATGGGCGAAACAAGTTGTTCATTAGATCCATAAATGTTGTCGGCGCATTTGTGAGCCCGAATGACATTACTAAGAACTCAAAGTGTCCATACCTTGTTCTGAAAGCCGTTTTCGGAATGTCCTTCACTTTGACCCTTAGCTGATGGTACCCCGACCATAGGTCGATCTTTGAGAAACATTTTGCACCTTGTAAATGGTCAAACAAATCATCAATTCTGGGAAGAGGGTATTTGTTCTTGATAGTGACTTCGTTCAGCTGCCGATAGTCAATACACATCTGTAACGAGTCATATTTCTTTCGTACAAACAATACTGGCGCACCCCAAGGAGATATGTTGGGCTTAATAAAGCATTTCTCAAGCAAATCTTTTAATTGCTCTTTTAATTCTTTCAATTCAGCTGGAGCCATTCTATAACAAAGAATAGATATCGGTGAGTGTCTGGCAACACGTCTATACCGAACTCAATCTCCCTCTCGGGAGAAAGGCCTAGAAGTTCGTCTGGAAATACATCAAGAAACTTATTAACCACCGGAATTAATTGAGAAGTAGGTGGTTCGGCATCGATATCTCTAGCCCGAACCAAATGGTATATACAACCTTTGGAGATCATCTTCCTTGCCTTAAGATATGAAATAAACCTACCTTTTGGCGTCGCAGTATTACCCTTCCATTCAAGGACTGGCTCGCCTGGAAACTGAAATATAACAATCTTTGTTCGACAATCAACATTAGCGCAGCACGATGCCAGCCAATCAATGCCCATAATAATGTCAAAATCAATCATTTCTAATTCTATCAAATCTGCTAAGGTCTGATGGCTACAAACTAATACTACACAATTCTGATAGACCCGTCTAGCAACTACCGACTCACCAACTGGTGTAGATACCACAAATGGATCTCTTATCAACTCAGGCTCCATACCAAATTTATAGGCAATGAAAGGGGTGACATATGATAGATTTGAGCCTGGATCTAACAAGGCATATACATTATATGAAAAGACTGATAATATACCTGTAATAACATCATGTGAGGACTCCTGATCATGTCAACCCATCAATGCATAAATGCGGTTCTGGCCAGCACCGAAGTTAGTTGCTCCACCACTACCTCTGCCTCGACTGGATGATATCTGATGACTTTGCCCTGACGGGCGTACTGAATGTGATAAAGCTGCTGCAGATCCGACCGGCTGGGCCCTAACACCCCGCCTCTTGTTGGGCATTCTCGCATAATATAACCAGGACACCGTAAGAATAACACTCATATGATCCTTGTTGACACGATCCCGGATGGACCTTACCACACAGATCGCATCGAGCCAACGGCGGTCTCATCTGACTAGAATCCCCTCTATAATAAGATCCTGATGCTCGTGAACTCTGACCTGGTCCAGATTGAACAAAACCGATCAACCCTCCACCTCGAAAATAGTAATGATGCTCTAGCTGCCGGGTAGAATGGGCTTCTATAAAGCCGCGACCTAGGCCCTCCTCTGAACTCTCCTACGTCACATACGGATCGAGCCCTCTTATGCTGGCCCCTATCACGCTCTCGATCTACCCGTTGTTGTCTCTTACGATCCTCCAGATTCTGTGCATATGCCTGAATGCGAGCAATATCCATATTCAGATTCAGAGAAGCCGTAGTACACTCATTGACCAAGTACGGCCCTAAGCAAGTAACAAACATATGTACCCGGTCACTCATCTTAGCTATAAATGTAGGAGCATATCTGGCCAATGAATTAAACTGCAAGCTATATTCTCGAACACTCATATTGCCCTGCTTAAGACGTAGAAATCTATCCTGCCTGACCCGTCGAAGCTCGACCGACAGAAAATGATGTAAGAAGGCCTCTGAAAACTCTTTACATCCTGCTGGTGGAGCACGAGGTCCCATAGAATGCTCTCATACGAAGGAGTCGCACCGTGGGTCTCACTCTGGCCCTCGCTAGCGGGTAGAACTCAGCTGGTACCTTCGCCCGTAGCCGTATTCAACGCCCTTATACTCTGGAACTTCTTCCTTATTGTAGGCACTGTTGGAATCATAAACAGGAGACGGATTAGAAGTGGAATACTTATAACTCAGCTCTACTGCACGATCTAGAACAAGAAGGGAAAGTAACTATCCTAAATGCCTGGTAGCCTTCTATCTATAAGTGTGGTGCACAACACACCCATAAACAAGACTATACTATACATGGCTTGTAGACTCCCTAGGATAGACCTACTCTGATACCAAGTTTGTCACGACCCAAATCGGAGGGTAATGACGGGCACCCGGACTTTACTTATCAGGTACCACTAACCATATATGTAACATCTAACCATAATTAATCATTGGCCCAGAAGGCCGTCACAAAGTATCATGCAGACACTTGGGAATGATAAACTGGAAAGAAGCTATGCAAAATCTTACAAACATAAGAACTCAACCCATGCATATATACATACTAAGCCGACAAGGCCATACGTGACTACTATACACAAGACACTATCTACAGGCCTCTAAAAAGTATGCCATATAATAAGGTCAGCACAGGACCCCACTATACCCATATGTACATGTAAAAATACTGCACCAACATTAGATTACCACTCCGAAACAAGGGGAGTGCTCCAATATCCGCTGAGTTAGCAACCTACTAGTGTGGATCGTTGCCTTGCCTACGTGAGCCTGCGGGCATGAAACGCAGCGTCCCCCGACAAAAGGGATGTCAGTACAACTGATGTACCGAGTATGTCAGGCATTAGCATAACAGAGACATAAAAGTAAACTGAGACAAGAAACAACCAACCATTAGTGAATGGCTCTAAGGGCCATAATATGCATAAGTATCATGTCTGTACCAACTGCAGGTGATGTGCGTATATAACGCCTTCCCTTTTTCCATACCTCATACATATATATAATGCATACATATAGTTGAGTATATAACTCATTTGAGGTCAAGGTATGTACAGGAATATAATGCATGAATGATATGATAATAAGACACTATAAGTTTGTCGGAGTGGTGTACTGTCGCTTCACCTCCGATTTAACATTATGAATACTAACATTTTTTCCATATACCTCAATAAGGATTTAGGAACATCTTTAGACATGCTTTGACAACAGGAATGAATAACATGAACATTCTTAACTACTAAGAATATAATCATTTATGGGACACTATTACGTTTACGTTTCGTACTTAGAACATGCCAAAAGAAGAAATGATTTGTCTTAGCATACCTTTAATTATCGTCCCTTCGAACATTTACCATGAATCAATCACCCCCTTAAAATATTAATCTTAAACAATATGGAACCAGTCCGCTCATCCCCGAGCTCTTCAAGGAACAAGTGACTACCTAAAAACTAGAGCAACGTTGATGCCTACTACTCTCGTTGATGACACAATTCTCTTAGGAAAGGAATATTAATTTAAGAAGAGACATTTTTTTACATGAAATGGTGTTGTACGTTTGTTACCCATAAAGTAGCAATCCCTAGTAATAAAAGTTATTGCAAAGTGTTGTTGATTTCCACTAACTATTCTCACAATGAAAAATCGTTAAAATGGCAACTTAAATGTAATTACATGAGTAGACATGTGTCCCTCCCTACCTTAATTACTAAGCACTTGGATTCATTAGCAAACTTTTTATAAGTGGACATGGGAGTTCCACGTTTCAGCCACATGCATCAAACATTGGTATTTATCCAATGTTATATATAATGGTGATCATTCCTTTGTGGGACCCATGTGGACCTATTGTCTCCCAAGCATTATCTAAATATTTTACTAATTCTTTTGCTCCCACTACATCATAGTATTTAACTAATTATCCCGCGTAATTAATTTCTTGAACTCAATTACTTTTAAAAAATAATCATTTTTGACACACTTTTTAAGTCCTAAATTATTTCGGTACCACATGCTTTAATATTCTAAGCTCTTTATTTGCATACGTCTAGATGTTCAACCCAGTGCCCGAAGGCACGGGGTGTTACATCTTTACATCACCGAGTACACATAACATAAATTATACAAAAAGATGTATGCATGAAATGCAATGCAAATGATATGTTTGTAATGCAATGGCCATATGTATCCGGTATACACACGCTCCTACATTAGGTGTCACGTGAGTCATGAGGTCCATATACCCATCCTAAATTTCTCATCGAATTCCAGCTCTGTGGCTGGAGCATCATCATCAATCATCACTCTCTTACCATGTACCATATCCATCAACCGGCGTACCAGCCCTTTTCAGTATCTCAACAGTTAAATGCCAATAATAATAGTATGAATGAATGATATGGATATGTGTACATCATGCAAAAGCATAACCAATACAACTAGCATTATCAAATTCTTTCCAAATATTTAAATGAGATGTAGAGTGATGAATGCATGACAAGTCAAATAATAATAAGCTATGAAACATGGTTGTCTGCCCGAATAAGCATCAATCATATCAATCTAAGTGGATTTATGCACCACGTTCATGGCCCGAAGGCCAAACACATAATTTTTGTCATGTACAACATACTAAGTCATTTATTTACCCTTTAAGTACACCGGTACCCATACAAGTGCTCATCACCTCACTAGTACGGGACCTCCAATTCCCCATTACTCCCCTTAATTAAGCAATTACCAACACATACACTATATTAAGGTCTAGATAAGTCTCAGTTTGCCTATTTTCGGAGCCGAAGAGTCACGCGACCACCTTCCCCTTTCTCTAAGTCTCCTGACATGCAGAATCTTTTCAATTACGTTATCTAGATGATATTATGAGTTTAACGGTACCTATATTGATACACAAAACTAGAATTCCCAAGCTAAATTAAAAGGGAACCCCGGATCCACAAGGGTAAAATGGAGAATTAAAGTAACATCACCTTACGCATCACTCATACAATTCATATCCTAATTATTATCATAATCTAAGCCCAATTGTATCATCAACTGCAAGATTAGGCAAAAATCTCCAATTTCCAAACCCTAGATTTTTCTCCCCCAATTTCAAAAGGGTTTCTAATACCAAATTATCCATATAAAATAAATATCCTCTTCTTACATGAATCAATACTAGTTTACAGTATTATAATCAACTAATCGATAATCAATCCTTAAATCAAGATTCTTACTCTCTTATTCTTAACATGACACCATATCCTCATCTTCCCCAAGTAGAGATTACACTAGGTATAGAAGGCATAAAAGATGATTAATAATTAAAGGAATTAGATTATACCTCCAATGAAGAACAATGTTGCAACACTCAAGAATTACCCTCTTAGCCAAGCTCTAGTTAGTCCCAAGAGAATGATTTTGGGGAAATGAAATCATTTTAGGGCATTAAACACTCTGATCTGAAACAATGATTCTGCTTCGGCAGAATCTACTTCACTAAAACGGATGCGCAATGGCAGAAAACAAGTCGCCGATACGAGGTCACTTAACATTCCAGATGTGTGTTGGAGAGGGACCTACTTCGTAGAGGCTCCATCGTCTCTGCTAGAAATTATCCACAGAAGTATAGACTTCATAATAGCACAGGACCTGCATCTGCAGGCCAACCGCCGCTAGAGACGGACACGCAGAAACTAGTAACATCTAAACTTAGCTAATTCTCCACCAACCATCTCAAACACTCCCGGGACACCCGGATACAAACCAAACATGTATTTCTATTATAAAACACATTCAGACCTGCTCGCGCACTCGAAATTCTCGAAAAAAGTCTCTGAGGTTCGGGCTTGACCAAAGTCAACCCTTAAGTTCTAGGTTAACCATTTCACAACCAATCACCCAAAACGCACCCGATTATCTCGGGAACCGAACCAAATGCTCGATAAAGTCATTAACGTTGTTCTCGGTCTAATGGAACTGACGAAACTATAAAAACGTGTTTACCCAAAAGTCAACTATGAGTCAAACCGTATTATTTTCTTAACTTAAAAATTTTCAAACTTCTCAAAAAGGATCCGAAACCTACCCGATTTCCTCAGGAACCGTGCTACTCATTCCTGCAAGTCATAAATACCAAAATAAAGTTACGAAAAGGGTATTCTTGAGAAAACAAATCCAAAAATTCAAAATGACCAAACGGGTCATTACAAAGGATAAGCTAATTTTCCTGTTGTACTCCAACCCGATTACATTGAGTACGCAGGAAAATCACTTATTGTCCACATCAATGCAACTTTCATTTGAAAATTAATCTTACTTGAAACTAAGCTTGTCCAATGGGCCTGGTCGGCCAGGACCGATACCCGCCTAGCCCCGTCCTGATCCCCCAAAATAAATAAAAAAATTGTCGGGGTCGGGGTTCGAACTCGGGACGGGGCCTAGGTTCATCCCACCTATCCCGATCCTGACCCGCCCCATCCTAACCCTATCCCATCTCGATCCCGTCCCCATCCCGACCCGTCCCCCTCCCCCTTTACAAAAATAGTTGTTGCAATAATGGCCAAATTTCAATTTTGGCCGTTGTTCAATGGCTATAACATCCATTTCCCCCCCCCCCCCCCCACACGCACACACACACCATAAACCCCTCTACCCCCCTTAATATTTATTTTTAAGCCCTAAGTTAATATATTTACACTTTAACCTTATTTCTCAAATATAAATAACTCATTTTTCTCTTCATTTTTCTCACAAATCTTCCTACCATCTCTCTAATCTCTCAATTTATCTCTCTACAATTCTACAAATCTTCCTACTATTAAATATTATATCAAAGTTAAAACATTAGGAGTAAAGTTGGCAACTAGCTTGATGATCATCCATCGAGCAAAGTTTCAATTTTCAACTTCGATTACACGTCGACGTTTGGTACCTTCGTTCCTTCTTTAAATTATTATTGTTACTTGGTTTTAATTATCGCACTTAATTTCATTTACTTTAATTATTTATTTGCATAATTATAAAGGAATCATTGAAACGTATGATTAGGGCTAAGGGTAAGGGTGCTTCTTCTAGTAGGGGTAACAAGAGTAAGGGTACTTCTTCTAGTAATCCTATTCCTAGTCCCAATAATTTGATTGATTTCAGTCATATTGATTAAACTATTTTTTTAATGATATACCATTAGATGATGAAGTAGATGAATCAGACTTTAATTTAGACGATAATATAGATGACATACCCACTAGTGCACCTCAACCTCAGGCTCAGTCTAAGTCTCAGACTGAAACTGCAACTTCAATGCCTCATATTCCCCCTAGTATGAATCGAGGCGCCACAAAACGAAAATTAAAATCAGATGCATGGCATTTTTTTTATAGAGACCAAGAGAATCAACTAGCTAGATGTAAAATTTGTAAAAATGTTTATAAATTTAAAATCGGAAAAGGTCAAGGTGGGACAGGAGGTTTACTAAGACATGTACAAGGCAAGCACATAGCTAGGTGGAATCAATACCTGGCTAAAAAATCGGATGTGCCAATGCCATCTGAGTCGGGACAAGGTTCTCATAGTGTTCCCGACCTAGTACATGGTCAAATTAACCCGACTACGAGGGGAATTTTTGGTCCTAAATATGATAAAAACAAAGATATGGAAAATATGGCAAAATTAATAGCGGTGGAGGGTTTGCCTTTTTCATTTCCTTCATCTCCTGGTTTTATTCATTACATACGAAAACATATAATCTTGTTTTTAATGGTTTTCCTAGATCAACCGTTAGAAGGGATGTTTTTAAATTTGCAAGTGAATATCAACGGTATTTACGTTATGCACTTATCATTTTAATGGCAAAGTGGCTATCACTTTTGGCATAGGCCGTAGTACTAATGGTAATGATTATTTAACGATAACATGTCATTGGATAGATCAAATTTGGTTTATGCAAAAACGTATTTTAGCATATAGATATATAGATGATAGGCACACAGGAAGTTTTATTGCAGATAATATTAATGAAATTTGTGATTACTATGGAATAAATGATAAAATTATGACTATTACATTAGATAATACTTCTTCTAATGATTATGATATAAGACTTTTAAAACTTAGATTAACTCCATCTTTTCCTGATCATTTTCATATAAGATGTGCGTGTCATATTTATAACTTAGTTGTAAATGATGGCCTAAAACTTTTTGAAAGCATTCTTGATAAAATACAATTTGCCATAAACTTTATTTTTAAAGGTAAAAAAATATAAAGATGCAAAGAGTATAAAAAATATGTCATGATTGTGGATTATCATATAGAAAGATTCCAGAAGAAATTTCGACTATGTGGAATTCTCTGTATGAGCAACTACTTGTTTCTTACGATTATAGACAAAAGCCCATAATAAAAATCCAAGGGATATGCTTGTAGATAATGATTGGGATAAAATTTTAGAACTTAATGTATTTTTAAAGAAATTTTATCAAGCTACTAAAGAATTTTCCAGTATTTATTATCCTACTATTTCAAATATGTTATTTTATATAGCTCTAATATTTTTGTTACTTAATGAATATATGCAAAAACCAACTTATAAGGCATCTATTGAAAAAATATTTAAAAAATTAAAAAAAATACTGTTTTCCTATCCCCACTATTTATGTTGTTGGTGTTGTATTAAATCCAACTATTAAAGTAGACGGTTGTACAACACTTATAGAAATGATTTATGATTGTGTAGAAGTACTTCCAACAGACCCAAGAACCAACTAACACACCAACTAAAGAAGCAGTTACGTCTAGCATACACACCGAATGCAAAAACATATATACGTATTACCAACAACAAAGTGCAAATAATCAACCGGCTTCTGTACCATCTTCTACTACTTCGCTGCAACCTTATAAAAACCATGCGGTTTCTGCTGCTAGTATTCAAGGCCTTAGAAATAAAATGTGTAGTGGTTCAACTTCTTCACAAGTTAGCGAATTTGACGTTTATGTTTTGCAGGGTTTTGTACCGTACGAATTAATTGTCAATGATGAAGGACAAGAAGACTTGCTGAAATACTAGAGGGAGAATGAGAAGACATTTCCGACGCTAACAAAGATGGCTCGAGATGTGTTAAACATTCAAGCGTCATCAGCAGCGTCTGAAAGTGCATTTTCCGCGGGAAGATTTCAAATTGGAGAGCACAGGCATTCATTGGCGGGAGACACATTGGAGATTGCAGTTCTATTCAGAGATTGGATTCGTGCGGAGCGTAGAAGTTGCGGCCAACCGGAGACCAACGAAGAAGAAGACTACAAACTACAACGAAATCTTGTCCCAGGGAGCAGGAAGCGACGTAGAAGAATTTGACAAACAAATTCCAATTCCAACAGAAGATCCTCAAGACATTGTGAGGAAATTCGAAAGAGTGTGGTTGAATATGTAATTTTTTTAATTGCAATTTTTCTATGTCATTTGCAACTTTTGAACAACACTACAGAGTTGCAATTTTAAAATTGTATTACAAAAAAGAATCATATTTCTATTAAATAATATAAGAGGCACAAAACAGCCTTGGAATATTTATATTACACTATCTTGTTCAATTATTGAAGTGTTTATATATATTATTTTTTAAAATTAAGTGGGAAAAAAATCGAGTCCCGACCAGACCCGCCCAACCCGACCCCGTTCCGGCGGGATGTGGGATGGGACGGGACGGGACCTCCCACCGTCCCGCCTATCCCAGCCCGCCGGAACCTGAGTCCCGGCCCTCCACCGTCCCGCCGGGTTCCAGCCCGCCCCGCCCGGTTGGACACCCTTACTTGAAACATCATATGGTTGGACTCCCTCCGCTCGTCAATGAGGGATTGCAAGAAGACATCAATTTTCTGTTTTGGGTTTTTTTGGACCAGGAATAATCACAGATAAAAACATGTATTCATCCTTTATGCACATCCAAGGTGGAAAATTATATGGCGTAACTATCACATACCAAGAAGAATATTGATGGCCTTATTTACCAAACGGTTGAAATCCATCAGTGGACAAACCCAATCTAACATTTCTTAATTCGGATGCAAAACATGGATATGTCGGATCAAACTGCTTCCAAGCAGGAGAGTCTGAAGGATGACTCATGACACCATCCCTTTCATGCTCTGAATTCCATCTCATATGCTTTGTTGTAGCATTATATGCATACAACCTTTGTATGCGCGAAGTTAAAGGAAAATAAGAAATATTAGTTTTCTTCTTGCAACGTTGATGTTTTAATCTCTTAAATTGAGGGTGAGAACAAAACTTGCAATTGACAAGTTCACTGTCATCACGCCAATATATCATACAACCATTTTTGCAACAGTCAATCTTGTCTACCGGCAAGCCCAATCCTTGCATTAGCTTTTGGGTACTATAAAAGCTATTTGACATTATGGTATCGTTTGGCATCAATTCTGATAGAAGTTGACATAACTCATCATACAACCTTTCAGAAGAATTATGTTCTGCCTTTAGATTCAACATACGAGCAACGACAGACAATTGTGAACGTCCATGTGGGTTTCCCGCCCAAATTTCTCGTTTGCTTTGAGCAGATCATAAAGATGTTGTGTTGTTGGATTTGGGTACTCTTCCAAGTTACCATCATAAGAAGGCCCAGCAACATCAAAAACCATAGACTTTCACAGTTTCACCCAAAGCTTCTTCTTGATGATCATATAGCACACTTGAATATGGAATATAACTTTCTCCATGGTGATATCAACGATAATAATTCGGTACAAAGCCGTAAGTCCCAAATTGTGTGACATGATTGTAAACTCATCTAAAATATTTTTATTCCGACACTTACGATGATTACAAGGACATCTTAACTTTTCACCATCCATGCATTGTGGAGGTCTTTTAACAAATGCAATAAAGTTCTCAACCCCGTCAATAAATCTATGATTTATGAATCCATCTTTCAATATTCTAGCATACAATCATTCGCGATCATAATTATTCATATTGTGCGCTCGGACACAGAGAATGAAATGTGCTAGAACTTATATGATGACACGTTGTTTCCATATGACACTAAAACCTAGACAGTACCAGAATCTAACAAATTCAAAGTCATTAGACAGTTAGTTCTTCACCAAAAGTTACAGTTAGTGTTATATAGTTTACATCTTTCAAATATTGGTCATGTATTTGCACCAAAACACATATGCCAAGCGTGCATTCAGTTTATAGAGACCAACAGGAAAGGAAAATAATTTGAGAAGATCCAAAAATAATTAAAAAAAGTCACAAGTTTCCTATTTAAATGAAAGCACTTTCATAATGTCTTAGCATGCAATAAAAGTTTTAGCCAAAGCACAAATTCAATGCCAATATTGAAATAGAGATTACAATTCACTAGATAAATAAGAAAAATACTTGAACTTGCATACGTTCTTATTTTATCCTTCCACTAGGAAGATGCTTGACTTTTGCTCAAATTTGAAGAACCTGATCCAAAAAAAAAACATAAGCCTAGTGAAGGTTGCCAGTGAATTTTCCTCCATCATAACACAAGAATACAATTTAATACAAGGATCAAAAATCACTTTAAAGCCAAGACACACACACACATATATATATATATAGTCGTAAGACCATGTATAGGGGTTGACGCGTGCCCAGTGCCGGAAGGTTAAGGAAGTTGGTGACCTGATGACAGGGAAGCCGGTGAACAGCAGCTAGAGCCGTCCCTCGGACCGGAAGGTTAAGGAAGTTGTTGACCTGATGACAGGGAAGCCGGTGAACGGCAGCTAGAGCCGTCCCTCGGGAGGTCGAGGCGGCGCCGCCGCACAGGCCCCCGGCCGGCAGGGCCTCCGCCCCAGAATTTTTATTTTTCTTTTATTGGTTTCAAATATTAAGATAAATGTCTCCAATCTTATCAGTGAAAGTTGTAGCCTAGCAGTTGAGGGCTCCTTTCACAAGACCTTCCCTAGTGAGAGGTCGTGTGTTCGAATCCAATGAGCAGAGAAAGGCGCATTTTGTTTTTGTTGCAAATTGTTTAAAAAGGGCCCTCAACCAAGTTAATTTTTCATGTGAATAAAAAATGGTCTCTTTTTGTTTCTCACACCGGGACGGCTGTGACGGCAGCCGTAACTATAACGGTCCTAATGTTCTTGTGAATTATGGCCAATACCAGATATATAAGCAGTGATTTCAAATCCAGAAGTTAATCGTACTCTGGCAATGCAATATATATATATATATATATATCATCCAAAGAAATCAATAAGGAGTTGTTAGAATATAACAACTCCAATAGTTAATATGAAAATTCAATAAGTCATGGTTACCATAAAGATTAATATAAAAATTCAAGCAACTGTTAGCAAAAGGAGTTGTTAGAAAATAAACAAGTACTATAGAATAATAGCAAGTGTGATAATTCTCTCTTTATTTTTCATCAAGGTAACAACATCGCTTATTTATTGTTATATGTGGATGACATTGTGCTTACTGCCTCATCTGATTTGTTGAAATGAGATAATTACATTGCTTAAAATCGAATTTGCCATGACCGACTTGGGAAAGCTGAGTTATTTTTTGGGGATTTCAATGACTTAGATCTGCAGACTCTATGTTTCAATGTCAGTGTAAGTATGCAGAGGAGATAGTACACAGGGCTAAAATGGCAAACTGCAAGATTATGTCCACTCCAGTTGACACTAAATCAAAGCTTAGTGTTGTTGATTGTAATCCGGTGTCCGATCCCACACTTTGCAGGAGTCTTGCGGGTGCACTACAGTATCTCACCTTCACCAGGCCTGATATTTCTTATGATGTTCAGTAGGTGTGTCTGTTTATGCATGCCCCCAAGGAGCCTCATTTTACTGTCCTTAAGCGTATCATCTGATACATTAAGGGCACACTTGATCATGGATTACATATATACCCCTATGCACCTATCAGGTTACTATCATATACGGATGCAGATTGGGCAAGTTGTCCAGACACGCGACGCTCCAGCTCCGGCAATTGTGTATTCTTAGGGGATAATCTAGTTTCATGATCTGCCAAGAGACAGACCACACTATCCCGTTAGATTGCATAAGCAGAGTACAGAGGTGTTGCCAATGTTATTGCTGAGATCTGTTGGCTTCGAAATCTACTTTTAAAGCTTCAGTGTCCTTTGCGTAAGGCGTCTATAGTCTATTGTGATAACATATCTGCTGTTTATTTATCTCACAATCCGGTTCAGTATCAGCGAACCAAACACATTAAGATGGATATACACTTTGTTCGTGGGAAGGTTGCTATCGACATGTCAAGGTATTGCATGTGCCCTCTTCATATCAGTATGTGGATATATCCACTAAAGGACTACCTAGACAGTTATTCCTCGACTTCAGATCCAGTCTAAGTGTCTGGCCTCCTCCCACTCCGACTGAGGGGGTGTATTAATGAATATTAGTAGAATATTCACCATATGTTTTGTAATTATTAGTGGTGTATAATTATGGTAATTATAGGATCCCTTTTGTATAAGAAATCCACATTGTACACACTATATATATATTGTATTAATGAGAAAGGCTCCCCAGGGGAGATTAGCGGTGTCCAAGGTAAGCTAGGTGCTTGCCAAATTTTACCTGTACATCATCTACATGATTAACCTCCAGGTGTGTTTGCTTGGTTTCCTTGCAAAAAGGAAATGTGCAAGTAGTGTGCAAAGTGTTCTTGTGTAATGGAAAGAAAGTGCAGAGAAGAAAAAATATACCATCATCAAATAATGTGGTGCAGCAGATATGGTTGCTTCTCCATTAATCAGAGGTCTCGAGTTCGAACCCGCTTCCCCCTAATAGACCCTACGCAAAGTGAATCCGAATATAATCTGTCTCAAAGACGAATACCGGACACCGTGAAAAACTTTTAAAAAAAGAGAGAAGAAGAAAATGCTAGTCTTACTAATCTTCCGGTAAAAATGAAAACAAAAGTGTAAAGAGTGTAAAGAGAGTGTTAAACAGAGAAATATACCTGTGATATACACCCAATATACAGCAGTGTATATCACAGGAAAAGCGGATGGGGCAGCCCAAGAGTGGCCTCGCAGCCCCGCAAGAGTGGGCCTCGGTGAGCGACCCGGCGGTGGCCTCAACAAAGCCCAAAGGTGGGCCTCGGCGGCGGCTCGGCGAAGGCCTACAAGGCCCATCTCGGGTGGATAAGAAAGATACAAAGGTGTATATATGGTATATATATTTTTAGTATATTGTAGTATAAAGGTTACCTTAATTAGTGTTATACACTTACCATAATTGTATAGTTAGAATTATGGTAGAATAAGGGTTTAGAAATAGAATAGGAATAGGATTCTCCTATTATGGAAATATATAACTTGTATATATAGCCTTTCAATTAATGAAAATAATCAAGGGGATTATTTCTTTCATGGTATCAAGAGACTGGGTCTAAACAAAAGTTTTTTCTCTCAAACTTTTGCCTCCCTTTGGCCGAGACCCCCCCCCCCCCTCCTCGGGTTTCTCTTCCAAATTCGTCTTCCGCTCTCAAAAACACCTCTCTTAAATTTCCCTTTCTTCTTTGTTCTTTCAATATGTCTAAGAACAATTTTCACCCTACCCTCACGGTTTCCAATATCAAGCTAAGTGTCCCTATTGTCCTTGAGATGGAAAACGTCCAATATGCAACGTGGGCGGAGTTGTTTAAAATTCACGCTATATCTTATCAAGTTCTCCATCACATCATTCCTCCCGCTAGACTCCTTCCTGCGGAGGATCCGGAGTTATGGATTACACTTGATGCTACCGTTCTTCGGTGGATATACGCCACTATTTTGGTGGACCTTCTATATATGATTATTGAGCCAGATACTACGGCTATGGCTGCATGGAATAGATTGCGTGACATATTCCAAGACAACCAACATTCCCGTGTCATCACACTCGAGAAGGAATTCTCTCTCGTTCGAATGGACGAATTTCCGAACGTTTCTGCATATTGCAAGAAACTAAAGGAGTTGGCGGATAAACTCTGTAATGTTGGCACACCAGTAACAAATAATCGTCTAGTCCTACAGTTGGTTGCCGGTCTTTCGGAGGCCTATAATGGTGTCGGAACTCTCCTTCGCCAAAGCAACCCTCTTCCCGACTTCCATCAAGCCCGCTCCATGCTGACGTTGGAAGAAGCCGGCATGGCTAAAAAGGCGGCTACCGGAGCAAGTCCAGTTGTCATGGTGGCGTCCTCTCCTAGTCCTTCGGGTTTTGGTAATAATTCGGGCCAAAACCATAATAATGGTGGCGGCAAGAATAATCGCAAAAATAATAACAAAAATCGCGGGGGCAAACGCGGCGGTTCTGGTGGCGGTTCTGGTGGCGGTTCCGGTGGTCAACAAGCAGGCGGTGGGTCCTAGCCAGGGTACAGTGGCCCACCACCGCCATGGGCCCAGCAGTGGGGCCCATGGCAGTGGAACCCGTACCATCCAGCAGCAGTTTCCAGCGGCCAGTGGGCTGGCCAACAGTCCAGGCCCAATACCCAGCAGTGGCGGCCCACTGGCCAGTGGCCCAGCAGCGGTAGCAACAGCAGCTATGGCCCAGGTGCACCACGGACAGGAGTTCTTGGGCCCCGACCACCGCAGGCCTATCATGCAACAGGCCCCACTCAGACTGATATCGAGGCCGCGATGCACACATTGGGGTTGACTCAACCGGACCTAAATTGGTACATGGACACCGGGGCAACTACTCACATGACTTCTGAATCAGGTACTCTCTCCTCTTATTCTAATTTGAGCACCCCTCGGGGTATAATTGTTGGTAATGGCAACTCTATTCCAATTCAGGGTTATGGTCAGAAAATGTTGTCTACCCCCAATCCACCCCTTCTCTTGAAAAGTACTTTACATGCTCCTAAATTGTTTAAAAATTTAGTGTTTGTCCGGAAGTTCACTACTGACAATTCCGTTTCCGCTGAATTTGATCCTTTTGGTTTTTCTGTAAAGGATTTCAAGACGGGGAGTCATCTCATAAGGTGTGATGGTAGGGGGGATCTGTATCTTATCATACCTGGTTTCAGTCAATCGAGTCAAACCTTGCCGTCAGCCTTTGCAGCCATCTCTCCTTCCATGTGGCATGCTCGTCTAGTTCATCCGGGATCTTCTATTTTATCAGTTTTAGATAAAAATAGTTTTATTTCATGTAAGGGTACGAGTCGTACTCCAATTTGTCAGTCTTGTTCATTAGGAAAATTTGTTAAGTTACCATTTGTAGACTCCAATTCTCATACTTCTATGCCATTTGACATTATTCATAGTGACTTATGGACGTCTCCTGTTCTAAGTTCAGTGGGTCATCGATATTATGTTCTCTTTTTAGATGATTATACTAGATTTTTGTGGACGTTTCCAATTGCAAATAAATCGCAAGTATTTTCCATCTTCATCAAATTTAGAGCGTTCATTCGTACTCAATTCAAAAGAGACATAAAAAATATTCAATGTGATAATGGGAAAGAATATGACAATAGGGAGTTTCGGGATTTCTGTGCTACTAATGGGATCAATTTTAGGTTTTCGTGTCCTCATACATCTCCACAAAATGGTAAGGCCGAACGCAAAATTCGTTCCATCAATAACATTGTCCGCACTCTCTTAATCCATCCCTCCATACCTCCATATTTTTGGCATCATGCTCTACAAATGGCCACATATCTTCTTAACATACTTCCTTCTAAAGGTCTGACATATTCCTCCCCCCTCAAAATCCTATCTAATAAGGACCCTTCGTATTCTCATCTTCGGATTTTTGGGTGCTTGTGTTATCCGTTATTCCCATCCACCACAATTAACAAACTTCAGGCTCGGTCTACCCCGTGTGTATTTTTGGGTTATCCGTCGAATCATCGTGGTTATAAGTGTTTTGATTTATCCTCCAAGAAAATCATAATTAATCGCCATGTCATTTTTGATGAAATCCAATTTCCATTTACGAAAGTTCATACTCCCGAACCTAAGTCGTATAATTTTTTGGATGAACAAATATCCCCGTATATTATTCGGAATTTTTCGGACATCTTCCGTACCCAAAATCCTCCAGCGGGCCCACTGCCCGCTGGACCCACAGTTCCGCCACGCCAAGCGCTTCCAGCCACTGGAACAGTCCCAGCAATTGGGCCAGTCCAGCCCAATTCTGGAACTGGTTCAGCAGACGAGTCCAGCCTTTACCGATTTGGGCCAGCAGGCCCACTACCTGCTGGCCAGTCCGTCCCGAGCCCAGAAAATTCCCAAAATTCCCTCAATTCTTCCTCAAGTCATAGACCGGTCACTCGTAGTGAGCGGGGTATTTTTACACCTAAAAGACATTTTAATTTACATTATGATGTCTCTAAATCCCCCTTGTCTCGCAATCCTGTGTCCGCATTAAATGACCCTAATTGGAAAATTGCTATGACTGATGAATATAATGCTCTTATTGATAATAAGACGTGGGAGTTGGTGCCCCGTCCATATGGTATTAATGTTATCAGGTCTATGTGGATTTTTGCTCATAAGGAGAATTCAGATGGGTCCTTTGCTCGACATAACGCGCGACTGGTTGGTGATGGTAAGACTCAGCAGGTTGGGATAGATTGTGGTGAGATATTTAGTCCGGTGGTCAAACCGGCTACCATTCGCACTGTGCTAAGCTTGGCTCTTTCAAAGACTTGGCCAATCTATCAGTTGGATGTCAAGAATGCTTTCCTACATGGGGATCTCAAGGAAACAGTCTATATGCATCAGCTGTTGGGTTTCAGGAATCCAAACCGTCCTCATCATGTATGTTTGTTGAAGAAGTCCTTATATGGGCTTAAGCAATCTCCAAGGGCCTGGTACACGAGGTTTGCTGATTTTGTTTTCGCTATTGGGTTCACTCACAGCAGGTCAGATAATTCCTTGTTCATCTACCGCCGTGGTTCATCTTTGGCCTACATTCTGTTGTATGTGGATGATATCATCTTGATCGCCTCTTCCGATGCCTTGCGCCGCTATCATGACCATGCTCGCCCGAGTTTGCTATGAAAGACTTAGGGCCTTTGAGTTATTTTTTGGGGATTGCCGTCAAGCGTCATTCGGTGGCTTGTTTTTGTCTCAACGAAAGTATCTTCTTGAGATCATAGAGAGGGCGGGATGTCATCCCGTAAGTCCACTTCCACGCCGCTTGATGCAAACCCCAAGCTGAGTGCCGCAGCAGGTGCACCATACGAGGACCCGGCCCGCTATCGCAGTCTTGCAGGGGCCCTCCAGTATCTTGCCTTTACCAGACCGGATATTACGTATGCAGTTCAGCAGGTGTTTTATTCATGCATGATCCCAGAGTTGAGCACATGAATGCAATCAAACGCATCATTCGGTATATTCAGGGTACACTGGACTATGGGTTGCACTTGTATCCTTCATCTACATCCACACTTGTCTCTTACACGGATGCTGATTGGGGTGGTTGTCCCGACACCATACGGTCGACTTCTGGCTACTGTATGTTTCTTGGCAACAACTTGGTCTCCCGGTCGGCAAAGCGTCGAGCAACTCTATCACGCTCAAGTGCGAGAGCGAATATCGAGGGGTAACGAATGTGGTCTCCGAATCATGTTGGCTACGTAATTTGCTTTTGGAGCTTCATTGTCCCATTCGAAGACAACCTTGGTATATTGCGATAACATTAGTGTCATCTACCTTTCGTGTAACCCGAGTTCAACACCAACGCACCAAGCATATCGAAATGGACATTCACTTTGTCCGTGAAAAGGTTGCAAAGGGTCACGTTCGCGTATGCCATGTCCCGTCGCGTTATCAAATTGCGTACATTTTTACAAAGGGTCTACCGGCGGTTCTCTTTTAAGATTTTAGGGACGATCTCGGCGTTCGAAAATCGCCCGCTATATGCGGGGGTGTGTTAAACAGAGAAATATACCCGTGATATACACCCAATATACAAAAGTGTATATCACAGTAAAGCGATGGGACTGGGTAGCCCGGCGGTGGCCTCAAGAAGAACCCGGCGGTGGGCCTCGGCGAAATTTCAAATAGGCCTCAACAAAAGAAATTTCAAAGAAATGGGCCTCGGCGAAATTTCGGCGGTGGCCTACAAGGCCCATCTCGGGGCCGGATAAGGAAGATACAAAGGTGTATATATGGTATATATATTTGTAGTATATTGTAGTATAAAGGTTACCTTAATTAGTGTTATACACTTACCATAATTGTATAGTTAGAATTATGGTAGAATAAGGATTTAGAAATAGAATAGGAATAGGATTCTCATATTATGGAAATATGTAACTTGTATATATAGCCTTTCAAAATCAAGGGGAAATATTATTTCTTTCAGAGAGAATGTATAGAAGAAAAAATGTAGAGAGGGAAAGAAATGCTTATGTTTACAAGTCTTGAAAAAATGGACGAAAGTGTAAAGTGTAGAGAGAAGGAAAAAGAAATGTGAGGGTAGATAGTGTGAAGTGATAAAAAAAATACGAAGACTCCTCTCCTTTTATAATAAAAATAGTCATTCCTTTTGTCCAAAATCATGTTCTCATATACATTGGCTCCTCAAAATCATGAAATTTACTAATTTTAATCGTGTTAAAAATTAATTCCTCCAACTTCGATATATTAATAGACTATGCTGAATTATAATTATTATATATGTATTCATATACATAATTAAATATAAAGTATGATTTAATATTATAAAAAAATTAATGTAATGTCATGAATAAAGTAAAATGTAATTTGAATTAAATAAAAATGACAATTAAAAAGACTCAGTAAGATGTTGTTTATATATAAATGACTGCAACAAAATAATAATTATTGTAATTACTTAAAATGATAAGAAATTAATAAAAACTCTAAAAATATATATAATTATTAATAAAAAGTTTTATAGTTGAAATGTGTAAAAATAGTATTTTATGCTATTTTGAAGACTAGAAAGTCTGTAGAAATTAATTTCAAATACAAAAGGTCAAAATTTGGTATTAACAATTAGTGTAACAAAAAATAAGTGAGAAAACACTGAATAACAGAGAACAAAGAAGCTATATTAATTAATATGGACAAAAGGTTTAACATAAAATAAAATAGAAACTGCTGGGGATTGTGGGGAGGGACCTATTATAGTGTTTGAGTGTCTCTCTCCAAGCAGCCAGGAGTACAACAAGAATCCTATGTTGTTGTCCTCCGGGGCATAGTCCAGTGGCAAAGCCTGGGCGCTATAAGGCGCTCTGGCATGGACAGCGTGAGTTCGATTCCCCGCAAGCACGAAGAAGAAATTCTCGTATGTTGGGGAATTTGACCTTGTCTCATTGATCGGTTGTACGCTCCCGTAAAACTCTATCGGAAAGCACATCCCGCGATTTACCTGGTGATAGTTGTTGAAGGACCGGTGCTATTACCTCCAGGACGTCTGGGTAATACCAGTGAAGTAGTCAGGCGCAAGCCTGGAAACCTGGATTATCAAAAAAAAAAAAAAAAAATCCTATGTTGTTGTTGGTTCTCATTTCTCGTCTTCAAACCAATGTTAGTGATGTTGACATTGACAGCTACGGAAACATGAGGGTTGTTTACTGGTTCTGACAGTGCACTATGATGGGGATTCATTTATAGGGAAAAAGCAAGTGTCTTTTCAATTTCTTACTCCAAAAGGTGGAATCTCCCGTCCCATGAGCCCCCACACCCCGATCCGGCAGATCAGTGAATGAGATTAATCATGGTGACTCAATTGATTTCAAAGGTTAGATCAGTACCACACTGCGCACAAGGGACCCTCCTTTATTTCAAGAAGAAACCCCTACACTGCCGCTGACGGAATTCGATCATTGATCCTTACTTCAAATATCCCCCTTGAAACCAATTGAACTGCCCAAACAAGTGTCTTTTCAATTTCTAATCATACATTGATTTATCATAGACCAGCTCTCCAACAATAAATAAACATCATCCATGAATTTTTCATGTCTATAATAACATATTTTACGTCTATATTTATGTTTAATGAATATATAAAGCATAAATAAAATTGCCTAATTTATCATATTTTTTCTAATCATATTATAATATTAGATGTATGTATTCTATTATACACATAAAACCTTAATTCAATGTATATATTTTATCCAAAAATATGTAAAATATTAGTATATGATAAATACTCCACTTTCACCTTAGCTTAGAGTGTGCAGGTGTTGTGCATTTGTGTGAGAGATGTGCAAGTTTTGTGCATTCTTTTGGGTGGAGTGTAGGTGTTGTAAATTTTAGTGTGTATAAGTGTAGACATTTCTGTCAATTCACGTAAATAAATATTTTACTTTTATATTTGAGGTCTCAAAGCGGGTATCAAAAATCAGATTAAAAAAAAATGTTATATCGGTAAAAACTTAAGCAAAATCATAGAAAAGTAACTCCTCTGTCTTTCCTTCACACATCTCTGCTCCAAAAGGTGGAATCTCCCACCCCAGGAAACTGTGGTAGGGTAAACTTTTTAAAGTGACTGGTCCCACCGCATTACGGCCCTATACCCCAGAAAACCCCACCTCCGGCCTGGCCCTACGGATTAGTATACACCGCTTGGCCCTACGCGTATGGAGAGATTTTTTTGGGGGAACACAGCTTCCACTCTCGCTGATCAGAGGACTCGAACACGGAACCTCAGACAGCAATACCCTAATGTATTGGCCACTGGGCCAAACACTTCTAAAAGCATAATTAGATTGACCTAATCATTAAACTTATATATACTAGTTTCGGTGTCTGCGTTTTGCGCGTGAACATAGTGTGTACCTCATTTGATAAACACCACAAAAAAAATTAGACTTAGAACTTCATCGTTAAATTGCTTGTACCTAAGAAATATTTTTGATAATTCGTTAGTAATCTATCGCTAAAGAAGATCAGTGACGAATTTTACTATTTAAATTTTCGTCGATAATTATCTAATAGTAAAATAACTTAATAAATAAAAGAATGTTGAGAATTTTCATTTGTTAGAATAAGTATAACAAAAAGAATAATGAAATTTCATTTAGAATATATTTTATGGCACAATTTTAATTGATTTTGAACTCTTCACTATTTAGGACCTCTTACATAATTCGAATAAGGAAAATTTTAATTAATTTTAAAGTCTTATATATTAGTAAAAGTAACTAAATGATAATCTTTTCTTATATAATCTATTTCTAAGGGATAAAAAGGGGTTGTTTGATTTGTTTTAGTTCACTTGTAATTAAGTGGTTGTTGCTAAATCCTTCCATCTGAATCAGCAACGCTATCCCAACATTTTCTGTGGAACATATTGAAATTGTTCCGAAGCTTCTTAGTTTCGTGTATTAATAAGATATCTATATCTATTATCTAAATATTAGGAAGATAAGTTAATGATCATTTTTATCCGATGTAAACTCTATTTTTAAAGGGTAAAAAAGATGAACAACATTTGTTAAGAGTTTACCAAACTCGTTAAATTGCATCAAAAGCAAAGAGAGCATAAACGAAAAATCGAATGTAAGTTTCCCACAAATTTCTGAAATCAAAGGTCAAAAGTTGTTGTTGGACATTAATTCATAAAATACACTATAGAAATAATAAAGCAGAAAATTAAATCTGTTATAACTTATGCACAAACGATATCAGATTCTAAACACCTAATATACATAAACATAATTCAAATAAGGGAATCCATAAATATACACACAAGATAGAATTATACCTTTTGCGATATATTTCTTAAACAATTGATGGTGAATATGGAATACTTTATAGAAGTATATGGCTTCATCTTCTTCTAATAGGATTCTTCTATGTTCCATCGTAACCAAACCTAAAAATTCAAATTTATAGGACGTAGTTCAAGTCTCCAACATGAAGGGAATAAGGATTATTTAACCGACGCAAACGTAATTAATGTAGAATCCTAGATATAAGGAAAAATATTAAAATTTTAATTGATTTAGAAATATATTCTAAATATTAAAAAATATAAATGATAATTTTATCTATTATTGAGTCTTTTAATGAAGATAAAAATTTTAATCAATATTTTTAAGGTCTTTCATGTTTTTAATATGATGTAGATATAGATACATAATCTCATAATTTAATGTCTATCTTGTTCTTGCAGAGAGCAGAGACGTCCCTGGGGCGGCCAAGACGAGGCCTCCGCCTCAGAATTTTTATTTTTCTTTTATTGATTTCAAATATTAAAATATGTATTAAAAATGTCTTCAACTTATCAGTGAGAGTTGTAGCCTAGTGGTTGAGGCTCCCTTCAAAAGTCCTTCCTTAGTGAGAGGTGTGTGTTTGAGAATCCAATGAGCAGTGAAAGACTTTTTTTTTAAAACACAATCAAATTTGGTCTCAAACAATCGCCCCTCCCCTCTTTAAACAAAAAACAAACTTTTTTTTTTAAAATTTAAAAAAAAAAGTCTCTTTTTATTTCTCATACCGGATCCTTAAAAGTATGAATGGCTCTGGCAAGAGAAGCTCCATAGCCTCACACATCCTTTTAGCACGCGATGGCCTGTTGAGAGACACGTTTTACTTAGAATTTTCCCCTACTATTTCATTGAATTCCGACGAGTTTCCTTCCCACTTACATCACTTTTTCTCCCCACTTCATATTTCCACCAGTAATGCCAACTTTTCTTTTCTAGCCAAGTTCAGCTTGATATAATTGTTCGCGATACATTTTGTTAGTAGAAAATAAATAACTATAATTATAAAATAAATGTGAAAAAAATTATTTTATTAATTATTTTATAAATACAACTCTGAACGTATCTCTTGATTATAATCTTTGTGTAATCGTGTTATTTGCCTTGATTAGAGGGTCAATGCAATGTCTTTCTCAAATAAAGGATGGACTTATGTTGATGTGTTGAATCTTCAAAGAACTTTGAGCAGCACTTTGAATTGTTCTTGAGGGAAGACGTCTCTCGAACTATCCTTCTTATTGAAGACTTTTGGAGAAGACTTATGTAGATGTCTTTGATCTCCTCCGTCTCTAGTCAAGAACTTATGGAAATTTCAACATGTCTTCAAAGGGGGATGTGTAACCCCTTTATATATGTGTGAGCTAGAGTTTGGATATTTTGATCTCCAAGTAATTCTAGTGAACCTTGGGCTTGAAGGACGTGGATAGTCTTGTACATGCCCAATTTAATGGACTATGTAATTTAGATTTCATTCAAGTCATGTAATTTTGACTTAAATAATTAATCCGATTTTATTAATCAAAATTTGACTTTGTCAACATGTCAATAAGTCACTCACTGGACCGATTAGCATGTAAATAGTATCTCGTCGGTCTAATCTCTCTATCCAATGTTAAATCAGCCTCTCAACTCGCTGATTTGTTCACTAAGTCAGTCACTGGACCGATTCTTTTGGGCAACTCGTTGGAATATTATCATGGTGTTTTATGAAGGATATTCTATGGATATTTCTCAGACCAAAGAAGGTTAGCGTTTGAAAAAGGAACCTACGATGGAAATAAAGTCTGTATATCTTCGATTAAAGGAGTCGGTTACGGGTTTCACAGATTGGGCCTCAAATGCTGAAATATAAATGCAGAACTGTTAGAGCCCAATAGCAAAAGGAAAGGCCCAACTTGGTAGTAGCTGTAAATACATACATAGTATTTTAAGTTTGTTACATTGGCTAGCAATAGGAAATAGACAAGTGTCAATGCTGTTATAGGATAGATGATCTACCATTTGTATAAAGATACACATAGATTGTACAGATTTGGCATTCAGAAAGATAAAGAAATTTTTCTATACAAGTCTCCTTTATTTAAGTTTATCATGCTAGTGGTGGAAGAAGAAGTGGAGGGAGGGGTAAACGAATTGAGGTGGTGAGGTGGCATGTTGTTGGGAGTTTTTGCTCTATGGTACTTTATTATGCAGTACGGAAAGTATATTACTATTACAAGTATTCGAAAGGATAAACAAAGATTGAATAATTCAACTAGAAATCCGAAATTACAATTGAACCACAAAACTGAAATTACAATTTTGTTGAAGACGGAAAAATGGAAACTGTTTTTGCTGAGTCGAGTGTGGCACTCTGTCCTTAAGATAATATTGCCCCGTATGTATCCTTTATACGTCCTGGACAATTTGTCTCCCAAGATAAAACAAAGAATGGAACCCTTGAGCAAAGGAAACTCAAGAGCTACCGTGAAGAATATTGAGTAACGAAATGATGCTTGGAAGTTGTAGGAAGAAAACTGTTTTGGTTGTGTATTTTCGTGCACTGTTCTTAGTGTTGTTCTTAGTGCTTCTTGGTGCTCAACAATGGTGTAAGGGAGTGTTTATATAGGTGAGGGAGGGGCTGAAAAACTGCCTCCATAATAGCCAAATAATGGTCATTATGGAGGTAGTAAAGCCACCAACATAAATGGTGAAAGACCAACGGATTTGGCCATTATAGGAGGAGTAATTCAGCCAAAATAAATGGCTGAATTGAGTGTTTGGCGTTTCTGCTTTTGACTGTCCAAATTCTGACGTTCTGGAAACTTCAGGGACCAAACTGTACATCTGAAACTTCTGGGATCAAAACTGTACTTCTGGCAAAGTTTTCTGGCCCAAAAAGATAATATCAGAAGACCCACAGCCCACGACCTGTGACCTGTGACCTGTGACCCGTGACCCGTGACTCGTGACTCGTGACCCGTGACCCGAGAACCCGAGAACCCGGAACTCGGAATCGGAACCGGAACCGGACCGGACGGGCGGGCGGCGGCGGCGCGCGTGTGGTCTTTCCTCGAACCGAAGCACATCTGGGTCCTCCTCCTTTAAACACATGGGATACCCCTTGGGGTCCCAAACCCCAAACCAATTTCGAGTCTTATATACACAACAATTCTTTCTTCCTCTACCGATGAGGGAGAATTACACACAATACCACACTTTCCATGCTTCAAACACCTTACTTCGTGAACCAATATCTCTTTCATTTCTCAATGAAATTTGACGATTCTTGGCCCTACGGTTATCTACGTACTTAGTAGATCATGCATGTGTGAAGAACCGAATTCTCCAATATGCGTAACACTAGTGTTTAAGCCGTTAAAGTTGGTCGGTCGCAACTCCCGCCAAAGGCAAATTTCCAACAATCCCCTCTTGAAAGAGATTTTAGCGCACTCACATGGTGTTTTCATTTCCAAAGAATATTTCAAATGGACCGATGTTGCATAAGGAGAGGTAGCTTCACTTTGAACCTTCCATAGTTAAATACCATCGGACTTACTTACTTGCGCGGTGAACGTGATGTCTTGAACCGTCAGTGTTTAGTGTAATCCAAGTCAATGGTACCAACACAACAAATTCCCTTACTCTCTTCTTCGTAATGTTTTGTCCGTTTTGGCCATGGACAACGTCTTGGATTCTTAAGTGCGTTCATTTTGAGGCGGCCCGTCCTCGCACTTAAATAGGTGGTCTCCTACAAGGTATCCTGCTATACCCCACTTCACAAGTGTTAGGAACCATTAAAAGTTTCCCAAAGACCTAACCTCAACCGTTGAGGATCATTACGAGTTTTGAAAACTTAACTTTTACCCATACCGCAGATAGCACTTAACGTCTATCGCGAGAACGGCTTTGGATTTGGTGTTTCTTTTCGAAATCACTATCCGAAGTGCTCATGCTTCCACCGAAGCGATCAACCGAACCTTTACAACTTAGTTTTCCCATTGAACCAAATTACGGGATCTCCAGTTCGTAAGGTTGGGTTTCCACTGTATTGGTCCGTATATTTTGGGTTTTAAGCCCATTCCCCTAGACAGGCAGAACACTTGATCTCTGGGTAGTCTCTTAGTTCGTAAACAAGGAAGTGACATCCGTGATGATCAACGCCATACGGTCTTATGCCTCGGACGGATCCCGACGATATGTCCGACGCCGTCATCCGTGTCCTTTCTAAAGCCGACCGGCTAGCCACGATGTAGAACTGCTGAAGGCACGGGTTTCTCCCAATAAGGGACGTCCTCTAATGAGTCGTGAAGTTACTCAACTTCTTTCATGCTTTGTATAAAGCGATAAACTACGATACCATCATGAATCGGTCGATGCAAGTTTGCTTAGAGGATTTTCCAAGACCCACCATACACATTTACTTATGACTTTGGTGTTCTTCGGATCCGATGTCCGGTTGCATCACCGTGTTCTCCTAGAACCGCTGGACATCCGAATACTATAATCCGTAGATGAGCGAATAATTCGAGATATCGTCATATCCGACTTAACGCCTTCTATTGATCATGTATTAAGATCATCGCTGAACCTTAGTTCAACCGATCATTTGTTGGACGATACCAGGTCGGTTGTAGTGTGTACAATACATTGAACTACACGTGACCCGAGCATATCGCTCCTTGTCTATGGGTGCACCATGATTCCAATCGGTTCTATGATTCATATCCATTGGTGGCTTCATTGAGACTCGTCAACTATTGACCGATCCGTTAGATGTCTTAGAAATCCAATTCCTAAGAAGTCATCTGTGATACCCATATCTTTCATATCGAGACTTTGTTTCAATATGATTTTCACTCTCGACCGTTGGTTTCCAACTGTTGGCTTTCTAACTTCGAGCCAATGTTTCGTGGTCGATTCATTGTTTCGTTTTATCCGAGACTTTCGGGACCAAAATGTAAACATTTCGGGGACCAAAATGAAAGTTCGGAAGAAGCCCAACGATCCGGCAAACCAACTCGATTCTCTTCTTCCAACTCTCCGGTTGGGAAGGTCATTTCAACATCCATGCCACGCAAGATGCAATGGCCCTAGATGTTCAGTTACTCACAGGGGAGCACATTTTATAACCCAAAGGTTCTTTTCCCGGAGGAAGATCAACCATTACACAAGTATGGTTCTATATGATGGAATATATTTCTCTCTTTAGCTTCTTTCCAAAGCAGCGCTTTTGGAGATAACAATTATTTGTTAATTGTCCATGTTTCGTTCTTAACCATACAAGCTAGAAGGACTGGAACAAGTCTTTGTCCCCTTCTTTGCTCCGTCTTGGTTCAACATCTAGAATCCCTGAGTTCTACAGATCTGGAATATTAAGTTCCGGATAGCCAGCAACTTTCGAGTCCTGAAGATACAGAACGTCTAGTTCCGGACAGTCAGGCCCTCGCGGGTTCTTGTTAACCTTGAGCAATTACTCATTTTTCCTTTTCAAGGAAAGTTATCACCAAAGAATTCAGCATTCTTTGACGCCAAGAGGCGATAAGTACTACTGTTATTTACAGATCCAGTGGATATGCAATCTACAGTCTTAGGTCGAACTTGACCTGTTTCGGTAGTCCAACTTCTACCAAGCCACCCCACATCACAACTTTTGTATGTGAGATCCTTTCCATATCTCATACGGAGAGTTATCCTTATCCTTATGCGGAGTTCTATTGAAAATCGCATTAGCGGTAAGGATCGCCTTGCCCCACATAATTTGGGCGTACGGGTTTGCACTTGGCTAACACCGTTAGACTGAGGTGAGTAATGAGCAGTCGTTTAATAAACGATGCTTCACATTTCCCCCTCTATCACTACGAATTTCTCAATCCGTGGGCTTAGTTGATTCAACTTCTGCTTTGTAGCGCTTATCCGCTTCAACAACTTCATCTTTGCTTTTCAACAAACAAAGGATGCCATACGTTGTACTATCATCAAATGACGATCACAACGTACTTGTCTCCCCCCTCTATTTTGTATAAACTTCAAATCACCCAAATAGGTGTGACTAAGTTCTAGAGGAGCAGTGCTTCTTTCGCTATTCCCTTGACGGAATTTGGAAAGGTGATTTTGCCTCTTCATCTACCTCACATTTATTTTGAGGGTTTATGTCGAAGAAGGCAACAATCTCAACATCGTTAGCTTTTGATTGACTTGTTATTTAACGTGTTTTAATGATGGCATAGACGCACGGATTACAAATATATCATTCATTTGGCTACAGACATACTGTACCATTCTTAGTTATTACAGACCTGTTGGGCTAGTCTCAAACCAGCTTGACCAACAACGTCCCTTAAACCAAGTTAGGGACATGTATCACCTCATCTTAGAGTGATCTCATTCCCTGAAGTCCTATTGAGGACAACCTCTCCAGCCCCTTTGATTTTAGAGGTGGCGTTGCTTCACATGAACAACCTCTTGCCCGTGGTTAGGGCGCAACCGGATCATATGTGATCTCGATACTCTGGCCCACTCTAGTTGCTTTGGCAGACTGAGCGTCCAATTTCTTTACTGCCTTTCTTTAGGCCTTCAGATCATTAAGACCTGGAAACTCTGGCCCACCTTACTAGGTGTCCATTACTTTTCCTATGAAATGAATTCTGGCACCACTCCAGTCGCCCGGAGGCTTTGTATGACTGAGTCTCCAATATCATCATATCAAAGGAATTTTGGCCCACTTCAGTCGCCCGGAGGCTTTTTATGACTGAGTGTCCAATATAATCCTATGAAGAATCTTCTGCCAAGTATGACAGGTTCAACGTCTTTAGCTTTTAAACTCCTTCCGTTAAGATTGGTGCCCAGATAATTCTTGGCGCTTACTTAAAAGTGGTAACAGTTTTCGCACAGTTAGTGGATCTCTCTCCATCGTATGTGCGAACATACTTTACACACTTTAACAATTACACTTAAAAGAACGGATCTTTTAAAGTCGTTTACAATCCAATCTTTAAACGGGAAAGAAGATAAGATTAAACTTCTGATTTTAAAGCGTAAGGAATATAAATTATTTTCATATTCCTCCTTACTTTAATCCATTTTTAATCGACATAATTTAATCTTTATTCTTGACAAGTAAGAAAAACTACTTATCCCAATTTCGGATTCTGGCTCACTTCAGTCACTTCATCAAACTGAGTGTCCAGTTCCTTCTTTACCATTATTCGGATCTTTTGTCTGGGACAGATATAGGCCTTCTGCTGCAAGATAGAATAACATCTTCAGTCTTCTCCTCTTGTCCCAGTTGACATCCTCAGGCTCTCGAGAGCGCTTGTTTCCACCAGTCTTGGTAGCGGTGACACCATGAACATGTTCATCATCATCACTCTCTTCTACCAGAAAACCATTGCCATAACCAGATTTGGTCACACAACTTTTGACCGACATCTTTCGAACACTAATAGTAATACTATAAATGTATTGTCTTAAGTTGTTGGGAGTTTTTGCTCTATGGTACTTTATAATGCGGTATCGAAAGTATATTACTATTACAAGTATTCGAAATGATAAACAAAGATTGAATAATTCAACTAGAAATCCGAAATTACAATTGAACCACAAAACTGAAATTACAATTTTGTTGAAGACGGAAAAATGGAAACTGTTTTTGCTGAGTCGAGTGTGGCACTCTGTCCTTAAGACAATATTGCCCCGTATGTATCCTTTATACGTCCTGGACAATTTGTCTCCCAAGATAAAACAGCAATGGAACCCTTGAGCAAAGGAAACTCAAGAGCTACCGTGAAGAATATTGAGTAACGAAATGATGCTTGGAAGTTGTAGGAAGAAAACTGTTTTGGTTGTGTATTTTCGTGCACTATTCTTAGTGTTATTCTTAGTGCTTCTTGGTGCTCAACAATGGTGTAAGGGGGTGTTTATATAGGTGAGGGAGGGGCTGAAAAACTGCCTCCATAAATGGTTGAATTGAGTGCTTGGCGTTTCTGCTTTTGACTGTCCAAATTCTGACACACTGGAAACTTCATGGACCAAACTGTACATCTGAAAGAATTCTGATCCAAACTGTACATCTGAAACTTCGGGATCAAACCGTACTTCGGCAAAGTTTTCTGGCCCAAAAAGATAATATCAAAAGACCCACAGCCCACAGCCCACGACCTGTAACCTGTGACCTTTGACTCGTGACTCGTGACCCGTGACCCGTGACCCGTGATCCGAGAACCCGAGAACCCGGAACCCGGAACTCGGAACCGGACCGGACGGGCGGGCGGCGGCGGCGCGCGTGTGGTCTTTCCTCGAACCGAAGCACATCTAGGTCCTCCCTCCTTTAAACCCATGGGATACCCCTTGGGGTCCCAAACCCCAAACCAATTTCGAGTCTTATATACACAACAATTCTTTTTTCCTCTACCGATGAGGGAGAATTACACACAATACCACACTTTCCATTCTTCAAACACCTTACTTCGTGAACCAATATCTCTTTCATTTCTCAATGAAATTTGACGATTCTTGGCCCTACGGTTATCTACGTACTTAGTAGATCATGCATGTGTGAAGAACCGAATTCTCCAATATGCTTAACACTAGTGTTTAAGCCGTTAAAGTTGGTCGGTCGCAACTCCCGCCAAAGGCAAATTTCCAACACATGCCACGTGTATTCATGTCACTAAAATGTCAGTATCATGTGAGATTGGACATCCACCTTGAATAAACTTAACAGAGAAGGGGTATATTTGACCCACTTTATTAACGGTAAGAATATTTTTTAACCGAAAGTATAACGAAGAAAAATTTGATCTTTTTCTAATAGTAGAGGGGTAAATTTGACCCTTTCCCTTGTCAAAAAGTCTAGCTTAGAGCAGTTGTGCAGTGAGAGCATGGGATTGGCAAAAAGATCAGGCCTGACTAACTGTTAGTAGTGATACCTTACAACATCGTGATCTCAAAACATCTGACATGTATGCTTGAACTCAATTGATATCTCAATTTTTATGTAATTAAGAGCAACAGGAATAGGGGATTCACATATTCTGTCTTTAAATATCAAACTCATATTTACATGTAGGGGTGTTCATGGGTCGGTTTGCTTCTAAAAAAATCAAACCAATTAAGTCAGTTTTTCATCACTTTGGTTTTTGTCGATTTTTTCAGTTAATTCAGTTTTTTATCGATTTTCAAAATATATATATATATATATGACAATAGTCTTCCCAAGTGTTATGTTGAAAGAGGCAAACCCGAAAATAAAGAAATTCTAACATCAAACATATATTAGATTAACTGTTGGAAATTTGTCTTTGGCGGGGAGATGCGTCCACCCATCTTTGATGAATTAAACACTAGTGTTTCGCATGTTGGAGACCTTGTCTCTTCGCACATGCATGATCTACGAAGTGAGTAGATGACCGTAGGGCCAAGAATCGTCAAATTTCGTTGAGAAATGAAAGAGATATTGGTCCACGAACTAAGGTGTTTGAGACATGGAAATGTGGTGTGGGACAAATCTACCACATCGGTGGGAATAGGAAGAATTGCTCTCTATATAAGTCTCTAATTGGTAAAGGGTTTGGGACCCAAGGGGTATCCCATGTGTTTAAAGGAGGGAAGACCTAGATGTGCTTGGGTTCATGGCTAAGCCCACACGCGGGCTGCGGGCTGCGGGGACTTTCTGATATTATCTTTTTGGACCGAGAGAACTCGCCGATGTACGCTTTGATCTGAAGTTTCATATGTACAGTTTGGTCCCTGAAGTTTCAATATTTACAGTTTGGTCCCCAGAGTTTCTGAAAAGTTGGTTTTAGGGTGACGAAAGGCAGAAAACTTTCTGCCTACCGTTGGACTGTTTTATGGAGCATTAACCAGTCATTACTTGGCTGATTAACTCCTCCATTTTCACCCTCCTTCATGTCCATTTAAGCAACCTCCTTGATGGCCATTAACAGCCATGTTTTGGACAGTTCTTTAGCCCCTCTTCCATGCTATATATTGAGCCTCCTTTGGCTCAATTCAGTGACGGGAAATACACAGAAAAACAGCAATATAGGACTAGAAAAACAGATTGAAAAACATCACAAAAACAGTCACGAAAATAGCCCAAACAGACCACAAAACAGTGAGCAAAACTGTGTTGAAAAACAGTGAGCAAACACTCATATATACACAAGATATACACTACAGAGACACACTATATACACAGAGACAAAAGAGAAGAGTAAAGAGAAACTCTTCCTTCCTATTCCATATCTTCAGCAAGTCGATTCATATTTGTTTTCTTCGCCAGGCTCAACCTATTGGCTTTATAGCGTTGAGATTAAAGTGTTGTTTTATCTTGGGAGACTATTGCCCGCTAACGTAAAAGTATATATACGGGGCAATCTTGTCTTAAGGACAGAGGGCAATCCCTCGACTCAACACACAACGTTGTAACCATCCAGATTTAGTTGTTTCTTGATTTCAGGTTATCAAGATTCAAGACACAACAAGCTTGCGGCAGTTTTGAAGAATGGTTTATTTGTTCAACAAGATTCAATTTCTGAAGATTGAATATTTGTTCATCCTTTCGAATACTTGTAATAGTTATTTACTTCTCGTACTGCTTTATAAAGTACAATAGAGTACCAACATTAACTATATTGCATCATAACACTATCAAATTAATTTTTAAAGAAGAAACTATATATATAATTAAGTTATGTATATAGGTTCATCGAAAAAAGTATGCATTGTCCAAAAGTTTAACCATTTTCAAAAACTTAATAAAATTTATTTACAGTTAATTTTTTTGTGCAAAAAATTAGGAGTTGTGATTTACCAAGACATCTTGATGATAATTAAATTAAATAATGATGAATAATTAAATGATCCAAACACAAGTTATTTTGGACATGAAATATATTCTTGAAATTATCAAAATAAAGACTACGAATCAAACTAGAAAGTAAAGGCAAAAGAATTGGATTACCACAAAGGCAAATACCTAGATTACTAACCAAGAGTACAAAAGATTAATATGTATCATAAAATTTAAAATCTTACATAAAAATATATATGTATATATGTGCAATTATAAATATTTATATAGTTGGTTTTGTTCGATTTTTCCAGTTATTTTTTATTTAAAATCAAAACCAAACTAAATTTTATTAGTTTTAAAAATTAAAATCAAAACCAAATCAAAAAGTATCATTTTTTTTCTTCAATTTGGTTTGGTTTGGTTTGGCTCGGTGTTTCGATTTTTCATGAACACCCCTATTTCCATATTTCATACTAGTGTTTTAAAAGACGTTTTTCGGACAAGTCTTAGGGCAAAACGCACTAAAATGCATTGAGGCGTAATGGCGGGGCGAAAGTACGTGGGTGTAAGTCTCAACATTTGAGATGTTCGCTTAGGCGTAACTACAACGTTCTGGACGTTCATTTGAGACTAAGCTCTGATAACTTTTCTAAATAGGAGCAAAATTGCCCCCCATCCCCTCCTCTTCCTTCCTTCCTACCTTCTCAATGGAGGATTGTGGTTGTATGGAGGTGAAGATGGTAGCCTTATTCGGGCGATATTTCGATGATGGAGCTTCACCGGTTAAAATCAATATTAAATCATAATCGGCTATGTGTAAGAAATAAAAAAAATGGGTTGGGGTGTTTAGAATGATGCCACGTGTCTTGGGGGAGGATCGTTAGATTGAGGGGTATAAATATTATAAAGGCTAACAGTGAGGGTAATTATCATCAAAAAATGAAAGGGAGAATGAATACAACTATTTTGGGATAGTAAAGGGTATATTCCGTTCTTTCTTAGTGTAAACTATAAAGCAAGAGCTCTGACATACTTGCTTTGCTTCCACACTTACAACTTCCTTCTTTATAATTATTTTCGTCAAGTTCTTTTTTCTTGCACTCTTTAGTATTTGGTTTTAAAATTTCTTTTGGTTATAATCTTGTTCTAGATATTGTTTTGAACTCTTTACTTTAAAAAAAGTATTTGTATTATGATGAGTATTTGTGATTCATTTTTATTTTTGAATTATTAAGAATTTAGAGTATTACTTTTACAACTTTAAGTATGTTCTATCATAGTGATGCTATAGGTGTAATAATTTTTTAAGTAAAAAAAAAAGTCTTCTATAATGTTCATGTAGATGGTAGCATGTTTACTATATACATACAATTGTCTACTAATTTGTGGCTCGAGGTTTACTCCTCTGCCCGGGTTAGATAAAATTGAGAGAAATATACCAGTGTGTATACCACTGGAAACCGAAATTAAATTGCACCCAACTTTGTTATACAAATTTACTATAGTTGTAGGATTCTTGTATTTTTCATAATTAGGGATTGTAAATTGTATATAAATACCTCTTCGTCAATAAGAATAATCAAGGATTATTTCTTACATGGTATCAGAAGTCTAGGGCAAACTTTTCTTCTCCCAAAATTAATTTCTGATAGAATACCGTGTATAGTGTAATTAGAGTATGAAATTAATAATTACCATAATTGTAGAATTTTTGTACAAGTAGAATTAGAATATTAGAAGTATAGTAGGAATAGGATTTTCCATATTTGGAGATTGTAACTTGTATATATACCTCATTCATTAATGAAAATAATCAAAGGATTATATTCTTTCATGGTATCAGAAGTCTAGGTCTAAAAGACCTCTCTTCCCAGTTTTCTTCCGCTACTCTCGGCTCAAATTCCGAGAACCTTTCTTGGTTTCCGGTCGTCTTCTTCCTCCTCCCTTCCCAAATTTTCTTCCAAATCCCTAATTCTCCTATTGTTCTTTCGTTATGTCTATGTCAAAGGACATGTTTCATCAAGCCCTTACAGTTTCCAACATCATGAACCACATCCTTATTGTTCTTGCGATGAAAAACGTCCAATACGCGACATGGGCAGAATTATTCAAAATTCACGCACGCTCGCATCAAGTCTTCCATCACATAATTCCCTCGACACCTGGCATAGAGGAGGTGCCTAACCCTGAGGAAAATCCTACGTTATGGACGACACTTGATACTACCGTTCTCCAGTGAATTTATTCCACTATTTCTACCGACCTCCTACAAACGATCATTGAGCCCGACGCTACGGCAATGAAAACTTGGAATAGGGTGCGTGATATATTCCTAGATAACAAGAATTCCTGTGTTGTCACCCTCGAGCAGGAATTTTCACATGTCAACATGGAAGATTTTCCTAACGTTTCGACCTATTGTAAAAGGCTGAAGGAATTGGCAGACCAACCCCGCAACGTTGGTGCGCCAGTTATCAATGATCGTTTTCTTCTCCAAATGGTTACAGGCCTGTCTGAGGCCTATAACGGCATTGGCACACTACTTCGTCAAAGTAATCCTCTACCACCCTTTTATCAGGCCTATTCCATGCTCACGTTAGAAGAAGCCGGCTTAGCTAAAAAGGCGGCTACAGGTGCAAATTCTGTCGTAATGATAACCACATTAGATGACCCTCACTCATTCTTCGAGAATTCTGGCCAAAACTGCAATAACGGTGGCGGCAAAAAGGGTCAAAATCATAAAAATAATGGCAAAAACCGTGGTGGCAATCACGATGGTAACAGGGGTGGCCGAAAAAAGTGGTGGCAGCGACAGTGGGTAGCAGGACAACTGATCCTAGCCGTGGACCCCTGGCCGTGGAACTGGGCCAGTTTCCATTGGCCCAATAGTCCCTATTTTCCTCCCAGCCCTTACTCAAGTAACTGGGCCCAGTTCCAACAACATGTCAGGCCGAGTTTCTCGAGTCTGAATACTGGCAGCATATTCACTTCTGATTCAGGGCCGCAAGCAGGTTTGCTTGGGCCTCGGCCTTCGCAAGCATTCTAGGCAGTGGACCCACACCAACTTCGACAGATATTGAGGCCGCAATGCATACGCTTGGATTAAATCCTCCGGACGTGAATTGATACATGGACGCCGGAGCCACTTCTCACATGACGTCTGACCAATGTACTCTCTCGTCTTATGTCAATTTGAGCAAAAATCGTGGTATTATTGTTTGTAATTGCGATTCAATTCCTATTCGCGGTTATGGACATACAACTTTGTCTCCCCCACATCCACCTCTAGTTTTGAAAAATACTCTTCATGCCCCAACTTAATTAAAAAATTGATGTATGTCCGAAAATTCACCACTGATAATTGGGTTTGTGTTAATTTTGATCCCTTTGGGTTTTCTGTGAAGGATTTCAAGACGGGGATACCTCTAATGAGATGCAATAGCAAGTGAGAGTTTTATCCTATCACAAATACCATCACTTCCGTGAGTCAAGTCATGTCATCTACTTTTGTTGCCCTTACTCCTTCCTTGTGTCATGTACATTTGGGTCATCCGGAATCGTCTATTATCTCTTGTAAGGGTACGCATAGTACTCCACTTTGTCCTTCTTGTCCGTTAGAGAAACATGTTAGATTACCATTTGTAGCCTCTACTTCTAGTACTTTGATGTCGTTTGACATTATTCATAGTGATTTATGGACATCCCCCGTGTTAAGTTCTATGGGCCATCGTTATTATATCATGTTTTTGGATGATTATTCTAATTTTTTGTGGACATTTCCTTTATCGAAAAAGTCTCAGGTTTTTTTCACATTCTTAAATTTTAGAGCATTTATCCGTACTCATTTCGAACGGGAATTAAAAATATTAATGTGATAATGGCAAGGAATATGATGATGAGTTGTTTCGGGAATTTTGTGATGCTAATGGCATAGTTTTTCATTTTTTTTCCTCATACATCCTCACAAAATGGGAAAGCCGAACAAAAAATTCGTACCATTAATAATATTGTCCGAACTTTATTAGCTCATGCTTCTGTACCCCCTTCCTTTTGGCATCATGCACTACAAATGGCTACTTACCTCCTTAACGTACTTCCTACCAAAGGATTAGAATTTAAATCTCCCCTTAAAGTTCTCTATAATAAGGATCCCTCGTATTCTCATCTTTGGGTGCTTATGCTATCCACTTTTTCCGTCAACTACAATTAATAAACTTCAGGCCCGTTCTACCGCTTGTGTGTTTTTGGGTTATCCGTCTAATCATCGTGGTTACAAATGTTTTAATTTATCATCTAATAAAATCATAATTAGTCATCATGTTATTTTTTATGAAACCTAATTTCCTTTTGCTAAAGTGAGTAGTCTCGTGTCAGGTTCATATAATTTTTTTAGATGACGAGGTCTCACCATATATTATCCACCATTTTTTCGACTTGTCCTATAACCAAAATACGTCAGCAAGCCCACTACCTGCTGACCCACAGTCTACCGCAACCACTATTCTGCCCAATGGGCCGATGACACGGTCCAGTACCGATCTCGGTATTGTTCTAGTGTTTCAGCCCAATCCCGAGCCTGTTACTTTTCTGATTTCAGTTGTTGGACCAACAGGCCCAATGCCTACGGGCCAGTCTGTCACCCACCCAAACATTGCCCAAAATCCACCCAATTATACCTCGAGTCAAGGGCCCGTTACTCATAGTGAACGGGTATTTTTAAACCAATACGGCATTTTAATCTCTATTCTAATGTCTTTAAATCCCCACTACCACGTAACCATGTGTCTACACTACATGACCCGAATTAGAAATTGGCTATGACTGGCGAATATAATTCTCTTATTGAAAATAAGACGTGGGAGATAGTGCCCCGTCCATCTGGTGTTAATATTATTCGATCTATGTGGATTTTTACTCATAAAGAAAATTCTGACGGTTCTTTTGAGAGAGATAAGGCTCAGCTTGTAGGTGATGGTAAAACTCAACATGTTGGTGTGGATTGTGGTAAGACGTTTATTCAGGTGGTCAAACCGGCTACTATTCCTACTGTTCTCAGTTTGGCTCTCTCAAAAACATGACTTGTTCATCAGTTGGATGTGAAGAATGTTTTTTTACATCAGTTGGATTATATTCTTTCAATTTCTTCTGTTGCTCGACATTGGCCAATTTCCCAAATCACGTCCACTTCTACCTCGAGTCAAGGGCCCGTTACTCGTAGCCAAATGGGGATTTTTAAACCGAAATAATATTTTAATCTTAATTCTAATGTCACTAAATCTCCCCTACCCCGTAACTCAGTGTCTGCCCTTCATGACCCAAATTGGAAATTGGTCATGGATGACGAATATAATGCTCTTATTGAAAATAAGACGTGGGAGTTGGTGTCCCGTCCACCTGGTGTTAATATTATTCGGTCCATGTGGATTTTTATTCTAAAGAAAATTCTGACGGTTCTTTTGAGAGGCGTAAGGCCCATCTTGTAGGTGATAGGTAAAACGCAACAGGTTGGCGTGGATTGTGAAGAAATATTTAGTCCGGTTGTCAAACCGACAACCATTCGCATAGTGCTCAGTCTAGCTCTCTCAAAAGCATGACGCATTCACCAGCTGGATGTAAAAATGCTTTCTTACACGTTGATCTTAAGGAGACAGTTTACGGCATCAACCATTGGGTTTTAGGGACCCCAATTATCCTCATCATGTCTGTTTGCTGAAAAAATCCTTGTATGAGCTTAAGCAGGCCCACGGGCTTGGTATAAAAGTTTTGCAGATTATGTGTCTACTATTTGGTTTTCTCACAGCAGATCTGATCATTCTTTGTTCATCTATCATCATGGTACTTCTCTGGCATACATATTGTTATATGTTGATGATATAATATTGACTGCCTCGTCTAATAATCTACGCAAGTCTGTCATGTCTCTTCTCAATTCAGAATTTGCTATGAAGGACTTGGGGCCCTTGAGCTGTTTTTTTTGGCATTGCAGTCACTCGTCATGCAAGTGGTATATTTTTATCACAGAAAAAGTATGCGGCAAAGATTATTGAGAGAGCTGGCATGGCATCGTGTAAGTCTACTTCTACTCCGGTTGATACCAAACCCAAGCTGAGTGTTACATCTAGCACACCATACGAGGATCCCATCCAATATCATAGTCTTGCAGCGGTTCTTCAGTATCTGACTTTCAAAAGACCAGATATTACGTATGTCGTATAGTATGTGTGTTTATTTATGCATGATCCGCGGATTGAGCACATGCATGCGCTCAAACGTATTATCTGATACATACAGGGCACGCTTGATTTTGGATTGCATCTATATCCGTCCTCGATCTCTACTCTTGTGTCATATACATATGCTGATTGGGGTGGTTGTCTAGATACTAGACGTTCAACATCTGGTTATTGTATATTCCTTGGCAATAACTTGATCTCTTGGTCAGCAAAACGCCAGGCTACTTTATCACAATCCAGTGCGGAGGCCGAGTATCGAGGGGTAGCCAATGTGGTATCTGAGTCATGTTGGCTACGTAATCTTCTACTAGAGTTACATTTTCCTATTCAGAAGGCTACCTTGGTATACTGTGATAATATGAGTGCAATCTATCTTTCTGGAAATCCGGTCCAACATCAGCACACTAAACATATCGAGATGGACATACATTTTGTTCGAGAAAAGGTAGCTCATGGATAAATACGCGTTATCCATGTCCCTTCGTGGTACCAGATTGCAGACATGTTTACTAAGGGTCTTCCCTTGATTTTATTTGAAGATTTTAGGGACAGTCTCAGCGTACATCAACCGCCCGCTATGACTGTCGGGGTGTGACAAAAATATACCCATGTATATACTACGGGAAACCGAAACCAAATTGCACCCAACTTTGTTGTACAAATTTACCATAGTTGTAGAATTCTTATACAAGTATAATTAGAATTTATTGTTATAGTAGAAATATAATTTTTCATAATTAGGGATTGTAAATTATATATAAATACATCTTCATCAATGAGAATAATTAAGGGATTATTTCTTACAAAAATACCTTGCCTCACGCGCACTCCTTTTACAACACTGGTTCAGCAACACAAATATGCGCTGGTATTCCTATATAGAGATCAGTTTATGTGATATGAATCCATGGGATTCATGGCTATTTTTTTCTTTTCAGTTCACAATTTTTTAAAACTAAAATAATAGCTCAATAAATTTCATTTCATCTTCCAAGATATAAAATTAAATATATTTTCTACCCAAATTTTATTATTTTGTGGTATAAAATATCTGAACGTGAATGTGATAGTGTGTGGTCGATCAAAAAAGTATGTTACGTAGTATTCTTAAGGATGAACTAGTAATTTTGAGCCTAGAGCTCAAATTAATAATTTCTAAGTTTCCACACTAAAATTAATAATACATAAAATACAACTAATGTAACAGATCAGATGCAGAAGAAAATGAACTCTTATTCTAAATGTTTTTATTTTTTTCTATTTTCATTTTTAACATTAAAAATTACAATATAATAATAAAACGCAAATGATGTATACATTAGCCCAAAAACTTTATTTTAGAAGTAAAACAATTAGTTGATCATATATGGTTCGGAAAAGGGTCAAAAATGCCCTTAAACTATGTGAAATTAATAAAAATGTCCCCCATTAATAGTTTGGTCCAAAAATACCTCTATTGTTACTTTATTGGGTCAAAAATGTTCTTTTCCTAATAAACATTTTTTTCTTTTTAAACATATTTTTTTCCTAATAAAATATTATTTTTAACGAATATTTTTCTTATTTATTTTCTTTTAAGATCCCTTTAAATAATAAAAATATAAATAATATTCTTAATCTCATTTTATTAATTATAACAGAATAACCCTATGTACTTTTTAAACTGATAATATAGGCCAAATATATAAGATCATAGTAATCCCATCATTAAGTTTCAACTAGATAACGATAAAAAAAAATCCTAGTAAAATAGGAATATTTTTATTTCTCAAGATTTTCCAAATTGAAGTAGGATAAGCATTTGATAATATAATCCTTCGTTTTAGGGTTAAGATACAACAATCATAAATGCCACAAAACACAAAAAATTATTACATTGCTTCAAATCACAAAATATTTTTAAAATATAATCGTTGGAGTTAGAGTTGACCCTTTTTTCATTTTAACTGTAAAACCAATGATTATATTATTATCATACTTCATTTCGAATTAAGAAATAAAAACATTTCCTATTTTATTAGGGGAAATTTTTTTATTGTTATCTAAATGAAAATTAATGATAGGATTACTATGATCTTATATATATAACCTATATTATCAGTTTAAAAAGTCATGTGGTTATTCTATTTTAATTAAATAAAACAAGATTAAGAAGAAAAAAGATTACTTCCCACTTTTATTAGTTAAAGGAGTTTAAAATAAAAGAAACAAGAAAAGGTTATTTTTTAAATAATGTATTTAAAAAGAAAAGAAACAATATTTATTAAGAGATGGACATTTTTCATCCAATTAAGTAATAATATGGGCATTTTTGGACCAAACTACTAACAGCAAAAGTATTTTTGAACAAAACTATTAAAGGAGGGCATTTTTATTTAGTTTCACACAGTTTAAGAATATGTTTTACCCTTTTCCGTATAAGGTTTAATTTGAGCAATAGAAATTTCAAGGTTATGATGGACTTTCCTTGTTCTCAATTTCTGATTTGGTCACAGTAGAAATGCATGAAGACATCCGATTCCTTCGTAGGCATCCTATGAAATAATATTATTGATAAACCAACCACACTCCCAATAATATTTTTCTTTTCGATACATTCTGCTCTTTATTTTATTATTTCTAGATGAGTCAATACCAGAATTAGCAAAAGGTCATGGACGAAATGGTTCTCTGTTTTCATATTTAAAGTTGAACTCCAAATAAGAAAGATCTTTTTATTATATAAATATAAATCACCTGATAAGAAAAAAAATAAAATTAAAAGACACACGTTTGGCCAGCGCATACCTTATCTAGTAGGAGTATAAGGACTAATATACTCCTATCCCAATTTATCTTTTTTAATTAGTCAACATTATCACTAATTAGAAATAACTTAACTTTGAAATTCCCTTTGTCCTTAATTAAATTATTTATAGCTAAACAAATTTCTAAAGTCTTTTAAACCACAAATTCAAAAGTTTTCTTTCTTTTTTAAGCTTTGTGCCTTAATCAAATACAACAATCCAGTGTGATCCAACAAATAATCCATATTTGTACCCCAATCAAATAAATTAAAACAAAGTAAGTACCAAAAAGAGTGCCAACATAATAGCACTTTAAGTTTTTGCATTGATTATAAAGCTTAAAAGATTTACCATCAAGAACAATGTTATAAAGTCAAATCAATCAAATTTACAATTACGTGCGTTGAACAATCCCACCAAGTGCTTGCAAGTTGAAGCAATTCATAGAAAAATACAACAATCTAACTTTCTAAACAGAAATTTGTTCCACAAATATCCCAAACAAACTACGAACACAGGCAACTATACAATAAAGTATTCAATACAAAGAAACTACCTAAAATCCTAGGTACAAAAACTATCAACACAGACCAACTATCCAATACAAGTATCCCAAATCTACAACAAAATAAAACAGTATGTTCATATCATACTGTAGAAGAACCCGTTTTCGACGCGTGAGATAGCGCGTCCTCAAACTGATGCTCATCGGACTTGCCTGCACTCAAGCACGGTGGAATGAAAGATCTAAACACAATTTCCATGTTTGGAACTTCCTTTAGCTCGTGGGAAACGACCTCGAGGGCTGGAGATACAAAGAACCGACGGAATTTCTTCTGACAAATGAATGCGAAGATGAGGGAGAATATTGGAAGTGGAAAGAGAACTGGAGTAGCCTTGAACTTTTTGACTCCAAAGTAACCACACATGGTAACTTGATACAAAATCAAGGTAGCTAACATGCGCGTGTGAATATGAGGCCACATTCTTCCGTAGCTCTCGAATGAGGGAACATACACTTTGAGCGCCTGTTTGGAAACAAAAAAGAAAGAATCACATTTCAATTGATATATAAACACTTAAAGGCGCAAAGTGAAGCGTTTTATGTAGCATGGGGCGAGGCATAAGCCCCGAGACACAGGGCATAAGTTCCATGGATCTACGGCGTATGTCTCATGTATCTTCAATTTTATTATTTTATTACTAAAAATTAAGCAAAACTAAAATTTTCATTAAAATTATGCAAATAAATTCAAATAAATCATCAGTTATAATTATTATTTGAAAAATGTAATAACAAAAAAAATGATACTAGCCTAGATAATCTTTAAAATAAAATCTTCATCCACTTCATTATTAATCTCCACATCTATTAGTCATTTCCACCCTCAACTAATATTTGCATTTTTTATATATATTTCAAGAAAGGAGAAGGATAAAAAGTGTAATAGAAATAACAAAAAATGAAAAAAAATTCTTCGGGAACATAGTGCTATGAAATCTCTATCCAACCAATTTCAGACATAATCATTTAAAAAAAACTATTTATGACTATTATTTATATATTTCATGAAAAAACACTACAACATGATAACGTAAAATATAAATATCATTACAACAATAATAAAAAATATAATCTATAGTAAAAATAGATTTAAAACAAAAAAAATTCAATTTTAACGCTCGGGCATACGCTTTTACGCCCGAGACTTACGCTTTTGCGCTCGGGACTTGCGCCCCAAATTCTAGGAAGTACGTCATATGGATCTACGCCTTTCATTTGCTCCCCGGATCGTTTTCGATTCACCCCGTGACTCGCCCCGAAAACACCTCTGAAAACACTGATAAATACGTAAGAACTTAACCTCTATCTCTACTTTTAAGTTATGTTGCTCGGAGTGGGCGCGGGTCCCCAATCCGACTGCCGATCAATAGGTCGGATTCTTCAATCACATAAAGTTTAGGATTAAAGGGTATGGACCGAGTGCGGATAAGGCCAATAAATATATATTACAACATATAAAGTATATATCTCGAATAGTTAAAAGTTATTGAACTAAAACTAACAAAACTTCATTCTTTATAAACACCAAAATTGTATTCTTATCTCGCGTAATAGAAAAATATTCTCATACTTTATATAACTATATATGCATATGGTGTAAACCCAAAGATCAAACAAAATACCTAATCAATCTATAACTTCTCGATCATAGAATGTGGTCAAAGTACCCAAGGTAAGTTGACCAAATCCAGTATGGATCCCACACCCTATCATGTCGACACTGGTGCGGCAGAGAATTTAAAGAGTCCAGGCAACATAGCTTTTAAGGTCTTCTAAATTATTTAACATGAAATCAATTAGACCTAAATAGATCAAAATTGATATAGAGGTCATATAAACACTACGACATCAAAACAAGTACTCTCTCATTTGATTGGACACGGTGTTTAAGAAAGAACGAAGAACTTTTAGCACATACAAAAGGTTCTTTAGAACTTGTGGTCTTAAAGTAGAACAATGGGAGTAATAGTCACCTGATTCCGTAGAAGAAGCCACCCTAGACCGAAGTATACCACACCAAACGGAATAATTATTGGAGCTATGACGGAATAGCATAGCACAATTGTCATAGTCAGCATATCACCGGGAAATCGAGTTGCATAACCTAGATCACCAGGAGCCCAAGCCTCCTTTATCTCAGCTTCGGTTTTGCAGAGATACTTCTTCTTGAGATGGAAAATGATGAGAGGAATTATTCTAGACAGCTCAAGCCCGTAGCCGACAAAGAACCTGAGATCAACGAATTAGCAAAAATCATTTAATTGTTCCCTTAACTAAAAAGACATTCCCTTCCCAAATCTGGTGTAAGTGGTATATCATATGGATAAGCAAAACGGAAATTACCAACAAAAGAAATTAGCATTCATGACCATAGAACAACTTGAACTGTGCAAAGAGAATAAACTTCAAAGATCCGTTCTTGAGATTAAACGGAGCATTAGTATTTCTCTTTAATTACTAGTTATGACCATCACGAACCAAGCTTTAACAAAACATAATTACGAACTTGATAAAAATAATTACTCAGGGACCATCTAAAAGGAAATTCATGTACAGAAGCAAAAGACAAAAGATGATAGTTTAGAACTGTATGTTAAAAAGAGAACAGTTGACCCGTGTCAAACTCAGTGCATACCCGTGTCAAACTCGGTGCATACTCAAGTCAACATTTCTCAGCTCTTCAGTTAGAAACAAAACGGACAGCTCATATGATGTGCTGAAGACAGAAGACACTCATACTCAAAGACAACATATCGTTATAAAAAAAGATAAAGGAGTAGTTGAGATTTTAAAAGGGATAACTAATTTTTGGACTGCTCAAAAGATTAATATCCCATAAATGTATAGGTTTTGTATATTAAGTACGGAAAAGACTCAAATATGTCATCGAACTATCGAAAATGGCTTATTTATGCCACTCGTCAATAAGTTTGGCTCATTTATGCCATCGCCAATCAAAAATGGTTCATCCATGCCATTTTTCATTAACGCTGATTTTACAATACCAGATATGACACGTGACCTCCAATTAGAGGTCCATGTCATTTAATTAAATCAGCCCGATTTTAAATCCTAAATTAATAAAAAAATCTTACTCATACACCCGATCCACCCACAACCATAATCTAGTTGGAGGTCACGTGTCATATCTGGTACTGTAAAACCGAGCTTAATAAAAAATGACATGGATGAGTCATTTCAGTAAACAGTGATGGCATTAATAAATCAAACTATTAACAAGTGACATATATAAGTCATTTCTGATAATTCGATGGCATATTTGAGCTTTTTCCGTATTAAGTATAATTATGCATATTTGGTATACATATTGTATACATAAATACACATATAACATACATAAATACACAGGCAAATCCCATATGATCGTTTACACGAAAATTGACACTTCTCCTGATTAAGAACCGATTTCTCATCTTCGTCATACCAATCATTTCGCTATTTTTTTCATACAACACCCATTAATTTCATATGATTGCCCTGACTCAAGCTCTTAGTATTTCACATCTTTATGAATTGACTTGGGATCTTTAGTCGCTGATAACTGTAACTTCCAACCCTCCATTTCCCGTCAAATCCCAAACCGCCCCTCGCCGAAGCCACTTCATTTTTCGATCTGCTTTCAATTTTTTTGGCGAGAGTGAAAGAGATCGAGTGCTGGGTTTTTCTGAGTATATATTTTATATTTTATATTTTGAGTACATTCCTTCTGTTTCCAATTTATATTTTTGCAACTACAGTACCTAACAATCCAAACGAGTTCGAGCCATAAGAGCTCAGTAAGGATTCTATTAATCCTCTGATATCTGCTCTTCGATATTTATCGTACTACCACAAGGCAACTTGCCTGAATAAGATTAATAACAAGACCATAAACGAAGAAGAGAACGCCCAAAGGAACGATAACAGCTGCAACTGCAATCGCCATAGACAGTTCAGATCTACTCTGCTGTCTCCGGCGGTCCTCCCCTTTTCCCTTTTTTTTTCCTCATGCTCTGTTTTTGCAGGTACCACCAGATCTGCCACGACATACATCCGGGTTCTATCTCTCCGCTCTTCCGCCGAGCATCCGAGCACAAAAGTTTTTCGGCAGCGAACAGTGGCTTCCGACAGCGAACAGTGGCTTCCGGCAGCGGCGTGTGAACAGTGATTTTCGATGTGTGAACATGTTCTATCAGCCGGGAATTGGTACCTCCAGTTACCCGTACTCAATATATGGTCTTATCCTTGTAGTTAAATTTTTGTGTGTTGTCTTTATCCTTCTTGTCTTGTGTTTTATCCTTCTGGTCTGGAGTAGCCTGACCTACCTCTAGATCTTTGCTAACTTGTGCTTTAGTATTGATTCCCGTGTGGGTTAGCGTTAACCTTTGACTAGTATTGTTCTGCTCTAGTGGCTTTGGTGAATGATGGTAGACCAGGGTCATGTTCTCGATCGAGAACGGAGGCGAGGGTTAGGGGGAGTAAATGGGGTAAGGGAGATGCTAGGCTGAAAATAAGGTCTTGGAACATTGGACTTTAACGGGGAAGTACATAGAGCTAGTTAAGATTCTTCAGAAGAGGAGGATTAATATAGTTTGTATCCAGGAGGAGACCAAATAGGTTAGACATAAGGCTAAGGATCCATAGAGCTAGTTAAGATTCTTAAGAAGAGGATTAATATAGTTTGTGTCCAGGAGACCAAATGGGTAAGACATAAGGATAAGGATGTAGATGGGTATAAGTTATGGTTCTCGAGTAGGTCGAAGTATAGGAATGTGGTAGGCATTTTGGTAGACAGCGAGCTAAGGGATCGGGTAGTAGGGGTTAAGAGGGTCAATAACAGGATGATGGCGATTAAGTTGGTAGTTGGAGAGTTCACTCAGAACATTATCCAAGGGAATTGAGATATTGACGACGATGTCACACATTGTATTGGGGCAAGATGGATGAAATGGAGGCTCGCATCTGGAGTCTTATGCAATAAAAATGTGCCACCAAAACTTAAAGTCAGGTACTATAAGGTGGTGGTTAGACCGACTATGTTGTATGGGGCGAAGTGTTGGCCGGTCAAGACTTTGCACACCCAAAAGATGAAAGTTGCGGAGATAAGGATGTTGATATAGATATGTGGGCATACAAGGATGGATAGAATTAGAAATGATGATATCCGGGACAGAGTGGGAGTGGCATCGGTGGAGGATAAAATGCGGGAAGCAAGGTTGAGATGGTTCGGGCACGTGCAGAGGAGACACAAATTCCCCAGTGCGAAAGTGTGAGAGGTTGGCTATGGACGGGTTCAGGAAGGGTAGAGGTAGGCCGAAGAAGTATTGAGCAGATGTGATTAGACGGGATATGGCGCATATGCGACTTACTGAGGACATGACCTTAGATAAGGGGTTATAGAGGACACGGATTAGGGTAGTAGGTAGTCCAGCGTAATCCTACTTACGCTTACAAACGGGTAGATGTAGTGTTATTATTGTAGACATTGTTTTATAGTCCCTTGTCGTTTGATTTCTATTGTTATGTGTTCTATAGTGTACTTTGTTTATTTTATTTACCTGCGTTAGTTACTGCTTCTTTTTTCAGAATGCGCTATCATGGCTTATTCGCTTTTGATACCAACATTTTCATACTGCTTTAAATTTTCATACTTCTTGTCTTGAGCCGAAGGTCTCTCGAAAATAGTCGTTCTACCTACCAAGGTAGAGGTAAGGTCTGCGTACACTCTACCCTCCTCAGACCCTACGTTGTAGGATTTCACTGGGTTTGTTGTTGTATACATAAAGACACATATAATATACATAATCAGTGTATAAGTTTTGTATACTTTGGCTTAGCTCCGGTAATTAATTTCGGCCAACGGCCAAAAATGAAAAAAACCAAAATAAAAGGGAAAGCATGCTCTTCACAGCCACAAAAGTCAAGAAGAAAGTTGTGCGATAAAAAAAGAAGTGGAAAAAATAAAAGTGAAAGTGAGCTATGGACTTACTTCAAAGCCACAAAGGTCAAGAAGAAAGTTGCATTCTGTGGAAGACTTTCTGCCAACACACGAAAAATAGAGTTGGGATCATGCTCGATGCTCTTGAAGGTAGTGAATAGAGTTCCACCTAGAGTAACACCAATAAACACATTCAGCACGGAGAAATAAAAATATTTCCCTGAAGCAGCTCTCGTCACATGGCTTTCCGATGGGATGCCCTCTGATCTGGATAGAAACAGAAGAAACTTTGGCAACAAAGCCAAAAATAGGATGAGCGCAAGTTGAGGCAAATACGCTTCTAGCACTGTCTTGATTGCCTTCTGCTTAACAACCGGTTTCAAAAAAGGGAGAAGCTTCATCAAATTGTCTAGAGTTGTTAACGCAGAAATGAACCCAATCGGAATCATGTAAAAGAATATGGTCAGAAACACAACAGCATACGCAACATACTGGCGAATTATTCTCTCGTAAAACTTTTTCGAAAGATTAGTCCAAATCAATTGCCGGGGTTCCGGAGCATCTATAACAGTCCACGTGTCAACTATTGGAGCATGTATATTCTGTGATGCAGAAGCTGCAGCCACCCTGCTGTTGAAAAAGACAAGTGCCGCAGAAGATTGCTGTTTCTCTTTGAGAGTCACCTTCTGTTCTGCTTCTAGCTGATGGATCAACTCCTTAATCTTATCATTATAGAATTCAATTGAATCCACCTTTTCACCAATAATACCGAGCAAACCAGTTTTGTGTGAGGGTTTTAGTGCATCAGGATTTGTTTCCTGTGACTCCGCATACATGGCTTCAGCACGTGCGAGCTTCTTTTTGTACCCTTCTAACTCTTCATAAATTTTGTTCACCTGATAAATCACACACTATAAATCTGCAAGAAATTGGAAGTTTAAGCTAATGATTGAACTACAAACAGAAACTTGTAAATGATAGGTGATGAGCATAATGAGCACAAACCAATCCTTCAAATATTATCCATACAAATAAAGGTAGGTCAGAAATGGTGAAATTTTAAGGACTTCAGAGCCTGTTTAAATTAGCTGATTAAAAGTAGCTCATTACTGAAAAGGACTTTAGGTGTTGAAGCTGATTTTATAATAAGCAGCACTTTAGGTGTTGAAGCTTATTTTATAATAAGCAGCACTTTAGGTGTTGAAGCTGATTTTTAAATAAGCAGTTACGTGTTTAGTTAGAAGTGTTGAAACTGATATTAAGCGGTTAGTGTGTTCGGCAAAAAGATGTTGACAAGCACTTTTTGTTAAAATGACTGAAATATCCTTGACGATATTTACAAAATATATAAATTTAAAAGTAAATTTTACTTTAAAAGGACGAATGTCAGAAATAGCAGGGAGAGATAATCAAAAGTTATGTTTTAGGAAGAGTATTTTGGAGATCTACAAAAGATATTAGGGATAAAATCGTACAAGATATGGTCAAACAAAAAGTGCTTATAAGCTATAAAGTGATAAGCTAGGGATGACCAACTTATGGCTTATAGCTGATTTTGGCTTATAAGCACTTTTAGTGTTTACCAAAAGCATGGATAAGACAAAAAGTGTTTTTAAGTCCGGTTAACTTGCTTCTTTAAGCTTAGCCAAACACCCCCTTAGACTTTCGGGAATTAACATAGAATGCTATATTTTGTGAAATGAGCATGTGCAAGTAATGCAATTATCCATAGTGCATGGCAGAATACTGAAACATTACAGAGAATGTGGGATCTAGGATATTACCTTCTTATTGTCTGTCACCACCATTGATCGATAAAATGTATCAGGGTAAATTTCTCTAAAGAATGAATCCACCTGCTCTTTTTTACTTTGACCATTAGAGGCGGAAGGAATATCCCTAACAAGAATAGCAAATTGATCGGCTCGGACTTCTGGAGACATAAGAGCTTTAGCTCTCAATTCTGTAACATGCTTGTATGCTCTCCACAAAAAGAAGTAAGCAACAATAGAAACCCAATATGTGGCAACTATAAATGCCCACAACCGCACACCTGAATTCTGCAACACCAATGGGGGAAAACAAGGGAATATAAGAATTCATTGAACGACAACAAAACGAGGAAAAATAAAATAACAGTGGATGCACACACATTATCTACAACAAATCAGAATCCTTTTCGCTTCTTGGAAATAACAGGCAATATGGGGTAGCCACTAAGAGTGATAATTACATTTTTTGGACCGCTCAAAAAAAAATAGCTACCAAATGTACAAGTTTTGTATTTTAAGTATAAACATACATATTGTATTCATATGTATATACTTCGTAAATTTTGGCTAGCGCCCGTAATTAACTTCGGCCGACAGGCCAAAAATGAAAAAATCCCAGTACACATTGCCCATAAAATATACACTAGTTGTCTAAATAGGCATAATCAAATTAAGCTAAGTTAAAACTAAGTGTGGCCAGTGGGCCGGGTCGGCCCGATCCAGATCCGGTCCCGCCCCGATCCCCCCAAAAAAAAATTGACGGTGTCGGGACTCGAAACCGGGACGGGACCTGGGCTCGTCCCGCCCCGACCCAGTCCCGATCCCTCCTCCCCCTTAATATTTTTGCCCCCCCCCCCCCCATAAACCCTCCCTACCCCCTTAATATTTATTTTTAACCCCTATAAATAGCTCATTTTTTTCTCTTCATTTTTCTCACAAATCTTCCTACCATCTCAGAAGTTGTAATTGTGAATAGTGAACTTGTCAATTCTTTTGAGTTAAATTATTGACTTCAGTATTGCTATCATTTATATAATATAGATAATTGTTCGTAGAGCTTACGAGGACTCGGAAAACTTGAATAGCATGTAAGAATCGTTTACAGAATACTATGCAATAATCATATTATCAACAAATAAAGTGGTAACATGAGATGTGTTATGAACGCCAATTTATGAAGCCTTATTGGCACTTAATGGTACATTTGTCTTTGAGTGGCTAGATTGAAGCCAATCTATGAAGCTTTTATGGAAGTCGAATGCGGCATGAACTTAATTAACATATCACGGAAGCATTGACATAAAATGTAGGGAGAGAAAGTAGTTGTAAATTGGTGCAACTTTAAATGTTCACAACTCTGTGTTCGGATGTCCGTTTTACCATAGATTTTTTTTGATTTTGCGTATTTTTTCGAGACGTGGCCGGTCAAACCGCCACAAGGCGGTTTGGCGCCGCCAATTTTTAGAAAAACGTCCGTTTTTCCAATCAATTTGTGTGTTTCCCCCAAATCGGTTTCTAATTCTTCATTTTCTTTAGTAAAGATCTCACGATATACAATAGATTTCAACATCAAAATTTCGTGATAATGTAGTCAATTTCAGTGTTGAAAATTCAATTTTAAAAAAAAAATCCCCAAATCCCATGTCCCGACCCGACCCTCCCCGCCATGACCGGTCCCCTTTTCCGACGGGATGAGGGATGGGACGGGACGTTGTCCAATCCTGCCCGTCCCGGCCCGTCGGTCCCGACCTTCCCAGTCCCGTCGGGTCCCGTCCCGCCGGGACCCGCCCCGTTGGACACCCCTAGTTAAAACCATGAGGACACTGGTTTACATATATTTAAAGTTAAATGTTAAGGAAAGGTCAAAAGAACTTACGCCAACATGCCCCATAGATAACTTATCAAGTTGAGTGAAAGTCCCATTGCTGGTGGTGCTGACTGCCCTTATACTATGATCAGTTGCAGCAACTGGTAGAAGTACAGGCAGAAGTACAAGGGCGGAGAAGACAAATATTCCCAAGGCTGAAAACAAATGGTGTTAGTACAGGAATTTACACTCTCAAGTTCAGTCTAGATAAAAAAATCTACGTAAATAAACTCTCTCATTTGACGTTTCAACAATTTGGCAACACTTGAATGACTTTGAAGTTGCAAGGAAGGGAAGCAAGAAAAATTTGAACATATTGAGAATATACAGCATGGATCCAACTTGACTCCAGACTACAAGTGCAGAAGATATTTCAAGGTTACATACATTTAACAATAAAAGAAAAAGCATTTCATGGTTAAAACAACAACAAGAACGCCTCTATCTTGTACATCATTCCACTCCAACTTTCCATTTTCAATACTTTACATAAAGGAAAGGACATACTTGCTAGTTCTAGAAAGGACATACTTGGTAGTTACAAAAAGGACTACTGGGTTCAGTGAACAAATCTATGACTGAGCAAACCAACAATGGATTCTAATATTACATTTTGAAACCAAAAAGTATTTACCACAACAGACAAAATCTGCCAGTACATAACAACAATAAATTAGAGAATTGGATTATTCCAAAAAACAAACAGGGGATAGTAAACAACTGAAAATGCACCCATAGTATTAGAAAAGCTAAACGTAATTTACTTAGTTAAGTTTATCCATTTTGCTTTGTGGTTGAACATTATAAAATCTTTTTTACACTACTAGATAGTAGCATCTAAATGCGCAAATGTCGTAGCACGTCAGTCAAAGTATATATTGGTACATAAACTGCTTGAATGGAGGTAAAGAATACTTCTACATAGAAGTAATTCTTTCTTATAAAGAACCTATTAAGAAAATTAAAATAAGTGGAACTGGCTACCAAGAATGCTGACATTATAACAGGTTAAATTATGTAAACATTCTTTGCATTTTAAGTGTAACATAAGTTAAATATAAATATCTTTTTCCACGAGGTGTTTCTTTGCATCTGCCCAAATCTGGGAACAGGTATCCTATAGAATTAATCAAGAACTCTAGGTATGCGTAATCTGATCCGCACACCAGAATTATCAAAACATAAGTTAGATTTTTTCCCCAAAAACTATCCCTCCGTCCTAATTTATATGAAACACTTTTATTTTTAGTCAATCCCAAAAAAAATGACACATTTACTTATTTGTTAATAATTTAACTTTAAATTTTACCGTTTACGTTTAACGAGATTATATATAATCACAAATATTTTTAGCTTATTTTAGACCACAAGATTCAAAAATATTCTTTATTTATTAAACTTCGCGACGAGTTAAACTACGTCATATAAATTTTAGAACAGAGGGAGTATCTTTTTTTACTTGTACTTTTCACCAAAACCTTCTTTGTAAGAAAAGAAGATCCTAAAAAAGTGGTTGAATTTGAGAGCAACCACTTGCATTCCTCATTATGCTTCCTACCAAACTCTCTACCCCACAAAAATAACCAAATGCTAAGTTTACAAAAATAAGGTTGGAAAAACAAAAATACCCAAACATTTACTTTTTGTGGTTCATCACCCGGTCTCCGGTACCGATATTGAGCCCGACTATGTACCCAACAGAACTCGAACGGGACACATTTAATTAAGGACGAAGAACTACTTTCCACTCTAACACAACCGTTTCATTAGGTACTTGAACATCTACCTGAAGAAACATAATATTGCTCAAAATTTAGCACAAAAATGAAGAAAGAAAGAAAGATATTTAATTCTTTACCAGTGCCAAGGAAAACAAAGTAGACAGCAGTATCAACTCCAGACATGTTGATAATATCAGTTTCAGATGATGACATAGCTTCCCGGATCCAAGCAAACGGGCTCCGGGTCATGTACCCGCCTTCAACCGGGTTCATACCTTTAAGGATCCGGTTCGAATAATACACCTCAGCGTTCCCTGGTTTTCTTGATAGCCATGTAAATAACAGCATCAAAACAACAAATATAATAAAGGAAGTTGCTAAAGATGTCAAGAATGATGGAAAATCCATTTGGGGTTCTTTAAATATTCAATCTTTTTTTTTCTTTTTTGCTTCCTTGTATTGGGTTGGTTTTTTCTTGTTTTTTTTTTCACTTTTGAAGATGAAAAAGGAGCATTGATAGCTGGAAATTAAAAGTAACCATTGTAAGGGAAAATGGAGTGGTTTTGAATCTTTTAATTTGCTTTATAAAGACACAGAAAATACTACTACTCCACGATTGGAACTTGTGGAGTTAATGTGGGGATATATGTATATTATGTCTCGTTTGTTTCGCGATTAAATTATCTAGAAATTATAATTTTTGAACGAATTTATTTCAGGTCACCAATTTATCCCGCCTAGAATGTGAAATAAAATAATTTAAGTTTGATAGAATAAGATGGTATGTGTATTAGGAATTGTTTGGTTCACATATTAAATTATTTAGAATTGTAATTCATCTTACTTAAGAGGTGAAATAAAATAATTTAAAGTTTGATAGAAGAAGATATATCTAAGATTAAGTTTGGATTAAATTTATATTATGTTTGATTGACGATAATTTATCATTTTATAAATTTATTTTACGTTTAATCTGAGATATTCCAACCTTATCGAGCATTTCAAACGACCCCTTACTGATTGCGTGGGAATAGTGTGTGTCAAATTTGTTGATTTTCTTTTATCACATTTCTTTCTGTCGACTTGTTTTAATGCAGAAAAAGGAAAGAGGTGAAGGGAAGTTGAACAAAGTGGAAAGAGAAAGGTGATAAAGAGGCAAGTGGATATAGGTGGCAGATCTGGGACAGTTTAAAGAAAGAGTGAAAAGTCCTCCGGGGCATAGTCCAGTGGCAAAGCCTGGGCGCTATAAGGCGCTCTGGCATGGACAGCGTGGGTTCGATTCCCCGCAAGCACGAGGAATACCTGTTTGTTGGGGAATTTGACCTTGTCTCATTGTTCGGTTGTACGCGCTCCCGTAAATGGCCACCGGAGCACATCCCGCGATTTACCCGGTGATAGTTCTTTGAAGGACCGGTGCTATTACCTCCAGGACGTCCGGTAATACCAACAAGAAGTAGTCGGCGCAAAGCGCAGTTCTCGAAACCCTGATCATCAAAAAAAAAAAAAAAAAAAAAATATAGGAAATGACAATTTTATCTTGTGTACTTGTGAAAAGGTAAGTGTACTTGTGGCCTTTAGAATGAAAATGACAATTTTATCCTAGCTCTGTTTATTGTTCACTTTTATATTACTCTAAAATAGGAAATTAAAAAGGAAAAAGATTTTGGTATATATGAAAATTTTCATTAAAAAAATTACGAAAATTAAGTGTCTGTTTGTTCATAAAAATTATTCATTTTTTAAAACTATTTTATTTTATTTGAAAATCAGTATTTGATCATGAAAACTTAATAAAATTTGAAAAACATCTAAAATCTTATTTGACTTTTTTCACTTTCGGTACATTCAAAGATTCAAATATTCTTTAAAAAAACTATAACCAAACAAAACTTCATCTTCAACTACAATTCAAATTTTTCAAATAAAGTGAAAAATATTTTATTTTTATAGTCAGACACCTACTTAAAGTACATAAAAATATTTCATTAAAAACAAATTAATTATACTACAACAACAACATATTCAGTGTAATCTCACAAGTGAAATTTAGGAAGGGTAGAATATACATAGACTAACCCCTATCTTTGGCAGGTATAGAAATTGTTTCTCAGAAAAAAGTTTATGACCCTCCATAGCATCAGGTGATCAAGTGTGCGATATTATCTGTACAGATTTTCCAACAGCACCATAAAAAGTAAAATACAAACACAAGTTATGACATTTAATCTCATATTGCAAGAAATTTAAAAATTTATGAAGATACTAGCGAGGTTAGTGTACTTGGTGAGAGAACACAAACATCATAGAATGACCCAAATCGACAGCAGGGATGGCAAGAAAACTTTTACAACAAGATAGCAATAAATTAAATATCTAAACTTAAAAAAAATAGATATAAATTTTTTTTACTCTTTTTAAAACCAACAAGTGTCCAGTAATGAAGATAGGAAGTACTGAAAGTATATGTATATCCTAGAGACAATCTGTATTAGGATAAATGTATTTTATACACATTTGTATTATTATTAATTGAGATTAATATTTTGGCATTTGCAATTATTGAATTATTAGTTGATTGTTTATAATATTCTATAATATGTATCCCTATAGGTTACGGTGTTATTAATAATGTGAGATATTAATATTATAACGTAACTCTTAAAATAGCCTCAACTAATGATCATCGAGAATGGGATATCGATGATATGTGATAAGTCGACATGTGGTCTACATCACATCCTTAGAGGATGTAGTATGTCTCACATGCTACGAGTAATGACTACTTGTGATTGACACATGGATACTTTGGAAGTATTGGTATACCCTGCTGATATAATATTTATTATACTTGTCTAAAGTATGATCAGCGTGTGGGAGATAAAAGTCCTTAGACTTGAGGTCAATGCGCACCTTGTCTACAAAGTAATATACTTTGATTCTGTCCTAAGCTCAAATGCCTTATAGATTGAGATACGCCTTGTATTGGGTACATTACGATATGGATTAAAGGTGGTAGTTGAGCAAAGATTAGGATTCATTCCTCGAATGTATATTCGAGAGAACACTCAGCTTCTCAGTGATATTAGGTTGACTAAGTCGTTGGCCAACGCAATAGACATATTTAGAATATGATCTAGTTGTCAACTAATATAGATGAGATACAATGATTAAGTCATTTGGATACACTTGACAAATCCTACGCTTAATCGGGTGCGTCATGAATGAAATGATTTTATCTTACCACATAGAGGTTAAGTTTACTGGATTCGTGTAAACGTACTTCACATATTCAGTTCGTCTTGCGGCGCCGTCTAGGAGTTCCGCGTAGACCTTAATTTGATTAATATCGATATGTGAATGCATGTAGGGTCACACTATGTCGATTGTCTTTTCGATCTAAGGATGTATTGAGAGAATATTAAATATTCGATTTAGAATCGAGATATTTAAATGAATAATGATTGTTTTAATTAAGTCAAAATTAGATTTTGGATTTAATTAAAAATGTGCATAAAATAAAATGAGACAGTGTAAGGTCACGTCAGCGCCGTAACGCCCACACCATAGGGTCGCGGCGTCATGGCCTAATCTGTCTCGAATTTTGGGCCAGGCCCAAGGTCAAACCCTAATCCGGTTTGACCTAATTTTTCACATATAAATTCAGACCTGCACTTCATAATTCAATACACTTGATTTTCATATCATTATTCTAAGTCTTAGAGATTCACCTCTGCCGGATTTCCTAATTTTCAAAGGAGGAATACATTGAAGCTTGGAGCTTGCAATCAAAAGGGCATTCGCGTGCGCACCAACAGTTTATAAAGATTTCAGACATTGTAAGCATGTAAATACCATTCAAGTCTTATGTTTACAGTTTAAAATTATCCTATAATCAAACAGTTCTACGTTTGTTGGGTTTGAAACAAGTTTTTAATATCTATTGCGTACAACAACCCAACAAAAACCTTCAAGTACAACATGATTAGTTTCTTCTTGTTTCTTTTTGGTTTCCCATAATTGATGAAGTCTCTTTTGGCGTTTTGGTAGTAATGTAAAAATTATAAATCAATGATTAATAATACATGAATTACAACAATAACAAATTCAGTTTAATCTCATAGATGAGATCTGAAGAGAATAGTGTGACTGCAGACGTTATCCTTACCTTAAGAAAGTAGAGAGTTTGTTTTTGATAGACCATCGACAAATGATATATGAATTATAATATAAAAATTAGGAATACAAGGAATTAATTGGGTATGAAGGTAGCTGATACTAACTAGTAACCATATAAAGTAGATACTGTTATGAGAATAGTGTTTTGCTGATGTATCTTAATATAAAACTTTGAAAATAATATTAAGGTCTTGATTGAAACAAATATATGGAGTTTAAATAGGAATTTATAAAAGAAAATGTCTTGCGCCAACAAATGAAAGTAACTGTTTAGAAGAAATGTTTTCTTTAAATATTGAATAGTTTACCTATAAACAACGAGTCCACCAAGTAAAACATTTTCTACCCTTCCTACCCTCATCAATAGCTTTTGATTAAGTATTAATGGCAAATTATTAAATCAACGTATAGGAGTATAATATAAGTATAAATAACATCCAAAAGTCTTTCCAAATTTAATAATTAGCTGGTGAAGGAGAGCAGGAAAATGAGTTTAATAATTTTGTTTTTAGTACTACTATTATGACTTCTGTCTCATTCACCAAGATCTTTCGTCATTGTTAAGACTTGAGACTGGAGATTTGTGGATATTCAAGTTCCACGGATACCACCATTATTAAATAGTTGATGTGATATAAGGTGTGTGGAAAGTAATATTAAAAAATTGTCTACGGTGTTATCTTGGATAATATAATATGCCTTTTCTCTATTATGTTCCATAAGATTGACACGTTTTCATATGGAAGATCCCTCTAAAGTTACTGTTAATTTGCTATTAAGTATTAACGACATATTATTTAAGAATTAACCTTTCTAAAGAGTGAAAAGGTTTTAAGGTCCCACTTATTTTCACTTAAAAGATTTAATCATACAATTTAAATCAATTAGATATAATGTATTTTTTTTCCTTTACAACATTTATAAACTCTGATTGGTTCGGTTCATTTAAGGTTGAATGAATCTATAGCCTCTTAAAATTCAATAAATTTTATCTAAAACTTTTGAATTATGACATATTTCGATATATCATATGAACTCATGATAAATTACTTTTATTAAATACTTCTGGCTAAAAAATTATAAAAATATTGCATGTGTTTGAGTATTTCAAGCGTCCATTAAGTAAATAAGTTAATCAGTTAAAAACTTAAAATACATCACCTCCTTTAATTATGTGCATTAACTTCAATAAGCGGTAAAACATCATCCATTTTCAATTGACACTCCTTTTAATTATGCGCATTAGATTTAATAAGAGATAAAATATCAGACGTATTTCAATTAATACTAGTAAATATAATGAAATGAGGTGACATGTTTTATGTGACTACGTAATGGGCGCTTGATAACACACGTAAAAAAGTTAAAATTTAAAGTGAAAATATTTAGTAAAAATGCTTTACGTATATATTTAGATATACTCAATTAAAATATGTCATATTTCGAATGTTTAAATGAAATTTAGAGAGAAATTTATAGGATTGTCGATTGTATTCCTCCTTCATTTAATTTTTTGTATATAATTATAAAATTATTAGGACATTGTTACTTACTACTTCTAGTATTAAAGAATTTATGAGAGGACCTTTTTATAAAGCTCTGTCTATCACTATAATAATTATTTGGGGAAGTAGAGGAGCTTTCCGGACTCTCAACCCTTTTTGTTAGGGGCGTGCATATATCGGTTTATATCGGTTTTGTATCCGAAAAATATGAATCGAATAAAAATTGTTTTTTTTTTAAAATCGAATACAACTTTTTTTTAAAAAAAAAAAACCCGATATGTTCGGTTTATATCGCCGAACATATCGGATTATATCGGTTTTTTTAGTGGGTCGGGTCGGGATTTTTAAAAAAAAAAAAATCAATTTCCAAAACTGAAATTGACATTCACGCCTACACTATCATGAAATTTCGACGTTGAAATCTATTGTGTATCGTGAGATGTTTACTAAAGAAAAAGAAAAATTATAAATCGATTTGGGGGAAAACACAAATTGATTGGGAAAAAAGACGTATTTCTAAAAATTGGCTACGCCAAATTACCTTTCGGCAGTTTGACCGGCCCCGTCTCGAAAAAATACCCAAAATAAAAAAAACGGGTAAAACGGACATCCGATCGCAGAGTTATGACCATTTAAAGTTTTACCAATTTACAACTACTTTTTCTCCCTACATTTTATGTCAATGCTTCCGTGATATGTTAATCAAGTTCATGCCGCATACGACTTCCATAAAAGCTTCATAGATTGACTTCAATGGCTATGATTCAAGAAATAGTAGTAGTATAAAATAAAAAATATATATTTAATTTGGTTTTTCGGTTCGGTTCCAAAAATAAAAAACCGAACCGAATCACTAAATCCTGATTCGATTCTTCAAAAAAATGGTTTTTTTATTAAAAAAATCGAGAAATAAAATTTCAAAGAATCGGTTTTTCGATTCTCCGGATTTTTTGCCCACCCCTACTTTTTGTTCTCCGTCCTGACAAGACAAATCAGTTTTAGTAGCGTGAGACAAACGATAAATCTAATTCGGCAGCTTAGTGAGAATGTTAAGGTAATTATGTTTCAATTTAAGCGTTTTAATTTAGTTAAATATAAATATTTATTTTTTAATATTTTAATTTAATTAGATATAATATTTCAAAAAAATTATAATTTTAAACTTGTTACGGAGAATATTTAAAGTAAATTTATTAAATATAAAAAAATAAAATACTTAAATTAAAACGGAAGGAGTACCTTAACATTTTCACTAGCTTCCGAATTAGATTTTTATCGTTTGTCCCACGCTGCTAAGAACAAAAGGGGAACCTTCTTGGTTGAGTCTGTCACACATGGCTTGTCAAGTATGGTTAATCGGCTGACGTGATTTACAGGTTATTGCATCAATCCGGAATTTACCATGTGCGTACTCGAGAGAATAGCAACTGCGGGTTCCTTCGTAAAAAATAAAAAGGGCGGAGAAAGAGTAATAACTAATAACAATGAAACAGCCAGGTGATAATTTTGGACACGACACGTGAACAGTTAGACTCCCTTGCCGACAGGGGCTTCGCTTGCTAGTTTGTAATGTGTAGGGTCCCCACTTGTCTATACTCTTTCTTGAATTGATTTTGAATCTCACTTGTTTTAGTTTAATACGTTATCAAACTTTATGTTTTTTTTTGTGGGGTTCAATAGTACTCCCTCTTTTCCAATTTATAATATACTTTTTTTAATTAATTTTAAAAAAAATGATATAATTTTGTATTTAATAATAATTAAATTTTAAATTTTATTTTTTTATATTTAATTAGATAATTTATGATCACATAAATATCTGTCTTATTTTAGATCATAATTTTTTTTAAATTTTATATTCAATCAAACTATATTATATAAATTGAAACGGAAGAAATATTATGATTGGAGCTATTCTTGTCCACGAGCAACGTGGTGGCACGTAAGGGCTTGGGCAGTTACTATAAAATAACAGATACACTATGTCCCTTCTCTTCCTTTCTGGATAAGGATGAGTCGGACCCATGTTTCACATGACTTATATGGATTGCTATAAAACTACAAATAAAGCGGGGGGAAATTATCCTTGGCTAAATATTAACATTTTTAATTTAATTTTTTTTAAATAATTTAATTGATTGACTATTTAAAGTTATATTCAAGTTTAAAATGTGGTAATTCGAACTTCCGGCCTTTGATCTAAAGTTCAATTCCTATTTGTATCAAACTTTAGACCACTAAGAAGAAGAAGATGGCAATTCGAATTTCACGTCATTGGGCTAAAGTTCATTTTGAATAGCATGGAGAAGAGAAGTGGGTGAAGTTTAGGGTTTTACTAACAATGTACTAATTTTTAAATTGTGATTAGATTTTAAACAGAAACATTAAAAGTGGTTATTTTCACACATTAGTGGAATATCATTTACATTGCGTGTATCATCCCACTGATAAAACTATCATCAGAAGAAGGAGAAAATGGGTGATCGTGGCCTTTTATAACTTATAGAAGAAAATGGTTGAGCAAAATTTTTTTGTATGTTATTTTCATATTTTTTTTATGTTTAAAAATAAAGATCTTTGGTAAAAAAAATAAAGAAAATTAAAAATAAGAAAAAACTACAAAATCAATTGACCCCATTAGTAGGAAAAGCACTAGTATACTCAATATTTTTTTGAGTGAAGTCCAATCTATCCCCTTTAACATATTGGAAAATAATACACCTCACATTTTGAATAGGACAATAAACACCCATTAATCTTAAATCAATGGCTAGAAATGAGTTGGATTATTACATATATATTAAAGTGTCAAAAACGACCATCAGTAGTATAAATTGTGACATACTTTTTAGTAATTAAAAATATTGTAATGATAATTTTATAATTAAAATTCATATATCTCTGTTTTCTTCTTCTTTTTCCATTAGATTTTTAAAATCCGGCAATTAGGCTTCATGGTATATTGTTATTTTAAAGTGGTCTTGGTACATCTTGTTATTTATATTATTATTAATATTAAAAATTTACTACAACAACTAAATTTTTGTAAAGCATTTTCTTATTTTCATGTTATTACTTGCATACTCAAAGTTTTAAAGGTAAATATTTTAAATAAAGTGTAATAATCTTCAATATAAATATAGTTAATAACTGATACAATATTTAAAGTTTTTGAAAATTACTTGAAAATATTAATTCAAATAAGATTTTATCTCATAATACAAGAGATGGGAGAGGTATTATTTCTTAATCTCAAAATTTTCAGATTGTTAAATAAAATTTACTCATTTATACATTGTTGTTGAATGTTTTTTCTGTAATTTTTCATTCTTGATCGGAAAAGAGTATAAAAGGCGATCATAAATTGAAAGTCATTTTTGACATTGTATTTTTTGGAAATTATTAGGCTTATGATATGTAAGAATGATATGAAAATAGAATAATTTTTATATAAAAATAATTGAAATAAAGATTTTGTTCTCTTTGGTCCGAAAATAGAATAATTTTTATACAAAAGAGACTGATTGAAATAAAGATTTTCTTCTTTTTGGTCCGATCGAATAAAATTTTCAATACTAATAATACTAAATAAATAAGATTAAGATAATTTAAAGCTCTACAAAAAGTTTATGCAACAAAATAAAACTTCAAATATCAAAAGAAAAAATGTATGGAATTTAATGTACAATGCTATTGCTTAACTATTTATTATTATTGAAAAGGGTTTATATAAATAATTCATATTAATTGAAGATAGTTTTTGACATTTTTAAAATATATGAAATAATTCAACTCATTTTTAGTCATTGATTTAAGATCAGAGGATTTGTTGTCCCATTCAAAATGTGAAGGAGATATTGTTTCCCAAACTCAAAATGTTAAGGGGGTAAAGTGGATTTTACTCTATTTTTTTAAAGGGAAATGTACAAAAATATACTAATTAGACCCCTAATTATTAAAAAAATGACACTTTTCCAATAAAATATTAGTGAAATTTTTACATAATACATACGACCTCCAACAAAACTCATAAATAAAATTAGGGATTTTAATCTTTTCTCTTCCTTCATTACTTCTCTTTCAAAATTTTCACAAAATCTAATTCGAGATTACAAATCGATTTGGGAGTTGTAGCAGTTAAAAAGCTCATAATTCCTACTGTTGTGTGTCCTTCGCTTCCAAATCTGAAGTTAAAGAAAATTTTGAAGTGAAGAATCACTAATTGTTACTAGAAACTTGATTCATTGAGATTTTTATTTTGATGATTAAAATATGAAGAGTCAGAATCAACTGTCATTTATGATTTTTAAAGCTAAAATTTGTGAAATCTATAATTTTTTATTGGGTGTTGTTCCAAGATCTTGTGAATGTCATTGAGGACCTTATATCTCAAGTTTGGGATGATTTGGTGTATATTTGGTAAGCTTTTGGATTGAACTTCAAGATCGAAGAAGAACAGTACCATGTGTAACTTGTGTATCTCTGTATATAATACTTATCCACATGACATATATATATATATATGATATATAGATGGCATACATTAATATACATATGACATACACAATCAAATTATACTAATTTTGTCTTATATCAAAACCAATTCAAATCAGTTCTGAATGCACCCAAACATCAAAATAAACCCATCGAGTCGTTTCATCAAGATCGGTCAACACCCATTTGAATTTTCATCACAAAAAAATTAATTTAATTGAAATCAAGTTCGAAACTTCATCCGGATCTATTTTTTCAAATTTTGCTTCTCGATAGAGAATATCTAATAGAATCAATTTAATAATAGATTTCTCACTTCAAACTCCAAAACTCCTACGAATCCCAGATCTCTAATTTGTTTTAACTATGAACCAATTGAGTGTTTTGGGTTCAAATACGGATGAATTGAAGGATGAGAGAAATTTGGGTGGATTTGGAGGGATAAGTTTACCAAAATTGGAGCCTAAAATCAAGGGTTACAATAATTGCTACAAACAAAATAGTATTGTTAAACTAGTTAATTATTCGAAAGTATCTATAAATATATATATAATTAGTGTTTCTAACTCGTTATGGGGTGTAAAAATTTTATTTTTAAGAAGAGATCAATTGATCGAGGAAATGAGTCTTCTTGGGCTTTAAATCCATATAAAAATGAAAAAAATATATATGGTGTGACCGTCAACAAAAAGAAAAATATTCAAAAAGCCAAAATTTTAAAAAATGATCCGAAATAACTCTTAGACCCAAAATAAAAACAGGCTATAACAAAAATCTAAAATCAGGTCTACACTCTCGCCCACATTTTCTGCTGCAGACGAAAAATTCTAAACGAAGCCTGAACCATGTTTGATAATTCAGAAAAAGTCTAATCTTGAGTCTATCGAAATAGTTCAGAGCCCAAGTATTTGTCGGAATGATGTTAAAAGTGCTGGGATAAGGTGTATGACTGAAGATAAAAGATCACATCTTTGATTTCTACCAAAGTTTATTTGCAAATAGAGTTTGTAAGCTTGATTTAGAAGAAGCTCACCACCACGTAGGGGTGGCAAAATTAGTCCACACCAAAATGACCCGTCAAAGGTTTCATGGGTTTGGTCAAGACTAATTTTGATAATGGGTTGGTTTGGACAAGATTAATTTTGATGATGGGTTGATTTGGATTAGCCCAAGTTGACCCATCATAAAACAGCACAAATGAACTCATGATGATGTCCAAACTTGACCCATGAAAATGTTCAATCTTAACGATTAGAACTACACTATAGATTAAAATACACCGCCCTACCCCTACCCATCCCTAACTACCTCTACCCCATCTATCCCCACACACCGCCCTACCCCATTCTCAAATTTCTATTTTATATTTTTTTACATTTATAAATAATTTATAAAAAATATAAAAAATTTCTTACCCTCCCCATCCTACCCACACCTACCCCATCCACCCCCACCCCATTGCCCTACCCCATCCTCAAATTTCTATTTCATTTTTTTTACTTCAATAAAAAATATGAAATTTTTTCTTACCTCCCCCTACCGCCCTAACCCCCACCTACCCCTCCACCCCCACCCAATCCTTAAATTTCTATTTCATATTTTTTGTTACTTTTATAAAAAAAATTATTAAAAATATGAATTTTTTTCTTACTCCCCCTCCACCCCCACCCCCACCACATGCCCTACCCCATCCTCAAATTTCTATTTCATATTCTTTCTACTTTTATAAAAAAAAATAGAAAAATATGAAATTTTTTCTTACTTCCTACCCCCTCCACCCCATGCCTCAACCCCCATACTCAAATTTCTATTTCATATATTTTTATTTTTATAAAAAAAATTTATTAAAAATATGAAAAAATTTCTTACCTCCTCCCCCGTATCCCCATCACCCACTATCCCCGCCCTCTCACCCCACCCCCAAAAATTCTATTTTATATATTTATTTTACTTTTATAAACTTTTTATAAAAAATGAGAAAAATTTGCTTACCCCCACCCCCTCGAAGTTTTTACTTTATATATTTATTTTACTTATACGAAAAATTTCTTAGCCCACTATCCCCTGTCACCCCACCCATTATTTTATATATTTATTTTGCAATTATAAAAAAATTAAAAAAATATTCTTATTTTAAAAATAAAGATATGGAAAAATCAAATATCATACAAAATAAAATAACATCATAGAAGGTACGTTTGAAATTTGTAAAAGTAATGGGTCAAGTTGGGTTATGACCCATCATTTAGCCCATCTTGACTCGCACATCTTAGCTCATGTAAGCTTTGGGCGGGTTAGGCATTGGCTCATCTATTGATTCAGCACATTTTGACCCGCCCAACTTCAGTCCAAACGGACCATCTGCCATCCCTACCACCATGTGAGTTGGTCTTACCTTGTAACTGTGTCCTCTGTGTTAGGGAATTTTAAAGGAAAAAATATAATAGTTCTTCAAAATACAAATAAGAAAATTTGGTTACATGGATGACAGTTAATGGAGCGGGCGTTGGGTTTGTCGTGGCGTGAAGCAAGGTCGCCGGGTATTGAATTGTGTTCTTTATAAAATATCTCTAAAATATGTATAATATGTGTATAGTAATTATATAATATGTGCATAATTAGTGAGTATACGTTTGATTATATATTTATTATACATCAACGGTACAAATTTATAGAGATACTATAGGAATAAATATTCTATATAATAATGATACAATTTCTATAAGTATGATACATTTTCTATACATATACAATATTTATACATTTTCTATACAATAATGATACCGTTTCTATACCCATGATGGAATTAGTTGAGAAAGGGCTACGAAATGAAATTATTTTAAAAAGGCTAAGAATGTCTTTTAAGCTTCTTGAGTCATCTGGTGTCAATAGTTTCACCTGAATGACAATTTATGTCTTTGTCCCTATAAAATGACCAACTGAAGCATCATGCTTCGACCTAATACAATCAGCCCAATTAAAATATTCAAGTTTTATGGTTAATCGATTTGGGAAATTGACAAAAATATCCCGTGCAGTAAAAAACTGTTTGAAAATGTTTATTTTAAAAATTATTACTTCTTTTATCCCAATTCACATGGCGGTACATGAAGTTTGAGAGTCAAACGAATTTTTTTAATATCCCCCCTCCTCCCGCGTTATTTTGAGGTCATATATAGTATTGAGAGTTTCCCGAAATTTGGTATCGCTCTTGAAACCTGCAACAGAACACATGTTTTACCCCTCTAGTAAATTATTTTGCCTTAGCGCATTTCAAGAAGAACCTGAAAGTATGTATGTCCTAGAGACAATCATTATTAGGGACAAATGTACTTGAACACATTCGTATTATTAATAAGATTAATACTTATGTCATTTACGATTATTGAATTATTATTTGATTGCATCCCTTGAGCTTACATTGTCATTAATAGAGTGAGATATTGATGATAGAGTGTAACTCTAAAATAACCTCGACTAATGATCATCGAGAATAGGATATCAATGATATGTTATAAGGCGACATGTGGGCTGCATCACATTCTTAGAGAATGTAGTATGTCTCACCTGCTACTAGTAATGGTTACTAGTGATGGACACATGGATAATTTTGGAAAATATTGGTATACCCTGCTGATAAACTATTTGTTAGACATGTCTAGAGTGTAATCAGCGTGTGGGATATAAAGGTCCTTTGACTTGAGGTCAATACGCACCTTGTTTACAGAGTAATGTATTTTGACCTTGTCCTAAGCTTAAACTCCTTATAGGATAAGATACGACTTGTGTTGGGCGCATTATGATGTAAATTAAGGTGGTAATTGAGCCAAGAATATGACTCATTCCTCGATTGGATATTCGAGATAACACTCAATTTCTCAGTGATATTAGGTCGACCAAGTCATTGGCCAATGCAAGAGACATATTTAGAATATGGTCTAGTTGTCGACTAATATAAATGTGATAAAGTGATCAAGCCATTTGGATAGACACATGGCAAATCCAAAGCTTGATCTAGTGGATCGCGAATGAAAGGAATTTATCATCTCACAAAAATGTTATATTTGCTGGATTCATGTAAATGTACTTCATATATTGAGTTCGTCGTACGGCACAGTCTAGGAATTCCGTATAGACCTTAATTGGACTAGTGTCTATATATGAAGGCCTATAGAGTCACACTATGTCGATTGTCTCTTCGATCTAAGGGTGTATTGAGAAAGTATTAAATATTCGATTTGGGATCGAGATATTTAAATTGATAATAACTATGGGATAATTTCTATTAGATGAAAATTATTTAATTAAATCAAAAATTAGATTTTAGATTTAATGTGCTGAATATATATATTAAATGAAAAAGGAAAGCGGAATTTTACGTAAGGCGCCGCGGCGCAGCCTAGCAGGTGCCGCGACGCCGACCCGGTAGTGGGCCCAGTCATACTGGCCCACTGCACCTCGGTTTTTTGGCCAGGCTTAGAGCCCAACCCTAATATGATGTTGACATAATCCTTCCTATATAAACAGCACTAAACCCCATAAGTTAAACACACCAATTCTATAAATTTTCTAGACTTTGAGTCTAGGACGAAACTCTCTCAAACCTCTGTCAAAATTTCTTGTCTTTCTTGACAGAGGGAATACACCGTAGCATAATGCTTGCACTGGAAGGGATAGTCGTGTGTATTCCCTAAGTAAAGACTTCAGATAATACAACATGTAAGTGTTCTAGTTTTATGTTACAAGTTTTGATTGTCATATAACCATACTAGAAGAAATTGTTGGGGTAAGTAGAATAAAATTTTAAACTTCCATTGTGCCTACTTATATGTTTTGAACCCAACAAAATCCTACAGTGGTATTAGAGCCCAGACTGGTTCAATGGTTATATAACAATTGAATAACATAATAATATGGGTTAAACATAAAATTGGATTAAAACAAGGCTTCTTGAAATACTACAATTCTTGGCTGAACAAAGTAGACCTTTTAATGTCACCATAAATTATCTCCTACGCTAACTCGAGGAAGTTATTCCGCTCTAACTCGAACTAAGCCAAAAGTGTGGATATTCGGCTCATTGCACGGTGCACGGCAAAGAACGGGTAAGAACGGATGATGGTCGATATGTGCGTTATTGATAATGGTGGGTGATGATAAAGGATATGTGATTTGATCCCTAAATTGGATTTTGGGCTCGAACGATTTTGAAAAATCAACACAGAAACATTTTGTCAGGACGTCGGCGCCACGACCCTATGGTAGGGCGCCGCGGCGCGTGCTAGGGTTTCAAGGCAGCGCCGCAGCCCTAATGCTTCATTTTTTAATTCCGAACTTTCTGGACATTAGGCGTCGCGCCCCCATGGTGGAGCACCGCGACCCTAATGCAAGCCGAAGGTTTCTGCCTTGCAAGCATCGCGGCTCCATGGTGGAGCGCCGCGACGCTAATGCATTGCAAAAGCAGAATTTCGGTTTCTGCCTCACTGGCACCGCGACACTAATGATTAGCGCCGCGGCCCCGTCGGTCCAAAAAAAAAATTGTTCAGAATGTTTAACCCATGATTATTATACAATATATTTGATAAGTATACTGTTTATATGCTAAATCATTATCATTTAGATTACTAGAATAGTGTCCTCAAATAATTGTCTGGGTAGGCGACACCCAGTATTTGTTAAACCGCTTAATATCATGCTTGGCAGGCGGTACCCAATAAGTGCTTAATAGACTTTGCATGATAATTAAGATGTTATAATTGATATAGCATACTAGAGTTGATCTTGGTTAAAACCCTGAATTAAAATGTTCCCTAAAATTTTAATACAAGTCTCATTTGAAATGAACGCGTCGTCTGTTATAATTGATTGTAGTGCAAAATATTTTTTGGCGAGATGAGTATTTATGCCACATCATTTGCTCTAAGTCTATGAGGACTCATACTCTTTCATAGATGCATATTAAATGTAGAAGTGGGTGCTAAATATTTATGAGTATTTACACCACAGTGTTTGCTCTATAAGGCAAAACTCACTTAGATACATAATTGCAGTCGCATAACATGGTTGACTTGCGAGGCTGTCTTTGCGCCACACTGTCGGACAAGCCGAGGGACGTAGATTGATTGTTTAGAACATTCAGTCAAACAAGAGTTACAAATTATTTGTAATTGGTTTGGAGACCTACCAGGTTATGCTATTGAAGTTATCAGCTATAACAAACGCGGAGATAGCATGAACCTGGATCTTGGCCCATTATGACCATATTTGATATGAGTCTGTATTTTCCATGGGGTCGAAGAGTATGTTAAAATAGTGGGTGCTAATTAAACTAAAGGCCATGTTAATTAGTTAATTAATGTGTTCAATAGAAATTATATTAGAGTTTAATTTCAAGTCTATTTGTTTCTTCAGTCGTATAAAATGTCGAATCTATCACTGAAAATGTTGGTCGAGACAAACAAGTTGACTGGATCAAATTACCCTGACCGATTAAGAAATCTGTGACTGGTGTTAAGACTAGAAAGAATTGAGTATGTGTTAGACACAGTGTTTCCCACAGTCCCTGCTGAAGATTCTGTTGAGTATATCCTGTTTGACAAGGTGGCTTATCATAAACATCTAGACTATGCTACCTCGGTATAATGTGTATTGTTGTCCTCCATGACCTTGGAGTTACATAGGCAACATGAAAACATGGGCCCCAACGAAATGCTAGAACACTTGAAGAGTCTCTATGACTCACAGTTTCAGACAATGGAGTATGAATTGTTGAGGGACCTTTTCAAGTGTAAGCTGAACGATGGGGGTCAAGTGTCAGCACATGTTCTGAAGATGATTGGGCTGATAGAAAGTTTGGCTTCTATTGGAACGAAGCTGCCTATAAATGTCTTTGTCAACCTGATCCTAAATTCACTCACTGGTTCATTTGAGAATTTCATTGTGAACTTCAATATGAATGGGACCAAGGCAAGTCGTCCAGAGCTTCACAACATGTTAAAGACCTTTGAATCGTCTACCTCTAAAGGTAAAGTCGTGCTCATGGTGGGCTCTTCTAGCAAGTTCAAACCCAAGGGTAAGAACATGCAGAAGAAGAAGGGTAAGACAATTGATGCACCTACGGTTATGAAACCTAGATGAGGTGTTCAGAAGAAGACAAATGTAGCTTCAGATGTGTGCCTCAACTGCAAGAAAAAGGGGCACTGGAAGAAGGACTGCGCAACTCCAGGAGGAGGCAAAGCACTAGGTACTCCTGGCTCTCCTAGACAAGGTATGTTTGTCATTGAGATAAATATGTCTATAAATAACTCTCACTGCTGGGTATTGGATACCGCTTGTGGCTCACACATTTGTAATAATGTGCAAGGTCTGATTGACAACACAAAGGTTAGACCTTGGGAGGTAGACGCACGCGTTAGAAATGGAGCACGAGTGGATGTTGAGCATGTGGGAACTTATAGACTAGATTTACCTTCAGGCTTTTGTTTAGAACTAAATAATTATTATTTTGTTCCCTCATTGACGAAAAATATTATTTCTATCCCAGTGTTAGACATTGAGGGGTTTTCCTCATTTATTGCCAATGGCAGTTATGTACTGTCTTTTAATGGTTTTGTTTGTGGAAATGCTCCATTTATGGATGGTTTGTATGTTCAAAATTGTAGTCGTGAAATTTTCAATGTGCAAAATAAATGAGCTAAGATAAGTAATCCAATAAACCACACCTACTTATGGCACTGTAGACTTGGTCACATCAATGAATCAATGATAACAAGATTAAGAAAGTTAGACTGCATGGAACCATTTGACTTGGAATCATATGGTAACTGTGAATCTTGCTTGAGAGGAAAGATGACCAACAAGCCACTTTATGGGAAATGGGTGCGAGCCAAAGAGGTACTTGAATTGGTTCATACTGATGTATGTGGGCCATTTTCAACCCAAGCTAAGGGAGGCTTCCCTTACTTCATCACTTTTACAAACGATTTCACAAGGTTTGTGCATGAATATCTTATGAAACACAAGTCCAAAGCCTTTGAGAAATTCAAGGAGTACAAGTCAGAAGTAGAGAAGCAACTTGCAACAAGTATCAAGACCCTTCTATCAGATCAAGGAGGTGAATACTTAAGTAAAGAATTTCTGGATTACTTGAAGCTTCATGGAGTCCAATCACAATGGACACCTCATGGAACGCCACAGATGAATGATGTTGTTGAAAGGAGAAATCGAACCCTATTAGATATGGTTAGATCCATGATGAGTTTCTCAGCTCTACCAACATACCTTTGGGGCTATGCATTGCAAAGCTCAACTTATATTCTGAACAGGGTTCCTTCAAAGTCAGTAGAGAAAACTCCATATGAGATATGGAATGGCAAGAAGCCAGCACTTAAACACATGCGACCCTGGGGGTGCCCTGCATATGTAAAGAAGATGCTTACTGACAAGTCGGAATCTAAAAGTGAGAAATATTATTTTGTGGGGTATCTAAATAAAACCAAGGGATACTATTTCTATCTTCCTGGAGAACATAAGGCCATTGTTTCCAAAAATGCAACTTTCTTTGAAAAAGACTATGTCTACAAGGAACAGAGGTGCAATAAGATAGAACTTGAAGAAATTCAAGAACCACAAGATAACACAAAAGTTAAACCTTTGTCAAAAGACCTAGACAAGGATTCAGTGGGAGTATTTGGTGAAGATTGGGTACTTAGAGTACGCCCTTCAGCTAGTGGGAGTGTTTTGAGAGATAATCCAGAAATGCAAGGCTTTCATACACAACCAATAGAAGATGATACAATGGTTGTACATCATTCCATTCAGGAAATACATGAAAATGACATTTCTGAAAGCTTTCAAGGTGATGGATTGTCCAGCACACAAAGACCTTCTCACAATAAGAATGCAACAAACATTGAAACGTAGAATAATCAACTCAGTGGGACCACTAGGACTCATCGTCTGCCTGAAAGACTTAATCTCCTTGTTGAAACACACAATGAGATAGATATTTCTGATGACGATGAACCTATAACCTGCAACGAATATGTGTTAGACATTGATTCGCAGAGATGGCAAGAAGCCATGAAATCTGAGATGGACTCGATGTACATCAATCAAGTTTGGAACTTGGTTGATTTGCCAACAGGGGTTAGACCCATATGATGCAAATGGGTCTTCAAGAAGAAGATTGATGCATATGGCAAGGTACAAAATTATAAGGTAGGATTGGTGGCTAAAGGTTATAATCAACGGCCTCGGGTCGATTATGATGAAATATTTTCACCTGTTGCGAAATTTAAGTCTATTTGGATTTTGCTTGCAATAACCGCATAATATGATTATGACATTTGGCAAATGGATGTTAAAACTGCTTTCCTCAATGGTAACCTAATTGAGAAGGTGTATATGATACAACCTGAGGGTTTTACATCCAATACTAAGCACAAAGCAGTATTTAAGCTATAGAAGTCCATTTATGGACTTAAGCAAGCCTTTAGGAGTTGGAATATTTTCTTTGACAAAACAGTCAAATCGTTTGACTTTGTTAGAAGCAAATAAGATTCCTGCATTTATAGTAAGCGCAAGGAAGAGAGTATTTTCTTCATTGTTATATATGTAGATGACATATTAATAATGGGAGTTAATAAGACTCTCATGCAATCGATCAAGGAATGGTTATCCAGCACATTCATGATGAAGGACTTGGGTGAAGCCTGCTACATTCTTGGAATTAGGATCTATAGAGATATACCTAATAGATTGTTGGGGCTGTCACAATTCATATACATAGACAAAGTGCTAAGACGATTCTCTATAGAAAACTCTAAGAAGGGAAGTCTTCCTATGGGTCAAGGCATTAAGTTATCAAAGAAGGGTATTCCTTATACTGTTGCAGAACTTGAACGCATGAAAATAATCCCATATGCTTCAACTATAGAATCTATCATGTATGCCATGACATGTACGAGGCCAGATGTGGCCTATGCACTTAGTATGACTTGCAAATTCCAGCAGAATCCTGGGAAAGAACACTAGAAAATAGTCAAAAGTATTCTTAAGTATCTTAGACGAACTAAATAATATTTCTTAGTCTATGGTGGACAAGAGAAGCTAATGTGTACTGGGTACACTGATGCTAGCTTCCAGACAGATCTTGATGACTTCAAATCTCAACTGGATATGCCTTCATTTTCAATGGCGGAATAGTGAGTTGGAAAAGTTCCAAACAAGCTACAACTGCTGATTCGACAACAGAAGCCGAGTACATTGCTGGATCGGAAGCTGGTAAAGAAGTTGTCGAGATATCTGAGTTCCTAAAGGAACTAGGGGTTGTTCCAAGTGCCACTTGTCCAATAACAATTTAGTATGACAACACTGGTGCGATTGCGCAAGCTAATGAACCAAGATCAACAAACAGAAACAAGCATGTACCGAGGAAATACCACATACTCAGGGAGATGGTGGAAACTGAAGAAATAAGATTAGACTATGTTCCCACAGATGATAATCTAGCTGACCCGTTTACTAAATCATTAAGCTTAGTTTAGCATAATGGTCATTTTGAAAACATGGGTATTAGATACATCGGAGAATGGCTCTAGGCCAAGTGGGAGATTGAAAGTATGTATGTCCTAGAGACAATCATTATTAGGGACAAATGTACTTGAACACATTCGTATTATTAATAAGATTAATATTTATGTTATTTACGATTATTAAATTATTATTTGATTGTTTGTAATTATTTATTAATGTGCATCCCTTAAGCTTACATTGTCATTAATAGAGTGAGATAATGATGATAGAGCGTAACTCCAAAATAGCCTCGACTAATGATCATCGAGAATAGGATATCAATGATATGTTATAAGTCGACATATGGTCTGCATCACATTCTTAGAGAATGTAGTATGTCTCACCTGCTACTAGTAATGGTTACTAGTGATGGACACATGGATACTTTTGGAAAGTATTGGTATACCCTGCTGATAAACTATTTGTTAGACATGTCTAGAGTGTTATCAGCGTGTGAGATATAAAGGTCATTCGACTTGAGGTCAATACGCACCTTGTTTACATAGTAATTTACTTTGACCATGTCCTAAGCTTAAACTCCTTCTAGGATAAGATACGACTTGTGTTGGGCTCATTATGATGTAAATTAAGGTGGTAATTGAGCCAAGAATAAGATTCAGTCCTCGATTGGATATTCGAGATAGCACTCAATTTCTCAGTGATATTAGGTCGACCAAGTCATTGGCCAATGCAAGAGACATATTTAGAATATGATCTAGTTGTCGACTAATATAGATGAGATAAAGTGATCAAGCCATTTGGATAGACACATGACAAATCCTAAGCTTGATCGAGTGGGTCACGAATGAAAGTAATTTATCATCTCACATAAAGGTTATGTTTGTTGTATTCATGTAAACGTACTTCATATATTGAGTTCGTCGTACGGCGCAGTCTAGGAGTTCTGTATAGACCTTAATTGGACTAGTGTCTATATATGAAGGCCTATAGAGTCACACTATGTCGATTGTCTCTTCGATCTAAGGGTGTATTGAGAAAGTATTAAATATTCGATTTGGGATCGAGATATTTAAATTGATAATAACTATGGGATAATTTCTATTAGATGAAAATTATTTAATTAAATCAAAAATTAGATTTTAGATTTAATGTGCTGAATATATATATTAAATGAAAAAGGAAAGCGGAATTTTACGTAAGGCGCCGCGGCGCAGCCTAGCAGGTGCCGCGACGCCGACCCGGTAGTGGGCCCAGTCATACTGGCCCACTGCACCTCGGTTTTTTGGCCAGGCTTAGAGCCCAACCCTAATATGATGTTGACCTAATCCTCCCTATATAAACATCACTAAACCCCATAAGTTAAACACACCAATTCTATAAACTTTCTAGACTTAGAGTCTAGGACGAAACTCTCTCAAACCTCTGCCAAGATTTACTGTCTTTCTTGACAGAGGAATACACCGTAGCATAGTGCTTGCAGTCGAAGGGATAGTCGCGTGTACTCCCTAAGTAAAGACTCCAGATAATACAACATGTAAGTGTTCTAGTTTTATGTTACAGGTTTTGATTGTCATATAACCATACTAGAAGAAATTGTTGGGGTAAGTAGAACAAAATTTTAAAATTCCGCTGTGCCTACTTATATGTTTTGAACCCAACAAAAATCCTACAGAACCAACTAGCTTTGTGTGTGAGTTGCATTTCACTCTTAACCATAACTCATCATGCCAATTCTTTAACATCAATTAGTAAGACTTTGACTTAGTTAGTTCCTCTTAAGCTCAATCCTAGTCATAGATAGATCACCAGATTCAGGTCCATACAACATGATTTTTTATATGTCTTTTAAATATTTTTAATTGTTAATTATTGTGATATATAATACTTTTTACATAGTTTTCAAATAGTAACTTTCATTCAAAAAAACATAAAAAAATCTATATCTGTAATCATCGTTAAAATTAAGAAGTTTAATTGACAAAATCTGAATTATGAGACGTATAAATTGGGACACATGGAATATTTATATCTAACTGAAAAAAATATTTATAAAATACCTAATAGGTATGTACATTGTATATTGAGGGTATATACAATTCATATGTTATATACCTTGATAACATACAACAATGCGATTCAACTTTTCTTATTGTTGTGAACAGTCGGGGTATACAATTATGTGAGTCGTATACCTGGATGATATACAAAATATATAAATCGTGTTGTTTATAAATGGGTCGAGGTGATCTTACTCTGCTAGGGTAGTCAGGTAAAAATTCCCATTATTTCCGACAATTAACAAAAATGTTTATGCAATAAAAAAACCCGAAAATACCAATTTTAAAAAAGTATTACATTTTGTACCTATTTGAAAAACATATTTATAAAAAATACATAGCAGATATGTATGTTGTATACCGTCAGTTTATACAGTTCACACATTTTCTACTTTAATAGTATACAATAGTGTGGTTCAATTATTTTGGCTATTGTGTATCGTTGTGATATACTATTATGTTAGTAATATACCCAACGGTATAAAACTATGTAGCTTAATTGTTTAATGGGTGAAATATATATTTATAAACATATAGACATGGGTAATTTTCTGACTTTGCTTGCGTAGTTAATTTAACATCTCATTAATGTTCTGTTGAAGAAACGGAAATGAAGAAGACAGAGAAAATGGCTTTGTTATCCTTCAGAGAAAATTTGTTTTAACAATGAACCAACCGAGTATTTTGGGTTCAAAGACGGGAGAGAAAGAGTTGGAAGGATTTGGAGGGATAAGTTTTACCAAAATTGGAGCCTAAAATCAATGGATACAATAGTTGCTTAAATTGTTATAAAATAAAATAAATATTGTTAAATTAGTTAATTAGTTGAAAGTATATAAATAAAATAAAATTAGTCTTCCTGAATTGTCAAAATTTTCATTTTTAAGAAGAGATTCAATTGTTCCAATGGGTCTTCTTGGGCTTTACATCAGTATAAAAATGGATCAAGGACATAAGTAGCCATCATGACTACATAAAATAAAAAAACATATTGTAGTCAAAATGTATATCATACAATACATATACATTTAATATACACTTCCACAATTATATACACTTATTATACACTTTTCATACAGTATATATACACATATTATATATGTTTGAGGGATATTTCTTGAAGTCCATGGTCGTCATAGTAAAGCTCATAATTGTGATCATCCACAACAACTTCATTATCTCCGGGAGCTTTAGATGGACTACGAAGAACGATAATAGGTTGAAGCCGTGATTACGCCGAAATTGCTCCACCACCAGTTCCTCTGTTGAGAGTCAAACATCTTTTATATCTTTCGCTCTATTATTATGAGGTCATATCTAGTATTCAGAGTTTGACTCAGTTTGATATCGCTCTTGCGGCTCACAACTAAACATGTGCTATATCCCTAGATATCCAGTCAACTGTTGCGCCTCAATGCATTTCACGAAACCCAGCTAGCTTTGGGTGTGAGTTGCATTTCACCCTAACCACTACTCACCCACCGATTTTTCAACATCAGTTGGTCATACCTTCATTTAATTAGTATCACCTAAGCTCCATCCTTGTCATAGATAATATCACCAAGTTCAGGTCCTACAACATGGTTTTTTATATTCATTTAAATATTTTTAATTACAATTATTGTGATTTATAGTTAATAGTTTTCAAGAAGTAACTTTTATTTCGAAAAATTTAAAAATTCAATATATGTCTGAATTCATAGTTAAAGTTAAGAAGTTTAACTCTCAAAATTCGAATTATAACACATAAATTGCGATAAAGGGAGTACAATTTATATCTATTTTAAAAATATATTTATAAAAATACCTAGCAGGTATGTACATTATATATTGTCAGGGAATAAAATTCACATGTTATATACCTTATTAACATACAACTGTGCGATTCAACTTTCCTGATTGTTGTACACCGTCAGGGTATACAATTATGTGAGTTGTATACCTCGACGATATACAAAAGAATAAAACTATGTTGTTTAATGTTTTTAATAAATGAACTTAATAAATTGGTAGAGGTGATCTTATCCCGCGCGGGTAGTTAGATAATTTTTTTAAAAAAAATTAACAAAAAATTCTCACGCAATAAAAGTTAATTATCCGAAAATACTAATTTTTAAAAAAATATTACATTTTTACGTATTATAAAAAAACATTTATAAAAATACATAGTAGGTATGTATGTCGTATACTGTTGTTTATACAATTCACATGTTTTCTACCTTAATAGTATATAATAGTGTGATTCAACTATTCTGACTATTGTATACCGTTGGGGTATATTATTATGAGTTATATACTTGATGCTATACAAATGTATAAAACTCCGTAGTTTAATTGTTTAATGAGTGAATTTTATAAACATATAGAAATGGGTAATTTTCTTACTTCGCTTGCGTAGTTAATCCCATTATTTAATGTTTTGTTGGGATAGAAAGGGAAATGAAGAAGACAGTGAAAATGGCTTTATTATCATCCTTTGTTTGGTATAATCTTCTTCAACCTCGAGAGTTGCTATAAAATCGATCCAAAATCATGTCATATCTTAATGAAAATTTTTCAAATTTCATATATGAATTCTTCTCTATGTTTCGGTGTTTTTGAGGCATCACTCACTCAAAACGGAGCTCATTTGCGGCAACCCAACACCGACAACAACAACATACCCAGTGTAATTCCACAAGTGGACTCTAGGAAGGGTAGGACGTACGCAGGGCCGACCTTTTACCTTGTTGGGCTAGGGCGATGACCCAGGGGCCCGAGGTGATAGAGGGCCCAGCCCATGTACACATATACTAGTATTAGTATTATATATGTTGGGCCCATAAAAAAATTAATTATCTATCAATTAAAGAGACAAACAAAAAAAGGCCTTTGTATCTGATGAAGAGATTACATTTTAAGAGAAAGGAAATAAAGAGAGCGCAGAGAAAGAGAGGGAGAAATAAATGAGCGGCCTCTTCGTCTTCTTCACTTCTATCCTTAATTATTTTCTTCAAATTCATCTTTACCAATGTAATTCAATTATTTCTCAAAACCCTTTTCAAATTTCTTCTATTTTATTTTTCTTCTCCAGTGCACTTGTGAATTTTTTCTACTCTCAATTAACGATATCTATTTTCCACCGCCATATCCACCGATTCCATCATTGTTGTCCTTGGATCTGGTTCTTCTGGAGGAATTTCGACCACCATCCATCCGTTTGAGTTTTCCAGTAAGTCCATATTTAATTTATTTGATTTCAAGTCTCAACTCTGTCAAAATTTTGATGTTAGGTTTTGATAATTGAAAATTTTGATGTTCAATTTGTTGTTATTGATTTGTAGTTTTTCAATTGCGTTTATGTAATTTTCAATTAACTAGAATTTAGACTAGTATTCTAGTTTCTAATATAAAATAGCTATGCTTGTACTCAATATTTTTAATTGAATTAATTGATTAGTTATTAGCTATGCAGAGAGTTCATATGGTGTCATGGTGAATCAGACTTAAAATATATATATTGGTCATTGGAGTTGCTCATATGCTGCTGACATCCTTTCCAAGTGCTATTATTTTTTTCTACATTTGACATATTATCTTACAATTGTGTTAATATGTTGCCTAAAAAGAATCCATCTGGATGTCAAAAAAGGAAAAAAAGAAGGTTAGCTGATAAGTTTTTAGCATCATAGAGAGGAGCTATTGATAAGTTTGTTTTCAAACCAGTAGACCGTGGTCAAAATTCAGGAGGATCAGTTGTAGGTGATCTTGAACAATGTGATGAAAAATTGAATGAGGAGCATAATATCAATACATATACTAATCATACGAGTGAAAATGATATAAACGAGGAAATTAACCATATGAGTGAGCATGATAATGTACCTAATGAGGATATCACTCCCCCCTCCCCAGTTGGATATTTATGATCCTAGAAATTGGGATAATATTAACAACAAAGCAGATACATTTTAGTTGAAAAGGGGCCTCAAAGGGAATTAGATCTTGTGTTTCCTTTAGATAAAATTCGTTCTTATTTGCTATATAGGGGCCCTCAATTTATATTTTGTCAGGGGCCTACTAAATGTCAGGACCGGCCCTGGATGTACGCAGACCTTACATCTACTTGCGGTGTAGAGAGACTATTTTCGATAGACCTTCGACTCAAAAGAAACGTAATCATTACAGGGTTGCATGAAAAACAAGGCACCAAAATATCAAGATACAAACAAATGGTACAACAAAGTAATACACACATAATGATAACGATCAACGCGATACAAAAATAATACATCTAAGAAAAGGAGAAGATGAGATGGAAAGGCTAGCCTCTCACACAACACGACAAAACTCGAATACCTACTATCCTTCTATCATAGTCCTCGATCGCTAAATTTTCCTATATAAGGTTATGTCCTCAGTCAACTGGAGTTTCATAGGCAGGCGGGTAGAAAATCTTCTCTCAAAAAGAGATACCTGAGATGACAGAGGAAGATATTCGGTTAAAAAAAGATACGGCAGTCCGAAGGCCATTATTTGGGTGTTTGATCTCATCAAGGAAAAAGTTCAGAGAGACCTTATTAACTAATTATTCTCTTTATAGAAGAATTTCTTGCAAAAAGTGACTTTTAGAGGAAAACTCTCATGTTTTGACTTTTAAATGCCCAATCTGAATGATGGTATTGCATTTTATCTTAAAACTAACGTAATTAGAACTCCAGTAACAAATGGAACTTAATTAAAACTTTCAACAAAAAGATGTAGAAATTGTAAGTTTTGGGCATGTTGTTTGGCTCAAGATCCTTTAATGATGAAAAAACTGAAATACTAAAAAATGAGACTAATCCATGGTTACTTTTGATGCAGGATAATCAATGATATATGTTTAAAAGGCAATGACTGTATAATTTATGACTACTAATATTAAATTAAATATTATATTTACTCTCCTCATCAATTCTAATTTATCTTCATCTAAATATAGTCTGTTTTCCATATCAAGAGGATTTAATTCACTTCTTATTCAACTTAGTTTCTCTAGATTAACTATTTTCTTTGTCATATCTGATTGATCCATACATTAAAAAATAACCTTTTTTATGTCTCATCTTTTTTAACTAAAAAATCTCTAAAGTGAGTGTCCCAAGGTTCAAAATTTGGTGGATAATGAGTTTACCCTTTGCCTTTTATCACTTAAACACCATATCTTTTGTATAGGGGAGATTTTAATTCGGTGACGACCGCCTAACCCGCACATTATGCATTGCACTATTACCACTAGTTCAAAGCGATGTAGACTTCTTTTGTGTCTAATTATCATATAGATTTTATGAAAATTTTTAAGAATTTTAAAATATATTTTGACTTTGGGTCACCAAATTCGTTGAGCCGACCTTAAGCAACCAAATCTATTGAGCTGTCCTTGTAACATAAAAAAAAAGTAGGTATAACTTTCATATTTTATGAACCTTATAGTCTTAGAGCTTGTTTGAATTGACTTATTTTAAGTATTTTTAAGTGAAGATAAAAAGTGTTTTAATAAGATAAGAAAATATATTTTAAGCACTTAATTTTAAATTAAAATAACAAAAATAAACAAACAATCATAATCCTACGTTAGGAATGCTAACTAATAACTTTTCGACTTATAGTAAACCGTAAGGTACAATAAAAAAAAGAAATTCAATTGTTTAGGGAAAAATACTCCGTTCTTTCACTTGTCCATTTTTAACTTTGAACACTCCTTGAGAATCAATAAATAAAGTATCTGTTTTATCATAATAACCATATTAATTTGTGCATATTGTTAAAGGATCGAGTAACTTGTTTGTGCGAATTTAGAAACAACAGCACGAAAAAGGAAGACTTCCATCGGAGACGTATATATGCGTATTAACCCTTTTCCCACTGTGCTTTTCTTCTCTCAAAAGCAATTTCTCACATTATACTAACTTCTATTCAAAATCACCCAAATTCCCATAGTCTCCAATTTCCCGCCATATATAAATTAATAATCGCAGTTATCAACCATTGTACTACTAGTTCAATTTCAATTTTCCAATATACCTAGTTCACAGGTAACAAATTTTAACACCTTCTTTTAGTTATTGTTCAATTTTCCCCACTATATTTTGTAGCGACCTTAATTGAACTAGAATCTTGATTTTGTAGCTCAATATGATAATCTTGATTTTTGAGATTAGTTGTTTGGTAAAAATTTAAGAAGTCCCAATTTGAATGATTGGATCACATTTTTTATTATGTGCCCACCAAGGATATAACAGATGGGTTCCACAAATCCAGCTTTTTCACTCTTTAGCGTGATTAATTTTTGTTTGGATTTGCAAATTTGCTCAATTCACTTAAACCCTTTATGAATTTCTCTCAGCAGCCTTATGGCGCTTCGAGATTAGGGGTGCGTTTGGTATGAAGGAAAATGTTTTCCTGGAAATGGTGGTGGTGGGGGCTATGGGCGGGCGGGGGATTGGGTGTGGGATGTGTTGGTGGGTAGTAAGGAGACAATCAATGTGGAATGCCATTGTGAAACTTTTTTCCCTACTTTCACTAGGGAAGTCATTTTCATTATTGGAAATCACATATATCAACCATTGTGCTAGTTCAATTTTCCAAATACCTAGTTCACAGATAAGAATTTTAACACCCTCTTTGAATTGCAATGTGCAATTCTTTCCACTATATTTTGTAGCGATCTTAATTGAACTAGAATCTTGATTTTGTAGCTCAATATCATAATGTTAATCTTTTGAAGTTAGTTGTTTGGTAAATTTAGAAGTCCCAGCTTGAATTCTTGGATCTTGATTTTGTAGCTCATCATATTGTTAATCTTTTGAAGTTAGTTGTTTGGTAAATTTAGAAGTCCCAGCTTGAATTCTTGGATCACAGCAGATGGGTTCCAAGAATTCAGTTTTTTTTCACTCTTTAATGTGATTAATTTTTTATTGGATTTGCAAATTTGCTTAATACACTTAAACCCTTTATGGATTTCTCTCAGTAGCCTTATGGCGCTTCGAGATTAGGGGTGTGTTTGGTATGAAGGAAAATAAGTAGGTTTCTTACTTATTTTCTGGTATTTGATAAGTAAGTAAAAAATATTATCCCAAAAGCATTTGTATATACAACAACAACATACCCAAAAACATTTGTATATAATCTAGGCAAACACTATGGAGGATGGGGGTGGGAGTCAGTGGCGGAGCCATAGTTTTCATAAAAGGGGTTCAAAAACATAAAGAAGTAAACAAACGAATATGCCAAGAGGGTTCAACATCTACTACTCTCTCTGTCCCAAAAAGATTGTCTTGATTCGGATTACGAGGGTCAAACTAACTAATATTCGGTGTGAATTCAGACATAGAATTTTAATTTTTTTGATATAAAATTTACATATTTAGAAATTACATAAAAAAATACTATCAGACACAATAGTTAACAATTCAAAATATTTAGGAAGTATTTGAAAAATTATGGTCAAAGAAAATATCCTTTGGTTGTCCAAATAGTAACTAAGACAATTTTTTTGAAACGGAGGGAGTATAGTCCATATATACATAAAAAATAATTTTAACTTTGTATATACATGGTAATTTTTCGGCAAAGGGGTTCGGGTGAACCCCCTAGCGACCACCTGGCTCCGGGTAGGGGTGGTGGGGGCGGGGAATGTGTTGGAGGGTGGGAAGGAGACAATCAATGTGGAATGCTATTATGGAACTTGTTTTCCCTACTTTCACTAGGGAAGTCATTTTCCTTATTTTTAATGAACTTGTTTTTCAAAAATTTTGACCAACCAAACATGGAATTTGGGAAAATATTTTCCTCCATACCATAAAAAGGGAAGCCCGGCGCACTAAGATCCCGCTATGTGCGGGGTCCGGGGAAGGGCCGGACCACAAGGGTCTATTGTACGTAGCCTTACGTTACACACCCTAAATTAGTGGAAATTCGAATGTAAAATTTACTATGTCTAGATTTTTTGCCCAGCTGCAGGTTCTTGAGTAGAGATTCTACTGCCGTTTTGATAATTTTTTTGGGGGCTCCTGAATAATTTGATTGAATGGATGTGGAGGGAGCCAGTACATTGTCAGTAAATGGTGCACAATCTGTAGAATCTCGTTCACGTCCAGTTCGGCGACATTTGAATAATGGTTAGTTCAAAGTGCAGAAAGATTCAGTTTTTCCTATGAGGCAGGTTTTCCGTGATAGTTAAATTCTGTGAAGAGTTTGGGTGAATGATTTGAGTGAATTGGTATATGATAGGTCAAATTACTAATCAAGATTATTGAGGAAATAAAGCTCCTTTGATTCAAATCAGACATGGAAACAAAGAGCAGAGAGATTTAATAATACAATAGAGAACATGATATCAGAAACAGAGAGATTTAATAATAAGAGCCGAGGGTCTATAGGAAACAGCCACTCTACCTTCGCAAGGTAGGGGTAAGGTATGCGTACACACCACCCTCCCCAGACCCCACTTGTGGGATTACACTGGGTATGTTGTTGTTGTTGTAATGAAGAACATGATATGCCACAAATCAAGAGAACTTGCAGCTACTTTAATTTTCAAAGACATGCAAAAAGCAACAGTAATAGATCTCGCAGTGGAAAAACTGTGGAAGTCTTCAAATTTATTCATTATGACCGGTGGAGAGTGCACATGAAGTAAGAGTTTGATGATATTATAGATCAGAATAAATTTCCGTCATGAATATTGTAAATTAAAACCAACAAAACAAAGGAGAAAAAATAGCTCTTATGGGCAGAATTTCCTCTCAGTGTGCTAGGTTCTTTAACAAGTAGATTCGAAGTTTCGAACTAAATAATCAGAAAATTGTAATTGCTGCTGCCAATTGTTAAACTAGAGAAAATTACTTCTTGTGTTTTCAAAATACTTGTTAAATGTCTCTTTTGTGGGTGTTTCAGAATTTCCTCTCTCAAAAAAAAAGTGTGCTAGGTTCTTTAACAGTATGTATGTCTTTTCATGGTGAAATTTGGGTATTATAAGGGATTGGGAAAAGGGTCAAATATGCCACTGAAATTAACGAAATGGCTCACATATGCCACTTATAGAAAGGGGTGAGAGGGTGGGGCTGGTAAGTAATGAAGGGTTTAGATAACGCCATGTGGCAAAATCTGGTAGTAGTAGGGCTCCGTTAGTGGCATGAATGAACCAAATGTGTCACGGCAATGACATAAATGAACCCAACTATTAACGAGTGACATAGATGAGCCATTTCGGATAGTTCGTTGGCATATTTGAGCTTTTACCCTTATTATTATAATTGTTATTATCAGCAGTTTCCGGTTGATCTTCTTCATTTCTGTCAAGATTATCTCTCAAGCTGAGTGTAATGCAGCTCTATTTGACTCATAACCTATAAAATATAGAAGTAGAGGCTAAATATTGGCATGTTTCTTTCTCACATTTGCAGCTGTATATCAGTTTACACAACAAAATCTCCCAGCGTGTAAACCTGTCCTGACACCATCATGGGTAACTAAATAAGAAGAAGTCTTTATCTGAAATTCCCATTTCTTTTCTAAATTGACAGGGCATTGTACTTCTCTCCTCTGACTACGTCTTCTTAACAGGTCATTTCAATGTTTTTCTTGATAGGCGTTGTTTTTATTCCAATTGGACTTCTCTGTCTTTATGCTTCTGAAAGTGTAAGCTTTTGACTTCTGTTGATTACAGACATTATTAATCTGTTGTTCCTCCGTTCCTGATCAATAAGTTTGGCATAAATGGCTGATCAGAAAAGCATTTGCAGGTTGTTGAGATTGTTGACAGATATGATACAGATTGTGTGCCAGATAATTTTAAGAGCCAAAAAGTTACTTACATCAAAGATAGCTCAGTTTCCAAGAATTGTACACGTTACTTAAAGGTAATATTTCATTATGAGTTATGAGCTCACATTCAAGCATGCCTCTTATTGTATATTGGTTCTCCAGTTTCCCTGGTTGTAAACATATACTGTGACATGTACTGATTTTTAAGAGACAGACTTATTACCTTAATTGGATTAGTAGTCTAACTATTAAAACCTTTCCTGTATAAAAGTCATAATACTATTTATACACCAAATACTTAAAGCAGTCTCTCTCCGTCTCTTTCTTTCTCCTCTCTCCATTACTTATAATTCCTTCATGGATTTTTCACAAAGAAGTTTGTACCATCCGAGGACAGTCGATCACAATGATATAACAACTATACGTAGAAGACACAACAATAACTTATGCTACGACGATGACGACAACAACAATAATTGGGAAGAAGAGTATGTGATTAAGGTTGTAATCAAGAAGCTTCATATATTAATCGGCTGAACAACAGTTGCCTATATTCTTCGAATGTTTTCATTATTGGTTGCTCTAACAATTTGATAGTGGCGTTAGTCCTAACAATTTAAAAGATTTTTCAGTTTGCATTCACCTTTAGTGGAATAGTTTGGCTAGAAGAGTGATTTTGGTTTAAGGTAAGTAGGTAACATGGTTTTTGAGCTGGGGACGAGGTCACACTTCACAAGTATTTGCTTTACATGTTTCAGAAGCTGCGCACATGATCATCAATTAACTCTATATATACAAAAATGAATTTCTCTGTATACAAAGCTTCTAATAGAAAAAATTACTTGGCACCTCTCTTAGACCATTTTTTTTTTTGCTTTTTCTGCCTCTTATTTTTCTTTTCACTTCATGTAAAGAATTAAACTTATGAAATGCTTAAATTGTTATCATTACTCTTACTCATCATTCTTTGTATTCCAAACTCTTGAGGGGGTTCGATAGCTGGCTAGGAGTAGGGGGTTTGGAAGAAGGGGATACATGAAAGCTATTATATTTTTTTTTTGGTAACTAAGGCTTTTATTAATCACCAAAATTGTACTTACAAAGCAGAGGCATAGCTATACACAGCTTGCCTTTCCAAATAAACTATCTGAGCAACAGAATCAGGAAATTAAAAGGGGAAACTATGAATAACATGCTTAATTCTGGGTGGGGCTCGGACACATATAACATAAGCTATCTCTTTTGCAACTAAATGCCATTCTCGGCTTCTCTTCTAAAAAATTCTCCTGTTTCTCTCCCTCCATATGCTATGCACACTTTCTGAATACAACATTTTCTGAACATTTGGGCTCTTTGAGTGTTTCCTCGAGTATTAGCAATCATCCATTCAGTATGCTGCTCCCAGGTAATAGCAGAACAAGGTTGAAATTTCATCCAGGCCAGCAACTTATCCCATATCCTTCTAGCAGAATCACAGTGCACATACAAATGTTCCCTGGATTCAGTAGTTGTATGACATAAAACACATTCCGGGTCTACTTGCATTCCCCATTTAAGGAGTCTATCAGTAGTTAACATCCTACCTTGCATCAGCAACCATGTTGTGAATCTTGCTTTGGGCCTTGCTGCATTCTTAAACATGATAACTTTCCAAGACACTCTAGGTTGGGGAGTCAAGAGCTGGTAGTATATCTGTCTAATAACACTCTTTGCAGGATTGATATTTTGCAGCTGAGTGATTACATTTCTTGCCTCAAATATCTTCCTAATCAACCAGCAGGCCTGCTTTGGCATCTGCACCTCTTCCAACTGTTGGTCCTTGATATAGTATGTGTATCCATCGAATCCACATTTTATCTTGTTTATTGGCAACATCCCAGAAGGTTTTTGATAGTGCAGCTTTGTTCCACAAGAAAGTTTTAGTAAGATTAAGCCCTCCCACATATTTAGGTGTAGAAACAGAATCCCCGGCAACAAGTGCTTTCCTAGTAATGGTGCCACTGCATGACCATAAGTAACTTCTACAATGAGCATCAATCAAATACAATACCTTTGCTGGGATAGAAAACAGTTGAGCCCAATATGCTTGAACCCCAAATATGACTGATTGAATAAGTTGAGCCCTGCCTGCATAGGATAAGTTCTTTGCTGTCCATGAGGAGATCCTAGCTGTAATCTTGTCCACTAGAGGTTGCCAATGAATAAGTGATATCTTTTTATTTGCCAGAGGCACACCTAGGTATTTAAAAGGCAGCTTACCACAGCTATAACCCAAATGCTGTAGAATCAGATCTTGTTCTGGTACTTTAACCCTATAGCTTTGGATAGCTATTAAAAATTGCGGAATCATTGACACAGCTTAGAGGTTCTTATTACCTATTTTGTAATTTGAATTATTAATTTGTTCTATATATTATATATACATCATCAAGGTTATCATATTTGATGAATTGTTTTGGTTTACTGCACAACCGAAGAAGACATTGGCATTTTATTTGAACTAAAAAAGAACAAGAGTTATTGGACAATTGTCAGACCAAAATTGTTCGACTTTTATAAAGATTCAACCTTAGCTCTTCAATGAATCTTCACTTGATCAAGAAAAAAGATTCAGATGCAGCTCATTGGGATAACACAAAGAACTTATTAATTATATGGCTTGGACAGAGATTTAGGAGCCTAACTCTATATTCAGTCCTTCAAATCTGGATGAAAGAGGAGCTCTATCAGTTTTTGACTTTTTTTTAATTCTATTATCTGTATCAAGTTGCAAGTTTTGAAATTTTGGTTTATCATTGTTTTTGTTTATTTAGGGTTAGAGATCAGTTTTTTTTTATCATGAAGTTAATGTATTCACACATTGCTTATATTGTGATTTTTTTCTTTTAACACTTTCCACGCATCGCGCTGGTACTACACTAGTTCCCTTAAATGGATTAGTAGTCTAACTATTAAAACCTTTCCTGTATTAAAGTCTTAATACTATTTATACACCAAATACCTAAAGCAGTCTCTCTCCGTCTCTTTCTTTTCTCCTCTCTCCTTTAATTATAATTCCTTCATGGATTTTTCACAAAGAAGTTTGTACCATCCGAGGACATTCGATCACGATGATATAACAACTATACGTAGAAGATGCAACAATAAATTTTACTACGATGACGACAACAACAATAATTGGGAAGAAGAGTATGTGATTAAGGTTGTAATCAATGAAGCTTCATATATTAATCGGCTGGACAACTCTATCCCATATTCTTCGAAGGGGATTTATCGCGTGATCGTGAGCGATGAGAGCGGGAGAGAGTTCAGCACAAGGAGGAGAATTGGAACGCTAGAGCCAGCGTGGAATGAGGATATTGAGATATGTTTCAGTAGCTATCCTATTGGTCAGAAATTGAAGTTGATGGTGGTTCGCGAATATTGCTACAACGATCCAGGAACGTCTACGGGTGAAGTTGTGGTAGGGAGGGCTACCATTCCAGTGCCCGTGAAACTGGGACAGCGTGGGAAAAAAAGAGTCATTGAATTAGTGAAACTTGTTGGGGTTGAGAAGAGGGTGGAAGCAGAGATTAGATTTCAAATTTCGCTCACTACAGTCAGGAGATATACTATAGACTATGAAATTTTTCTCGTCTTGATTGTTATTAGTGTTTTCAGTCATGTTCTTTGTTGCCTGCATTAGTGATTTTCTCTGATAAAAGTTAGGGTTGTTTTGCATATGGGGCAGAGGCCGGTCTAGGGTTTAAATTTAACGGGTTCAACTTCAAGATTCGCAGCATTAAAATCATTGTATCATCAAAATTATGAATTCGAATCTAATATTTGTTGAGATTTTGAGTAAGTTTTTTACATATATATATATATTTATATTCCATATCGAAAGTTATGGGTTCAGCTGAACTCGTAGTCAAAAGGATACATCCGCCCCTGGCGGTAGATATATGCTTTGGATTTAAGTTGAATACACGGATATCATAATTTCTTTTCCTACATTATTAATGACAGGTTAGTATTACTATTTATGAAGTTATGAGTTAATTTTATCATAATAATTTACTTCTAATTACCATATAAGTTATCTAATTATCATATAAATATGTTTTACTTGTCAATACATATACCTAAAACTTTAACTCACACGCTTATACTGCTGCATATATAGTACGGAATACTATTATTGGGAAATTCTGGATGACAAGCGTGGAGGTATAAATTTTTCCCTTTTCTTCCTCTTTCTTTCTAAAGGAAAAAGAAAAGGAAAATTTCGGCTCCTCAATAAGAGTATTTGATATTCTGTTTATGTATCAGCCCCTGTTTCCCTTTGTTTAACATAGCAACAGTCTTTCATTTGGCTATTGAGACAGCATTAGTAGTCTGCTGGCTTCTAATTCTGTGTATCGGAAATCAATTCTGATATGAATTTTTTAAAATCTTAAAGGGGATAATATGCTTGAGACAATCTTATATAACTCCCCGTTCAAAGTGATTCGCCTGTGATATGTCATCTAAGTGGCTCCAGTCTATCTGGTATAGTGAAATAATATAGTATTGGGAATTCTGTAAAGAATTATCCATAGATTCTGTACAAAGAATATATGCGTGTGTATATATGTCTATGTATGTATATATGTAGGGTGGCAAAAGTAGCCCAGGAAAACATGAATCCCCCAGCTCACTCGAGTTTGAGCAGGTTAATGACCCACTCATTTATTAACTCAGTCCATTTTTGATAATGGTAACATTTATATTAATATCAACAGGTATACTACACTAAAATGTGTAGTCCCCTTCAAAAGTGCTTCACTTACAAAAAGGGCTCCTATAGCTACTGTTAGTTACAAACTGCCTAAAACATTGAAGATATCTTCAGTTTGAGTTGCTAACTCCCGTTTACACCAAAAATAGAAAAGGCCTAAGCAGTTCATCTTGAGCTTCTGAATGTTGCAGCACTTGTTCTCAAAGCTTCTCTGGTTCCTTTCTGCCCATATAGACCACCAAATACATGCTGGGACAATCTTCCATCTTTCCTCCTTTTTGGATACATTTCCATCTCTATTTCAGCACTCCAAAACCCCTTTAATGCTTCCTGGCATTACCCACCTAATTTTCTTAAGGTTGATAAATTTTTTCCATAACTGATCTACCCATATACAATTAAGAAAACATGGCTAACTGTCTCTGCCTGTTCACCACAAAAGTAATATCTGGGACAAATATGAAAGCCCCTCTTCATCAGATTCTCTTGCGTCAAAACCACTTCTTTGGTCAGTAACCAGGTGAAGCAGGATACCTTATATGGAATTTTTACTTTCCATATCATCTTCCAAGGCCAACAGTCCACCTGGTTGTTACAAGAATTTAGGTTCTTGTAAGCAAATTTCACGGTGAACTTCCCCTGACTATCATTCTTCCATAACAAAGTGTATTCTTCATCTGTGAAGCCATTAAATTGTGATAGGATGTTGTGAAATTCTGCTGTTCTTTCCACTTCCCAGTCATTCAAAAGTCTTCTAAAACTGAGGTTCCAACCGTGACCTGTCCACATATCAGCTACTGTTGCTTGTTTTTGTCAAAGGTTGAAAGGATCTGGATATAACTGTTTGAGAGTACATTGACCAATCCAATTTGACCAGTCCATTTTGACCAGGCAAGTTCAGCCCCTCGGCAAAACCCATGAAAAACTTTGTGAAAATATATTAAAAAAAACTAATAAGAAATCTTTTTATGAGTTTTGTTTGCTAATTAAACTACTTATAAGAAAACAAACAATGCTAACCTAGTATATCTATGTTTTATACACACATGCATATGCTTAAAATCTAAAATAAGAACCATGGAAGGTAATATCAAAGGTTTTCTTATGGTAGGGTTGAGATTTCTTTTTGGTAAGTAAACTATTTTATTTACCAAATGTGATATGTACAACTCAAGAATAAAAAAACTAACCTGGGACTTGGGAGCAGTGGCAACCTCTGGACATTGTGCCCCAGAGGTTCACCAACCTAACTCCTCACTACAGAATCTCAAGGTCTCTTGACAAGCATAAAAACTCAACAAAACAACCAACTCTAGTCAGGGTAAAATTCAGCCTGCCCACATATGTGCAAGTTTAGGATCCTGGCTGGCTCTGAAGTAAGTCTCCTGGATAATTAACCTGGCAATAGCATTTACCTGTCTATATTTGTGTTGAAAGATCCTCCAATTCCTTTCTTGCCAGAGATAGTATACTGCAGCTGCAATAGTAATCTTGAAAATACTAGCTCCCTTGCTTTTCCCTTTGCAGAATCTGGTTGTCCACTGCATCTCTTCTTGCCACTCCATGTTCAACCTGGGAATACCCCGCCACTTGAGAAGTTTCCTCCATACAACACCAGTAAAATTGCACTGAAAGAATAAACGAGTCACTGTTTCATTGCATGTGTTACATAGTGGACATAAAGGTGAAGTTTGGATCCCCCACTTGACCAGCCTATCCCTTGTTGCTAACCTTCCATGAGCTGCTAGTCTAAGTATGAACCTCCACTTTGGTGCAACCTGATTTTTACATATCATATTACACCATGGCACCTTCTGAAAATCTCCTTGTAATCTGTGATAAACTTTTTTGATGGAGAATTTATCCATCTGTTGGACTTCCTGTAAGTTATATCCAGCCTCCTCAAAATAGTGTTTGGCCTTGAGAACCTTCTGAATCATCCATGATGCACTTTTTGGATTCACCTCCCAAAGACTTGTTCTCTATGTAATATGCATGAACCCAGAGTATCCACATATTCTCCTTCCTCTTGCAACATTCCATAATAGTTTACATATTGATGCTTTGTTCCACAACTCAATATTGATCACATTGAGCCCACCTGCTGACACGGGGGAATAGATCCTATCCCAAGACAGTAGTGCTTTCTTAGATATCTCTGCTGATGCTGTCCATAGATATCTTCTACAGATAGTCTCAATAAACTTGATGATCTGCTTTGGTAAAATACTAAAATGAACACTTGTGCCCAGAATGTCTGAATTGCAAACAACACACTCTTCAACAACTTAGTCCTACCAGCATAGGACAGAAACTTTGTAGTCCATGAAGTCATTCTATGGAGCATCTTATCTATCAGAGGTTCACATTGGACAACAGTGAATCTCTTTTAGCTCAGTGGAACCCCTAGCTGCCTGAATGGCAATTCCATTTTTGCATATCCCAGTACCTCAAGTATTTGATTCTGGACAGTTAAGCTCAGACCTCCCATGTACACAGAACTTTTATTTAGATTTGCTACGAGGCCAGAGGCTGAGGAGAATTGGTGGAACTTGTTATGCAACATTGCAACAGAATGCACATCACCACCACAGAATAATAATAAATCATCTGCAAAGCCTAATTCAGTCAGATTGAACTTTGAGCATGGAATTTAAAGCCTGGTTCACCCTTTAAGGATTTTAAGAGTCTGCTAAGATACTCCATTGCCAACACAAATAAAAAAGGGGACAGTGGGTCCCCTTGCCTTAATCCCTTGTTGGCTTCAAATGGTTTTGTAGGTTGCCCATTTATCATTATAGAATAGGACACAGTCTTTAAACATGCCATCACCCAGTTTACAAACCTTACAGGGAGACCAAGTAGTGTCATAATCTGCTCAATGTACACCCATTCCCCTGAATCATACGCTTTTGCATATCAACTTTAATCATGCGCCTAGGTGGAATTCCTTTCCTTCCGTACCCCTTAACAAGTTCATGGCTCATGATAATGTTATCCACAATCAACCTTCCCGGAACAAATGCGGGTTGAGATTATATTCTTTTAAGGTGTGAAGTACAAACTATTGATTTGTGGATTAAAAAGTAAAAAAAGATGGAACGACTCTTACCAAATACAATATATTGTCTTTTATTAAAAAAATTATTGTATAAGCAATCAGGTACTGTGATAGATAAACATAAAGTTATTCTGAAAAAGCATCAATAGCAGCATTCTTAGCTGATGCATGATGATAAAGTGCGTATTTTAAAAAAAAACGTTTCTTTTTTCTTTTCCCTTTGAAAGAGCTTTACATGCCACTAGAAAATAAAAGAAGAAACTGTATAATTTATGGAAGTTCTATGTTGAACAAGGAAGAGTTGGATGTCCTTTTCCTCTAATTGAAATAAAGAAGCCAAACTCTTATAATTTCTTTCAATGAACAAGGGAACCACTGGTTTCAAATAGTAGAAAATCGTTTCGGTAATAAAATATCCAGAGAACTGCTGGCAAATCATATTTGACCTAAAACAGCACTGTGGTGGTGATCTTAATCAGTTGTGCTAGATCTTCAATGTAAGCTTACATTTCCATAAGAAATTCTGAATTAGAAGAAGGTGACTTTTACAAATAACATATACTCCCTCCGTTTAAAAAAGTTTGTCTTACTTTCCTTTTTAGTCCGTTTAAAAAAGAATGCCTCTTTCCTTTTTTGGCAACTCTTTCATTCCAACTTTCCACATGGCATGTTTAAGACCACAAGATTAAAGGTCTTTGTACATTCAACACATCTTTAATTTAAGACCACAAGATTGAAAAGTCTTCTCTACTTTCTTAAACTTTGTGCCAAGTTAAAACTAGACAATCTTTTTGAAACGGAGGGAGTATGTTTTATGTTATCATGCATTCACATGTCAGTGCATATTTGCTTCATATGTATTATGAAAATTTTGAAACAAATTAGAGTAAATGGAACTTCAGTTACCTTATTAAAATCTAAGGAGACAGCTCTTGCATTGTTAACGTCACGGCAACCTATCTTATGCATCTGGGAATGTTATTTCACCAGGTCTTCTGACATGCATTTGGATAAAGTTCAAAACTGTGTGGAACTATGTTTTCTACCTTCTTTTGAATCTTGAACTGAGTTTTGTGCATCACACAAATAATTCTTCTAAATTTACTTATAAAAAGAAGATAACTACTAATAGCAATTTTCTTCTCACTTGTATTGATGGGGATATAGTTTATTCCTTGTTGACATTGTGTCATTCAATCTATAATGCTCATCACTCATCCAGCTGTATACAGCATCATTCCATCTTTTTTTTGCAAATACAACCAACCTTTGCCTTTTTCTTTTACTTGTGATAGAATTTCCATTATTGTAGCGATCATCTCTAGTTTGAAATTTTTTCTTTATCCTCTTCATTGATTTTTTTTTTGGAAATTGTCTTTGTACAGGTGCCCCAAAATATGAAAGCTCCAATTTACATCTATTATCAACTCGATAACTATTACCAGAACCACAGAAGGTTATAACTCCTTTGTTTCATTTTTCTTTTTCAAGTACCAATTTTCGCTGGTAATATAAATTCATGGAAGATTGAAAATATTGGCATTTAATTAGTTGATTATCTCAAGTTTTATAAGTTCCTCTCTCTTTTTCTTTTTTTATATGTATGTAATATAGATGCTTTTATCAGTTATGTCATATTCTTATTGTATTATGTACTAGTTGTACCATTTTGTTTCTTCTGTATCTTCTTTACTCCTCTTTTCTTTTTGGAGTGTTGTGTGCACTTATCATCACTTTTTCCTCCGTTTGAAGTCGATCTCTGTAAATTGTTCTTTCCTGACTAAGCTTGGTCCTTTCAATCCAGGTACGTCAAAAGCAGAAGTGATAAACAGCTTTTACACGGATTAACATACAATGATACGAGTTCTTGCAATCCCGAAGGCGAAAACAATGGTCTCCCAATTGTTCCTTGTGGTTTGATTGCATGGAGTTTGTTTAACGACACATATTCCTTCTTCCGCGGGGCAGATGCTATAAAAGTCAGCAAGAAAAATATTGCTTGGAGGAGTGATCGTGAACACAAATTTGGGAAAAATGTTTATCCATTCAATTTCCAGAGCGGGTCTCTAATTGGTGGTGCAACATTGGACCCTAACATTCCTGTAAGGCCTTTGACAGATGCAGCAACTCTGATTATTCTTCTGTTTGATGAAAGATATGAAAGTGCTTATAAAATTGAAAGATAAATCAAGGCATACAAATTAAGGAGCGGTACTTCATTTTAGAGTCGATATCTCTTCTTGAATCCCTAGACTAAAGAAGATGGACAACAAATGATACAATTGAAAATAAGTAATCATTCTTGATAAAGTTGAATAGTTTTCTGGATGAACGTGTACATGAGTCACTACTAAGACCAAATACTGATCATTGAAATCTCTCATTCCTCTATTTTAGATTCCCGGCCACATGTTGTGAGGCTGTCTAATAAAATTTTCACATCTCTGTTTTGTCTGATGCAGTGTCTTGATTTACAGTACAAAAATAATAACATTGAACTTGAAAGTTCTTGCTAGGTTTCATTCTTAGATGTGGTCCTTGAGATGTTGCAGTCATTACCCGAGTCTTTATATCACTTCTTTGTTTTGATTTTTGAATCCTTTCTTAAGGATTGGAATTTTAGCATTTTGTTTGGTTACGGATTAGTTTCAATGATTTAAGGATACATTATGACCTCGACATTGTGTTTCTTGTCTTCTCTTTCAAGTAATGGACTTGACTTCTATTTAACTCTCTTCTCTAATGTGTTCTTTTTCATGGATCTTATTTCCTCTTTGGAATGGGATTGATGGAATCAATCAGCTAAGTCATCAGGAGGATCTCATTGTATGGATGCGTACTGCTGCCCTCCCTACCTTCCGTAAGTTATATGGAAGAATTGAAGTGGACTTAGAGGAAGATGACTTAATTATGGTGAATCTTGTTAACAACTACAACACGTATAGTTTCGGTGGAAGGAAGAAACTTGTTCTTTCAACAACCAGCTGGCTGGGAGGTCGGAATAACTTCCTTGGGATGTCCTACGTTGCTGTTGGTTCTTCATTTATCTTCCTCGCTTTTGTCTTCTTGTTACTTCATGTGAAAAATCCAAGGTAAACATTTTTGTGGGCCAATATACAAATTAATTCTTCATGAAACCCTCCTATATGTGCCAAAATTCTGTTCTTTACTCATATATGCTTCATGCTGTACAGTGAAGGTCCCCTTCCTACCCCATCTTCCCTGCAGGAAATGTGAAAAAACAGCTTCCTATGTTTTCCTCTAGACCATCTAAGAAGCAGACAAAATTGCAGAGAATGCTGTTTTGCATTAAGATATATCTGAAGCACAATAACAAGAAACTGGATACCAGTTATACTAGTAAAAGCGACTTTCTTGTTAATATTTGTCTGTTTCCATTCTTGAGAGTTTAAGGTGTGGGGGGGGGGGGGGGGATGACTTTCGTTCACTAGCAAGAACATTAGCGTAGCCTACTACTGAAAATTTGAGATTAGCTAAGAGATTACAGAGGAAGCAGAAACACAAAATCCTATTGACGTATTGACCTAAACTAGTCCCTCTAGGAGCGTATGCCCCTTTGACTTCTCATAGCAGGTGCTTCTCTTAGTATAGTTCCTAGTGTCTAATGTCTTTCAGCCCTTTTCTACTAGATATGACTGTCCATCCCAAACTTACAGAAAGGTCCAGGAGAAACGAAAAACTTGGTTAAATTCCACCACATTTTTGCAGGCAAGGTTCTATTAGCATCACAAACAGTTACAAATTATCCTTTTCCTTCCCCTAGGAAGTATAGACTAGTTACAGAATTGCAGTAACATTTCATAGTTTCTCCCTGATCAAGCCAGGAGAAAGTAATTGATCACTCCTTCATCCCATTTTATGTGTAAGTGTTTTACTCTGCTCGAAGTTTAAGAAATTGATTTTTTTTAACAACTTAGCCAAATATATGCAAAATATCAAAATTATCCTTTTAAATGAGTGATGGTGAGATCTCCACAAGCCTTTTCATTTTCTCTCCTTGTAAAAGAATAAACTTTTATATCAGTTGGATCCCACCAAATTATGTCACCAAGTCATGTCACTAAGGGTAAAATGAGAGATACTATTAAATATTTTCCAAAAAGAGAAAGATGCCATTCTTTTTTTTTAACACACTATTAAAAGAAAGCGTGTCACACAAAATGCTACGGAGGTACTTTTCTGGGGGGTTGAGCATAGCATAAATTAGCTAGAGAAAAAGTTTCGGTGAAGGTTCGAAGGATGTAAAGTGATTTAGAGGGAAAGATTTGAAATATATTGTTCTCTTTGAAGTTAGTGTTTAAAGTTAACTAACAACTAGTAGCAAATCTAATGTTGATCAAATTGATCTTGGGATATTAATTGCAATAAATAAAAGCCAATCATACACATTATTTTAGAATGGTGATCGTTAAGTTACTAGAAGATTACACTTTCGGATGGTTGTTACATATTGTTTCATAATGTATTGTATTATATCTTATTGTGTTGTATCGTATTGTCCTGTATTGTTTCGATGAATACAACATTTGGATAGATTGTATTGTTTCCCGCAGTTATATAATGTTAGACATCAACAATTTGAAAGATAAACCTACAAGAAAAGTAGAGTATGATGTAGAGCTATCAATAAAAGATACAATAAAGGATAAAATATGATTATTGGATAATAAGGAAAGATAAAATGAGAAAAAAAGGTAATGATGTTATCACACCAAATCGGTCATTTTTTTTTGATAAGTAAAAGTTTTTATTAATATGGTACCAAGATGGTACAAGACCAAGTACAAGACAAAGCTACAACATCTCCACAATCATACTACATTCTCCCCCCTAAAAGATCCAAAAAATCGAAATATTGGTCCCTCCTATCTAGAGTACTGCTATAACACCAAAAAAAACAAGTTTTTGATACATTTGTTTTTGACTCTAGCAATCTGCAGATTTTCCCCCTCAAAGCATGTCTTGTTCCTTTCCAGCCAAACAGTCCATAATATGCAAATGGGAATAGTCCTCCATATCTTTTTCACATTTCTTTTAACTCTTTGAGTTTGCCAAACTTCCAACAGATTGTTGATCTTCTGTGGTATAACCAGAGACACACCCATAATGTTCAGAAACAATTCCCAGCATTGTCTTGAGAAATCGCAATGTAGGAACAAATGCTCAACTGTCTCCTGCTCCCTATTACAAAAAAAAAAATCTGCTGCACATGGAATAGCCTCTCCTTTGCAGGTTATTTTGGGTTAAACAAGCATCCCTGGTGGCTAACCAACCAAAGCAGGCTGCTTTTGTAGGTGCCTTAGTTTTCCAGATCATTTTCCAGGGCCAATTAGGAATCCCCTGATTAATCTGCTGTAAAAACATTTTATAACAACTTTTGACTGAAAATAATTTATCCTTACTATTGATCCAAACTAAAGTGTCTGCTTTGTCTCGATCAATTAAGCATGTATTCAGTTGTTGCATCAGTTGACAGAAACTCTCCACTTCCCAGTCATTCAAGTTCCTCCTGAAAGTAATATGTCATCCTGAGTTTGGATAGAAATCTATAACGTGACCCTCTTTATTCAAAGCACATCTAAACAGATCTGGAAATTTGCTCTTGAAGTGTTCATCTCCACTCCAAGTATCTGTCCAGACTTTAATTCTAGCACCGTTGCCAACCTCCAGCCTTGTATGTTGTAAGAACTCATCCCATTCTTCACTTATTTTCCTCCAGATTCCGCCACAACTTTTCAATTGTGAAGGATTTTGCTTCCATCCCTCCTCACCATATATAGCATCTAACATTTTTTGCCAAATTTCCTTACTCCCCCTACTATATCTCCATAGCCATTTAAAAAGTAAGCTTCTATTATGCATCTTCAGGTTCCTCACACCCAAACCCCCTGACTTTTTATCTCCAATAACCACCTGCCACTTTACCAAATGAGTTTTCCTTTTGTTTGCATTTCCATACCATAAAAATTGTCTTCTAGTGGAATCCAATTTCTTTTCAACTTCTACAGGCATTTTAAAGAGGGACATAGTATATGTAGGGATCCCATCCAAGACACTTGATTAAGGTAAGCCTACCCCCAAGAGACAAGTATTATTTTTTCCAACGAATTAACTTCTTATTGCACCTATCAATAACCCCTTGCCAAATGCTTTTGTCCTTTCTCTTCATCCCTAATGGAAGCCCCAAATAAGTAGTGGGAATATCGACACCAAATCGGTCGTTACATAAAATTGGACTTTTCATCATTATATAACGATGGGATTAACAATAGGATACAATAAAATTTAAGTAACAATCAAAACAAACATTGTATTTAACCTAACAACACAATACAATAAGTAACAACCATCCAAATAAGCTGTTAAAGAGAGATTATGTTCAACAACAACCGGTTGTAACATCACCCACCTTTTGGAAAGGAGCTTGGAACTAAACTCAAGTATAACAATCCCTTACTGGGCAAATGTCTTTGGAGATTCAGAGTGGAGGTACAAGCGTTGTGGAGTGGGGTGATAGTAGATAAACATGGGATTACGGAAGGAGGATGGAGAGCTAGAGGTATTACTTTGCCTTTTGATTGTGGTTTGTGGAGGAATATATTGAAGGGATGGGATAATATCTTGGAAAACATCTCATTCAAGGTTGGAGACGCGAGGAGAATAATGTTTTGGGGAATTAGATAGTGTTGGGGCTTAATTATGAAAGATGAATTTCAGAGTGTGTACATAATCTCTTGCCAAAGAGACTTGAAAATTCAACAAATTAGGAGGACACAAGGTGGAGACTTTTTGGGATTTGAGATATAGAGGGGAATTCCACGATTGAGAAGTGGCTGAGTTGCAGAGATTGCTAGCCTTACTACATAGGCAAGTCAATTTGTCTGATTTTCCTGATGTTTGGCGGTGTAATCTGGGAACACGGAGTGTTCCCTGTGAAGTCTTTATGAGAAACTTTTGGTTAGGGAGGAGCGTGTTTTTTAATGCGATATAAATTCCAAAGGTGTCGAGGAAGGTGTGTTTCTTCACTTGGCTAGTTGCTAGAGGTGTGATTCTGACAACAAAAATCTTAGAAAGGGGAAGGTTGTTTGTGTCAGTTGGCGTTACATGTGCAAGGAGGCGGGCGAGGACGTGGATCATCTTCTTCTACATTGTAGGTGGACTACGAGGTTATGGTGGGATATGTTCAGGTAGTTTGACACTCCATGAGTGATGTCAAGAACTGGGAAAGAGTTGATGTTTTGCTGGAAGAGCAGGAGTAGGAAGAGAAGATGAAAGACTTGGAACGTGGTCCTACTTGCTTTAATGTGGGTTGTTTGGACAGAGAGGAACAAAAGAGCTTTTGAATGAGTATTGTCGAGCTTCTCTCAATTGAGGATTAGTCTCCGTTCTCTTATTTTCTTTTTGTGTACACATACAGTTCCCTCTTTCATAGACGATTGGGTGGAGTTTGTAGCTTTTTGGTATACTCTTTGTGTAGGACCGTTTTGACCATGTTTATGAATGAAAATACTTTTACCAGATAAAAAAAGATGAATTCTTTTTTAGGATTCTATTATGTAGATAATATGTTTGTGAGTAATTATGGGAGAAAAATATTATTACACAGAGCCGTATTTATGGACACTACATTTCAATCCTTTTCCATTTAGGATACTATATATAAATCCTATTCCTATTTCTATTCTAACACTCCCCTCAAACTGGTGCATACGAGTCATATTTACCGAGCTTGTTACATATCTTCGGAGGGTATCTTTTCTCTGATAACGTGACAATCAATCTCAATGTGCTTTGTCCTCTCATGAAATACCAGATTTGATAGATATGAAGGGCCACTTTGTTATCACAGACAAGTTCCATCTGACTAATTTCTTCAAATTTTAGTTCTCTGAGCAATTGTTTAATCCACACAACTCACAAGTTGCTACAACAATGGCTCGGTATTCTGATTCTGCACTTGATCGAGCAACCACACTTTGTTTCTTACTCTTTTAGGATACCAAATTACCTCCTACTAAAACATAATATCCAGATGTAGAATGTCTATCACAATGTGATCTTGCCTAATCAGTGTCTATATATCCAACGATCAGCTCATGACCTCGATCTTCGAAAAGTAGTTCTTTACTTGGAGCCGACTTTATATATCGCAAAATGTGGACAAATACATCCCAACTGGCTTACAACACTCACATGAAATGAAATGTGAGGTCTAGTCACTGTGAGAGAATTTAATTTACCAACCAACCACCTATATCTTCCAGGATCACTGAGTGGCTCCCCCCGTCCTGGCAGGAGTTTAGCATTTGGATTCATAGGAGTGTCAATAGGTCTACATCACATCATTCTTGTCTCTTCAAGAATGTCTAAGGCATACTTGCGTTGCGAAATAACAATACCTGATCTGGATTGAGCAACCTCAATACCTAGAAAATACTTCAGTCTGCCGAGGTTTTAGTCTGAAAATGCTGAAAGGGATGTTGCTTTAAATTAATGATATCATCATGATCATTGTCGGTAATAACGACATCGTCACCATAAACCACCAAATAAATACACAGATTTGGAGCGGAATGCCGATAAAACACAGAGTGATCAACTTCACTACGAGTCATGCCAAACTCCTAAATCACTGTGCTGAGCTTTCCAAACCAGGTTCGAGAAGACTGTTTTAGGCCATAAAGTGACCGGCGCAATCGACACACTAGACTAGACTCCCCCTGAGCAACAAAACTAGGTGGTTGCTCCATATAAACTTCCTACTCAAGGTTACCCCGGAGAAAATCATTCTTAATGTCCAACTGATAAAGAGGCAATGGCGGACAACAACAATGGATAGAAAAAGACGGACATATGCTATTTTAGCCACAGGAGAGAAAGTATCACTGTAATTAAGATCAAATATTTGAGTATACCCCTTGGCAACAAGGCGAGCCTTAAGCCGATTAACTTGGCCTTTCAGACCAACTTTAACTGCATAAACTCAACGACAACTAACAATAGATTTACCTGAAGGAAGAAGAAAAAGCTCCCAAGTACCACTTGCATGTAAGTCAGACATCTCATCAATCATAGTCTATCGCCATCCTGAATGAGAAAGGGCTTACTTACGGATGGAGACAGAGGACAAGGATAATACAAAGGCATAATGGGGTAATGACAAATGATGATAACTTAAAAGGGTATAATGTGAGTTAGTATTACAAGTGGACCGTATATCTTTTTGAAGTGCAATCGGTTGATCAGGAGGAGACAAGTCCACAGTAAGAGCAGGGGTGCAGGACATGAATCATCTGGGGCCTGATGCTGGACGTGGACAATGATGATAAGTCAACAGTGGTGGCACTGTGGCTGGAGACGTAGAAGTAACTGTAGATTCTTGAAAAGTCGGCATAGGTAAGACTGGTGGTGTGGTGGATGGAGATGTAGAATTAATAGTAGATTCCTCAAAAGTCGGTATAGGTAAGACTGCAAATATATCTGAATGATAAGAAGACGACGTAAAATAAGGTCGAGACTCGAAGAATGCGACATCAGTTGACATAAGGTAACGAAGATCAGGAGAGTAGCAATGATTCCCCTTTTGAACTCAAGAATAACTAAGAAAGACACATTTAAAAGCACGAGGGGCTAATTTATTTTTCCCCAGGCTTAAGTTATGAACAAAACATGTGCTCCCAAAGACACGAGGGGGGAGAAAGTATAGAGGTGACTGAGGAAACACTACTGAATAAGAAATTTGATTTTGAATGGAAGATGAGGGCATCCGGTTAGTTAAATAGCAAGATGTGAGAATTGCATCGCCCCAAAAACGCAACGACACGAGACTGAATGAGAATACTGCGAGCAGTCTCAAATAGGTGTCTATTCTTTCTCTCTGCCACCCCTTTCCGCTGAGGAGTGCACATGCACGATGTCTTATGAATAATTCCTTGGTGAGTTATAAATTGTTGAAACTGGGAGGACAAATATTCTAAGGCATTGTCACTACGAAAGGTACGAATAGAGACACCGAATTGATTTTGTATTTCAGCGCAAAAACTCTTGAATATAGAAAACAACTCAGATCTTTTATTAAGAAAATCAAGTGCATCTTGAATAATCATCAAAGAAACTAACAAATAACGAAATTCTAAGGTTGAACTGATTCTACTACGATCCCAAATATCATAATGGACTAAGGAGAAAAAGGACTCTGCACGACTCTCAGCACTAGGTGGAAAGGTAGTGCGAGCGTTTCCCAAGTTGACACGACTCACAATCTAATGTGGACTGGCTAGACAAACTAAGCACCATCTTTTGTAGCTTGAACAAACTCGGATGTCCCAAACGTTTGTGAATTAAGCCCGGAGGATCTGTAACTGGACACGCTCTAGGAGAAATAGGAGAGGTAAGATAGTAAAGGCCTTGCGATTCATATCCTACGTCAATCATATGTCCCGTACTGCGGTCCTGCATAACAAAAGAATCATCAAGAAATATTATGACACAATTTAGGGCAGGAGTCAGACGACTTGATCGATGCAAGATTAAAAGGACAACCACGGACATAAAGAACAAACTTTAAAGTGACAGAAGATAGGGGATTAGCTTGTCCAGCTCCTTTAACTTTTGTTTGAATCCTATTGGCTAAAGTAACAACGGGAAGATAAAGTGAATAAATAATATTTGACAAAAGTTGATTTATCACCAGAAATATGATTAGAAGCGCCAGAGTCCACAACCCATGATCCAAGAGTATTAGACTGTGCAATTGAGGCTACTTGTGGAGATGTCTGCTTACTTGCTCGATACTTAAGGTCCTCATTATATTCCTCTTCAGATAAATAAACTCGTTGATTACCTATAGTGTCAGCCTAAGCAATATGAGCATTCTTGGATGGTCGACCATGCAAAGAATAACATAGTTTACGAGTGTCCAAGCCTATTACAATAACTACACTTAGGTTGAGATCTTCCAAACCGACCTCTTCCTCGTCGATTCTTCATAGACTGTGATGTTCGATTTTTTGATTTCGTCATTAAGGGTTCTGCAGTGATCATAAGACTTGATATTTTTGGAATTGGAAAAACCGAGAAACATGATTGGATTGAGGAGAAACCACTCTTCAGATGCTTGAAAACAACCTGGAAAGGGTCAAAACACTGCTGAAACAGTGAAAAATATCGAGAAAAATCAACTGTAATTCCGGGAAACACTGTTCCGGCGACTGAAAATCAACCAGATCGCGATGGTAGAGTCAGAATCACATGGCGTACCCCAAGAGCAAAGAATAAACTTCAGAACAATTAAAAATTGCCCCAAAAAAACTGTTGAAACAGTACTGTACCGCCGGAAAATACTGTTTTGATGGCTGTTTTCCAGCAAAATCATTGTGGGTGGGGTCCGAACTTGGCAGAACAGGTGTGGGTCAGGTCGAAATAGGCATGCGACCACTGTAGATCAAGAATCTGTCTTGAAACACTCCGGATAAGTCAAATTTCGCCGGAAAAAGGCAGTTTGACATGCCAGAACCCTAATCAGGTGACTGAAATCTGAAAAATAGTGGATGGTTTAACTCGGAATGTCTACGCGAGCCTGATAGAAAAGAAATTTCTCAAAAAACTGGTCGGAAACCCCTCACACGCCTGAAGCTGAAGCAGTCGCCAGAAAAACCAAAAATCACTGAAAAGTAACAAACTAGTGGCCGGAATGGAATGAAACCTTGAAACCACTATGGGTGGTGTTGGAATGGCCTGGCGAACATAACCCAAAAATAAAATCACTGAGATCTGGCCGGAAAAATCCGCACGCGCCAGCGCGTAAATCTGACGCGCTCGCCAGAACTGAAACTTCGAACGGCGTGTGGAGGCGCGTGAGTTGATATTTTCCGGAGCCACTGACCGGGGTTTGGTCGGAAGGGACTGATCTACCACATGGTCGTGTTGGAATTTGCGCAACACTATCGGAAAGTAATTTTGACGCGGACAGCTATGTTGTCACTGAAAAAATTGCACCGTGACTGATTTTCTTCCTGGAAATTGTTGAAAATTTGCACAACAATTATTTTCTCACTAAAGCTCTGACACCTGTGAGAAATGATATTGTGTATCTACATTATTACACTTAGCCCTATTTATAGACACTACATCCTAATCATTTTTCATGTAGGATACTATATATAAATCTTATTCTAACAATGTTCAGATAAAATTATAGGTAACTTACTCGGCTACCCTTGTGCCAATAATATCAGAAAGGCAAGATGACATGTTATCTAACTCTTTACCTAATACCACTGTGTTGATCTATTGGAATTCACAAAAAGAAAAAAAGGGAAAAGGTTTACCTTGTTACTTATTACTGATACATCGCGGTTTCACCCAGAACTTTGAATCATTATTGTATATTTGAGGTGGGGGTACATTTCAAAAAAGAAAAAAAATAGAGGTGGGGGCAGGGGGGGTGACTGTTTGCATTGGGTTGCATTATTATGACCAAAGATCAGAACCAATGATGATCGAAAGTCTACAACTAGTGCTGAAATTTTAAGTGGGTATACTTTCTGATATGTTTTTATCCAAAGCTCACCTTCTGGAAAACGGTTGATCCACCACTGACGCAGATGGATGTTCATTTTCAGAGGGTTAGAAGATGTTTCCGACAGTTCAAATTTCCATAGCAGATTATATGGTTCAACAACCCTCATTATGAGTTCTCCGTGGACGATCATCATGCAGATTCACAGCCTTCTAAGGCTGACTTTTGCTCGGAACACCTGATTTAATAATTACAATTTTGAAAAAGCTGGAGTTCTGCTGTAGGGATTTCATGATACGGATTAGGCAATTGTACTTCATGTGCTGCATGATGGTTTTCTTTTTGGGGGGTAGGGGTTGGGGGAGGGCGGTCTTTTGCTTCCATTTGTTGCCAAAACATTTGCCCATGTCTTTGTGACCAGTTGAAATTTCTTTACTAATAGGCCCGGCCTTAGGACTTGAGTCATTTGCTGTGGCTGCAAAAACCTTATTGGGTTGCCAATTGCATTTGCAGAAAGTATATAGCATCATAGTATGTATTGGGTTAAACAAATTGGCTTATTTCACGCTCTCAAAAGCAGTGTAATTCACTTTGCTATGCCACATAAGGAGAAGGTGTCTAATAAATACATTTTCTATCCAATTTATGTGTTCAATAGGTATTGGTCTTAGTTTAGGTGTCTAAATGGACAAGTTTAAGGGGCTGCATATGTATTCAGCCATTTTTCTTTCCATGTCATCAAGATGGTTTTAAATCTGCCTCACTGCAAATGATTATTAATATTTTTCTGTAGAATGTGCTCAGAGTTGTTAACCTTGCTCTGGTTATTTGATACTAAGAGGTTATACATCCCATTAATTAAGTCATTGTTGTGCAGCCTTTTCTGCATGTTGTCAGGACTTTTGATTTGAGCTAGCCTTTATGCAGGCCTTATGGGGATACAAATTTATCTTGGAACTGGAAAGGCATGTCAAACTAGAAGATATCACTATTGCTTCATAACAAAATTCCTCTTCGAAAAGTTTGGCTTCATGAAGTAAGTGAAGTTTATTGATGAGAACGAACAATAGAATATCTGCTAAGTGGTTGCATTGTGTTCATAAAGGATATGTTTGAGCGTTGGAATCGTAAACCCAAACAATTTGGTATATCATTTCAGTAACTTGTTCTGACATGCTAATACCTGTGTGTATCTTTGAAATGCTTTAGCAAAATCCCTAGCTACTCTTGGCTAAACATGTAAAGTGAACAATTGAAAATTAGCTAACTAGTGTATTTAGTATGTATTTGCAAGATGAATCAGATAATTTTCGTCTTTTACTAGTAACACCCAAATTTCATTCAGATGGTCAATGAAATATAGGTTGATGAAACATAATGGTATGAGACTAGGGGTGGCCAACGGGCCGGGCCGGGATGAGTTGGGACGGGTTTGGCAGGATCGGGCTGGGGCGGGACAAGTGGGATCGGGGCAGGCGGGATTCGCCGAAGTCCTGTCCGGGATCGGGGCGTGGCGGGATTTTTTTTTTTTGCACTTAATTTAAAAAATAACATATATAAACAACTCAATAATTGAACAAAATAGTGTAATAAAAACATCCCAATGCTGTTTTGTGCCTCTTATATTATTTAATAGACATATGATTTTTTTGTAATACAAATACAATTGTCAAAATTGCAACTTTATGGTGTTGTTCAAAAGTTGCAAATTACATAGTACAATTGCAATTAAAAAAATTACATTTTGAAAAAAACATGTTCTAGTTTTTTGATAATTTTCTGTGATTCTTCGGTTGGAATTGGTATTTGTTGGTCAAATTGCTCCACGTCGCTTCCACCATCTTCAGATAAGATTTCGTTGTAGTTTTCGTCTTCTTCTTCGTTGATCTCCGGTTGATCGCACCTTCTCCGCTCCTCTCGTATCCAATCTTTGAATAATACTGTAATCTCTAAGCTGTCTCCGGCTAATGAGTGTATGTGCTCTCCTATTTGATATCTGCCGGCAGAAAAAACACTTTCAGACGCCGTTGATGACGCTTGAATGTTCAAAACATCTCGGGCCATCATTGAAAGTGTCGGAAAGGTCTTTTCATTCCCCCTCTAGTATTTCAGCAAGTCTTCACGTCCTTCTTCATTGAGAACTGCTTGGTACGGTACAGAACCTTGCAAAATAAAAATATCAAACTCGCTAATTTGGTTAGTAGCGTTACGGCCGCACATTCTATTTCTGAGGCTTTCAATACTAGTCGCAGAAACAACATGTCTTTTGTGATGTTGTGTTGAAGAAGAAGAAGATGGTATGGAAGCCGGTAGGTTGCTAACACTTTCTTGTTGGTAAAACCTATATACTTTTTTGCATTCGTCTTCTACGCTAGACAACACTTCTTCTTTAGTTTGTTCAATAAGTGGTGAATGATTTGGATTTTTGGGACTTGGAGGTGGTAGTACTGCTATACAATCATAAATAGTTTCAATAAGTGATTTAGTACTGTCTATTTTAATAGTTGGATTTAATACAACACCAATAATATAAATAGTGGGAATAGAAATAAAATATTTCTTTATTTTGATAAATATTTTTTAATAGTTGCCTTATAAGCTGGTTTATCCATATATTCATTAAGCAGTAAAAATATTAGAGCTATATAAAACAACATAGTTGAAATAGTAGGATAATATATATCGAAAAATTCGTTTGTTGTTTGAAAATTTTTCTCTAGAAATATAATAAGTTCGGAAATTTTTCCCCAATCGCTATCTACAATCATATCAGTTGGATTTTGATTATGAGAGTTAAAAAATAAAGTTATAGGTTTTCTATAGTCATAAGCAACAGGTAGTTGCTCGTATAAAGAATTCCATCTAGTGGGTACTTCTTCTGGAATTTTTCTATAAGGTAGTTGACAATCGTGACAAGTTTTTTTATATTCTTTTTTTCGTTGTACTCTATTATTTTTAAAAATAAAGTTTATAGCAAATCGTATTTTACTAAGAATGTCTTCAAAAAGTGATAGACCATCTTTTACAACTAAGTTATATATATGACACACACATTTTATATGAAAATGATTTGAAAATGATGGAGTTAAACTATTTTTTAAAATTGTAATAGCATAATTGTTAGAAGAAACATCATCTAATGTAATAGTCATAATTTTATCAGTTATTCCGTAATAATCACAAATAAATATTTTCTGCAATAAAAGTACCAGTGTGCCTATCATCTATATATCTATACGCTAAGATACGTTTTTGCATAGATCATTTATAATCTATCCAATGACAGGTTACCGTTAAATAATCATGACCGTTAGTACTTCTGACCGTTAGTACTACGGTCTATATCAGAAGTGATGGCCACTTTGCCATTAAAATGATATAATGCATAACGTAAATACTGTTGATATTCATGTGCAAATTTAAATACATCTCTCTTAACAGTTGATCTAGGAAAATCGTTAAAAGCAGGATTATACATTTCTCTAATGTAATGAATAAAATTAGGAGATAAAGGAAATGAAAAAGGCAAACCCTCCACAACAACTAATTTTGCTATTGCTTCCTTATCTCTATGTTTATTGTAATTAGGGCCTATAATTCCCCCCGTCGTGGGGTTAATTTGACCATGTATTTGGTCTGGGACAATATGTGAACCTTGTCCCGATGGAGCGAGCGTTTGTGCACCCGATTTTGAAGCCTCGTATTGGGCATACCTAGCTGGATGAGCTCTTGCTATGTGTCTCATTAAACCCCCCGTCCTACCGTGACCTTTTTCAGTTTTAAATTTTAAAACATCTTTACAAATTTTACATCTAGCTACTTGATTCTCTACGTCCCTATAAAAAAATGTCCATGCATCTGATTTTAATGGTCGTTTTGCTGGACCTCGTCTCATACTAGGGGGAATATGAGGCATTTCAATTGAAGGTGCACTAGTGGGTGTGTTGTCATTTACATTAGTGGGTGTATCATCTAGATCATCGTTTAAATTAAAGTCTTTCTTGAGTTCCAGAAAATAGCTCATCGTCTAAATCTAATGGTATTGTAGGAAAATGTTCAGTATCAACAAAATCATCCTGTGTAGGAATATGATTCTGTCTAGAAATAGGATAACTAGAAGAAGTACCCTTGTTGCCCCTACTAGAAGAAGCCTGACCCTTACCCGTAAGCATACGTTTAAATCATTTCATTATACTTATACTAATAAATAATTAAAGTAAATGAAATTAAGTGCGTTAAATAAAATAAACAGACAATAATAATTTAATGAAGGAACGAATGTACTAAACGCCGATGTAACGTCGACGTGTAATCGAGAGGTTGAAATTTGAAACTTTGCTCGATGGAAGATCCTCAAGCTAGTTGCCAACTTCACTCCCAAATGAATAAATAAAATTCAATATTTAGTAGACAATGTACACTTGTAGAGAGATAGATTGAGAGATTGTAGGAAGATTTGTGAGAAAGATGAAGAGAAAATGAGGTATTTATAGTTGAAAAATTGGGTAAAGTGTAAATATAATAACTTATGAGTTAAAAATAAATATTAAGGGGGTAGAGGGAGGCCAAAAATGGCCGTTGCACAACGGCCAAAGTGTAAAATGGCCATTGGTGCAACGGTTATTTGTGCAAAGAGGGGGTTTAGACCGGGTCGGGCCGGGACGAGACCATGTCCCGTCCCGGTTCGAGTCCCGATACCGCAATTTTTTTATTTTTTTAAAATGTCGGGACCGGGGCGGGACCAGGCCGATCCGGCCCACTGACCAGCCTTATATGAGACTGAGTTTCTGCATTCTTTGAAGGTTTGATTTTTACTTGAATGACTTAATCCTTCTTATGGGAACGAATCCAAGGGTATTAGAGTTGTTTGGTTGGTCATGGAACACATTCTTTAAAATTGAAGAAAATGACTTCTTTGGTGAGAGTAGGACAAACAAGTTCTATATATGGCATTCAACGCTGCTTGTCTCCTCACTATCTTAAACCCCAACTTCCCCTGCTACCCGTGACCCACCATCCCCACTCCCACCCACCACCCCATCCTAAACCCACATGGTTTTCCTAGATTATATTTATAAATGATCTTGGAATAATATTTTTTTGTTAATTACTCACCAAAACACCAGAAAATAAATAAGAAAATCACTTTATATTTATCCAAGTATTGAATGGTTACTTGAAAGTACTTTCGTTGTGGGATCTTATCATGTTTGCATATATTTGTCCTTTGTTATTTGGATAACCATAGAATGATGTTATATTTGCAGATGGATTTCCATGAACAGCACCTTATCGTTGTATATATATGATGTCATATTAGATTTTATTTCAGCGGGGAAAAAGTATAGATTATAGAATTGTAAGAAATTCCTGCAATCGGCCATTTACTTGATGTGTTAGCCAGTTTACTTTATGGTGATACGTTCTGTAGCGTATATTGTTTCGTATAGTCCATATGAAAAATTATGAAGAGGCTATTATTGGTGTTCAAGAGATCTATTTTCTGCATTTGGTGTCCAATAATTAGTACTATTTCCTTTGGAATACAACATGCGTATTAAATATACACCATGATATTAAAGTTATTTCTGGCATTCACAATCTTGTTTTTAGAGGAATATTGAAGAGAAGTGTCCTTGTGTAAATTCTCTTTTATTTTTAAGCATCCGTCTCATACATATATTAAAAGATAAGGAGACGGATGACCTAATATAAGCACCCCCATTTTCTGTATAAGCTTGGCATTCTCATTCTAAGGTTGTTTAGAATATAGTACGTAGGTCGTGTCGTGAGTTCCCATTCTGCGTAAGAACATAGGTTGCCCCCTCCCCCCCAAACCGTAGGCGCATTTCTGTTCATCAATATACTACCATGATTTTCGAACGAATTGATGCATGAAAAAACTTATTTATGCTTAGTTTACTTTCAAGTACGTATCATTTGCTGTATTATTTGTTGTCTTTGGACTGCCAAAAGCCTATCCTCTCTTAGATATTGAGTGAGTTCATCCAGAAAGAAACATGGACTAACCTTAATCAATTCCTCATAGTCCTAGCACTCTTGTTATTACAATCAATTCAAGTTTTTTAGAGGTTTGTTTTCGAATTATCCTTTAATTTTGGAAGCTCTTTTTCAAATTATTTTTGAAAACATTGTTTGTTTCTGGAATATGATTAATTTTTGAAAAAAATTTCAAGTTCTTTTGGGTGATTTTTTTTTTTTTAACTCACAAAACTTCAAACTTTTTTCAAGTAAAATGCATACACAACTTCAAGTTCTAAAAACTATTTTTCAACACAACTTCAAAAACTCTTTCTTTTTTTTTTTTTTCAGTTTCACGAAATCTATGACCAATTAGCTAAAAATCTTAGAAAGCTAATATGTTGAAATTTTGGAAAAAAGTATCTGCATAAATAATACTGTTCAATAGTTTAAAATAATATGATACATAAATCAACTATAGGGGTTGTTTGGTAGCTAGTTAGAGTTATGCAGACTCTCTCCGTTTCAATTTATGTGGCACCATTTGACTTGATATGAAGTTTAAGAAAGAAAGGACGACTTTTGAAATATGTGGTTCAAAACAAGTTTTACATAAATGTGTGACTGTAAATCATCTCATAAAGTTAAATTGTTTCTAAATATAGAAAAATAACATTCTTTTTGGGACATACCAAAAAGGAAATGGTGCCACATAAATTGGGACGAAGGGAGTATTATTTTATGCATGGATTTGTTATGCAGAATTTAGTTATTCATATATTAGTTATTTCATTTTATATCCTGCATAAAATAATACACATATTTCCTTATATAACATATATATGTATTAGTTATGCACGTTTCTAAATTGCAAATCAAATACCGTATTCGTTTTATGCATGAATAACTTACTTACTAACCAACCATCAAACTTGATATTACTTATGCAAAATCTAATACATGAATTACTTACCTCCTAATTAGCTACCAAACGACCCCTAACATCTTAGCCATCCACACAGTAAAGGGAAACAAACGTCTAATTCATTAAGAAACATTATCATGCTACACATTGTACCTCCTAAAATGAAATATAATTTTTATGGTGAAAAAAAAAGAAAGAAATATAAATTTTGAGAGAGAGAGAGAGAGAGAATAATAACACATACACAATATATTTAGGACAAAAATCAATCTTCTGACTGTATATTCTTCAAACGCAACATCTTATTGTGACGATGAAGTACATGAGAAAAGAAATTGAGTGTAAAAATTTGGAACAAAAAGATGTTCCTCCTATATTAGTTATACCATAGTGTATCTGTTGATCAATGAATAAGCAAGGACCGAAATCAAGAGAACATATAACACTTTCTTCTCAATAAAAATTTGACCAGTTTTATATTCTTCTTCTACAATTGTCTCTAATTTTGGAGCACTTGAAAGCCTTCGAGGAGAAATAAATCGTGCTGGTGCAATTTCTACAACATTATTCATATATCCCCTTGCCATGCAGTGATTATTTTTTTCGGACAATTTTTTAAATCTCTTGAAAATGGCAAAAAAAGAAGAAGAGTTTATTATAGAAGGCAGTGTAAAAGCAATTGAGGCTTTTGCTTGGCTTTCTTTTTTTTTTTTTTTTTGTAAAGAAACTGAGATTTGATGTTATTTATATTAGCTTGGTTGAGTGAATGTAGCGTGGGAAATCATTTATTATTAGCGATAAACCGTGAAAATAGATTTTTCTCGGCGTTAATAAGTTTTTGATAAATTAATGGTCGATGTATTATTTGATCATCGACCGGTAAAACAAAATTCACAATTAACTGCCACAGAATCGTGGTCAAATGTCGTTGGAATATTCCTCTTGTTAGTGTCTCATTATAGTATATATATATATATATGCTCTTTCCCCTAAAAATTTGCTAAAATCTAGATATAACCCATGCTCAGATTCTTTACAGCTCAACTTATTATATTATAACTTGGGAGAATTATTGAAATGATCCAAATGATAAAAAGTTTACAGCTACTTAGTAATTTTAATCATTTGTCTTTTCTGGACAACAAAACGTTGACAATGATTTATAATGTTAAAAGAAATCAAGTAAAATATATTTTTAATAGGTATGATTGGAATTTGTTGAAAACACGAGGCAATATACGAAATTTAAGGATTTTTAAAGGTAAAGGCAGGTTTGAAGTCAAAATTCGTAATTGAAATCGAGTTTAAAATTTTCTCTGCGACATATGCATATATCTACATACAAATCTATACATGGGATATAATATAGAACTCGTCTTCTTTCATGTTCATGGTCTACTTCGAATTTTAAATTCAAACCACCTCACATTTCCACCAAATTATCAAAATTAAACTCCTTAAAATGTACCAATCCATTTCAACAACGTTCACTCAAAATAAGTTTCAATTTTGGAATTCCAAATCATAAGCGAACTTCAATGACTTTAAATGGAGTTTCCAAATAATGCACCCACTATATCTCAACAACACAAACTTGAAACAAAAAAACAATTTTAGAGAGTTAAATTTTCGAACTCAAGCTAGTTTCAAGATGGGATTTACTGGTCTAGGCCCCAAAAAATTTGAGGTCTCAAACTTTTTTAATAATGTATTTATGATTTTTAATTTTTGCTTAGAGAACGTTGAAGTTCGTAGAAAAAATAAAAAATAAAAAATATCTACTAAAAAAGGAAAGAAAGAAAGCCTCAATACTTTTAACATTAGAAATATTTTAGATCTTCAGTAGTGAAAGAATTATTCTTTTTGTAATAATATCCAAGGTAATATATTACAAATACATGACTAAATACTAACATCTTATTAACCTGAACTAATTATTGCTAAAAATAATAATAATACCATGTGATGTTAAATGTTTTAGGATAACAAGTATAAAAAAACCTCTTACTAAAATTGGTAAGGCTAAGATTTTAAGGAACCGCTTTTGCGTCCAACGAATTTTTGTTTAAATTATTACAATGAATAAAAAATATGAGTATTAGGATTATGAGTATGGACAAGTGAGGATGAGAAAATGAAACTGAGCAGAATTCAAGAAACAGTATTAACTGCGGCGGAGCTACGGTCCTAATTTAACTGAATGAATTGGGTAGAGAATTTTATTTATTTTGTTTGAAATTATAGCAGTCGGGTAAATCATTTACAATTGAGGGTGAGTCTTTTATTCCTGAGTTGTTAAATCCTTGGTATATTCGTGCTATAGTATAACAGTAAGGTCTTAATTAAACGAATAGTGAAACATAGGATATATGTAAATTATTTTTGAGAGTACAACAACATATTTGCCTTTACTTACTGTTTAAACATAAAACTTCAGAAAATAATAGAGATGAAAAAGACTTCTACCTAGTGTTTATACAAAACTAAAAAATAACATAACATGTATCATTAATTTTTACGTATGAATTTATCATTTAATCATGATAATTATGTCTTTCAAACATGATGAACATAGTCCAAGAAAATTAAATCTTTTAAAGCTTATTCAAGTTACTTTTATTATCACGTATCATTCGTAAAAATATGAAAAACTAAACTATAAAGATTAACTATGATACCGAAAAATTAAATGGAAGCCCTAGCCAGCTTAATTATTTTAGTTGATGTACGATCATTATATCTCTTAGGGTTAAATTAACTAAACTTCGTGTGAATACTTAGGAATGATTTTCATCTTTGTAGCCGATTAACATTACGAGTCTTCATGAAAGAGGATATTGTATTTAATTGGTTGTACTAGACATCAAGAAATATCGTGGTTAATTATACGTTCAAGTCTGTATTTTTATTAGCAAAATAAATCAGTCCCTCATTTGTGAGAGTAAATTTTTTGAACAACTAAGCTCCAGCCCATCCCCAACCAATTAGGATAAAGTATTCATTCATACCTTCAACAACACCGAGATATTGGCCCATGACCATGTTTACTTCATCCTTTAAAAGCAAGCATCCTGTATCTATTGCTCAAAGTACAAAAGTGAAGCAACAGAATTTGAGAAGTCCCATGAACTCATTCATCTTTTCGACCTTTAAAGTAGAATTTTGCATAGTATTTGTTACTATCCAAAATAATTTAAATCATTCAATTAATTACAAGAGATTTAACAATAATAATAATCATATAGATTCATAGCCAAATTCGAAGTCGATGTGAGGAAGCTCGATAATAGTACTGAATATGAAAATCAAAATACAACACTTCTGGTGTTGGTTCACCGTTGGAATTGTTGTCAACCTGGATCGCAGTTGCTGAGTGGTTCACTTATTTAATCTGCAAAATTATATAAGAAGAGCAGGGGAAGAGGGTGAATGTATACAAACGTACTTAGTTAATCTCATTTATACAAAGAAAAGATTCACAAAAAATAGAATAATCATCCAAAAATAAAACACAATAACGATGGCCCAAAGAACTTAAAATGGGAGACGTCCATAAATCACTATGAATAATGTCAAAGCGCATCGATGCATTAGAAGTAGAGGCGACAAACGGTAATCTAACATGTTTCCCTAGAGGACAAGAAGGACAAATATGAGTACTACACGTACTCTTACAATCAATGAAATTATTATTTTTAAGAGAAGAAATAATAGACGACCCCGGATGACCTAAACGGGCATGCCACAAGGAAGGAGCAAGAGTGGCAAATGTGGAAGGTGTGGCTTGGTGGTGGTGGTCATTGGATAAAGCTCTCCCCGACTATTACACCTCATTAGAGGAATTCCCGTCTTGAAATCCGTTACAGAAAATCCAAAAGGGTCAAAGTTAACCGAAACCCAATTATCAGTTGTGAATTTTCGAACAGACACCAAATTTTTAATTGAGGGGGATGAAAGACATTTTTGAGGACGAGAGGTGGATACTTGGGAATAGAGTATGAAAGAAATAATCCCTTGATTATTTTAATTAATAAAGAGGTATATATACAATTTAAAATCTCCAAATATGGAAAATTCTATTCCTACTATACTTCTAAAATCCTAATTATACTTGTACAAGAATTCTACAACCATGGTAAGTTTGTACACCGCCAATGGGGGACAAGCTCGACTTTATGATTTAGCTCGTAGGGAGGTAGTTGAAGCCTTAGATGTTATGGTCATGCGTATTCTTTCTATTTGCTCTTTTGATTCGTATTCATTGATCGATCCGAGTTCAAATCTTTCTTATGTGACTCCATACGTTGCTCTTGATTTTGGTGTGGAACATGAACAACCGCACGAACCCTTTTCTGTGAATACTTTTGTTGGTGTTTCTATTATTACTTTTAGAGTCTATAGAGACTGTGTAGTCGTGGCTGTGGGTTGTGAGACTATTGATGACTTGTTCCAATTAGAATTGGTAGACTTTGATGTGATTACGAGGATGGATATTGCTGACATAAGTTAGTTCATTTTGAATATCCAAATGAACCCGTTATGGTGTGGAATGGCGAAATTACTAAGCCTCAGGTTACATTTTTTCCCTATCTTAAGGCCCATAAGATGATCTCGAAGGGGCGTATTTACCATCTAGTTGATGTCAATGATCTCAAGTCGTAGTACCTAAATTTGAATCTGTTCCCATAGTTAGCAAATTTCACGAAGTGTTTGTTAAGGTTCACTTTGACGCAAGACATAAAAGCTACTGGATAACTTGTGAACTCTTGAAATTTATTTATATTTCAGAGTCACCACCTAATTTATAAGGAAAACTAGGAAAACCATTTTTTAAAAGGGTTATTCAAAATAAAAGAAAAATCCTAAATTAAACTAGAGTTTGGGTAAGGATTCAAATGATCCCCGGAAAAAGTGTTAGGCACCCCGGTATTAAGAATCCATAAGATACAGATGACCTCGGGTCTTATATAATAGAAAATTACTTTAAATCCTTAATGTGTTCAAATCATCTTCCACCAAAATATAGCCTTTGCACACACTTAAAAAATGAGTACAAAATTCCCTTTGTAAAATTCTTCCTTTTGGAAAGCAATTTTCTTTGTTATTTCATCAAAATATATAATAAAATATTTTGTTTCTTTTTATGTAAAGTAGAGAATTATGATATAACTTTAATAAAATAAAATAAAACTTTTTATTTATAAAAGAGGTCAACCGATAGAGGGTTCGTTCCCTTAACCTACACTATAATTTATAAAGGCTTTTTTTACTCTTTTTGAAAGATAATTGCAAACTTAGTTAAGACACATTAATTCAAGACTTGATTCTTTATAAACCTCATGCCAAGTTGAGAAGAAATATATCATTTTCTTTTAAAAATTTAAACCAAGTTCTTTTCATTTATTTGCAAAGTATTAATTTTAAAAGGATTTAGAAGTGAACTAACCGGACTATCGACTTTTTCACTATTTATCCAAAAATGAATATTTTTATTTATTTTAAAGACATAAAATAACAACTCTATGTACTTAGGTTGTACCCTATGAGTTCCAATAATAAATAGTGTTTTACAATTAGCAAATATATATAAGAAATGAAATAAAGCAAACAGGTTGGCGGGTACACCGGCTCACCCACTACCGTATATATATATAAATGTAATAACTAAAATTCTAGGCCATTTCACCAATGGCTGCTACCATTTTTACCCATAATTGATGAAACATGTATTGTTGGACCCTCAGTCCCAACGGCTCAAACAATCGTAGAATCAACAAAAATGTGAGCCCACAGACCCACAAGACTTGCAAAGAAGAGGGAAAAACACATACGGAAGTTAGAACGTACCCAATATTATCATAACACGAAAGTAATAATGCAATATGATGAGCATGAGCATGCAATCAGATAACAAATTATAGGACGAGAATTGAGAGGCCCAGAACTGAGACAAAGGCCTATACACAAACATATCTTGCTACGTCAAATACACGGGCCTCGGGAAAAGAACAAAAGATGGGTGAAAAACAGACATGCCCAATACTAAAACACAAAAGGGTAAGCCCATACATTCCAATATGCAATGATATACATTATATACTTGGGCGTATACAAACAGTCGACACTCTTAAGCTATTCATGATGTATTTAATATATACCCTCCAGGTATACACAAGAAAACAACCCTTATATACAATTTAATGTACACACGGATTGTATCTGTGGTTTATACCTTTAGGATATATCATGCCATGGGTAACAGATCAGTCAAGAAGAAGGAATGTAAAGAAAGGGACATGGCATAGTTGATAGCGTACGCATGCTGGACACAATGATGTGCAAGTTTTTTTTTAAATTCAGCATAATAAATCCTTTAGAAATGCAAGATTACTCAGCCGAAACAAAGCATTAAAATCAAGTTGGACTACATATTTGAACATAAATGAGCAGACAATCAATCAAGGACAATGTTTCAAGTAGTCAGGGTCACTTAGACTAAATTAAACACACACAGTCACACTTGTATCAGGTATTAAGCACTCTTAGGTTTGGTAAGGTGAGCATGTAGTAGGTCCAGTAGGTATGTAAGATATGCAGGGGTATAGGAACCAAGTTGGACATATACAACTCTAATCACTCTATATGTGAAGCATAATGACACTTTAAACTAGGCATGAGAGGTTTGATGTAGTTACCAAACAGACCTTAAGTTAATAACTATCAGATTTTTAGGCAGACGCACATACATGACATGTTAAATCAAGAACAAGAATTTATCAGGAGCAGACATATTCCAACACTATTCAGTTTATTCTTAGCCAATCATGTTTAGGAACCAACAAACATACAAAAGACCCTTATGGACTATTTCATGCTCATTTAATACAAATCTGGGCAGACATGGTGGGCATTCAAAGCTAATATGTACCTTATACTACCTTTAAACCACATGGAATAGATCTAATGCCAAACATAGACCTAAACTGGGCTCTTGTCACAACTTAACAGGAATTCAGTTAAACCAAAGCTCAGAACAAAAGCAAATACTCAAGCTATGAGAAACCAAATATGAGACCCAAAACAAGCAAACCAAATCAGACCTACTTAGCATGCTTTGTGAGTAGTCATGTTTAAGAAAAAGTAGTTAAATATGAAGCTTAACATTGACCACACCAGGTATATTGTCATAACAAAACCATATCATATGCATAATATGGGGTCCTGAGTATCAAACATCTATTTTAGACATATTACTAATCCCATTATGCATTACCTCTAATCATAATCTCAACCTAACAAACATTTAAATGTCATCTCTTAATCATGGGATGTGCCACAACCTATCAAGCATTACAAGAACTGTCACCACTGAGTCCACACCAAATCATACATGTTTGATCAAAATGTAATCCCTAAGTATTCTTATTTTAAGTATAGCTATCATACTAGAAATTCAAGAGTTCCTTACCGATCCAAGATTAGACTATCAATACACAACACATATTTGAACTATATTAAGCTAATTAATACTTAACCTAAGTATTTAACACAAAAATCTCAAACACATAGCAAGAACATGAAAGAAATGGGAGGAATTCAACATACCTTTTTGTCGTGCAGCCATGAACCGAGATTCAGTGTGGAAAGTCTTCTCCAAATTCACCAACTCAGCCTCAGACCACATGAAATTAGAAAAAAGTTTAGACTATAAGAAACCTTAGAGAAATATTCTACGGTTTCTACTTTGCTCAATTTTGAGACTTTATGCTCGAATTCTAGGGTTTTTCCACGTTCAATACTTGGGGGTAATGAGAGATAGAGGTTCCTTTTATAGGAGCCAAAAGACCGCAACAATCTCATCCCAACCGATTTGGGAGATTGAAATTTCAAAGATTTTGAATTAATTTGCTAAAAGAAAGAAAAATCAACCAATAAGATCATTTGCTTTTCGTCCTCAAATGAGACAAATCCCATTAATGGGAGATTCAGAACGTAGAAGAGGGGGGAGGGGGTTTACCTGTGTTGAGGGTGGCGTATCGGTGAAGGTGGGTAAGAGCCATTAATGCTCTTACCCAAAATATCGAAACAAGACTGAGCAAAGTTAAAAATTTGCCGAAATCGACATTGATGACATCAGAGAGAGGAAATAGGGAGGATATAGGATGGTATACGGTAGCAGCTAGGGTTTTCCCACCCTAGATGAGGCTTTATGAAATGATAAAGGGTATGAGTGTAATTCCCCATTTAAACGCAGTTTTGGTTAGGGCTGGCCAGTGGGCCGGGTCGGCTCGGTACCGCCCCGAATCAGAGTAGTTAAAAAAAAAATTGCGGTATCGGGACTCGAACTGGGATGAGACAATGTCTCCTCCCGACCCGACCCAGTCCCACCTGTCCCGGCCCGATCCCGATCCCACCCCGGTCCCGACCCGATCCCGCCCGAAATCCCCCCTTTTGCAAAAATAATCGTGGCACCAACGGTCATTTTACATTTTCAACTATAAATACCTCATTTTCTCTTCATCTTTCTCACAAATTTTCCTACAATCTCTCAATCTATCTCTCTACAAGTCTACAAAATATTGAATTTTATTTATTCATTTGGGAATTGGGAGTGAAGTTGGCAACTAGCTTGAGGATCTTACATCGAGCAAAGTTTCAATTTTCAACCTCTCGATTACACGTCGACGTTACGTCGGCGTTTGGTACATTCGTTCCTTCATTAAATTATTATTGTCTGTTTATTTTATTTAGCGCACTTAATTTCATTTACTTTAATTATTTATTAGTATAATTATAAATTTATAATAAATGAATTTAAACGTATGCTTACGGGTAGGGGTCAAACTTCTTCTAGTAGGGGCAACAAGGGCAATGATACTTCTTCAAGTCATCATATTCCTACACATGATTTTGTTGATACTGAACATTTTCCTACAATACCATTAGATTTAGACGAGGAGCTATTTTCTGGAACTCAAGAAGACTTTAATTTAGACGACAATCTAGATGATACACCCATTAATGTTGATGACAACACGCCTACTAGTGCACCTTCAACTGAAATGCCTCATATTCCCTCTAGTATGAGACGTGGTCCAGCAAAACGACCATTAAAATCAGATGCATGGATATTTTTTGATAGGGACGTAGAGAATCAAGTAGCTAGATGTAAAATTTGTAAAGATGTTTTAAAATTTAAAACTGGAAAAGGTCACGGTGGGACGGAGGGTTTAATGAGACACGTAGTAAGGGCTCATCCAGCTAGGTATGCCCAATACGATGCTTCGAAACCGGGTGCGCAAAGCCCGCTCCATCGGGACAATGTTCACATACTGATATTGTCCCGGACCAAGTACAGGGTCAAATTAACCCTATGACGGGAGGAATTGTAGGCCCTAAATACAATAAACATAGAGATAGGGAAGCAATAACAAAATTAGTTGTTGTGGAGTGTTTGCCTTTTTCATTTTCTTCATCTCCCGGTTTTATTAATTACATTAGAGATTTGTATAATCTTGCTTTTAACGGTGTTTCTAGATCAACTGTTAAGAGAGATATATTTAAATTTGCACATGAATATCAACAGTATTTACGTTATTCATTATATCATTTTAATGGCAAAGTGGCTATCACTTCTGATATAGGCTGTAGTACTAACGACTATGATTATTTAACGATAACTTGTCATTGGATAGATTATAAATGGTCTATGCAAAAACATATCTTAGCGTATAGATATATAGATGATAGGCACACTGGTAATATTATTGCAGAAAATATCTATCAAGTGTGCGATTATTACGGAATAACCGATAAAATTATGACTATTACATTAGATAACGCTTCTTTTAACAATTAAACTATTACGATTTTAAAAAATAGTTTAACTCCATCTTTTCCATATCATTTTCATATAAAATGTACGTGCCATATATATAACTTAATTGTAAAGGATGGTCTATTACTTTTTGAAGACATTCATAGTAAAATACAATTTGCTATAAACTTTATTTTTAAAAATAATAGAATACAAAGAAGAAAAGAATATAAAAAAACTTGTCACGATTGTCAACTACCTTATAGATAAATTCCAGAAGAAGTACCCACTAGGTGGAATTCTTTATACGAGCAACTACTTGTTGCTTATGACTATAGAAAACCTATAACTTTATTTTTTAACTCTCATAATCAAAATCCAGCTTATATGGTTGTAGATAGCGACTGGATAAAAATTTCCGAACTTATTGTATTTTTAGAGAAATTTTTTCAAGCAACAAATGAATTTCCGGTATATATTATCCTACTATTTCAACTATGTTGTTTTATATAGCTCTAATATTTTTAGTACTTACTGAATATATGGAAAAACCAGCTTACATGGCAGCTATTAAAAAAATGTTTATCAAAATTAAAAAATATTTTATTCCTATTCCCACTATTTATATTATTGGTGCTGTATTAAATCCAACTATTAAAATAGACGGTACTAAATCACTTATTGAAACTATTTACGATTGTATAGAAGTACTACCACATCCAAGTCCCAAAAATCTAAATCACCTACCACCTATTGAACAAACTAAAGAAGAAGTGTTGTCTAGCGTAGAAGACCAATGCAAAAAAGTATATAGGTTTTACCAACAAGAAAGTGCTAGTAACCTACCGGCTTCCATACCATCTTCTTCTTCTTCTTTAACACAACCTTACAAAAGACATGCTGTTTCTGTGGCTAGTATTGAAAGCCTCAGAAATATAATGTGCAGCCGTACCTCTACTAACCAAATTAGCGAGTTTGATATTTTTGTTTTGCAGAGTTCTGTATCGTACAAAGCAGTTCTCAATGAAGAAGGACGTGAAGACTTGCTGAAATACTGGAGAGGGAATAAGAAGACCTTTCCGACACTTTCAATGATGGCTCGAGATATTTTGAACATTCAAGCGTCATCAAATGCGTCTGAAACGCTTTTTCTGCCAGCAGATATCAAATAGGAGAGCACATACACTCATTAGCCGGAGACAGCTTGGAGATTGTAGTATTATTCAGAGATTGGATACGAGCGGAGCGGAGAAGGTGCGATCAACCGGAGATCAACGAAGAAGAAGACGAAAACTACAACGAAATCTTATCCGAAGGTGGTGGAAGCGACGTGGATCAATTTGACCAACAGATACCAATTCCAACCGAAGAACCACATGAAGTTATCAAGAAACTAGAACATGTTTTTTTAAGAATGTAATTTTTTTAATTGCAATTTTATTATGTAATTTGTAACTTTTGGACAACACCACAAAGTTGCAATTTCGACAATTGTATTTGTATTACAAAAAGTTCATATGTCTATTAAATAATATAAGAGACACAAAAACAGCCTTGAGATGTTTTTATTACACTATCTTGTCTTGTTTAATTATTGAGTTTTTTATACATATGTTATTAAAAAAAAAAGGAAAAACCGCCCAGATCCCGATCCCACCCCCGACTCGACCCCGCCCCGACCCGATTTCGACGGGATCGGGATCGGGATGGGACTTCGGCAAATCCCGCCAGACCCGATCCCACCCCCTTCACCCGTCCCGACCCCACCAAACCTGGCCTGCCAGTTCCGAGCCTGGCCCACTGGCCAGCTATAGTTTTGGTCAGCTCAAGACATTTTTTGGACTGGGCCTAGCCAAATCAAAACAAGAAAGGCCCAAATCAGCTATTTAAAAGGGGTTGAGGTAATCTAGGATAATTTTGCAACTTTGGTTATGAATTAATAAAAATGTGGCCACTTCTATTTCAATTGTAGCCGAATTAGCAAATTAAATCAATTAAAGCTAAAATTGAAATCCGTTTTTAAATAAGAGCTATAAAAATGTAAATTCTTTAAAGTTTCAGATAATTTTGAGAAATACAAAATTAGAGGCTATTTGATACTCTATTTATATAATCAAGTTCCTTAACTTATGGAGTAAAATATAAATCAATTTATAATAATTACTTTAGACAATTAATTAGTTAATTATCTTCTTTAATTTATAAAAATTGATAGATATTTCTTAAAAATATGTAATAATATGCAAAAGATATACAATAATATATTTGATGATGTTTTGCCAAATAACATAGCAGAATGCCACCGAGATAATTTTGTAAAATCATTTTTACTTTTTGTAAATGCATATTTCGCTCTGTTTATGTCTCGAGAACTTCGAGTAATTAAATAAAATATTGGAGGGTAAAAATTAGGTGTCAAAAAATTCTCATTCGTTGTTCAGGGATGCGAGTCCATCCATGAGCAATGAAATTTGACAAACCTGATTTTTACCGATAAAGTCAAAATGCTTCTCAATTTTTGCGCAATTTTCTAGAATTGTGGTCGGACCCTGATTTCTGGGTTTTCTACATATCTTAGGCTATATGAGAATTCAGGATACCTGTAGTTTGACTCAACGAGGACTAAATAAAGCAAAGATTTAAAGCGACCCTTGTTGGAGTGTGACCGACTCTCTAGTATTGAGTCCGCCTACATATCCCCAGTTTTGGGAATTAAGTCACTTGTAGTTCAACTCAATCAAACGAAGAGGTTATCCCTTATGCGGAAACTTCTCTAAAAATAAAGAAAATGAGCAAGTGTGGCTAAGAGAGGTATGGAGTGGCTTTCGACTCTTGTCCAGAGAGCTTTTCACTCGTGGAACCCTGTCTCGACTGGCTGCGCAAGAAAAATTTCCATATTGCTCCACATGCATATAGATCTGGCTTGACTGACTGACACTCTGAGCAGCTCTAAACATGTTTCCATCTGCCTGCAACATCGTGGGATGCTTTTGATTTATAATTTTGATTTGATGTTATCTCAATACTGTTTGACCCTTATTGTGGATGAATGACCTTTTCAGCATTCATATATAGCCCGCATTGCTTTAGCAAATTTCTGGTATGCCATCTTGATTTTTGGAACGAATACTGCGATCTCCCTAATCGATTTTACATTGTATTGACTCTTGTGGGCAAACACTATGGCCTCTTGACCGATTTTACATCGCTAGACTCTGAGTACAAATACTGTAGTCTCCCTGACCAGTTTTACATTGTATTGACTTTGGAGTGAACACTGCAGCCTCCTGATCGGATTTACTTTGCCTTGACTTTGAGAAATGAATAATGCAGTCTCCCTGACCAGTTTTACATCATCTTGACTTTGAGGACAAACACTGGGGTCTCTTGACTAGTTTTACATCGCCTAGACTCATTGGGCAAACATTGTGGTCTTTTGACCGGATTAATGTCACCTTGGCTTCTAAGGAAAAATATTGCAGTCTCCCTGATCAGTTTTACATCATCTTGACCATTTGGGGCGAACACTGTGGCCTCTTAACTGGATTTATTCACTCGACTCTAAAGATGTTACTGCGGTTTTACTGACCAACTTTACATCGTCTTGGACTTTTGCATGGCTCTATTGGCCGGATTATTTCTTCTCCATTCTTTGTTATAGGTTGTGACCCTCTCAGTCGGATTACATTTTTTGTTCATTCTCCAGTCATGACCCTCTCGGTCTGGTTGCCCTTTTGTTCATTTGTATAACCCTTTTGGTTCTATCAATGCTGGTTGTGGCACTTTCCCTGTTCTGAAAAAAATGAATAAACGAGTTAGTGGAAATATGCTGCCACATTCTGGCTATAGAGTGGACTTAGATCCACAAAATTGTTTTAGTTTTAATCAAGTTTAGCTCGTGTCATTGTTTCTTCTCTTTTTCTTTCGTTGGGTCATGACATCTTATCCCGTTCTAGCTCCAGACTCGGTAGTATGAGATGTTTGAATTTAGTAGAGAAATATTTCGAATATTTAAAACGTATTGATTTAGAAAAAATAAATAAATAATTGTTTCCAAAAAACTCTTGTTTTAAGATGTCATGACATGCGCTCTCAAAGCAAGACTTCTTCCTTGGTTCTACTTTTGTGAAATTTTTATGGTCTCCCTAAAAATTCTGCCCCGGTCTGAAGGTTGCACCGTCGAACTCTCATGGCGATGATGATGAAGGAATTTTTGAGACCCCCTCAAAAACTCTGTCCCAGTTACGAGCATTCTCTCGGAATTTTGCGGTGACTGGTGATTGAAAGAATTTTCGAGACCACCTCAAAAAATTTTCCCAATTATGAATCCTCTTGTCGGTTGATGTTTTTCGAGTCTTCTCGAAAGAAATTTTTGAGATTCTCTAAAAAATTCTACCCAGTTGGAGCTGTGGCGGCAAACATCTTTTGCTAATTCTGACTTCTGAAATTTTTGATATCCTCTCAAAAATTGTCCCTGAGGGTTTCTTTGGTTTTTTTTGTTGGTGTGACCAAGTCTAGAGAGCGCCTATGTATCCTGTTATAGCAGGAATGAGGTCGAACGTAGTTCGGAATAAACATAATTAGGTTTTTCAAATGATATGACTGGGTATGAAATGGACTGCCTACGTATCCCGCCTGGGGTAAATCAGGTCATTGCGTAGTTCATAATACATAAAGGTAGTCAATTAGATTTTTCTTTCTATTACAAGGAAAGACCAGAAACCTTCACGAGTTCCTCTACGTATCTCTACTATAATAGATAGATCTTGACGTAGTGATTACAAGTAAAACAAATGCGATTACATAGAAAAACGTGTATTCACATGTAATATCTCTTGATTGGGTTCGCGTTGATTACTTTGGGCCACTCTTGGCGTCCATTTCTGCTAAAACCAGTGCTCCTCCTGAAAGCACTTTGCGGACTATGTAAGGACCTTGTCAATTTGGCACAGATTTCCTAAGTAAATCTTACCTGAAAATGAGTGAGATTCTATTCTTTTTCCTTTGTCCTTTTTGTTTTGTCATTTTTTTGGCTATATGATCCCAATTATTATATAATAGATTCCCTTTGTACTTGTCTGGATGAGGGAATATTCGCTTGAGCACCAATTGTCCAATTTTGATGATTCGAAGTGATGGTATCTCAACCTCGGCCGGGATGACTACTTCTGTGCTGTAGACTAGCAAATATGGCGTAACTCCTGTTGAAGTTCTAGTTGTGGTTCTGTACCCAAGAAAAGAATAAGGCAGTTTTTCATGCCAAAACTTGTAGTTGTGTTACACCTCGTAGTTTCGTATGTTGAAATTCGCCGTATGTTAGTCCTCCTAGTCATGGACATCAGGATTATCTTCGAGGTTATACGATATTAGACATGCCTATTATTACATCACATATTTTCATTCAACATATACACAACTAAGTTGAAGTTGATGAATGCACTTAAATATGGGAAATGAGATTTGGGCAAATAAAAATGAGATGCTTGCTTACCCGACATGCCTGTTTCACCAACTTACTTTCCGTTCTACTAGCTTGAGCTACTTAACACTCATCATGATTATTATGTAAGGACGTGACACTTGTCAAGAGTGAAAGACCATCTTGTATCATCTACTAATGAATCTACCTAGTGACAAGTATGTGATCCACATACTTGAAATGAGAGGCCCACATTAAAAGGCAATGGTTGGTCCAAATTAAAAGATAAAGAGAGGCTCATTAGGAAAAGAGTGTGATCGACCATACGGGGTAAGATAAGGCTATAAATCTGGCCATTCTCACCCATCTTCATCCAAAGAAAGTTCAGCAACTCTGTCTCTCTTTCACCCCCAAACAACCTTTTTTTTCTATTAGGGTTCTAAGTGGAAAAAAGACTTTAAGTTTCATTCCTTTCCCATGGTATGACATGATTTTCAGGTGTTTTATCTTCGCTCCTAAGATCTCAAATTGTGTCTATACAGAACATCCCAAGGCAACCCCTCACCTCCATGGTTAAACCACCTACTCTTCATTAAAAATATTGTAGAAGTGGTGGAGGTCATTTGTTTGACGTTGTTGCTAAGTTGTGAGCACTCTCAAGTTAAAGGAGACTTGTTCTAGGGTTTATTCTTGCTGTATAAGGTAATTAATCTTCTCTTCTTCATGTGATTGAGTTTATTGGAGTCTTAGCTAAGTTGTGAAAATAAGAACTTGTGAAGAAATGGCCTGAAATGAGTTCTAGGTTGCTGCAACTTATTGGACTGTTATGAGGTCATTTTGATAGTGTGTTATGGATTAAAATCAGTATGTATAACCTGAGTATGTTGTGGTTGTCATTATTGAAGTGTATTCAGTTTCTAGCTAAGTTATATGGATGGAAAAGTGCAAATTAGCACTTGGTTGTTGTGAGAGATGATATGGACTATTTTTGTGATGTATTGTGATAGATATAAGGTTGGATATTGATTTAATATGTTTGCTGACATTCTCGACATGTTGGTCTTGTTGTTTGATTTGAGAAAAGTGAAAAGAATAAGGGGAGGTGCTGTCCAAATTTTCGTAGACAAGCTAGTAGCTCATTTGTGTTGAACTCTAGCTTCCATAAGCTTAGTAATGGTCCCTTATCATTTTTTTATAGATTGAATTGCTAATGGGTTGAACTGACTTCGTGTGGTTAAGTAAACAACAAAGGTATGTTAAGGCTACTCTTCCTTCTTTTGGCATGATAAGAATGAAATGAATGTAAATGAACAATATCCATAATCGCTCCACTATTAGATATGTTAGAGGCCGATGTTCTTAACTTTGATATAATGATAGTGATCTTATATTATGCCTTGTTTATTCTTCAAAGTAAGTTATGTTGATGATGTTAGTTCCATAATGTTAATCGAAGGTGCAACGACCTTACGTCACTCCGATAGACTCAGAGTGTCTTAATATCATTCATGCATTATACACATGTATATACCATGACCTCACATGCGTTATATACGCTATATGACATGTATTTGGGGTATGGGAAAAATGGTATGGCGTTATATACACACCACTACTTGATCAACTGGTATATGATGATGATTATGACCATAGAGGCCGATATGATATGATGGGATGCCCACAAAGGCTTGATGGCATTATATACACATATGTATATGTATGACCAGACATTATGCATGCACATGTACGACACTTAGGCATATTATGACCCTCAGAGGCATTCTGTATAGGTTGATTGTTTCTTGTCTTAGGTTACCTCCATGCCTCTATTATGCTATTTTTCATGCCTTACATACTCGGTACATTATTCATACTGATGTTCCTTTTCATGGGGTACACTGCATTTCATACCCGCAGGTTCAGGTAGACAGGGCGACAGACCACACCAGTAGGTTGCCTATTCAGCTCATATTGGACCACTTTACTTGTTCCAAAGTTGTAGTCTAGTCTTGGTATGATATTTTTGATATGCATATGAGTATCGCGGGGACCTGTCTCTACCTTATGATGTCACATACTCCAGTAGAGGCTTATAGACAGTTATGATGCAGTCAGACGTTATGTGGCCTCCTCGACCTATATTTTTGTTGTATAATCATCTATGGTAGCCTTGTCAGATCATACGGTCATGTCCAACATCTATGTATGTACATATATGCCTTGTTGGTCTTGCACCTTTTCAGCTTATTATTTATATAAGTTAGCAGGTTATCTCATGACGACCCTTGTGGCCCATACTTATTTACGATTATGTGGTGAATGTATGTCTAGTGGTGCTCGACGAGTAAGGTCTGGGTGCCCGTCATGGCCCTTCGGTTTGGGTTGTGATAAGTTGTCTGTCATAATTCGCAGTATCCTCTTGATATTTTAGTTAGTGGCTTATACAACTCTGTTAATTTGTGGTCTAATGCTATTGAGTACCGATGGGTTATATGAAATTGGTCACAGATATCCTTCATCAAATAACTATTCAAGTTTGCCCCGTTGTCTGTGATGATAGACTCTGGGATGCCGAATCGGCAAATGATGTTGTTCTTGACGAAGTCAGCCACTACCTTCTTGGTTACAGACTTATGGGAGGTAGCCTCGACCCATTTTGTGATATAGTTTATGGCTAACAAGATGAAATGATATCCATTGGATGATGTTGGTTCAATTGGTCTGATGACATCCATGCCCTAAGCAATGAACAGCCACGGCGAACTCATGGCATTGTGCTCGTTTGGTGGGACTCTGATTAGATCTCCATGTATCTGGCACTAGTGACGTCTTTGCTCAAATTTGGCACAATCGAACTCCATAGTCATCTAGTAATATCCAGTTCTCAAGATCTTCTAGGCTAGCAAAAACTGTTCATGTGGGGTTCGCAGGCCCCAGTGTGTACTTCTTCCAATAGTTTTGTGGCTTCCGAAACATCTACACATTTGAGAAGCTCCAAATCTAGTGTCCTTCTATAGAGCACATCTTTGCTTAGAAAGAAAACATTGGCCATCCTTCAGAGGATTTTCCTCAGATTACTCATTGTACCCTTATAATACTCTATTTTGTCCAATTAGGCTTACAAATCAATGTACCATGGTTTGCCATCGGGCTCTGCTTCCACATGGGAACAGTAAGCATGTTTGTCCTTCAATCTTATCTCAATTGAGTTGATATGGCTTGCTTTCGGGATATTGTATCGTAGAGGCTATTGTAGCGATAGCATCTGCGAACTCATTATGTGGTCTGGGTGTATGTCTGAACATAATCTTTCTGAATCTTTTGCTTAGTCTATAGAAGAAATTGACGTACGGTAGTATCTTGACATTCTTTGTTGCTCATTCTCCTTATACTTAGTGGATAAGCAGATCTGAATCACCAATTACTAACAACCCATTGATGTCTCTGTCGAGTGCCATTTGAAGACCCAAAATGCAAGCTTCGTATTCCGCCATGTTATTGGTGCAACAGAAAGTAAGCTTAGCGGTCATTGGGTAGTGTTATCCTATTTCTGATATTAACACTGCTCTGATTCCCTACCCCAGATAATTAATAGCACCATCGAAGAACATTCTCCACCCTGAATAAGGCCTTTTTTCTTCCTCGTTCACTATGAGTATCTCTTCATTTGGGAAGTATGTTCAAAGTAGTTCTGCATTGTCATCCATCGGGCTTTCGGTGAGAAAGTCGGTTAATGCTTGCCCTTTTACAGATTTCTGAACCACATACACGATGTAAAACTTACTCAGCAACATCTACCATTCGGCCAACTTTCCCACGGGCATTGGCTAGAAAAAAAATATACTTCAATGGGTCCATCCTGGAGATGAAGTGGGTGGTATATGATGCCAGAAAATGTCTCAACTTCTGGACTATCCATGTCAATGCACAACATGTCTTTTCTACCAACATATATCGTGATTCACAAGTAGTGAACTTCTTTCTTAAGTAGTAGATAACATGTTCCTTCTTCCTGGCCTCATCGTGTTGTCCTAACACGGATCCAAAAGCATTGTCTGATACCGACAAATATAGCAATAGAGGGCTTTCTGGTCTCGGCAGTACCAGAATATGAGGATTTGAAAGATACTTCTTAATGGTGTCGAATATTTTCTGACATTCATCATTCCACTTTGTCTGTGTGTCCTTCTTCAGGATCTTGAGTATGTGTTCTATGATCACCGTAGACTGAGCTATGAAGTGGCCGATATAATTCAATCGACCCAAGAAACTCATGACCTCCTTTTTGGTTTTCGATGGAGGCAAATCTTGTATGACTTTGATTTTTTAGGGGTCCAACTCTATGCCTCTCCGACTGACTATAAACCTGAGTAGGTTCCCGACGGGTACCCCGAATGCACACTTGGTCGGGTTTGGTTTCAAATTGAATTTCCGGAGCCTTTTTGAAGAACTTGCGCAAGTGAGTGATATAATGAGCCCTTTCTCTTGACTTGATGATGACATAGTCTATGTATACCTTAATTTCCTTGTGGATCATGTCATGAAAGATGGTTTTCATGGCTCTCATGTATGTGGCACCGATGTTTTTTAGGTCGAACAACATTACTCAATAGTGATACACTCCTGATGGTGTAATGAAAGCTGTTTTTTCTGCATATTCTTTTTCCATCAGGATCTGATGATATCCGGTGAAACAATCGACAAAGGATTGTAGCTCATCTTGGCACAATTGTCGATGCGAATGTGGATATTTGGGAGTGGAAAATTGTCTTTTGGACTAGCTTTGTTAAGATCCTAATAGTCCACACAGATTCAGATCTTCCCGTCATTTTTCAGTACCGGTACAATGTTGGCTAACCACGTAGGATACGAGATTACCTCTACTATTTCTAATTCAATATGTTTTTCGACCTCTTATTTTATTCACATGCTTAAGTGAGGCTTGCATTATCTGATCTTCTGCTTTATTGGCACGAACACATGATTGATTAGTAACTTGTGCGCCACTATATTTGTAAAACCGTGCATATCAGTGGAAGACCACGCAAATACATCTACATATTCTTTTAACTGCCTAATTAGCTCTTTCTTCTATGGCGACCTTAAGTGCACAGTGATCCGTGTCTCTTTGACTATTCCCTCGCACCTTAGGTCGATGACTTCAGTTTCATCCAAACTAGGCTTTTGCATGTTTTCATATTGGTCATCTTCATCGAGGAGACCTTCTGCTACCTCATCGTATTCTTCTTCAACCTCAGCACATGACTCCTTCAATTCATGACATATTATGACGTTAAGGGTTGGTTTATTTTTACTATTGAAAAGTAAGGCAAAGCGTGATTAGTAATACAAAAGCAAAAATAAAATAATTAAAGCGTAATTTTGATAAAACTAAGCTCTTCATTAATTTGCAAAATTTAATACAAAGTGTGGTCCTGGCTCAGATCAACGTTGAGTCATTTCCATTTTTAACAAACATCACGAGAAAAATAAGTAAATAGTGAATAACTAGGCCCGATCGTACTACACCAATTTTTAAAGACTATAAAATCTCATCATGGCTACCGAGGAACCAGGAGTGGAGTGAAAGTCCATTTGGTGAGCCGTTCGCTATGATTCACATCGCGAATTGTGGGAAGTTCGTTATGTTCTTCTAGGATAGCCAGACAATCTTCTTCTAAAAACAACATCCCTATCCCTTCCTCAGCATCATCCGCATTTGGCATTGGTATCTTGACGGGAAATGACTGGTACAGACTCCGAACTAGCTATTGCAACTTTGGGGAACCCTTTTTCTTCCCACTTTCATCAAAAACTTCTTTAAAATTCAGGATGTATCCAATATCATATCGGAAATGATTTTCAGGGATCACGATCGGCTTTGTAATGCCATGCAAATTTCTCTCGAGACCTTTCCCTGGCTAAAAACCATTATGCAACATTATGGAGGCGATTATTTTGTATGCGGTAGGCTTTGAGGTCTGTATCATGGCCTCTTCATATGCGCCCCCACCAGCTCGACCATATGGAAATTTGTTTCTTTAGGAACTTCCTCGATCACAAAAATAGAGTTGTTGGGGGTAGTTTGAATACTTCTTTCCTCGTGTATCACCACTTCGTGCCCTTCCCATATGAATTTGACAATATGATGTAAGGAGGATAGTACGACTCCGGCCGTATGGATATAAAGCCTTCCTAGTAGCAGATTATAGTTAGCAGGGATTGACATGACCTAATATTATGTGGTGAATTCAGTGGGTCCGATTTGGATGCATAGATCAACTTCTCTAACCGAATTACACTAGGCTCCATAAAATTCTTTCACATTGGTGTGATTTTTCCTTATTTTGCTTATATCATACCCCAACTGATCCAATGTGGTTTTTAGGCAAATATTGAGTCCGACCCCGTTATCTACGAGGACTCGTGCTACGATTTTTCCTCTGCACTCAGTAGTGATGTACAATGCCATATTATGCATCGTTCCTTCCCTAGGCAACTCTTCTCTTTTGAATGATATCCGGTGATCTCCTATGATATGCGCTGCTGCGATAGCTAAAACTTTCAAAGCTTGTACCGGCAGGAACATGTGCTTCATCCAACACTTTCATCAATGCCAGATGGTGCTGGGAAGAACATAGAAATAATGCAAATACTGATATCTATGCTAGAGTCTTCTTTAAGTACTCATTAATATAATACTCCTTGGGTTGCATTCTATGCCAGATGTCCTCAACTTCACCTTTCGTGATCAACCTTCTCTTACTGTTCTCTTTTCTAGTGCCCCCTTGGGCAAGTTCATTAGGCGTACATCATCGCCCTGAAATAGTCATGCCATGTGAAACAAAGACTTTAATGATGAATTCTTTTCTAGATGGTTTAATTACACTCGGGGCCACTTGCGCTATTATTGGCGCATGAATCAGCAAATCGAACCTAGGTCGCCCCTGTATAGTCAATTATTCCACAGTTTGCTCAAGAGTCTCTACGGGTGATGGACTCAAGGGCTTACAGAATGCCATATCCTATTCCTTCTCGATTATATAGATAGTGGCATTGCCATGATTAGGCAGTGGATTGGTATTCACATTAGGAGCGATCATTTGTAATGTGATTTCTCTCTTGTCTATCAAATTTTAAATCTTATGCTTTAAGTTGATGCAATCCTCAGTGCTATGTACGGCTCCACCGGAGTGATAATCACATATTTGGTCGGGCCAATAGAAATAGTTCCTGGGCTAAACCTACTTTGGGGGTACGGTCTGGATCATGCTAGTGGTGAGCAATTCTTTGAGCAACCATGTGCGCATTTCAACAATAACGTGAATAGTTAGGCCGATGTTTTCTCTAACTTAGGACATGGTGCATTATAGGTTGCCGGGGGTGGTTGGTTTTGGTAATTTTGGGGAGCATGGTAATTTTGAGGGGCTTGGTAATTTTGAGGGGCTTGGTAATTTTGTGGAGCTTGTAATTCTGTGGGGCTTGGTAATGTTGTGGGGCTTGGGTAGCCGATATCGGGATTTGGAAGATCGGTGAAACTATTTATGAGTTCAGTGGAGGGCTCCGGTAGCTTAGGGAGGTTTGATAGCCGGATTGGGCATAGTAAATGGGCACCGAGATATGTGGTGGGTTAGGTAGTTATTGAGGGGCGGTGATTGATATATCTCCATGGGCGAACGGTATTCTTCCCATTTCTTTGTTTTGGGGTCACATCCTATCTTTTCTTTCACACACCTCCTGTGGTGTTTGACTGGGAGCTTCTGCCAGTCACACTGGTGATCTTCCCTGATTTGAGACTATCTTCTATGGCCTATCCTATCTCAACTAGTTCTGAAAATGGTCATCCAGCCATGGAAATCATCCTATCATAACAATCCTGGTCTTGTGTTCTGATAAAAGAGACGACCGATTCCTTCTCTATCATAGGTGGTTGCACACGAGCAGCTTCCACTCTCCACCTACTTGCGTATTCTCTGTAGCTTTCTGTTTGATCTTCTCCAAGTAGTATCTATTAGGCATGGTTTCGATGTTGAACCTGTATCATTCCATGAAGGAATCTACCATGTCCTCCCAACTAATCCATCAGCGCATATCTTATGCAGCAAACCACTCAGAGGCCTCTCCAATCAAACTTTGGCTGAACATTCTCATAATCAAGGTAGGGTTGTTTCGAACTCATACCCGTTGGTCGCAATATGACCATAGGTAGTCCATTGGGTTTCCCGACCTATTTAACATTTCAAACTTAGGCACTTGAAGCTCTCCGATAGATCTAGTTGGATGTATACACAAGTTATCGTAACTTAACTCTGGGGTTTTTCGAGCAGACTAGATAATTTATTTCAATCTTTGTTCCATATCCTGAGCCAATTCTACCTTCATTTTATCAGCCAACTTCTCTTAGTCGGACCTCCAGGCCTTCTCTATTTCTTCATAGTGGTCCAGTTCTGCACACTCCGAGGAGGGGTGACTGGGTTTGGAAAAAGATATTTTGACGGGTTAGGTTATTTTGGAGGATGTGAGTAGTGGCATTTGGATGTGCAGTGGGTTGGTTGTTAATGGGACTTGGATAGAATAAGCGGTCTCAGGTATTTAGGTGCAGCAGTTTGGTACGAAGTATCTATGTGGTGCGGGTTAGTCCCCAATGGGACAGTTCGAAAAGTGCTCCTGAACTGGAGAAGATAGGGATGAGAAGGGTGGTAGAGGCCTTCTCTCTTCAGCCTACTTTTCGCGTGAGATCTTTGCTTTCTCCAACCTTGTAGTTTTCTCCTGAAGGTGTCTTAGCATTTTGACCATGTCTTTGGTATAAATCACCTCCTGTCGTACATGAGACCTTGAGTTCCCTATGTTTCCCTCATCGTCTGAACTACGAGCCATTTCCTTTTGGTTTCACTCGATCAGGGAAGATATTGCTACTTTAGATCTTGTGTAATACGCCAGTGTCAGGACACAAACTAACCTCCTATGTAAGAGAAAAATCACTCAAGGTAAAATGATGTCAGTACATTAGTCAGGTAATCAAACGCAAGAATAAGCACATAGTTTTGCAAGTAAACACGTAAGTTCACGCATCTATATACAAATATTCAATTGATTATCCATTTTGGATATTTTAGCGTTTATAAGGGCTTTTTGGTCATTTGGGGGTCGATTGACTACGATAGCCCCAACGATTTGTCCGCCAGCTGGATCCAACTACTACTATAAAAGGGGAAAGAGAGGGGGAGTAAAGATTTATATATATTAATGACTGAGTCTTAAGTAGACTGCCTACGTATCCCGCTAGGGGAAGTTAGTCCCGTTTGTAGTTCAGTTTACATAAAATAATCCATTTCCCCACCAGTTTTTCTTACCTAAAATCCCAAGACCAGGGAGATATGGGCTTCCTGCGTATCCCTCATTGGGAATATTAGGTTTAGCGCAATTCCTTTTACAAATAAAAAAGGGATGGGATAACATTTGATTGATTTGGGGTGCCTAAATCTACCCAAAAGATGGCTTTTCTTTGTATCTATAGGCGGTTGTCATCCTTACAACTACACGTTCAGCCCTCGGCCTACATTAACTCATGAAGAAGAGGGAGAACTACCCAAATCTCCCCCTTGCTGATAAGGTGCTTTATCTCAAACTTGAATGCCTTGCATTCCTTGATGTTGTGACCTAGTGCTCCAGAGTGCTACAAACAACCATTTCCTTCGCTAACTCTGAAAGATGAGGGTTTTACATGGTCCCAATGGGATGGATCTTGTCAGCAACGACCAATTTCTTAAAGATCTCGGTGTAGGAGTCTTTGAAGATGGTGAAGTCATACCTCTACAGGCGAATCTCGGCATCAATGCCTCCCATACCAGTGACTGGGTCTTGTGACAACAAGGAGTAGTGTCCCCAAATGAGATGAATGGTCTCGTTGTTAATTAATTACACTATCTTCCTTCTGAGGGCACACGTTCATCAATGGTGTGTCCCGATTGATTCATATGGTACATACATCTCTTGTGCACGTATTCTGGAGCGCACAGTGGTAGTCTCACATCATTGGGGTGTGCAATCCCTATTGCTCTCATGGTCTCGTAGACCTTCGACTCAGCATACACGTGTACTAGTATCACTTGGTAAGGACAAATGTAGGTCTTAAGAGAAACGACCCTCTAGGTTGGTGTAGGTATCTCGCTTATTGTTAGCGGGACCTCATCACTCTCAGGAGTGGAAACATATGCATTAGTGATAGCTTATTTAAGTGGTTGGCTCTCATATTTAACTTTTAATGTTCTAGAGGTCCCCAGACTTCATAACAGGGGTGCATAGCCTTCCATTATTCCTCTCACTTCCTTCGAGAGGTTCAACATGTGTTCAACTTATTTCAGCTTCGCATCAATCCTTCCATCCAATTCGGCAATCTTCTTCCCGAGCGATGTTTAGCTCTCTTCTCCACTGTTTACACTGGTCACGGGCGCATCGGTTCTCAAACTACATCGGGCATCCATCTCAACAAGTCAATCTTTCTGGGAGATGTAAATGGATTTGGTAAGTAGGTTTCATTTTTCGGGAAGTGGAGTTTTTGTCGAGTGTATGGCATGTTCTTTGTGTTTTTCTTTTCGGGGTGATACCCGAAACATCAAATCAATCATATTCAATATAAATGCATGAAAGAAGCACATAGCAGACATTTGCACATAACCACATAGTTGCAATATATTAAAGGCGCCCCGGGTCTCGTTAAACCAAGACCTTTCTAGTGTTTGAACATGAATTTCACCAAATTGTTAAATCAAATCATTATCCTCATAATCATTTCATTAATAATAATAATAATCTCCTCGAAGGGTTACATCATAAATAAAGCATAATGAAAAAATCAAAAGGAATATCCTTCGATGGTCGATGATGACCCCCTGTGTGTCCGAGCCTTCTTGGCTTGCCAAAGCGCAATCTGAATATGCTGATATGTCTCCATTATCAAAGTATCTGCCACGTACCCCTTCTCCTTAAAGGTTATCGAATGGGTATCCTTCAGAACCCCCTTTATCTGATCTCCCAGGTCCTCTAAACACCCATGTACAAACCCCAAATCTTATTTTAAGACTGTTATGTTCTACCTGTCAGCTTATATCTTTTCCAAGTACTCAGCATCTCTGTCATCAGCTTGCCTTTGGATCTGTCTGACTTTGATCTCGGATTTAGACTCTCTATTAGTGACGTGCTGATACTGGTTAATCCCTAGCACAACGACCCCCCAAACTAGTCCTTGTAATCTTCATCACAATCCTTGATAATTTCCCCTATCTCATATATGAGGTGACTGTTCCACTCTCGGATGTATTCTCCGACATTTCAGATCTTGTCTTCCTTGTATTCGATCACATAATCTACCATTCTCCCGACCTGAGACACCTCTTGCCTTTTCCAAATTATCTCAAAACCCAGGACGGTGCATAAGGACGGACCTATCGGATACCTATAAGTGGCAAGAATGGACGTTTCCTACCCCTAACTACAATCGATGTCACAATATAGTCGTAAAACCTCAATTTTATATCCTTTTGTTTGAGATTTGCGAAGAAAATAGACCACTCCCTTTTGGTTCGGTCAGCAAAATCTGGAAGATAATTTAAGATGTCATCCTTTCAACTATCAGTAGGTAAAACTGGGGGTCCTACAACTTTTCTGAGATGTTTGAGAATCCATCATTGTAGTAAAAAATTGCACCCCTGGAAGTACCTAAGCTGGTTTCTGCATCTACCCAAGGCTCGGTATATATCATCGAGGATGATTGGGACTATGTCGAAATATTTTGCTTCTCCGTTGTTGGTTATGCCGTAGAAGATGGCATAGGCGAATGAGATGACTCGGGTATTTATGGAAAGGTAGGGATTTTGAGGAAATACTATAGTACCCAATAGACAAATGGCGAAGGCTAGGGGCCGGGTAACATCATAGTCCTTGAAAGTGTAAAACTCTATAGAGTGGTTTATGAATCTCTTCTTTTTCCCGAAACGTTGGTACAAGTCCCGGAAGGCTACTGCTTTCTTGGATATTCAAGAGGCTTGGGCTAGGGATAGCATTTTCATGAGTTCGATAAGGTAGGTTTGTTTGGAGCTAAGAGGTTATGATCGGGCTTCTTTCTCCTTCTCAAACAGGTTCCATTACTATCTATGCAATCCCGAATTCTCTTCCAAGGTCGAGGTCATTTCTATAAATCCAAACCTAAACACCATCCGATCATTATCCCAGTATTCGGTCAAAATCTCAATGAGTGCTTTACAACTCGTCATGAAGAAGGGTAAATGACCTAAACAACTTATAATCTCTCTACGACGTCTGTCGTCTAAATTGAGCCACCATATTCTCAACATTTTTGGAGCCCTCTAGACCATGTCGAAGTGTAGGTTGGTAGACATCTACACAGACAACACACAGTTATGCCCCGCCCACCGGACAATGGTTTAACCCATATGGCGCAAATCATGTTCGCACATAGCACATAGTTGGATGAAGATATCCTCGAGTCGACGACCGCGTGGATACAAATGGTAGTCTTCTAATGGACTTCAAACACATCTCAAATGTTCAAAGCCCTTTTTGGGTTAGTATGCACTAATTAAATAGGGATTTGACTTAGCTCTAACCTAGGTTGACTAGAGTGGGCTTAATCAAATGATTTGGGTACCCGGGTGGATTGCCCAAAGTGAACCATTGTTGACTGTTGGACGGCAACAAACCAACTAAATCTTCAATAGGTTCCAAAGAATTATTTTCGGTTTTTTACTGGAGGATGAATGTGAATCCGCATAATCGTCTTTGTGCACTGATGTAAGTGTGTGTGATTTACCATTTGGCGGAAGAATATATTTTGCAATAAAATAAACACATAGCAATTAAAAGAAATTTCATCTTATTGGAACCCTTATGGTTAGAACCTAATTATCCCCAGCGGAGTCGCCATCTGTTACGGTTCACTTTTACGCGAGGCATAAAAGCTACTGGATAACTTGTGGACTCTTTATATATTTATATTTTAGAGTCGCCACCTAATTTATAAGGAAAACTAGCACAATCATTTTTTAAAAGGGTTATTCAAAATAAAAGAAAAATCCTAAATTAAATCAGAGTTCGGGTAAGGGTTCAAATGATCCCCCGAGGAAGGTGCTAGGCATCCCGGTATTAAGTATCCGTAAGATACGATTGACTTCGGGTCTTATATAATAGAAAATTGCTTTAAATGCCTAATGTGTTCAAAATATTACATTCTTGTCATTCAAATCATCTTCCACCAAAATATAGCCTTTTCACACACTTAAAAAATGAGTACACAAATTCCCTTTGTAAAATTCTTCCTTTTGGAAAGCAATTTTCTTTGTTATTTAATCAAAATAGATAATAAAATATTTTGTTTCTTTTTATGTAAAGTAGAAAATTAGGATATAACTTTAATAAAATAAAATCTTTTATTTATAAAAGAGGTCAACCGATAGAGAGTTTGTTCCCTTAACCCAAACTATAGTTTATAAAGTGTTTTCCTACTCTTTTTGAAAAATAATTGCAAAATTAGTTAAGACACATTAATTCAAGACTTGATTCTTTTTAACACTCATGCCAAGTTGAGAAGAAATATATCCTTTTCTTTTGTAAATTTAAACCAAGTTCTTTTCATTTATTTGCAAAGTATTAATTTTAAAAGGATTTAGAAGTGAAGTAATCGGACTATCGACTTTTTCACTATTTATCCAAAAATGAACATTTTAATTTATTTTAAAGACATAAAATAGAAACTCTATGTACTTAGGTTCTACCATATGGGTTCCAATAATAAATAGTGTTTGACAATTAGCAAATATATATAAGAAATGAAATAAAGCAAAGAGGTTGGCGGGTAAATCGGCCCACCAATTACTGTATATATAAAAAATAAAATTCCTCAAATTCTAAGCCATTTTCACCCATGGCTGGGCCTTCTACAATTTTTATTCATGATTAGGCCTTCTTGCAAATATATACTATTTTTATCCATGACTGTGCCATCGGAAAGCTTGTTGACTCGATAAAAAATGTGGTGTTGGGCCCTCAGGCCCAACAGCTCAAACAATCGTAGAATCAGTGAAAATATGGGCTCACATACCTACGAAACATGCAAAGGAGAGGGGAAAACACATATGGGAGTTTGAACGTACCCAATATCATCATAATACAAAAGTAAATAATGCAAATATGATGAGCATGGGCGTGTAATCAGGTAACAAATTTTAGGAGGAGAATTGAGAGGGCCAGAATTGAGACAGAGGCCTATACACAAACATATCTTGCTACATCAAATTCATGGGCCTCGGGCAAAGAACAAAAGATGGACGAGAAACAGACAGGCCAAATACTAAAACACAAAAAGGTAAGCCCATACATTCCAATATGCAATGATATACTTAGGCGTATACATACAATCGACACTCTTAGGCTATCCATGATGTATATAATATATACCCTCCAGGTATACACAACCATACAACCCATATATATAATTTAATGTATATATATATATATATATATATATATTGTATTTGTGGTGTATACCTTCAGGATATATCATGCCATGGGCAACATATCAGTCAAGAAGAAGGAACGTAAAGAAAGGGGCATGACATAGTTGACAGATTAGACATGATGGACACAATGATGTGAAAGTTTTTTTAAATCCAGAATAATAGATCCTTTAGGCATGCAAGATTACTCAGTCCAAACTCCAAACTAAGTATTAAGATCAAGTTGGACTGCATATTTGAACATAAATGAGCAGGCAATCAATCAAGGACAATGTTTTAGGTAGGCATGGTCACTTAGACTAAATTAAACTAAGGCTGGCCAGTGGGCCGGGACGGCCCGACCCCGACCCGACCCCGCTTAGTAAAAATAAATAAATTCGGTAGCGGGACTCGAACCGGGACGGGACAATGTCTCATCCCGACCGTCCCGAGCCTGTCCCGAGCCCGCCCGAAAACCCCCCTGCACCAACGACCATTTTAGATTTTGGCCGTTGGGCAACGGTCATTTTTGGCCTCCCCCCCTCCCCCAAACCCCCTACCCCTTAATATTTATTTTCAACCCATAAGTTATTATATTTACACTTTAATCCAATTTTCCAACTATAAATAACTCATTTTCTCTTCATCTTTCTCACAAATCTTCCTACAATCTCTCTAATATCTCAATATATCTCTTTACAAGTCTACATTGTTTACTAAATATTCAATTTTATTTATTCATTTGGGAATTGGGAGTGAAGTTGACAACTAGCTTGAGGATCTTCCATCGAGCAAAGTTTCAATTTTCAACCTCTCGATTACACGTCGACGTTACGTCGGCGTTTGGTACATCGTTTCTTCATTAAATTATTATTGTCTGTTTATTTTATTTATCACACTTAATTTTATTATCTTTAATTATTTATTATCATAATTAAAATGAAAGGATTAAGAGGTATGTTTAAGGGTAAGGGTGCTTCTTCTAGTAGGGGCAACCAGGACAAGGGTACTTCTTCTAGTCATCTTATTCCTACACAGGATGATTTTGTTGATACTCAACATTTTCCTACAATACCATTAGATTTAGACGAGGAGCTATTTTCTGGAATTCAAGAAGACTTTAATTTAGACGATGATCTAGATGATACACCCACTAATGTTGATGACAACACACCCACTAGTGCACCTTCAACTGAAATGCCTCATATTCCCCCTAGTATGAGACGAGGTCCAACAAAACGATCATTAAAATTAGATGCATGGACATTTTTTGATAGGGACGTAGAGAATCAAGTAGCTATATGTAAAATTTGTAAAAATGTTTTAAAATTTAAAACTGGAAAAGGTCACGGTGGGACGGGGGTTTAATTAGACACGTAGTAAGTGCTCATCCAAACTAGGTATGCCCAATACCGGGCTTCAAAACCGGTGCGCAAACGCCCGTTCCATCGGGAGAAGGTTCACATACGATCCGTTCCGGACCAAGTACAGGGTCAAATTAACCCTATGACGGGGGGAATTGTAGGCCCTAAATACAATAAACATAGAGATAGGGAAGCAATATCAAAATTGATTGCTGTGGAGGGTTTGCCCTTTTCATTTCCTTCATCTCCCGATTTTATTCATTACATTAGAGATATATATAATCCTGCTTTTAACGATTTTCCTAGATCAACTGTTAAGAGAGATGTATTTAAATTCGCACATGAATATCAACAATATTTACATTATTCATTATATCATTTTAATGGCAAAGTATCTATCACGTCTGATATAGGTCGTAGTACTAACGACCATGATTATTTAACGGTAACTTGTCATTGGATAGATTATAAATGGTCTATGCAAAAACGTATCTTAGCGTATAGATATATAGATGATTGGCACACTGGAACTTTTATTATAGAGTATATTTATCAAGTGTGCCATTATTATGGAATAACCGATAAAATTATGACTATTACATTAGATAACGCTTCTTCTAACAATTACGCTAATTTTCATATAAAATGCGCGTGCCATATATATAACTTAATTGTAAAGGATGGTCTATCACTTTTTGAAGACATTCTTAGTAAAATACAATTTGCTATAAACTTTATTTTTAAAAGTAATAGAGTACAACGAAGAAAAGAATATAAAAAAATTCATCACGATTGTGGACTACCTTATAGAAAAATTCCTGAAGAAGTACCCACTAGGTGGAATTCTTTATACGAGCAACTACTTGTTACTTATGACTATAGAAAACCTATAACTTTATTTTTTAACTCTCATAATCAAAATCCAGCTGATATGGTTGTAGATAGTGAATGGGTAAAAATTTCCGAACTTATTGTATTTTTAGAGAAATTTTTTCAAGCAACAAATGAATTTTCCGGTATATATTATCCTAATATTTCAACTATGTTGTTTTATATAACTCTAATATTTTTATTACTTAGTGAATATATGAAAAAACCAGCTTATATAGCAGCTATTAAAAAAATGTTTATCAAAATAAAAAAATATTTTATTCCTATTCCCACTATTTATATTATTAGTGCTATATTAAATTCGACTATTAAAATAGACGGTACTAAATCACTTATTGAAACTATTTACGATTGTATAGAAGTACTACCACCTCCAAGTCCCAAAAATCTAAATCACCCACCACCTATTGAACAAACTAAAGAAGAAGTGTTGTCTAGCGTAGAAGACCAATGCAAAAAAATATATAGGTTTTATCAACAAGGAAATGCTAGTAACTTACCGGCTTTCATACCATCTTCTTCATCTTCAACACAACCTCACAAAAGACATGATGTTTCTGCGGCTAGTATTGAAAGCCTCAGAAATAGAATGTGCGGCCGTACCGCTACTAACCAAATTAGCGAGTTGGATATTTTTGTTTTGCAGGGTTCTGTATCGTACCAAGAAGTTATCAATGAAGATGGACATGAAGACTTGCTGAAATATTGGATGGGGAATGAGAAGACCTTTCCGACACTTTCAATGATGGCCCGAGATGTTTTGAACATTCAAGCGTCATCAACTGCGTCTGAAAGCGCTTTTTCTGCCGGCAGATATCAAATAGGAGACCACATACACTCATTAGCCGAGACAGCTTGGAAATTGCAGTATTATTCAGAGATTGGATACGAGCGGAGCGGAGAAGGTGCGGTCAACCGGAGATCAACGAAGAAGAAGACGAAAACTACAACGAAATCTTATCCGAATGTAGTGGAAGCGACATGGATCAATTTGACCAACAAATATCAATTCCAACCGAAGAACCACAGGAAATTATCAAGCAATTAGAACAGGTTTTTTTGAGAATGTAATTTTTTTAATTGCAATTTTATTATGTAATTTGCAACTTTTGGACAACACCACAAAGTTGCAATTTAGATTTTAGACAATTGTATTTCTATTATAAAAAAATTATATGTCTATTAAATAATATAAGAGGCACAAAAATAGTCCTGGGATGTTTTTATTACACTATCTTGTCTTGTTTATTGATTTTTTTTATACATATTAAAAAAAAAAAAGGGAAAACCCGCCCCGCCCCGCCCGACCCGATTCCGACGGGATCGGGACGGGACTGGACCAAGTCCCGCCAGACCCGACCCCGCCCATTCGCCCGCCCCGACCCCGACCCGCCAGACTCGGCCCGCCAGCCCCGAGCCCGGCCCACTGGCCAGGCCTAACATTAAACACATACGGTCACACTTATATCAGGTATTGGTGACTCTTAGGTTTTGTAAGGTGAGCATGTAGTTGGTCCAGTAGGTATGTAAGATATGCACGGGTATAGAAATCAAGTTGGACATGTACAACTCTACTCACTCTATATGTGAAGCATGATGACCCTTTAAACTAGGCATGAGAGGTTTGATGTAGTTACCAAATATACCTTAAGTTAATAACTATTAGATTTTTAGGCAGATACACATACAAGACATGTTAAATCAAGAACAAAAAATTATCAAGAGCAGACATATTCCAACACTATTCAGTTTATCCTTAGCCAATCATGTTCAGGAATTAGCAAACACACAGAAGACCCTTATGCACTATTTCATGCTCATTTCATACAAATGTGGACAGACTTAGTGGACATTCAGAGTTAATATGTACCTTATACTACCTTTAAACCACATGAAACAGATTCAATGCCCAACATAGAGCTAAACTGGGCTCTTGTCACAACTTAACAAGAAATCAAGTTAAACTAAACCTCAGAACATAAGAAGATACTCAAGCTATGAGAAATCAAATATGAGACCCCAAAACAGGCAAACCAAATCAGACCTACTTAGCATGCTTTATGAGTTGTCATGTTTAAGAAACAATAGTCAAATATGAAGCTTACAACTGACCACACCAGGTATTTTTTCAGAACAAAACCATATCATATGCATATTATGGGATCTTGAGTATCAAACCTCCATTTTAGACATATTACTAACCCCATTATGCATTACCTCTAATCATAATCTCAGCCTAACAAACATTTAAATGCCATCTTTTAATCATGGGATATGCCACAACCTATCAAGTATTACAAGAACTGTCACCACTGATTCCACACCAAATCATACATGTTTGATCAAAATGTAATCCCTAAGTATTCTTATTTTAAGTAATAACTATCATACTAGAAATAAAAGAGTTCCTTACTGATCCGAGATTGGACTAACAATACACAAAACATAATGTGGCCACTTCTATTTCAATTGTAGCTGAATTGGCCAATTAAAATCGATTAAAGTTAAAATTGAAACCCATTTTTAAATAAGAGCCATAAAAAATTAAAATCTTTAATGATTGAGATAATTGTTCAAACAACCGCTTGCAGAATTGTGAGGTAAGGCTGTGTACAATTGACCCTTATGGTCAAGCCCTTCCCCGGATCCCACCCATAACGGGAGCTTAGTGCACCGGGCTGCCCTTTTTTAATGTTTGAGATTATTTTGATAAATAAAAAATGAGAAGCTATTTGATACTCTATTTAATTAATCAATTTCCTTAACGTTAGTAGTAAACATAAATTAATTTATAATAATTACTTTTGATAATTAATTAGTTAATTGTCTTCTTTAATTTATAAAAATTGACAGATATTTCTTAAAAATTTATAATAATATGCAAATGATATACAATAATATATTCAATGATATTTTGCCAAATAACATGGCAAAATGCCACCGAGATAATTTAATAAAATCATTTTTGCTTTTTGTAAATGCATATTTCACTCCATTTATATCTCGGGAACTTTGCGTAATTAAATAAAATATTGGAGGATAAAAATTAGATGTCAATAATATTTCCTCGAGATCTTCCAGGTATTCCACCTAGAGATGGCAATGGATCTTGGACTCGGTCCGGATCCGGTGGATCCATATCCGTTTTATAGGATATGGATCTTCAAAAGTTGGACTCGACGGATCCGGATCGGACCCGGATCCGTTTCTAACGAATCGGATCTGGATATGGATCTTGTATTTGAGATCCATATCCGGTCCAGATCTAATCCGTGGATCCATTTTTTATTAAATATATTCATAACCTAGAATGTAATTTTATAAGTATTTTCTTAATTTTTTTTCATAATTTATGTATTGGGTAAAGGGTTGAACCAGGATAAAGCACAAGTCACACATCCATGTAATTTATCTTTGAAGTTTCATTTCTTTTACCTATATGCTCTCTGTAGTTTCCCATATTTTCATTTCTATAAAAAGAAAAAATTATCACTCTTCTTTAAATTTTCCTTTCTTGAATCTGCTAGTCGTAAGTTTTAAGTATCTTTCTCTCATTTGTTTTATCAGCAAAAAAAATGGGACTTTTGATATATGACTAACATTGTTTTATGTTGTTTAATGAAGTCAATCAGTAGAACTACAAGTGGAGCATCACTAAAACCTCCAAAAATTAGCTCAAAGTTGCAACATGTTCAACATCACTAATGAAGTCAATCGTCTTTATTTTCTTGTGATGCTAAAACTTTGTTCAGTATTTTGGAAGAATGGTGTCTTGTTTGTGTATGTTAATTGAATGAACTCAATCATTTTTTTCAATAAGATTGCGTTTCATTTTGTCATAAAAGTTTCAACATTTGGGAATATTATTCAAGCCAAAAAAATTTACATGTAGATCCAGATCCGATCCGTGGATCCGGATTTGGATATGATTTTTATGGACTCAATGGATATGGATCCGGATTTGGATTCAGGTATGAAAAATGGATCTGGATCTGGATCTGGATCTAGTAGGATCCGGTCCAGATCCGATCCGTTGCCATCCCTAATTCCACCCGATAGGGTCATCGACTTTGGGGTAACTGTTATTCCTGATACCCAATTAATATCTATTTCACTATATCATATGGCTCTGGTAGAGTTATGAGAATTAAAGAACCAATTGAAAGACTTGTTGGATAAGGGTTTTATTCGACCAAGTACCTCATGTTGGGGTGCTCCAGTCCTGTTTGTTAGAAAGAAGGACGGTTCTTTTAAAATATGTGTTGATTATTGCCAGCTTAATAAGGTGACCATCAAGAATAAATATCATTTCCCTAGAATAGATGACTTGTTCGACCAGCTTCAGGGTGCTAAATTCTTTTCAAAGATTGACTTAAGGTATGGTTACCATCAGTTGAAAATAAAGGAGCAAGATATTCCAAAAATGGCTTTTCATACTCGTTATGGACACTTTGAATTTCTGGTGATGTCTTTTGGTCTAACTAATGCACCTACTGCATTATGGACCTGATGAATCATGTGTTCAAACCTTTTCTTGATAGTTTCATTATTGTCTTCATTGAAGATATTTTGGTGTATTCGAAGAGTCGTGAAGACCATGCAGTTCACTTGACGATAATATTACAAATGCTTAAAGAGAATGAGCTTTAGGGAAAATTTTCCAAGTGTAGGTTTTGGCTTAACTCTGTGGTGTTCTTAGGGCATGCAGTATCTAGCGAAGGTATCAAGGTTGATCCTCAAAAGGTCGAAGCGGTTAAGAATTGGTCGATGCCCATGGGAGCGGCAAAAATTCATAGCTTCTTTGGTTTTGCAAGTTACTACCAAACATTTGTGGAAGGTTTCTCATCTATAGCATCACCACTAAAGAAATTGACGTAGAAGGCTGCTAAATTTCAATGGTCTTAAGCCTGTGAAAAGAGTTTTCAAGAACTTAAGGTGATATTGACTTCAGCTCATGTTTTAACTCTAACTCAAGGTCTGGTGGCTATGTGATTTATTGTGATGCTTCCAGAATTGGTTTGGGTTGTGTATTAATGCAGAATGGCAAGGTGATTGCTTACGCTTCGTGACAACTTAAGAAACATAAGAAGAATTATCCAACTCATGATTTAGAGTTGACTGATGTGATTTTTCTTTAAAGATTTGGCATCACTACTTATATGGCGAACACTGTGATGTCTTCACGGATCACAAGAGCTTGTAATATATCTTCAAGCAACGAGAGTTGAATCTCAGGCAGATAAGATGGTTGGAGTTATTAAAAGATTACAACTTGAATATCTTGTATCATCCTGGTAAGGCGAATATTGTTGCTGACGCTTTGAGCCAAATGTTTATGGGCACTTTAGCCTATTTGTGTGCACAAGAGATATCGATGAGTAGAGAAATTTAAAGACTTGCTAGTCTTAGGGTCCGACTCGATGAAACGGAGAATGTAGAGTTAGTGGGAATTACTCAAGCATGATCTGATGTTGTGGAGAGAATTAAGTCGAAGAAATATGAGGATGAACTTCTAGTAAATCTACGAGATGGGGTGAAAAATGGTGATTACACTTCATTCACCATTGATGCTGACAGTAATGTCTTGAGGTTGCAAAGCTGCCTATGCGTCCCGGATATTGATGGCCTCTGGCAAGAATTGATGGTGGAGGCACATAGTTGAAAGTATTCCATGCACCCTGGATCCACCAAGATGTATAAGGATTTTAAGCAATACTATTGGTGAACGAGCATGAAGGTAGATATCTCTAACTTTGTTGCTAAGTGTTTGAATTGTTATGAGGTGAAGGCTGATCATCAAAGGTTTGGTGGCTAAGCCTAGAATATCAAGATTCCCCAGTGGAAGTGGGAGATGATTAATATGGACTTTGTCGTGGGTTTACCCCGCACAAGGGCCAAGGTTGATTATATTTGGGTAATCGTGGATAGACTGACCAAGTCTACGTATTTTCTTCCTGTGAAAACAACGAATATCGTGGCGCATTATACCAAGTTATATTTGAAGGAGATAGTTAGATTGCATGAGATTCCGACATCCATCATATCTGACAGAGGCACTCAATTCACTGCTCATTTCTGGAAATCATTCCAAGAATGTTTGGAACTAGTGTAAACTTGAGCACTGCATTCCATCCTCAGGTGGATGGGTAGGTAGAGAGAACTATACAAACTCTCGAAGACATGTTAAGAGCTTGTGCTATTGATTTTAAAGGTAATTGGGATGAAAATCTACCTCTTGTGGAGTTTGCTTATAACAATAGTTATCAAGCGAGCATTCAGATGGCTCCTTATGAAACTCTTTATGAGAGTCATTGCAGATCGCATGTTGGGTGGTTTAACCAAACGAAGTAGAGCTATTGGGTCCTGACTCGGTTCACGAAGCAATCAAAAAGGTGAACCTCATTGGGCAATGACTACAAACAGCACAGAGTCAACAAATTTCTTATATGGTTATGAGGCATCATGAGCTAGAGTTTGTTGTGGGTGACAAGGTGTTCTTGAAAGTGTAATCAATGAAAGGAGTAATGCGGTTCGGTATAAAGGGTAAGCTAGGCCCTAATTTTATTGGCCCTTATGAAGTTTTGAAAAGAATCGGGAAGGTGGCTTACACATTAAAGTTACCATCGGAGATGACCATGGTGCATCATGTGTTTCATATTTCGATGTTGAGATTGTATTAACCTGATCCTTTTCATGTCTTGAATCACGAAGAGATTGAAATCAATGAGGTGTTATCTTATGAAAAGGAACATGTGCAAATCTTAGATTGGCAAGTTAGGAGGTTGAGAACAAAATATGTAGCTTCGGTTAAAGTCATGTGGCATAATCATAATACCGAAGAAGTAACTTGGGAAGTTGAGGAGGACATGAAGAAGAGATACCCTCACTTATTCCCTATTGCATATGTATGCTGAACCTTTTGGTTATTTAATTCCTGCAAAAGTTTAGATTAGAGGTATAAATCCCTCACCCTTGTGTTTAGTCTTGAATTATCTAATCGTTGTGTGGTTAGTCGTATGTTATCCTTGGGGATAACTCACTTTGCTAAAGAACTCTAGGAATAGATTTAATGAAAAATCTTAAGCCATAACTCTCATTCAAGGACGAATGATCCTAAGAGGGGGATAACATAACACTCTGTAAATTCAGGTTAGGTTTGAATCTATTAAGATAGGTGTAAAGCCCGCAGGTGTTCTCTTTCTCATTATGACTAAACTAATTTTCAACACTCAATGGTTATGTTTGGAAGTATTATGAGTATTTGAAAGTGGAATGGAATGAGTTGGAAAAGAATTAGAATGATTGGGGTGAAATCAGTAGCGAGCGTCACAACAGTAAAAAATATGACCGCTGCGATGGTGCAAATAATTCCTTAGGCAACAATGACTGTTGTAGCAACAAAAACAATGATCGCTGCGATGAGCGTCGCTGAAGAAAATATTTTAAGAACACATTTCAGAATTTTAAGAGCAATTCCACACTTTTTGGACAACTTTGAGATAGAGAAACAACTCAAAACCCTAGCACAAAGTTCCTCTCAACCTCACATATCAAGGTAAGATCATTCCTATGATTCTTAATAAATTTTAGCATTAATTCCATGATTCTTAACATGATTAAACCTTGGGAAGTCATATATTCTTGCTTGAGTCTGCATCTTGGATAGAAAACCCTAGAATTTGAAACTCAAGATTTAGATATCAAAAGGTAAGACCTTCATCCTGCACTCGAATATGATTATTTAATTAGTATTTAGAGACTATAAGTTATTAAATTATTGTACGTAAAATATGATGGGTTTGATAGAAAAGTATAAACAATTATATGTTTGGGTTGTTGGTTGTTGATTCTCGACTTAGGGTTGTTGTTATCTTATGATTAATGAAGAAGGATGTTAGTTGTATCATCATAAGGCTGTAGAATCATCTAGGATTAATATAATGGGTTGTTGAGTGTATAAACCGCATTGATGAGAGCTTGTGGAGCTTCATGCTCACCAAAAATTTGATAATATGCCTAGATGACTAAATCATGAGTATCATTACTAATATTGAATCCCTTTGACCTATATTGCTATAGATTAATGTCGAAAGGGGTGACGACCATTATAGTATGATTAAAAGAGCGGGATTTGAGGTATATCTCTTTTCGAACTTACTTTCCAACCTTAAAAAAAGTTTCTTTGGGAAGGTTTCATGTGCGTGAGGGACAAGCCCTCATGGAACCTTAGGTGTATCATGCTATATATATGTATTTGTGATTTTTTCCTATCAAAGGATTATTGAAACTTGTGTATAAGGGTATAAACTTTGAACATGATTTACCTAAAAAAGGGACGCATCGAACTTGATTTTTGGAAGCTTGGATATTTCATGTATTTTGCCTAGCCATTCAGGAGGAAGAGTGGACATCGAATGCCAATAGCCTCGGTGTGGTTTTCCTAGCTATTCAGGAGGAAGAGTGGTCATCGAGCGTTCATGACCCCAATGTGGTTCTGCTTAGCTATTCGGGAAAAGATATAGCCATCGAGGGTGACAACCCCGATGTGGTGCTTCTATACGATTTTAGGGAACCTTAATGGTCACCCTTCATTTTATTGACTTGGCTTGTATTGGTATAATTGTGATTGTTCGTAAGCGACTTGATGTTGATTTTAAGCTCATAAATGGAAGACTTAATATTGAGAAATGGCATTGGATTGAAAGTGATTTAATTCTCTCTTAATGATTTCTACTAATGGTTTCTCTAAGGTTGGTGAACTGTTTTATCTCTGGATTTTGATATGTTTTACCTACATTATTTTACTACTTAATATAATATTATTTTACATTACTTTTTATTATTTATTGTCCCTAAGAGAGTCACTAAGTACCCAGTACTTAGTCATACCAGTGTTATTTTTTATGGTACGTCAGGTAACGAAGAAGAGCAGGTTCGTGATACACCTATGACTTAGGAGAAGTTGGTGTTTTCTAGACTATTCAGTGAGCCCACATGATTATTCATGGGGCACCATTCTAAATATATTTTATTAGTATTAGCTTTCAGGTTGCGTCCTGAAGTTAGATTATTTCCTTTTATCATCTTAGAGGCTCTATAGATAGACGTTGTTTGTGTGTATTTGGTTGAGGTCGTTATTCTACTCTCATGGGCATTGCTACATTTTGACTATATTTATTATAGACTTTCACTGATTTTATTTCATAAATTGTGACCATGATCTTTACTTAGTTACTTATAACTTAATTGAAATAACTACTGAAAGTCTAAGAAGGGACTTGCTATTATAAATTCATAAGGTACTTTCGGTGTTGTTCATAGCATCAGATGCTTGTTACGTCCAGGGTCGGGTTTAGGGCGTGACATTCGAGGAGGAGCCTGTGGCTATTTTGGACAGGCAGGTAAGAAAATTAAGGTCTAAGGAGATAGCTTCGGTGAATGTGCAATGGAAGCATCGTCCTGTTGAGGAGGCGACTTAAGACAAAGTCCGACATGCAGAGCAGATATACGTTGATCTATTTACTACTTCCGGTAAGTTTCCTCTGTTTGTTTCTTTCCTTTTGAGGACGAACGTTGTTTTAATTGGTATATGATATAATGACATGTTCGGTCATTTTTAGCGTAAGACCTCAATTTAACTATTTTACCCTTCCTGTAGACTCTGTGGGTTTGTGATGCGTGGTGATGAGTGGCATGAATCCCAAGGTCTATTTTTATGAGTTTCGGATAAAAAATGAAAAATTAGAACCTTAGAGTTGGGTAGTTTGACTCAAGTTTGACTTTTGAGTAGATGGGTTCATTTCCGGGTTCCGTCGCTTCTGGTAGCTCCAAAGGGTCATTTATGACTTAGTTCAGTCACTGGTTTGCTTTATGAGATAATAAGATATATTTGTGGCCTTATTGTAATATTTGGATATTTGGTTATTCTCGACGAATCTTTAGAAAAGTATGACTTAACTCGGTTAAATAGGAAATCTGAAATCTGATGTGCAAATCTAGTTTGTGTCCGACGAGTCTCGGTAGTGTATCGGGTTTTTGGTGGAAGATTGAGATGGTTTCCTATTTTCTGGTGTCTGGTGTCCGCCTGGAAGCACTGTTGTTTGCTCCTGCACGTCCGCCTCAATGGAGGTTGGCTCACAGAAGCGATGGGTGCAGTTGTTGAGTTTTCGCTTTGGTGGAGGGGATTTCTGCAAGGGCGTATGCGCCTCTACGGTGTCGGGTTTGCTTTTGCGCTGAGATGAGGTGTTAAGTGACACCGCCTTATCAAGATCGCGCCAGTGAAGTTGATTTTGCTGGGACAGAATCGCTGGGTCATGTATCATATTAAATTCTTAGGTCGAGTAACTTTTTCTAAAATAGCTTTTCTCGAACCTAGAGCCGCAAAAGACGAGAATTCTGAAGATTAAGATTGAACTCTTCATTTGGGGTAAGATTTCCATACTTTGTAATTTGATTTCATGATTTTAAGTCCTTTAATGGTGATATAATGTGATTATAAATTGGAGAAAGATGAGTTATAAGTTTCTTATGAGATTAAGAGAGTTGAATCTTTAATTTAGGGGTGTTTTATTGATTAGTTTACTTTAATTTTACGAATTAGTGTTGGAATATGTTAGATAATCATGTTGTGGAGTTTAATTTGATTATAGAAACCTTTTTGAATTTGGGGAAAATTCTAGGATTGCAAATTGGGACTTTTTGTATATTGTTCAATTGCTGGTCCAAATGAGCACATGTTTCTAATTAACTTAGGGATATGATCAACCTAACATGTATTGATGGTTTTTTACTGATAAAGTTTGAGTCTTGACGTGGGCCCAAGGTTGGTTTTGGAAGTCTTGATTTGGTTAAGGATTATGTTTTTGTATATTGTGTAAGCTTTATATTAACCAATAGTATATATGTGTTAGACTTTTATAACCACGAGACGCTTCAGAAAGGCAAGGCAAGCGTAGAGATCTGATTGTTCGAGGCTCTTGTTCGATCCAAAGATAGGCTACGGTTTACTTCACGAGACTCCTATAGAAGTACATAATTAGTTATAAATGTTGAGAGGTATTAGGCGTGTTTGGAGGTCTCATTCAGACGGTTATGATGAATGTTTGAATGGGTACCAATGTTGAACTGTGATGATGGGTTTGGAGAATTAGCCTCGAGCTGATTCCTACTGCTATTTATTTGGGCTTGTCACCATACTTTCTATTGTATGTTTATTCATCACACATGCTTTCGCTATGATATCCTGATTTGTACTTGGATTGTGTGTTGTTAAATTCTTTAAAGCATGTGAAATTCATCTCTATGATTGGTTGCATCTTATTATATTATGATTCCTTACCTTGTACTGTCATTTGCATTCATACACTCATGGTTCTAATGATATTGATAGTTGAGACCAAAAAGGTATGAGCTTTATAAGATTACGATAACATTGAGATGATGATGATGATACGCGGGGATCAGAGTTGCATGCATGCAATAATTATTTAGCCATGAGCTGGGCCCAATTTAGAAATTCTGGAGGAGTATATGAACTTCGGGGGTCCCCTATAGGTGTGTTGTTCATATAATTTGAACGCCTGTATCTATTAAAATGAAAGATACCTGACATATGCATTGCATTCATATCATACATACTTCATTACATTGGTTATCTATTGATGAATTAAGTGTTGAACATTGCTATTAAAACTGTCTGAAATTGTATAACTCTTATGATAACGAGGTTTTATGTGAAATGGTGACTTGTTGCTTCAGTGAACTGTTACATGAACTACGTGATTTAATTGGATTATTGAACTGTTTAGTATAGGGCTATTTATTGTTAACTCGGCATTTATCTCTTTTTGTGTATCTTCTGTCGTTGTCGGCCTATGATGTCTACGGGGGTACGTTGTATATAGGGATGGCAACAGATCGAATCTGGACCGGATCCTACTAGATCCAGATCCAGATCCGTTTAATACCTGAATCCAGATCCGGATCCAGATCCGTCGGGTCCATAAAAATCAGATCCAAATCCGGATCCACCAGGTCTACGGATCGGATCTGGATCCACATGTAAAATTTTTTGTCTTGCTAAGAATGTAACCTTGCTAATAATTTTTTTTTGAACTAACAAATGATTTTTACTTAGCTAATAGTGTTTCAATTTTGAAATGTTCGTATGAGATATTTTGTTCGTTGTCTCGTTTTGATATATCTTATTCGTTGTCTCGTTTTGATTGTGAGCTATTAATTGAAAATGTTGGACAATGACAATAGTTGTGGAAAATGCTGACTAGTATTTCCACAATGCAGAACTTGCATGTGCTTGGAATCTTCACAAATGAAGTGAATATAATTTTAACTACTTGTCTATGGAGATGTTAGTCATTCACTAATATAACATTGATTTTATTATCGAAGTTACCTCTTTATTTTTTGATTTTTGAGTTAACGCGGGGATAAATTAAACTTGTTTTGAGAATTAAACTTGCAAGGATGTGCTTAGCAATTTTAAGAAAATACTTATGAAATTACATTCTAGGTTATGAATATATTTAATAAAAAATGGATCCACGGGTCAGATCTGGACCGGATACGGATCTCAAATACAAGATCCAAATCCAGATCCAGATCCGATCCATTAGAAATGGATCCGAGTCCGATCCAGATCCGTCGGGTCCAAATTTTGAAGATCCATATCCTATATAAACGGATCTGGATCCACCAGATCCGGATCGGGTCCAGGATCCACTGCCATCGCTAGTTGTATACTCATACTACAATTATTGCATTCTTTTTTAATGCAGATTCAGTTCCTTCAACCAGCTCGTGACCGCATGGCTGAGTTCGAGTACTAACTTAGCCATTCACGGTGAGGATGCTACTACATATATGCCCTAGGATGCTCTATCTTTATCTTGTATTTTTATCTTGATTGAGAGATATGTATAAAACTTCTAGACTTGTTCTGTTTCATTTGACTGATGTATTATGACAGTAGCTCTTGTATTATTGACTTGATCTTTTGGGGGTTTCATTTGACTTTTAGACTATGTTCCTCGTATTTATATTATGATAGGCAAGTTAATTAAGTATTTTGCTACATTTCCGCTTTCTTCTTACATCTTGTTATTGAGATTGGGTGTGGTTCGCCTACTGGTGGAAAGTTTTGGTGCCACCACAATTCTTGAAAAGGGTCATCACAATAAACTAGCTAAACTATATGAATGCATGGGGCGAATCTAACCTTGCTGTACCTGGTTTATCTGAACTCATTACTTTTGATACGAAACATAAATTTATGTGTAAAAGTTTTCTAAAATTACAACAAATGGTAGAGATAAACACATAACTTTAAAAATATAATGAGGAATTCAATACTTAAAATTGAACTCATGAAACTTAAATATATTTTGGATCTGCTTCTGCCTCTGTTCTGGAAAAAAAGAAACATACAAATGCATGATACAAAAATGTTGACAACATTTAATGATTTTGAAATAAAACACACTGACACTTGACATTCACATACAGTAAGATGGAATTTTCTTCTACAGAAAAAAACAACAAGGATCATGTACCGCTACAAACAATACTACTAGTTGGGATTAGTCCAAACACAAAATAAAACAAGAATAAAGAAGAAGAAAAGTAGAGAGGTGGTCCTCAAGTTCTTGATGATCAGTCCATAATCGGTGGAAAAGAATTTGCAGCGATCAGTTTTCATATACCAATTCTGAGGAGTCGCGAACTTTACCTGTCACCACAAAGCACGGAAACAATACAATTATTTTCCTGGAATGTACAAAAACTTAAGAGTTCATCTTATAAGACAATGCTATCATTAATTTCTAATTCTATGTCATGTACTTTTCCAATGTCAAGTAGCAATTCAGAAAATGATGGGCTCTAGAAAAGAAGGAATTGTATTTCTACATCAAAATAATTCGAATTCTCACAACTTACTCTAAATATGGCAAGGTCATGATCTTTATCAAAGACGGATATCTCATGACTAATTCCTTCCACTCATCTGGATCAATCCGTCTATCACATTTTAGATCTGCCTCTTGATAAGTCTGTTCATTTAAGCAAATTAATTTTATCTGAAAAATGATAACATCATTGGGATCAATAAAATGAATTGAACGAAATGTTTTTCACCTTATAGACAATTTCTTCAAATGACATCATCTGAAAGTGTCAATTCTAATAAATGGAGAATAGCTAATACCACGTCCTTCAGCTACAATATCATTCATCAGTGAAATGAATAGAGTGATAATAGCAATAAAAGATCCCAATGTATGATGACAACATATATAAAATAGCCATGCGTTCATCAATCCCATGTTTAAGAATTCATGTGGTAAATAGTCGACTGTGAAGTAGTTGTATTTACTATCATTCTTTCAAGAGAACTTTTAGTTGTCAGTCATAGCTTTTATGCTAGCTTCAATATTAAATGGAATAGTATATATTTTCACCTGATAAGGAAATAGTTTCTCCGTCGAACTCCTCAACCCTCTAGTAACTAAATTTGTCCTAATTTCCACCTGATTGTCAGTACAATTTACAAAATATTCCAAATTTGAAAACCATTTGTTTTAGCCATCGTCCCTCATCCCTCTAAATTGATTACCAACAAAACAATTGATTCTCTCCGCTCTAAAAACATCACTAGAATACCACATTACTCTATTATAACTTCTCACTCCCATGACACTCACAAAAATGATATACAAAAATTGCATACAAAACCACTCTATTTAGATGCTCTCTCTCACGCTGTCATCTTTACTACTTTTTGTAGTAATTATTTTACCTCCGCCAGAAGACTACCGATCCTCAACTACTATAACCCTACCTTAACTGTCAAAGTACTGCAGAAAATGATTTATTATGATGTAAATTCTTTATACCCGAGTTTGTTTTAGCATTAGTAAATCGATTGACATCACTAATGGTTGTCTCACAAGGATTAATGATGGAGTTGTATCGGTGGAGTTCTTATCGAGGTGAGAATTTAACGTGGTTGTGCAATTGATTATTGATTGGGTTGATTTGAAGCTTGAGGGTGGTTAATTCAAGCTCAGGGATAAAGACCTGGCAGACGACAGTTGAAGGTTTTGAGTGTCGAAATATATGGTGGTGGTGTTGTCAGAATAGTGACCCTATTCTTCAAAGTTCAAGGGCAAATCTGAACCATTTCGAATATTTCAAGGACAAAATTAATATTTTTCCAAGTAAAAATACCCACGTGCTGTAAAGCTTATGTTGTTAGTCAATAAGGAGAAATCTAGTCGATTATGGTTACAAGGGCAATTCTGACCTCAACTATTAACGGAGAGAAAATCTAGATCATTTTGCAAATTTCAAAGTCAAATTGACCTTTTTCTCAATTCTAATTATCATACAATAAATATTAAATTTAAATGTATAATAAGCTCAACAATAATATAAAAATTGAATCTATTAAATTAAAATGCAAAATTCAACTCTGAGTATACGATACCTTTACCTCATTACCTTCTTGCATGTCTATCGCGTGGATTTAACATTATCATGACAATAATAGCAACAATGTATTTCTCTTCTTTGTGTTGGGTTTTTGCGCATTTTCCCTTCCTATGTGGATGAATAAAACGCCTTTTGGTCCTAGACAATTTATCATTTTGGACCACATATATATAGACTTAAGTGGTCTAATTTTTAGGATTGGTCACAACAAAGAGAGAAAAGAAAGGAGGCAACAAAGTGAGAAATATAGAGTTTATCTTTGCTGAAAAATTATGTGCGACCAGCTTTGCATGTTTGATGATCTCCGTTGATCTAACTGTTGTATTTGGTTGACATTTTAAGTGAGTGTTTTAAGCATATAGTTCTTCAATCTGAACGGTGGAGATTGATTTCGAAGGTTTGTAGAAGCAGTTTTTGAGCAGTGAACAATAGCCATGTGTTTTGGTAATTTCTCTCTTTTCTTCAATTGTATTATTATTGCTCCTCATTTGGCATTTATATTGTATCCATTTTGTAGAACTTTGTAACCATCATTTGATATAGTGAAGCTTTAGACCCGTGGTTGTTTCCTGTTCATACCGATGAGTTTTTTTCATGTAAATTTGGTGTCTCTTCGATTTACTTTATTTTGCTTGCCTTGTAATTCATTTGTTGGTATAGTTGTTATCCGGATTTCTATTTGTTCTTAGATTTAGTTTGCTCTTCGTGTTCAAATAGTGTGGGATGTTTTGACTTGAGTATTCTTCCGCTATTAACTTGTCGTGTAATTTAGTTATTGCTTGTTTCTTCCCAATAAAGTGATATCAGAGCTTGTGGTTGTATTTGATTGTCTATTTGAATGATAGAGGAAATTTTGAATGATGGTTTGTTTAAATGACAGTAATTACCATATTTTGAGAGGCAAGATAAAAGATCTTCTATTTGTGAAGAAAATGCAACCTGTGTTTGCTTCTAACAAATCCGAGTTTATGAATGATAAAAATTAGAAATTTGAGCAACTACATGTTTGTGGTTATATCAGGTTGAAGATAGTGTGTGTAATCATATTGTAAATGAGACACATGCTAGAATTTTATGGAATAAACTCAAGACACTTTATGCTTCGAAGACTGACAATAAAAGTTGTTCCTACTGAAATAATTTATGAATATCCGATACAAAGAGGGCAATCCTATTTCTGATCATATTAATGATTTCCAGGGTGTTCTTGACTATCTATCTGAAATGAGTGTCAAGTTTGATGAAGAAATACAGGGTGTCATGACCCCTTTTCAGGAATCGTGGTGTTACACAATCCCCACCGGTAGGCGAACCACTCCCAAATCATTCATATGATCTAACATAAGTAAAAGTGGAAGGATAACAATTACTACATAAGTTATCTCATAAAATAAATACATAAGAAATAATAGTCTGATACATCAATAATATTCCCCAAGTAATCTAGTATGTAGATACAAGAGCGCAAATCAAACTATAAAAGTCTAAAAATGAGGGCAACATAGTACCAAAACTAATACATAAGCTAAAGAGGTCTGTTATGTCTCTCAAGTGTAAGTAAAAGACTGAAGTAGAGAATAAAGATCCAAGAGTATGCTGGAGGTAGCATCCTCACCTTGAATGCTAAAAAATCAACCAACTGGACTCAACCACGTTGTCCCGCACTGGTAGAAGGCACTGAATTTACATCAAAAAAGAATGCAGCAAGCGAGCATTAGTACACAATGTACCTCCATAGGCATCATCGGTCGACAACAATGAAATATACGTAAAAAGAGATAAATATCAAGTTGACACCAAATAGTCCTATTCTAACAGTTAAATATCCAAGTTCACATTGTTCATAGCATATTCCATGGAGTTCAATAACAACAATCCGATTATCATTTAGGAAGTAACATGCTTCCTTTATTCATCGACAGGTAATTCATGAATGATACGGGTATGGTATGTAATGAATGCATTCTAAATCAAAGTACCTTGATCTTTCAGTATACACGCGCTCAAGTTTTTATTATGAGATGCACGTCCATAGGGGACCCATGAAGTCTATATACTCCACCCAAATTTTCCATCGGAGACCAGCTCTTGGCTAAATAGAATCATGTTGCAGGCGTGCAACCCGTCCCATCAAATATTATCATCATATCTATATTACCATGATCTCATAAGTAATCTCATATTTTCGGTCTCTTGGAACTACATCATTCCATACCACTCTCATATCAATATCTCAGAACCATGAGTGTATAAATGCAAATGACAGTATAAGGTAAGAATCATGATGTAATGAGATGTAACCAAGTATAGAGATCAATATCACATGCTTTCAAGAATTTACCATCATAATAACCAAGTACAAATCATGATATCATATCGGGGAAGCTGGTGTGATGAATAAACAAATAATAGAAAATATGGTGACAATACCATATATAGCGATAAGCCCAAATAAATCAGCAGTCGGAACCAACACAAGGCTGATTCCCCAAACCACCTATCAACCCAGTTCAACACCGGTACTCATTTAATCTTTCATCACAACCGGCTGAGTGTGACCCCCAAACACGCCTAACACCCCTCAATATTTATAACTAATTATGCTCTTCTATCAAAGTCTTGTGAAAGTAAACTGTAGCCTACCTCTGAGCCGAATAGGGGCGCTAACTAATCAAGCCTTGGTGATCGCCATGCTCTTCCATTACGCCTCGTGATAATCAAAGTCTAATCATACATATACTATTCGTTAATGAAGAGATTACACAATATACAAGGATATACTCCTTAATAAAGCAAGACTTTAAATACCAACTCGGGACTGCATCACTAAGACTCAAACTTTATTACCCAAAAATCAAGAACACATACTAGGTAATAATAACCTTAAGTTAATTAGGAAACTATACGTATTTGAACCTTCAATTGAATAATATACAAAAAGTCCAATTTAAAACCCTAGAATTTCCCCCCCCACTTGGAATAGGTTTCTATATTCAAATTAAGCTCTACAACATGATAATCTAGTATAATCCATCACTAATTCACAATAATAGAAGTAAACAACTCTATAAAGATCATTTAAATCAAGACTCAACTCTCTTATTCTCAAATGGGATCATACTTCATTTTACCTAACTCATAAACATACTACTAGACCACCATTAAGGGACTTAGAAACATGGAATCAAATCATAAAGGATGGAATTGTTACCTCAAAGATGAATTTCCCTTCTAAACCTCTAAAATCTCTCTCTTGGGGCTCTAGGTTTGAGATACAATTTTGGGAAATGAAATCTGACCTAGGAAATTATATAAGATACCTGATACAATGATTCTACACCAGCAGAATCGACTCCGCTGGTGAGCCCGCTACAACATGAAAAGACCTCACTGAGGTGGTGTCACTTGACACCTTGCCTCTACGCCATGGCGTACCCGACTCTGCAGTGGCGAACTCTCCCCTGCGGACCAACCCTTAGACAAGGCAGAAACTCCACACTTTCCTAACCTCGCTTCGAAAGCCAACCTCCCGCTGAGACGGACACATCGGAGAAAGAACAGGTGACGCCGAGGTGGACACTAGACACCAGAACATAAAAAATAGCCTAAAGCTCTCATCAAACACCCGAAATACTTTCGAGATCCCCCAGACACAAATCAGATATGCTTGTCTATGGTAAATAGTGCTACAAACTTGCTCGTACCCTCGGATTTCCCATTTAACAAAGATAAGACATACTTTTCTAAAGAATCATCCGGAATAACCAAATATCCAAATTTCACAAATAAGGCCACAAAATACATCTGATTGCCTCGGGAAGTGAACCAATGACTCTACTAAGTCTAAATGACCCTCCGGAGCTATCGAAACTGACGGAACATGGAAATAAACCCATCTAGTCAAAAGTCAACTTTGAGTCAAACTATCCAACTCTAAGTTTCTAGCTTTTGGATTTTTCATCCAAAACTCATATAAATGGATCTCGGAATCTATACCACCTATGCATGTGCATCACAAACCCGACATAGAGTCTACGGGAAGAGTAAAATAAGCAAATAAGTTTCTAAACATGATTAAACATTGGGAATTCTTAAATTCTTGCTCGAGTCTTCATCTTGGACAAAAAACCCTAGAATATGAAACTCAAAATTTGGATATAAAAAGATAAGACCTTCATCCTACACTCAAATATGATTATGTAATTAGTATTTAGAGACTATAAGTTATTGAATTAAAGTAGGGAAATATGATGGGTTTGATAAACGGGTTTGTTAAAATTGAAACTTATTTAATGACTTGAACTTGGTTTCTAAACCCATAAATGATTTGACATACCCTAATAACAGGATGATCAATATAATTCATAATAGGTCATTCAGCTTCTATGATATTATTATGATTAAGATATTTTGCCGTGATTCTATTATCTGTGTTTGTCCTAGCTAGTCGGGAGGAAGGGTAGTCATTATGGATCCTAGTGTGCTTTGCCTAGCCATTCAGCAGGAAGAGTGGATATCAAAGGTCAATATCCTCGGTGTGGTTTGCCTAGCCATTCGGGAGGAAGAGTGGCCATTGAGGGTTCATAACCCCAATGTGGTTCTGCTTAGCTATTCGGGAAAAGGATAGCCATCGAGGGTGACAGCCCTGATGTGGTGCTTCTATGCGATTTTGGGAACCTTAATGGTCATCCCTTCATTTTATTGACTTGACTAGTATTGGCATAATTGTGATTGTTCGTGAACGACTTGATATTGATTTTAAGCTCTTAAATGGAAGACTTAATCTTGAGAAATGGCATAATGGATTGAAAGTAATTTAATTCTCTATTAATGATTTCTACTAATGGTTTCTCTAAGTTTGGTGAACTGTTTTATCTATGGATTTCGAGATGTTTTACCTATATTGTTTTACTACTTAATATTATATTATTTATTGTCCCAAAGGCACTCACTGAGTACCCAGTAGGGTACTCAGTCATACCATTGTTTTCTTGATGGTGTGTCTGGTAACGAAGAAGAGCAGGTTCGTGATACACCTACGACTTAGGAGAACTTGGTGCTTTCTAGACTATTCAGTGAATCCACATGATTGTTAGTGGGGCACCATTCTATACTTATTTTATTAATATTAGTTTTCAGGTTGCTTCCTAAAGTTAGATTATTTCATTTTATCATCTTAGGGGCTCCATTGATAGACGTTGTTTGTGGGTATTTGGTTGAGGTCGTTATTCTACTCTCATGGGCATAGCTAAATTTTGACAATATATTTATTATAGACTTCCGTTGATTTTATTTCATAAATTGTGACCATGATCTTTACTTAGTTACTTATAACATAATTGAAATAACTACTGAAAGACTAAAAAGGGACTTGATATTATAAATTCATAAGGTACTTTCGATGTTATTCATAGCATCGGATACTTGTTACACCTAGATTCTGGTTTGGGCCATGACATTCGAGTAGGCACTTGTGGCAATTTTGGACAGCCAGGTGAGCAAATTGAGGAGGCGACTTAGAAGACAAAGTCCGACATGCAGAGCAAATATATGTTGATTTGTTTACAACTTCCGGTACGTTTCCTCTGTTTATTTCTCTTCGTTCGAGGATGAACGTTGTTTTAATTGGTATCTGATGTAATGACCCATTCAGTCATTTTTAGCATAAGACCTCTATTTGACTATTTTACCCTTCCCGTAGACTCTATATGGGTTTGTGATGCACAAAGATGGGTGGTACGAATTCCAAGGTCTATTTTTGTGAGTTTTAGATGAAAAATAGACCTTGGAGTTAGGTAGTTTGACTCAAGATTGACTTTGAGTAGATGGGTTCATTTTCGGGTTCCATTAGTTCTGGTAGCTCCAAAAGGTCATTTATGACTTAGCTGAGTCATTGGTTTGCTTTCCGAGACAATCGGATATATTTTTTATCCTTATTTATAATATTGGATATTTGGTTATTTCAGATGAATCTTTAGAAAAGTATGTCTTAACTCGGTTAAATGGGAAATTCGAAGGTATGAGTGAGTTCGTAGCACTGTTTACCTTAGGAGAGCATGTCTAGTTTGTGTCCGACGAGTCTCGGTAGTGTATTGAGTTTTTGGTGGAAGATTGAGATGTTTTCCTATTTTATGGTGTCTGGTGTCTGCCTCGGCATCATTGATGTTTGTTCCTACACATCCGCCTCTATGGAGGTTGGCTCACAGAAGCGATGGGTGAGCAGTTGCTGAGTTTTTTCTTTGGCCGAGGGGATTTCCGCAAGGGCATATGCGCATCTACGGTGTCGGGTTAGATTCTGCACTGAGGTCAGGTGTCAAGTGACACTGCCTCTGCAAGATTGATTTATATGGGAGTGAGACCGCGTCAGTGGAGTCGATTTCGCTGGAACGGAATCGCTGGGTCATATATCATATTAAATTCTTAGGTCGATTCACTTTTCCCAAAATTGCTTTTCTCGAACCTAGAGCCGCAAAAGGGGAGAATTCTAAAGATTAAGAGTGAACTCTTCATTTGGGGTAAGATTTCCATACGTTGTAATTTGATTTCATGATTTTAAGTCCTTTAATGGTGATATAATGTGATTATAAATTGGGAAAAGATGAGTGATGAGTTTCTTATGAGCTTAAGAGAATTGGATCTTTAATTTAGGGGTGTTTTATTGATTAGTTGACTTTAATTTTGCAAATTAGTGTTGGAATATGTTAGATAATCATGTTGTGGAGTTTAATTTGATTATAGAAACTTTTTAAAATTTGGGGGAAATTCTAGGATTGCAAATTAGGGCTTTTTATAAATTGTTCAATTGATGGTCCAAATGAACATAGGTTTCTAATTAACTTAGGGATATGATCAACCTAACATGTATTGATGATTTTTTACTAATAAAGTTTGAGTCTTGATGACGTGGGCCCAAGATTGATTTTGGAAGTCTTGATTTGGTTAAGGATTATGTCCTTGTATGTTGTGTAAGCTTTATATTAACGAATAGTATATACGTGTTTGACTTTGATTACCACGAGGCACTTCGGAAAGGCAAGAGTAGAGATCTGATTATTTGAGGCTCATGTTCGGCCCTAGAGGTAGGCTACGATTTACTTTCACTAGACTCCGATAGAAGTACGTAATTAGTTATAAATATTGAGGAGTATTGGGCGTGTTTGTAGGTCTCATTTGGATGGTAATGATGAATGGGTACCGATGTTGAACTGTGATGATGGGTTTGGGGAATTAGCCTCGAGTTGATTCCGACTGCTGTTTATTTGGGTTAGTCATCATACTTGCTATTGTATATTTATTTATCACATATGCTTTCGCTATGATATCCTGATTTGTACTTAGATTGTGTGCTATTAAATTCTTTAAAGCATGTGACATTCATCTCTATAGTTGGTTGAATCTCATTACATTATGATTCCTTACCTTGTACTGTCATTTGCATTCATACACTCATGGTTCTAATGATATTAATATAAGAGTGGTATGGAATTATTGTGGGTCCAAGAGACCGGAAAGGTAAGAGCTTTATGAGATTATGGCAACATTGAGATGATGATGATGATACGCGGGGAGAGGAGTTGCATGCCTGCAACAGTTATTCAGCCAAGAGTTGGGCTCCATTTAGAAATTCCGGAGGAGTATATGGACTTCGAGGGTCCCCTATAAGTGTGTTGTTCATAGAATTTGAACGTCTGTATACTTTAAGATGAAAGGTACCTAACATATGTATTGCATTCATATCATACATACTTCATTGCATTGGTTATCTATTGATGAATTAAGTGTTGAATTGATAATTGATGACTTGGTTGATTCCTGGATAATGAGGATAAGAGCTAATTATTAAGTGATTAAACATTGCTATTGAAACTGTCTGAAATTGAATAACTCTTATGATAACGAGGTTTTATATGAAATGGTGACTTGTTGCTTCAGTGAACTGTTACATGAACTACGTGATTTAATTGGATTATTGAACTGTTTAGTATATGGCTATTTGTTGTTAACTCGTCATTTATCTCTTTTTGCATATCTTTCGTTGTTGTCGGCTTATGATGTCTACGGAGGTACGTTGTATACTCATACTACACTTGTTGCATTCTTTTATAATGCAAATTTAGTTCCTTCAACCAGCTCGGGACCGCATGGCTGATTCCGAGTAGGTTGATTCAGGCATTCACGGTGAGGATGTTCTACCGACATGCCCCAATATGCTCTATCTTTATCTTGTATTTTTATCTTGATTCGAGAGATATGTATCAAACTTCTAGACTTGTTCTATTTCATTTGACTGATGTATTATTACAGTAGCTCTCTTGTATTATTGACTTGATCTTTTGGGGTTTCATTTGACTTTTAGACTATGTTCCTCGTATTTATATTATGATAGGAAAGTTAATTAAGTATTTTGCTACCTTTCTGCTTTCTTCTTACATCTTGTTATTGAGATTGGCTGTGGTTCGCCCACTGGTGGAAAGTGTAGGTGCCACCACGATTATTGAAAAAGCTCATCACAATAAACTAGCTAAACTATATGAATGCATGGGGCGAATCTAACCTTACTGTACCTGATTTATCTGAACTCTGTACTTTTGATACGAAACATAAATTTATGTGTAAATTTTTTCTAAAATTACAATAAATGGTAGAGATAAACACGTAACTTACAAATGCATGATACAAAAATGTTGCCAACATTTAATGATTTTGAAATAAAAGATATTGACACTTGACATTCACATACAGTAAGATGGATTTTTCTTTTTCTGCAGAAAAAAATAACAGAGGATCATGTATAGCCACAAGCAATGCTATTATTTGAGATTAGTCCAAACACAACATATAACAAGAATAAATAAGAAGAAAAGTAGAGAGGCGCTCCTCAAGTTCTTGATGATCAGTCCATAATGGGTGGAAAAGAATTTGCAGCGATCAGTTTTCATATACCAATTCTGAGGAGTCACTTACTTTACTAGTCACCGCAAAGCACGGAAATAGTACATTTATTTTCCTGGAATGTACAAAAACTTAAGAGTTCATCTTATAAGACAAAGCTATCATTAATTTCTAATTCTATGTCATTTATTTTTCCAATGTCAAGTAGCAATTCAGAAAATGATGGGCTCTAGAAAAGAAGGAATTGTATTTCTACATCAAAATAATTCGAATTCTCACAACTTACTCTAAATATGGCAGGGTCATGATCTTTATCAAAGACTGATATCTCATGACTAATTCCTTCCACTCATCTGGATCAATCCGTCTATCACATTTTAGATCTGCCATTTGATAAGTCTGTTCATTTAAGCAAATTAGTTATATCTGAAAAATGATAACATCATTGGGATCTATGAAACTAATTGAACGAAATGTTTTTTCACCTTCTAGACAATTGCTTCAAATGACATCATCCGAAAGTGTCAATTCTAATTTTTAGAGAATAGCCAATACCATGTCATTTTGCTACAATATCATTCATCAGTGAAATGAATAGAGTGATAATAGCAATAAAAGATCCCAATGTATGATGACAACATATATAAAATAGTCATCCGTTCATCAATCACATGTTTAAGAATTCATGTGGTAAAGAGTTGACTATCAAGTAGTTATATTTACTGCCATTCTTTCAAGAGAACTTTTAGTTGTCAGTCATAGCTTTTATGCCAGCTTCAATATTAAATGGAATAGTATAATTTTCACCTGATAGGGAAATAGTTTCTCTGTCGAACTCCTCAACCCTCTAGTAACTAAATTTGTCCTAATTTCCACTTGATTGTCAATACAATTTACAAAATATTACATATTTGAAAACCATTTGTTGTAGTCGTCGTCCCTCATCCCTTTAAATTGATTACCAACATAACAATTGATTCTCTCCGCTCTAAAAAACATCCCCAGAATACCACATTACTCTACTTTCAATTCTCACTCCCATGACAATCACAAAAAGGACACACAAAAATTGTATACAAAACCACTCTATTTAGATGCTCTCTCTCACGCTGTCATCTTTACTACTTTTTGCAGTCGACATTTTACCTCCGCCAGAAGACTACTAATTCTCAACTACTATAACCCTACCTTACTGTCAAAGTACTGCAGAAAATGATTTACTATGATGTAAATTCTTTATACCCGAGTTTGTTTTAGCATTAGGAAATCGATTGACATCACTAATGGTTGTCTGACAAGGATTAATGATGGAGTTGTATCGGTTGAGTTATTACCGAGGTGAGAATTTAATGTGGTTGTGTAATTGATTATTGATTGGGTTGATTTGAAGCTTGAGGGTGGTTAATTCAAGCTCAGGGATAAAGACCTGGCAGGCGGCAGTTGAAGGTTTTGAGTGTCAAAATATATGGTGGTGATGTGGTCAGAATAGTGACTCGATTCTTCAAAGTTCAAGGGCAAATCTGAACCATTTCGAATATTTCAAAGACAAAATTAATGCTTTTCCAAGTAAAAATACCCACGTGCTGGAAAGCTTATGTTGTTAGTCAATGAGGAAAAAGCTAGTCGATTATGGTGACAAGGTAGATCTTACCCCAACTATTAACGGAGACAAAAACTAGATCATTTTTGCCAAATTCAAAGTCAAATTGATCTTTTTCTCAATTCTAATTATCATACAATAAATATTAAATTAAAATTTATAAATTTAAATGTATAATAAGCTCAACAATAATATAAAAATTGAATCTATTAAATGAAATTGCAAAATTCAACTCTGAGTATACGATACCTTTACCTCATTACATACCCGTATATCTATCGCGTGGATTTAACATTATCATGGCAATAATAGCAACACTGTCTTTCTCTTCTTTGTGTTGGGTTTTGGGCATTTTCTCTTCCTATGTGGATGAATAAAACACATTTTGGTCCTAGACAACATATCCTTTTGGCCCACATATATATATACTTATGTGGTCTAATTTTTAGGATTGGTCACAACAAAGAGAGAAAAGAAAGGAGGCAACCAAGTGAGAGAAATAGAGAGTTTATTTTTGCTGAAAAGTTCTGTGCGACCAGCTTTGCATTTTTTATGATCTTCGCTGATCTAACTGTTGGATTTCGTTGACAGTTAAACTGAGTGTTCTTTGCATATAGTTCTTCGATCTGAATGGTGAAGATTGGTTTCGAAGGTTTGTAGAAGCAGTTTTTGAGCAGTGAACAGTAGCCTTGTATTTTGTTATTTTCTCTTATTTCTTCAATTGTATTATTGTTGCTATTGTTGCTCCTCATTTGGCATTTATATTGTATCCATTTTGGAGAACTTTGTAACCCTCAATTGATATAGAGAACCTTTAGACCCGTAGTTGTTTCATGTTCATACCGAAAAGGTTTTTCCACGTAAATATGATATCTCTTGCATTTACTTTACTTTGATTTCCTTGTAATTCCTTTGTTGGTATAGTTGTTGTCCGGATTTCTGTTTGTGCTTAAATTTAGTTTGCTCCTCGTGTTCAAATAGCGTGGGATGTTTTGACATGAGTATTCTTCCGCTATTACCTTGTCGTGTAATTTGGTTATTGCATGTTTCTTTCCAATAAAGTGGTATCAGAGCTTGTGATTGTATTTGGTTGTGTTGATTGTCTATTTGAATGATAGAGGAAAATATGAGCAAGATGGTTTATTTAAGTGGCAGTAATTACCATATTTAAAAAGGCAAGATAAATGATCTTGATGTATATAAGGAGGGGTGTAAGTGTGTAAGTAGGTCGGGTCTGGGTTATATTCGGGTCAACCCAAAAAATGGACAAGAAAGTGGGGTTCTCGGTTTATCAGCTATTGTCGAGTAGTGGGTATTATGAGGCTTTTTCGGGTAGAATTAGTGGGAATTAGGGTTAGAAGTTTTGTGGGGGTGTTATGGGTGTGTTGAAGGTGGGGATGGAGCTCGGGGTTTGGTGGTTTAGTGGTGGCGAGGTGACGGAATAAGGCTGAAACAGTGAGGTCTTGAGTTTATCGAGTTATGCCGGTAAGGTGGAGTTTAGTGACTGTTTCGGGTAGTTTTAGGAAGAAGTAGGTTTTGGCGTTGTAGAGGGATGTCCTGGGGGGTGTTGTAGGAGATTGTGGTAGTAGTACTTTGGTGGATTAGTGGTGGTAAGGTCTCGGAGATGAACTGGGATAGTGAGGTCCGATAAGGGGAAATACAATGGACACAAACACAAGCCATTCGTCCAAGGAGGGGATGGGGGAGGGGAAGTGATCTTCGACCGAGGGGGATGAATACTGATCTCCCATATGTTCTATAACCTTTATCGGTGTCTTCCACATATGAACTAGTTAACTCTTAAATAAACTTCTTGGAGAGTGTTGAGAATCATGTCCCCTTGGCATGCATCTTGGCCGATTGGTTGGGGGAATGGTTCGACCAACTCTTCGGCTTCTTCAAGTTCATCTTGATGTCCTCCAAGAAAGGAAGTTCATGCAAGAATGATCCTCTTGAAGACCGCACTTTCTAGATGATACTTTTGCCTTTTCTACCATGTTCAATCCTCGGCCAAGTCACTATTTGGATGAAACACCTTTGGCCTAGTCACCTTTCTTACATAGTGCATTGAATATGTCCCAAGGGAAGTTCGGGGTTATTACATGGCTTTAATGGTGTCCTAAGTAAACTAGTAATTAATCTAAGAAATTAAAGACAACAAATTAAAAAGCATGGTCTCGGCCAAGACCAACACTAAGGTTGAATAATTGACAATCCTTTGAGAAAATCAGGTATTGTCTCCTAATCCGCTCCATATCCCATACAATTCTAGGCCCTTAGCCGTATATTGAAGGCTAACCATTGGCACTCTCGGGACGTCACTTCTTAACTTGAGTTGAGAAACCAAGTCCGGGATATCTTTTACATCAAACTCCCTTTCTTCGAAAGACTTTGTCCTCAAATTGTCGCGGTTCAAGTAAGAGGACACTTCATTAACATACCACGTTGTACCTATGCCTTTGTCTGGACCTTGATTTTTGCATGATCTTTCTCAAAATTTGGCCAACAACTTGAAGGGACCATCCCTCAAGTACTCCTCCCACTTGCTTAACGAGTCATACATCAAAGTGCTAAGATGGGCACCTTTCAATTTCTCATCACAGTGACTCACGCATTCTTGCTTTTATTTTAGTGTGGAATCAACCTCATGCTCTACCCGAAAGAGTTCTTTCACGACCGTGATAGGGGTAGCAATATACTCACGATCTCAGATTACACAAGGGTAGGGGGAATCAAACCACAGTCCCGGATAACACTTGAAATCTTGAGTCGACCTTGGTTCACATCGGATGATTTAAGGAAAAGGTCCTTACACCCTTGGATCAGCCATCCCCTTAGTATGATGCTTATGGAGTAGCTTAGGCAATCACAAGCTTTGAATGACCCTTCAAGCCATCCGTACACTCCATGTTGCACCTTGATCACTCCTTCTCGGTTCAATCCCTTATGTGGTCTTCCTTGGTAGGAAGCCATCCTTCAAAACTATCTTGGGAAGAAACTTAGCTCTTTTCAAGTCATCCCAATAGCCCACTACTCTCGGTATTAGTGGTTTGTACCTCAAAGCAAAGTTGAGAACCATATGGACATTGGCACATATGCACCAAGTTTCATTTTTCCCAGGAACCAACACAATCGGTACCGTGCATGAACAAATGTCTCCTTGTACAATCAACTTAAAAGTCCCTTTTGAATTATCATCATAGATAGGTAGTGATCTTTCGGGAACCATCTTAAAGGCACGAACAACATCATTTGTTGGAGGTGGTCTGATTATTGGAACACTCGGTAGTGCAAGTTCTGAAACATCTAAGGTTCCCTTCGAGCTGGCATTTTCTTCCACATTTGTTTGATCATACAATGGATTAGTGAAGAGGGTCCAACCTTGTTTTGCTCCTTCATTCTCCTCTATGTCTTCCATACGACTTTCCTTTCATTCACACACCAACATCTCCATAGGTCTCCACTTCTTTGGCCCTTCTTCTTCTTTTCGCTCCTCAAGTACACGAGCTTCAGATTCGGTTTGACATATTTGTGCGTTTTGAATCTTCATTTACCTTACCTTTTCAAACATGGCTTCTAAGTGGGAAAAGCGGGACTTCATATCTTGGCTAAATTTCAAGATGTCGTCCAAGTAGACCACAACGAACTTCATTATGAATGGTCGTAGCACCTCATGCATGAGCCTCATGAAGAAGCTTGGTACATTGCATAATCCGAACGGCATCACAAGCCATTCGTACAATCCATACTTTATTTTGAAGGTCGTCTTCCACTCGTCTCCTACTCGGATTCTCATTTGATGATAGCTGCTTCTCAAGTTGATTTTGGAGAACAACTTAGCTCCACTCAACTCATCTAAGAGGTCATCCAATCTTGGCATGGGAAATCGATACTTTATAGTAATGTTGTTGACCGCTCGACTATCAATGCACATACGCCAAGTTCCATCCTTCTTTGGTACCAACAATGCGGGTACCGCACATCGGCTAAGACTTTCTCGGACAAAGCCTTTGTCTAACAAGTCTTGTACTTGCATTTGTAATTCCTTGACCTCTTCTGGGTTGCACCTATAGGCCAGTCGGTTAGGCAATAAACTCCCCGGGATGAGGTCGATGGCATGTTAAATACCTCTAATCGGTGGTAGACCGGGTGCAAGGTCATCCAGGAATTCGTCTTCAAATTTTTTCATGAGGGCCTTCAAATCGGCATCCTCGACCATCTCGCCCAAAAGACTCTTCTTATCCTTGCATCTCAATGCATGGGAGGGACTCCCATTCTTTAATTCTTTCTTGATTTCCCGTGCATCAAGTGTCATGGTCTCGGGCTCTTCCCGAGCTTCGACATCTTAGGCCTTTAACTTCTTTATCTCACTGGGCGATAGTGGCACCAATCGGAATTTCTTGCCATCCCTTTGAAAAGATTAGGTGTTCTTTTCCCCATCATTCTTTGCCTTCCGATCAAATTGCCAAAGTCAACCTAATAAAATATGGCACGTATCCATGGGTAGGACATCACACCATAGTTCATCCTCATATTTGCCAATCCGAAAGTTAACGAGAGCTTGAATTGTGACTCTTAGCTCTCCGTCCTCGTTCACCAATAGAAGATCATATAGTTGAGGGTGGTTGCGGGTAAACAACTTTAGCTTTCTCACCATTTATACGGAGGCTAGGTTAGAGCAACTCCCTCCATCAATGATAAACTTACACACCTTGTCTTTCACTTTACACCGGGTGTAGAATAGTTGATCTCTTTGTGATTCCATTGAGTTTTCGCGTGGAACTTCCAACTTACGTTGGAGTACCAAGCCTTCATGCCTCGAGTAGTTTGTTAAAAATTCGGGATGGGTGTGTCTAATCATGGTATATTTTGTAAGTTCCTTTTTCAAATAGTGTGGGATATTTTGACTTGAATATTCTTTCGCTATTACCTTGTCGTGTAATTTGATTATTCCTTGTTTCTTTCCAATAAAGTGGTGTCAGAGCTTGTGGTTGTATTTGGTTGTGTTGATTGTATATTTGAATGATGGAGGCAAATATGAGCAAGGTGGTTTGTTTAAGTGGCAGTAATTACCATATTTGAAAAGGCAAGATAAAAGATCCTGATATATATAAGGAGGGGTGTAAGTGTGTAAGTGGGTCGGGTCTTGGTTATATTCAGGTCAACCCAAAAAATGGACAAGAAAGTGGGGTTCTCAGTTTATCAGCTATTGTCGAGCAATGGGTATTAGAAGGCTGTTTCGGGTAGAATCAGGGGGAGTTAGGGTTAATGGTTTTGTAGTGGTGTTATGGGTGTGTTGAAGGTGGGGATGGAGCTCGGGGTTTGGCGGTTTAGTGGTGGCGAGGTGAAAGAATAAGGCTGAAATAGTGAGGTCTCGGGTTTATCGGGTTCTGTCGGTAATGTGGAGTTTAGTGATTATTTTGGGTAGTTTTAGGAAGAATTGGGTTTTGGCGTTGTAGAGAGATGTCCCGGGGGTGTTGCGGGAGATTGCGGTGGCAGGACTTTGGTGGCTTAGTGGTGGTAAGGTCTCAGAGATGAACTGGGACAGTGATGTCCGATAAGGGGAACTTGGCGGGGATGTTGGTAAGGTTGGTTGTGTTTGGGCGGGGATGCGGATGGATTCAGCCAGTGTCCCTTTGAATGGAGGTTGGAGGGATGGTGTGGTGTATAGTGGAGCAAGGAAATAAGTAACTTGGATGAGGAATGGACACGGGATGCTAGGTGCAAACCCGAGTACACACCAAGTGTTATACGGTCGATATGACAAGGATATTGACACGAGGGATTTATTGCTCAAGTCGAAACCAAGATGCGTTTGGTCAATTGGACAAGGATTAAATTGAGGTTGCTGACTAGAATGCTCAATACTAACCAAGTGAGGGTGACCGGAACCTTAAAAGATAACACAAGATATACGGCCCTCCCGGAGGACCGACTAATGTATACAACCCGGGGTTGAAAACCTTAGCTTCTGAGTAAAACTCACTTTTTATATAAGGTCCTATTTATAGTAGAAAAAGTACCATTCTAGAAGGGAAATACAAGGGACACAAACACAAGCCATTCGGCCCAAGGTGGGAACGGGGGAAGGGAAAGGATCTTTGGACGAGGGGGATGAATACTGATCTCCCATGTGTTTTATAACCTTTATTGGTGGCTTCCACATATGAACTAGTAAATAAACTTCTTGGAGAGTGTTGAGAATCATCTCCCCTTGGCATGCATCTTGGCAGATTGGTTGGGGGAGTGGTTCGACCAACTCTTCGACTTCTTCAAGTTCATCTTGATGTCCTCCAATTAAGGAAGTCCATGCACAAATTATCCTCTTGAGGACCACACCTTCTAGATGATGCATTTGCCTTTGCTACCTTGTTCAATCCTCGGCAAAGTCACCATTTGGATGAAACCCCTTCGGCCTAGTCATCCTTCTTACATAGTGTATTGAATGTGTCCTAAGAGAAGCTAGGGGTTTTCACATGGCTTTAATGGTGTCCTAAGTAAACTAGTAATTAATCTAAGAAATTAAAGACAACAAATTAAAAGCATGGTCTCGGCCAAGACCAATACTAAGGCCGAATAATTGACAATCCTTTGAGTCAATCAAGTATTGTCTTCTAACCCGCTCCATATCCCATACAATTCTAGGCCATTAGCCGTATATTGAAGGCTAACCATTGGCACTCTCGGGACGTCACTTTTTAACTTGAGTTGAGGAACCATGTCCGGGACCTTTTTTACATCAGATCTTTTATTTGTCAAGAAAATGCAACTTGTGTTTTCTTTTAACAAATCCGAGTCTATGAATGATGAAAATTGGAAATTTGAGCACCTACAAGTTTTTGGTTATATCAGGTTGAAGTTAGTATGCGTAATAATATTGTGAACGATACACATGCTAGATTTTTATGGGATAAACTCAAGACATTGTATGTTTCGAAGAATGACAATAAAAGTTGTTCCTACTAAATAATTGATGAATATCCGACACAAAGAGGGCAATCCTATTTCTGATCATATTAATGATTTTCAGTCTTGACCATCTATCTGAAATGGGTGTCAAGTTTGATGAATAAATACAGGGTGTCATGACCCTTTTTCAGGGATCATGGTGGCACTTACACAATCCTCACTGGTAAGCGAACCACTCCCAAATCATTCACATGATCTAACATAAGTAAAAGTGGAAGGATAACAATTATAAGTTGTCTCATAAAATTAATACAGAAGAAATAATAGTCTGATACATCAATAATATCCCCCAAATAATCTAGTATGTAGTTACAAGAGCGCTAATCAAACAATAAAAGTCTGAAAATGAGGGCAACATAGTACCAAACCAATACATAAGCTAAAGAGGTCTGTTATGTCTCTCAAGTGCAAGTAAAGGACTGAAGTAGAGAATAAAGATCCAAGAGTATATTGGAGGTAGCATCCTCACCTTGAATGCTAAAAAATCAACCAACTGGACTCAGCCACGTTGTCCCGCACTGGTAGAAGACATTGAATTTACATCCAAAAAGAATGCAGCAAGCGAGCATTAGTACACAATGTACCCCCATAGGCATCATCGATCGACAACAATGAAAGATACGTAAAAAAGATAAATATCAAGTTGACACCAAATAGTCTTATTCTAACAGTTAAATATCCAAGTTCACATTGTTCATAGCATATTCCACGGAGTTCAATAACAACAATCCGATTATCATTTAGGAAGTAAAATGCTTCCCTTATTCCTGAAATTCAATCAAGTTATCAATAATCAATTCAAACTATACACATTTGAGCATTCAATTGAACATTATACAAAAGGTCCAATTTAGAACCTTAGAATTTCCCCCTAATTGGAATAGTTTTTTGTATTCAAATTAAGCTCTACAACATGATAATCTAGTATAATCCATTACTAATTCACAATAATAGAAGTAAACTAGTCCATAAACATCATTTAAATCAAGACTCAACTCTCTTATTCTCAAATGGGATCATATTTCATTTTACCCAGCTCATAAACATACTAGACTACCATTAAGGGACTTAGAAACATGGAATCAAATCATAAAGGATGGAATTGTTACCTCAAAGATGAATTTCCCTTCTAAACCTCTAAAATCTCTCTCTTGGAGGCTCTAGGTTCGAGATATACAATTTTGGGAAATGAAATCTGACCTAGGAAATTTTATAAAACAACTTATACAGTGATTCTACCCCAACAGAATTGACTCCGCTGGCAAGCCCTCTAGAGCGTGAAAAGACCTCGCTAAAGTGGTGTCACATGACACCTTGCCTCTACGCAATGTCATACCCGACTTCACAAAGGCAGACTCGCCCCTGCGAACTAACCCTCCGCCAAGGCGGAAACTCCACAGTTTCCCAACCTCACTTCGGCAAGCCAACCTACCACCGAAGTGGACACATCAGAGAAAGAACAGGTGACACCGAGGCGGACACTAGACATCATAACATAAAAAATAGCCTCAAGTTCCCATCAAACACCCGAAACACTCCAGAGATCCCCCAGACACAAATCAAACATGTTTGTCTAAGGTAAATAGTGCTACGAACTTGTTCGTACCCTCAGATTTCACATTTAACCAAGCTAAGGCATACTTTTCTAAAGAATCATCCAGAACAACCAAATATCCAATTATCACAAATAAGGCCACAAAATATATATGATTACCTCAGAAAGTGAACCAATCACTCGATTAAGTCTAAATGGCCCTTTGGAGCTATCAGAACTGACGGAACCTGGAAACAAACTCATCTAGTCAAAAATCAACTTTGAGTCAAACTATACAACTCTAAGTTTCTAGCTTTTGGATTTTTCATCCAAAACTCATATAAATAGACCTCGGGATCTATAGCACCCATCCCCGTGTATCACAAACTCCACATAGAGTTTATGGGAAGGGTCAAATAAGAAAATAAGTGTCTTAAGCTAAAAATGACCAGATGGGTCGTTACATCAAATACTAATTAAGCAAGCGTTCATCCTCAAACGGAGAACAACGAACAGAGGAACATATCAAAGGTAGTAAATAAGTCGGGATATCTAGTCCGCATGTCGGACCCTATCTCCCAAGTCGCCTCATCAACAGGACGATGCCTCCACTAAACCTTTACAGAAGTTATCTCCTTAGACCTCAATTTCCTCACTTGCCTGTCCAAAATAGCCATAGGCTCCTCCTCAAACTCCAAATCCTGATCAAGTAATACGGAGTCCCACTGGATGATATAAGAACCATCAACATGATACTTCTTCAGCATAGACACATGGAAAACTAGATGAAGGATTAAAAGACCAGGTGGTAGAGCCAATTCATATACCACCTCCCCAACTCTCTGAAGATTCTCAAAAGGTCAAATATACCTCAGACTCAACTTCTCTCTCTTTCCGAACCTCATCACACCCTTCATAGGTGAAACCTTTAGAAGAACACTAACACCAACCATAAACTCCAAGTCTCGGACCTTCAGGTCCACATACTCATTTTTCCTGCTCTGAGCTGTCAAGATCTTATTCTAGATCACCTTCACCTTTCCTAAGAAATCTCTTAATAAATTGGTACCCCAAGCCCGAACCTCGAATGTATCAAACCAATCAATCAGAGATCGATATCTCCTACCATATAAAGCCTTGAATGGTGCTATATCAATACTGGAGTGATAGTTGTTGTTATATGCAAACTCTGCCATAGGTAAGAACTAGTCCCAATGACCACTAAAATTAATCACGCAGGCTCGTAACATATCCTCCAAAACCTAAATAGTCCGCTCGGACTAACTGTCGGTCTGAAGGTGAAATGTTATATTGAGATCCAAGCGACTACCTAACTTTTTCTACAAAGTCCGTCAGAAATGCGAAGTAAACTGAGTCCCCCGATTTAAAATGATAGAAACCGGTACCCTAGGAAGATGAACAATCTCAATAATGTAGATCTTAGTCAACTTCTCTACATTATAAGTCATTTGGACTGAAATTAAATGCGTAGACTTGGTCAACCTATCAATAATGACCCAAATAGCATCAAACTTGCCCAAAGTCTTGGGAAATCCAACCACAAAATCCACAGCAGTCCTCTCCCACTTCCACTCAGGAATGGACATCCTCTAAGACACACCATTGGGTCACTGGTTCTCATATTTGACCTGCTGATAATTCTGACACTGAGACACGAACTCCTTAATAGCTCTCTTCATCCTCCCCCACCAATAGTGCTGCTTTAAATCATGATACATCTTAGTAGCACCTGGATGAATCGAATACCTGAAGCTGTGGGCCTTTTCCACAATCAATCTGGTTAAATCACCCATATGAGGCACACATACTCTACCCTTAATCCTCAAAACCCCTCTACTATCAATCACCACCTCCTTAAATTCTCCATTCATCACCTTATCTCTTATTTTGTACATCTTCATATCATCATACTAGTGAGTCCAAATCTTATTTAAAAGAGATGACCTCGCCTCTATACAAGCAAGAATCCTACCCTGATTCGAAAAATCAAGCCACATGAAATGATTGGATAGAGTCTGGACCTCCAATGCCAAAGAACGTTCAAAAGTGACCAAAAGAGCTAAACTCCCCATGTTGACTGCCTTTTGGCTCAAGGAGTCCACCACCACATTGGCCTTGCTTGGATGGTACAAAATAACATGTTATAGTCCTTCAATAACTCTGTCCACCGACGCTGCTTAGAATTCAAATCCATCTGATTAAACATGTGTTAAAGAATGCGATGGTCGGTATACACCTCACAATGAACACCATAAAAATAATACCTCCAAATCTTCAGAGCAAACACAACGGCAGCCAACTCCAAATCATGAATAGGGTAATTCTTCTTATGCACCTTCAACTGCCTCGATGCATAGCAATAACCTTACCCTCCTGCATCAACACACGTCTCAACCCAATCCTAGAAGTATCACAATACACAGTAAATTCCTTTCCCTCCACCAAAAGGAATAAAATTGGGGATGTGATCAAAATAGTCTTGAGCTTTTAAAAGCTCTCATCACACTGATCGGAAGACACCTCCTTCATAGTCAACCACGTCAGATAAGAAATAATAGAAGAGAAACCCTTGATGAACCGTCGATAGTATCCTGCAAGACCCATAAAACTCTGAATCTCTATCACTTAAGTCTATTTAGGCCAGTCCTTGACTGCCTCTCTCTTCTCAGGGTCAACCATATCCCATCTTTGGACACCACGTGTCCCAAGAATGCCACAGAACTCAACCAAAACTCACACTTTGAGAACTTAGCGTACAACTTCTTGTCCTTCAATAAACCAAGCACCACCCTCAAATATTGCTCATGCTCCTATCGACTCTTCGAATAGATCAAGATGTCATCAATGAACACGACTCAACTTGACTGGAGCCATATGGTAAAGAGGAATAGAAATGAGTTGAGAACCCGACTTAAGATCAATACATAAGCTGATATCCCTGTCTGGCGGCATACCCCGTAAGCCTGAAGTGAAAACCTTGGCAAACTTGCTAACTACCAAAACGGAATCAAGAGAAGGAGTCTCCGCACTCATATCCCGAATATGAGCTAGATACATCAAACAACCCTTATCTACCAACTTCCTAGCCCGAATGAAAAAAATGATCTTCTTAAGAGCAGTACTGGGAACGCCTCTCCACTCTAGCCTCGAAAGTCTAGGTATAATTAATGTGACTGTCTTGGAATAATAGTACATGCATCGCTAATGTGATTGTCTTGGAATAACAGTCCATGATCGCATGATACAGTGATAACCAATCTATCCATAAAATAATATCAAAATCAACCATGTCTAATATAACCAAGTCTACCCAAGTATCATAACCCATAAAAGTAACCAAGCAATGCCAATAGACTCGATCTACAAGAATAAAATCACCGACCGGTGTAGACACGCGAATAGGGACATCAATCATATCACACCACATATTCAAATTACCAAAAAAGTAGGCAGACATATATGAGAATGTAGATCCGGGATCAAATAATATTGAAGCAGACCGATGACAGATTGAGATAATACCTGTGATAACCATATCTGGCCTCAGCCTCTGTTCTACCCCAAGAAAGCATAACAATGAGTGTGTCCTCCCTCAGATTGAGTACTTTGCTGGCCATCTTGGACCAAACGAGCTCTATCTCTCCCTGACTGGGATCCATCATGACCGGTCTAATGGCTACCACAACCTGACTGAGATCCTCTTTGGCTAACCTGACCACCACTCCTAGATGGTTGTGCTTGGGTCCTGGATGCACGGGATGCACTCGATATAAATCTGTGGAAATCTCTCCTAAAATGCCCAACCTCACCACATGTGTAATAAGTCTTAACCGTTGAAGGCTATAAATAGAGATAAAGAACCTGAACTACCATAATCAGAATATTGAGATTTGAGAACCCCTCAAAGATTGGCCTCAACTATAACCACTCTGCCCCACAGAGACACCATCTGTAATCTGATGGGCTACCTGAACTGGTCTACGAGGTTGTGACTGTTGATATCTACCATGCTGACCATAACCACGGCAAGTAGATCTACTATATTGACCCTGGCACCTTACCCTCTTATATGACTCATATCTGGGCATCTTGCCCCTCACTAACTCTACTATCCTCGTATGCTCAGCTACAGTCTAAAAAAAGCTCCATCTGCCACTAACTGTAATGTAGCCAACTGAAGATGAATACTCAAACCTCTAACAAAACATCTCACTCGCTCAACCTCTATAGGTAGAAAAGGTGTTGCATAGCGCAATAAGTCATATAAGCAAGTCTCATAATCTGTAACTGAAGAACCCTTCTGCTCAATCCTTTAAAACTCATAACGATTGCTTAGACGCAAGCTAAGAGGCACATACTTCTCTAGAAATATGAGATAGAACCTAACCCATGACAATGGAGGTGACCCTACTAGTTGACAGTCAATATAAGCTCTCCACCATTGTTTAGCATCTCCCAAAACAGAAGGGCCACAAAACTATCTATGTGTGACTTGACGATACTTAAGGTATAACCTCTCATGGCTTCTCACAATAAACTCATAAGCATTCTTTTCAGGATGACCATAGAATATTGGAGGCTTCATGTTCAAAAAATGCTCACATGTCTTCCGCTCATCGCGGGTCATAATTGTTCCTATAATCGGCCGAGGATCAAATAATAAAGCAGGAACCTCATCAATATGAGGCACAGACATCACTACTGGCTAAACCCCAAGAGTATGGAACTTGGGAGTCTGAGTCTGTCCCTCTCCCACACGGGTCTGAGAACCACCCGGAGTAGTCGAAAGCACGCCTCTCTGGGAAAAACTATCAAGAACACTCAACAATCTAACCAACGTGTCCTATAAAACCAGAGTAGCAATAAATCTAGGCTAATCCTGAACTGGACCAATCTCCTCCTCAAGTAACTCATCCTGAGGCTCAATAACTCGCTAGACTGATCTAGAATGAGTTTGGCCAACTCTTTGTGCCCCATCCCGAGTTGGTGCCGCTACTCAAGCTCTACCTCAGCCCAGAGCACGTCCTCTACCATGACCGCACACCACCGGTGCGAGTGTCGGTGTCTCCTCCCTTGCTATGTCAGCATGAGTCCTCACCATCTGTGAAAGAATAGGAACAAAGGTCAGATACCAATTTGATTCAACTTAGCACAAAAAGAATGAAGGAAGTAAAATTTCCTAAATGTCTCATAGCCTCCCAAAGATAAGTATGGACGTCTTCGCACCGATACACGAGACACTACTAGAAATTGCTCTTGTATCCGAGACCATTTAATCTAAAGCTCTAATACCAACTTTGTCACGACCCTTTTTCAAGAATCATGGTGGCACCTACATAATCCCCACTAGTAGGCGAACCACTCTCATATCATTCACATGATCTAACATAAGTAAAAGCGGAAGCATAATAATTACTACATAAGTTGTCTCATAAAATAAATACATAAGAAATAATAGTCTAATACATCAACAATATCCCCCAAGTGATCTAGTATGTAGATACAAGAGCACTAATCAAATGATACATGTCTGAAAATGAGGGCAACATAGTGCCAAAACCAATACATAAGCTAAAAAGGTCCGTCATGTCTCTCAAGTGCAAGTAAAAGACTGAAGTAGAGAATAAACATCCAAGGGTATGCTGGAGGTAGCATCCTTACCCTAAATGCTAAAAAATCAACCAACTTGACTCAGCCACGTTGTCCTACACTGGTAGAAGGCACTGAATTTGCATCCAAAAAGAATACAGCAAGTGAGCATGAGTACACAACGTACCCCGATAGGCATCATAGGTCAACAACGACGGAAGATACGTAAAAAGAGATAAATACCAAGTTGACACCAAATAGTCCTATTCTAACAGTTAAATATCCAAGTAAGTTCACATTGTTCATAGCATATTCCATAGAGTTCAATAACAACAATTCGATTATCATTGAGTAAGTAATATGCATCCTTTATTTCAGAAATTCAATCAAGTCATCAATAATCAATGCAACACTTGTTTCATCGATATGTAATTCATGAATGATATGGGTATGGTGTGTAATGAATGCAATGCAAATGCAGGTACCTTAATCTTCCAGTATACATGCACTCAAGTTTTTATTATGAGACACACCCATGGAGGACCCTTGAAGTCCATAAATTCCTCAGGAATTTCCTTCCGAAAACCAACTCTTGGCTAAATAGAATATGTTGTAGGCGTGCAACCCGTCCCCTCAAATATCATCATCGTATATGTGTTTCTATGATCTCATAAGTAATCTCACCTTTTTGGTCTCTTAGACCCGCAACATTCCATACCACTCTCATATCAATATCTCATAACCATGAGTGTATGAATGCAAATAACGGTATACGGCAAGAATTATGATATAATGAGATGAAATCAAGTATAGAGATGAATATCACATGCTTCCATGAATTTAACAATATAACAACCAAGTACAAATCAAGATATCATATTGGAAGTAGGTGTGATGAATAAACAAAAAATAGCAAATACGGCGACAAGCTCACATATGGCGACAAGCCCAAATAAATTAGCGGTCGAAACCAGCACAAGGCTGATTCTCCAAATCACCCATCAACATAGTTCAACACAGGTACCCACTCAATCGTTCATCACAACTAGATAAGTGGGACTCATAAACACACCTAATATCCTTCAATATTTATAATTAATTACGCACTTCTATCGAAGTCTTATGAAAGTAAATCATAGCCTACCTCTTAGCCGAACAGGGGCACTAACCTATCAAGTCTTGGTGATCACCTTGCCCTTCCGCTGCGCCTTGTGATGATCGAAGTCTAATCATGCATATACTATTTGTTAATGAAGAGCTTACACAACCTACAAGGATATACTCCTTAATAAAGCAAGACTTTAAATACCAACCCCGGGCCTGCGGCACCAAGACTCAAACTTTACTACTAAAAAACCAATAACACATAATAGATAATCATATCCTTAAGTTAATTAGGAAACTATACACATTTGAGCCTTCAATTGAATAATATACAAAAAGCCTCAATTTGGAACCCTAGAATTTCCCCCCAATTGGAATAGGTTTCTATATTCAAATTAAGCTCTACAACATGATAATCTAGTATAATCCATCACTAATTCACAATAATACAAGTAAACTAGTCCATAAACATCATTTAAATCAAGACTCAACTCTCTTCATACTTCATTTAACCCAACTCATAAACATACTAGACCACCATTAAGGAACTTAGAAACATGGAATTAAATCATAAAGGATGTAATTGATATCTAAAAGATGAATTTCCCATCTAAACCTCTTAAATCTCTCCCTTGGAAGCTCTAGGTTCGAGATATACTATTTTGGGAAATGAAATATGACCAAGGAACTTATATAGGACACCTGCTACAGTGATTTCGCCCCAACGGAATTTACTTCGTTGGCTCAGGCCCACTACAATGTGAAAAGATATCACTGAGGCGGTGTCACTTGATACCTCGTCTCTGTGCCACGGCATACCCGATCTCCGCAGAGGCGGACTCGCCTCTGCGGACCAACCCTCTACCAAGGTGAAAACTTCACACTTTCTCAACCCTGTTTTGATGAGCCAACCTCCTGCTGAGACGGACATGCCGGAGCAACTACAGGTGCCACCGAGCTGGACACCAGAACATGAAAATTAGCCTCAAGCTCCTATCAAATTCCCAAAACACTCCCGATACCCCTCGAATACAAACCAGATATGCTTGAATAAAGGTAAACAGTGCTACGAACTCGCTCATACCCTCGAATTTCCTATTTAACCAAGATAAGGCATATGTTTCTAAAGAATCATCTGAAATAACCAAATTTCACAAATAAGGCCACAAAATATATTTGATTGCCTTGGAAAGCGAACAAATAACTTGACTAAGTCATAAATGACCCTCCGGAGCTACCGGAAGCAACGGAACCTGGAAACAAACCCATCTAGTCAAAAGTCAACTTTGAGTCAAACTATTCAACTCTAAGTTTCTATATTTTGGGGTTTTCATCTAAAACTCATATAAATAGACCTCGGAATCTATGCCACCCATCCCGGTGCATCAAAAACCCTACATAGAGTCTGCGGGAAGGGTCATTTAAGAAAATAAGAGTCTTAAGCTAAAAATGATCGGACAAGTCGTTACAAAGAGACTTTGGCTTCTTAATACTCGGCCAGACTCTTAGGAAACTCTTCGGGTTTCTTTGACTAATTTTTCCCCTAGTGGTGTTGTAACTATGGAATGTACTAAGAGTGATGCTTTAAAAGAAGAGATGTGAAGAAGATCTCAAGCCTCATCTTCTTCAGCTTCACACTCCAATGTTTTGGTTACTAAAGACAGGGGGAGAATCAACTTCAAAGGTCATAATGACATAAGCAAAAGTAGAAACAAGTCAAGATCCAAGTACAAGAATATTACATGTCACTATTGTCACAAGGAAGTGCATATCAAGAAACATTGCTACAAGTTTAAGAGAGACCAAAAATAACAAAAGAGGGATGGAGATAATGAAAATCATGTTGCTATTATTGCTGAAAATGATCTTCTTATTGCTTGTGGTAAAAATGATATCAATCTTGTTTGTGATGAGTCTACCTGGTTTGTGGATTCAGGTGTCATTTCTCATGTCACGCCAAATAAGGAATTATTTTCTTCTTATACTCCACGTAATTTTGGAAAGTTATAAATGGGCAATGATAATGAGGTTGAGGTATTTGACATTCGTATAGTTTGCTTGAAAAGTAAGAATGGTTCGAGGTTAGTTCTTAACAATATCAAGCATGCTCTAGATGTTTGTCTGAATTTAATTTCTGCAGGAAAGCTTGATGATGAGGGTTATGATCAAACCCTTGGTGGTGGATAGTGGAAGCTTCTTAGAAGTTCAATGGTTATGGCTCGAGGTAACAAGATATCTGACTTATACTTATTTCAAGGCTCCATTTGTAGTGGCTCAATGGAGAATGATACTTCATTAGAGTTATGGCATAGAAGGTTGAGTCATATGAGCGAGAAGGGGATTGATAGTTCGGCTAAGAAGAATTTACTTTTTGGAGTGATACAAGCAAAGATAAAGAGATGTGTTCATTTCTTAGGTGGAAAAGAGTTTCTTTTCAGAGTTATTCACATTCAAGAAAGCTTGATTTGCTGGAGTTGGTACATTCTGATTTGTGTGGTTCTTTTAAAGTAAGGTCTCATGGTGGTGCACTTTACTTTGTGACTTTATTGATGATCATTCTCACAAACTATGAGTATTTCCTTTGAAGTACAAGAATTAAGTACTTGATGTGTTCAAGACTTTTCAAGCTTTGGTTAAAAGACAGACAGGGAAGAAACTGAAATGCATCTGATGAGACAATGATGGTGAATATATTGGTCCTTTTGATAATTATTGCAGAGATCACGGTATTCGGCATCAGAAAACACCTCCCAAGACTCTTCAGTTAAATGGTTTAGCAGAGAGGATGAATAGAAACACTTAATATTATTGCTTATGTTATCAATTTATCTCCTACTATTGCTTTGGATAGTGATATCCCTGATAGAGTTTGGTTTGGTAAGGATGTCTCTTATGCTCATTTGAGAGTTTTCGGGTGTAAGGCATTTGTGCATGTTCCTAAGGATGGGAGGTCAAAGATGAAAGTTAAAACTAGGCAGTGTATCTTTATTAGTTTTGGTCATGACGAATTCGGTTATCATTTCTATGATCCAGTTGAGAAGAAAATTGTTAGAAGTCGTGATGTTGTGTTATTTGAAGACCAGAAAATTAAACATTTTGACAAAGCTGAGAAGGTTAATTCTCAGAGCATTAAGAGCTTAGTTGATGTTGATTCAGTTCCTATGACTATTGCACCTGAAGAAACTCTTCACAATAATGAAGATTAAGTTAATAATGAAAATGGCCATCATGTTCAGAATGACCAGCATGATGTTGTTGATGCTTAAGTGCAAGATGATGTTGTTGATGCTTAAGTGCAAGATGATGTGGTTGGCCAGCAACCAGTTGCTATTGATGCTCCAAAGAGTTCTCTTGGAAGATCTACTAGAGAGAAAAGACCTTCATCTCGTTATTCTCCCAATGAGTATGTACTCTTGACTGACGGGGGAGAACTTGAAAGTTTTTATGAGACCATGGATAGTGAAGAAAAAGAAAGGTGGTTAGATGCTATGGAAGATGAGATTAAATCTTTACATGATAATCATACATTTGATCTGATTAAGCCTCCTAAAGACAGAAAAACTCTGAAAAACAGGTGGGTTTTCATGGTGAACATGAAGATGGTAACTCAGTTCTACGGTACAAAGCTAGATTGATTGTAAGGGGCTTTAATAAGAAGAAGAGAGTTGATTTTGATGTGATATTTTGTCCAGTTGTGAAGATGTCAACCATTCGGGTTGTTCTGGGCTTGGCTGCAAGTCTAGATTTAGAGGTTGAGCAAATGAATGTTAAAACTATTTTTCTCCACCGCCACTATCACTGCCAGAAAAAAATTAATTGAACTTTTAATTCAACTCAATTTCTTGCTCTCTCTCCTAGTAAAAAGGAAAAAAATCAAAAGAATTCATTGAAGCACCATTAAAGGGTTCTTTAGAAAGCTTGAAGGTTTAAAATGGATTACTTTATTTGATGAGAATTTTGAGAAATTAATGTTGGGGTTGTATTCAAGTCTTCATGAGAAATCTTTAGCTGAAGTTATAACAAATGGAGAAATTTTTCTTAAAACTTTGGATTAAAACGTGGTTGGAACAAGAACATACATGAACATGGTGAAGAACACTAAGAACATGATTTCAAAAATTTTCTTTTGTTAGTAAATTTATTTTCTTGTGTTAATAATGTGAGGATTTAGAATTTTTTTTTCTTTTTTGAAATAATAGTTTTACTCAATATTTATTTTTTATAATATTATGGGATAAAAAGACACATGTCATAACTGTATTTATCATTTTTCCATGTCATCGGCGAGTGTGATACACACATATTACATATTTAGCTGATTCAGCAAAAAGTGTCTAAATGGCATAGTCAGACCCTACCCCATGTGTCTAAATGGAAAAGGTTTAGTTGAGGTGTCTAAGTGAAAGATCTTGACGACTACAAGGGGTCGCCGGTGGGTTTGGCCAATATTATATAATTATATTTTTAATTTATATACATACACATTATACACTTTTATAAACCTATATACATAATGTATCTGTCTTTATAACTAAGTGTGTAACATTGTATGAAAGTGTTTTGGGACAAAGCTTTGAAATGCAAGTTATGGACTATATTTTTGCAGTGTAAATCAACGAAGTGTACTTTTTAAAAATTTCTCCTAAAATAGTTATGATAATACTACACGACCAATATCTATCGAAGACAATATTTGTATTATCACACATCATGTAACAACTCTTTACTTTTAAGTTTTATCGCATAAACAATTTTACATTAACCATATATTATAATTCTTTTTATAGTACTAATGTTTATACCTTAGGGATTAATATTATAGAGCACTTTACTGGAAGATGGTTAGATAATTCTGAAAATATCAGAACCTTACTTCAGAACTTAAGATGCAAAACCCTCACCTCATTTAGGTGGTATAAGGATATTTTCCTTAGCAGAGTCATGGAATTACCTGAGTGTAATAGTCCTTACTGGAAGTCCAAATTTATAGATGGATTACCAGCCCTATTTGCGGAAAGAGTTAGAAAGTCTCTTAGAAAGGGGGGAATTACCATCAATTATGATATTTATACTTATGGTAGCCTAATATGCACTTGTATACAAGAAGGGTTAGCTTTGTGTAATGAGATCAAGCTGAATCAGTAGATAAAAAGTTAGAACTTCAATGAAAGACAACAACTGGGAGAGTTCTGTGGTCAATTTGGAATGGACATAGACGAAAAGCAAAAAATTAGGAAAGTTACCAAAAATGGAAAACAAAATGCCTGGATAAGAAGGTGAGAAAAAAGAAAGAGTTTAAAACTCGCAAGAATTTTATAAATTCTAAGAATCCCAAGGCATGTTGGAAATGTGGTAGGACATGCCACTATTATAAGGATTGTAAAGTTAAGGAAAAAATTAAGGCCCTTAACATTGGAGATGATTTAAAGGATTCATTATCCAAGTTATTGCTCAACTCGGAACCAAAAGACTCAGGTTTCGAAATAGATGAAGCAAAGGATTCCTCCTCAGATGAGGAAATTCGAGTTCTTAATAAGGAAGATTATATTCCTTCGGAAGAAGAATGTCTACCCTGTCAAGTCGGACAACCTTGTTCTAGAAAATAGAATAAGGAGGATGATTAGTTCTATAATATATTTGCTCAATTTCAGGATACGAACATTAATGTTCTCAAAAGTGATAACCTTATGGAGTTGTTAAAATTGATTAAGGATCTAGGTATGAGATCACAGATAATAGATCAACTCCAAGATACTCCAGAACCTTCACAAGGAAGAAAAACTCTGGAACGATCAAGTGCTTATACCATGCCAGAATTAAAAAAACAAATGATGGAGAAACAAGGTATTACTAGTACTCCCAGAGATTTGGAAAAAGAGATTAATAATCTCAAGCAAGAGATCTTGGCATTAAAAAAGAGTAATGATATGCTCGATGCACGAATTACCAATATTGAAGGTAAAGGAAAAGAGAAGATTATAGATTCAGCAACAGTAAATGATATCTCTGATTTAGATATTCTTTTAATAAAGGGTTGATCCGCAAACCTTTAAACATATCATCTAGTAATTGCTCAAGTTCTGAGTATGCTCTTAACTTAAAATCATTAATCTCAGATGGAGGCTGCATACTAGGAGTAGCTGTAGAAGTATGATGACTAGAAGAAGGGACTGACTTCATGATTTCCGAAGTCAACTTCTCTACTCTATTGTCTAAAAGAACAATTTGTTCACCCAATACGTTCATATAAACATTGGTGTAGTTATTCTGTTTGAGCATGGTATTAATATACGAAGTTGTAACTAAAGCAGTATTATTTTCAATTAAATTCAAAAAGGCAGCAAAATCAAGAGCTTTATTATCCTTTTCAATCTGGAAAGGTTGTTGATGAGGGAAAACAGTATGAGCAACTTCCCCGCTAGAAAGTTTGTACTCTCTCTCCAGAACAGAGATATAATCTCCCATATATTTGACCATAAACCAAGGAACAAAAGATATAATTTTGTTAGCTCGAGATATATATTTATAAAAATCTTCTTGCAGCACTATACGTTCATTGTTATCAAAAGAATCAAAAAAACATTTTAAAAAGGTTCCCATCTGGGTTTATAAAAGTCTTTACTTATTTTTTTCTCGTGCGGGTGATCCCCGGCTAAAATCAATTTTTGGACTTTGATCCATTAAATACTTGGATAACCCATGTCTGACTCAGTTATTTCTGGGTCTTCATTAACACTTCTGGCAATATTATCATTACTAATTATAATCTTGTTGACTCTATAACTATCAATATTATCAGGCACATGTGGATTTATGAAATCTTGGATACGAGAAGTAGAAGCTCGTGAAGGAGATTTAACAATATAATCAGCTGGTGAAATATAAGAACGATTTGAAACATCAGATCTAGTAGATCTAGAACCAAAATCATTTGTCAAGTAGTTTGGTTTAGAAAACTTTAGCTTGACCGTCCCATCAAGGGTTTGTTCAATATGAGTAATATCAGTATTACAATTACTCTTGGGAGGTGCAGCTCCCTCTATGACCCATTCTGTGGGAAAATCAATTTCATCTCATTTAATAGGTCTTCTGGTGGTAATTTTTGATTTACCAAAAGTCATTTCTATTAAAATAGTTTCATTTTTAAAATACATGATTCTGCACATAGGATTCATAGTGTATAAAGGTTTAAAATAGATTCTATAGCAAATACATATAACTTCAGTTCCAGACATATAATCATAATCATGCAACTTAATACTTAATATTAGAGCATTCAAAGAATTTTCATCTTGCAAAGATACCTGCAAGTTAGGATAAGCATTAAAATAAACATGGTCATATGCCAAACTAGTATGTACTATCCCTATAAGGGACTTTTCCAGATCTGATTTCTATCATCCCTTAGAGCTGCTATAAAGCTCTCTGATAAGCCTCTTAAAGTAAGTGGCTTGAAAGCAACCTATACTAACCCAATATGAATAAATCGATGGGTTTCCCTATGAGGGGCAATATCACTGTCATTTAATAATTTAAAAGAAGTATGATCGCTATCTACATTGATTTTTTTCTCAGTAATTTTGACTACTTGTTTGAATCCTAATTTTTCAAAAGTACCCATCTGATATATCAACTTGGATTGGATTTTTGGAATAGTCCACTTATAAAGTAGATCTAAATGTTGAGGATCATATTCCTCTTTTTTACTATTTTTAACAGTATTCCTGATTTTGATGATATTCATCATTTTAGAAAGTGTGTTGAACTTGTTACCTATTACTACTTGTACACATGGCTCTGATACCAAAACAAGTGTAAGTGATTACAGAGAGGTACAATAAGAGGTATTATTTACGGGTCGACAGGGCCTGGCAGGACCGTCTTGACTCAGAACATATTAAAAAAACACCCTAACGCCACCATGGCTCAGCGGGCTAAAACAAGATCATCAGCCTGAGTTTCAGACATTCCGCTTGGGCTGTCCTCTGCCCAACCTTAGTACATTCTCACATGAATCATTAGTTATATTATAGCATTAGTACCATGATTCCAAATAATCTAGTGCAACATGGGTTCAACTCAAGGGAATTAGCCGATCATAGGCTAATCCACAATCTATAATAAATAATTAAAATTAAAATACAAAAATTTTAATTACCTAAGATGAAGAGATTGTGCTCAGTGTAGGAGGATGTAAAGCAAACCTTAAGCTTTTATTGTAGAGAGTTTTTTTTTTACAAAGAGAAGAGAGTAGTTGGCGAAAGTCTGCCTTCTACATACAACTATGGATCCTTTTATAATGAATCATGTGATAATACCAACAAATAAAGTGGCCTAACATGTGGCCGACGAACTTAAAAGATAAAAAGTAGTAAAGTAGAATTGGCCAAAACTCATGGGGCCTATTACAGTACAATAATTCATCTACTTTTATTAAAGTAGATTCCTTCAGTTTGGTGACTTTTATAATGGATCCACCGGCTGCTTTCCTGTGTATTACACTTTTTCTTTGTCTTTTCTTGTGTTGGAGGATGCCTCCATCCTATCCTGAAATTTCTCCACGTATTCTTGAATGTCGAAGTCTGCATCATAGGGGTCTTGGGAGTCATGAATATCTTCCTCCTCTGTATGAATGGATGCCATAGAAGTATCTGAAGAGAATTCCTCATCCATATTTTTTATCAAATCCTTTTTTACTTCTGCCATATAAGATGCTAGAATTTCTGCTTTTGAAATCACTCCCTTTTTAAGTTGGAGCTTTCTGGAAATATGCTGAAATGGACTAGTAACCTCTGATTGTGGTTGATCTTATTTTAATTTTGTATAACCTTCAATTGCTGAGGTTATCTGGTCTATAAGTTCTTGTCCATTCAAAACACCTTCTTTGGTCTTTTGTAATAATTTCTTCCAAAACCTTATATAATAGGTTCGTTGTAAATAAGGAATTTGTTCTGGGGTATGACCCACTTCTACTGACCATCGCATGATCCATGGAATGGAAAATTTGATGAAGAAATTCATATTAGCAATTCCATTTATGAAGGTATTATGATTCTCTAATTCTATGATTTTAGGAGAAACATCAATCCATTCGGTATATAAACCTTTAAACGTTTGTGGCAAGATATTAACAGATGGATCATAATTTATCCACCAATGCCAAAACCAAGTAGGTATGTTCTGTTTATAAACATGAGAACATATTTTTATAAACCATGAATGTTTTTTGTTAGGGTTTCATATAAAAAAGTTTTATAAAAACTATCTATATAATCTCAATAATTAAATTTTACCAGAATTCTTTGCTCAGGGTGGAAATATTCTCGTTCTTTCAAAGTGCTAAACCCTCAATCTTCTGGAGTAAAGATCTTCTTTATAATGATCTTAGAGAAGTTATAAACCTTTTTAGTATGCATAGGAAAATAGTGTTAAATTTCAGCTGATCCCATGGTTGAGAGTATGGTCTCATAATGCATTCTTGATTTATAAGTCAAGATGGGATATGACCCAGTTTCTAAATACCTTTCCATGAGCTTCCATGACTCATCCTTCCATTGAATATCTTTATAATCGAGAAGAAGTGTAACATCTTTCTTCTCATGTTTTTTCATAACCCTCATTATCATCTTGCTCTTCATTAGCAACTTCTGCATATAAAGGTTGTGGGCTATCATTGTTTTCTTTGGATTTTATAAAATCCATGAATTGTTGGTAGAACAAACTTTCTTTATCAATGTTTGAAGTCATGTCTGCCCTTGTGCTATAAGCTTTTTGTTTCCCTGCTGGACAATAGTATTACCTCGTCCAGTTCCTCTGCCTCTTCCGCCACGACCTCTATAATTGGGGTCGCTGCCTTGTCAAGTAGGCCTTATCATCCTGTATGACAAAATTATTAAATTATGAACTAAAATATTCTCTAGTCAAGAAATCAGACAGACTATTATTTATCCCTTTTTTATAATGAATCTCAAAATCAAATTGTGTCAATAAAGCTTGCCATCTTGTAAACATTTGTTTAGAAACATCATGTTTGGAGTCTTTATTAAACATAAACTTTAGCAGATTGACAATCAGTATTTATAATAAACTCCTGATTGTATAAATCTCCTTGAAATTTTTAAACACTTTTTACAATTGCTAAAATTTCTTTTGCAACTGTGGAATAATTTTTTTGACTAGGATTCCATTTGCCAAAATAGAATTGTATTAAATACTCCTATTTATCAACTGGAGAGTGTTGCTTCAGTATACTCCCATATCCGATATCTGAGGCATCCGTCTCTATAATTTTTGGCCAAGTAGGATTGGCTAAGGTGAGACAAGGAAGGTTATGAACCTTAACCTTAATTCTTTTGACAACTTGAGTATGATCATCTGTCCAAGGTGTAGGAACATTTTTCAGCCGTTCATATAAGATGGCTGTATCTTTTGCCAAATCATTTATAAAAAGACTGATATAATTTAGACTACCCAAAAATCTCTGGAGCTGGGTTTTGTCGGTTATAACATCCGGGAATTTTGATGCAAATTCAGTGCTCCTATTAATAGGAATGATTTTTCCCTTTTCAATGTTATGGCCCAAAATCTAACTTTAGTTTGAAAAAGGGACATTTTTGGTTTTGATATGACTAGACCATTTTGTATGATGATTTTCTTAAATAAATCAAGATGTTTGAAGTGAGTTTCAATATTATTAGAAAATACTAAAATATAATCTATATAAACAATGATGAAATTACTATGAGGCATAAATATATCATTCATAATATTTTGAAATTCAGAAGAGGCATTTTTTAATCCGAATGACATTACATTCCACTCAAATTTCCCAATAGGAATATTAAAAGCAGTTTTGTATCTATCTGCTTCTGCAATCTGAATCTGTCGGTAGCCAGATTTTTAAATCAAATTTAGAAAATATAATAGTGCTATTAAGTCTATCAAGTAAATCTTTTTTGTTAGGAATAGGATACATGATCCACTTCAGAGCTTTATTAAGCGGTTTATAATTAATAACGAGTCGAGGGACTCCTCTTTCCTTCTTTGCATGTTTATTAACATAAAAAGTCGTGCAAGAGCATGAGGATTTTGAGGGTTTTATCAAACCATTCTGTAATAAAGAAGTAATCTCCTTTTTGCATAATTCCAAATACTCAGAATTCATCTGGCATGGCCTAGCTTTTGTAGGGATATTACCCTCCTTAAAATCATCCTCATAAGGGAGAGAGACAATATGTTTTTTCCTATCCCAAAAAGCATTAGGATGGTCACTACAAACCTGTATTGAAAACTGAGTTTGTATTAAATCATTTTTTGTCGTAGCTTAGGATTTCCGAACAGCTCTTCAATAGTAGAAATATAAATTTCTTGCTTTAGGAAATTAATTTGCTGGTGTTTATGAACCAACCTATCTTTGAGCTCATTTAACACCCTTGAAAAATGTTCAGTTATAAACTGAAAAGTAATGGGTTTTCCATTGAAGGTTCCTATGATACCCTTTTTATCAATATTAGTAATTGAAAATAGTTTTTGTATAAAAGGTGTGCCCAAAATAATTTGGCTGGAAATATCTTTTACTAAAATAAAACTTTATGCTATACAAGTTTTATTATTGCAAATATAAGTTTTTGGTAATTTGAAAGTAATTTGTAATTTCTGTCATTAGCAGATCTAACACTATGAGTGGTCTTATGAAAATAAGTAGAAGGAATAAGTCCTTCCCGTATACAATTTACATCTGCCCCGCTATCAACAAGAGCAGTGAAATCTTTTTTGAAATTATAATCAATTAAAAGACTTATTTTTATATAAATTTTTTATGAAGTGATTAATTTCAGGGTTTGTAAAAAGTTCCTTGTTTCATCACTAGCACCTGTTATTAAAAGATTATCTAAATCAGAGATATCATCTACTGTTGTTGAATCTATAATAGTTATCATAATACTACACGGCCAATATCTATAGAAGACAATCTTTGTATTATCACACATCATGTAACAACTCTTTACTTTTAAGTTTTATTGCATAAACAATTTTACATTAACCATATAATATAATCCTTTTTATAGTGTTAATAATGATTTTTTGGATAATCTATAAAACACAAACGGTCAGTTAGCGTATGATTCAAAATTCTATGGATCTATTTTTTCTACTAAAATATCAAACTTTTATTTGTAGTTTGATTTAAAAAAGGGCATCTCGATACATTAAGTTTTTGCTATGCGCGGAGTCCATGGAAGGATCGCACCATAAGGATTTATTGTACGCAGTCTTACCCGACATTTCTGCTTAAACCCATGACCTCTGATTACCTACATCAACTTTATCTGTAGCTTGATTCAAAATTTAAAATCCACTTAATCCTTACGTCACGTATTACCCTTACCATTAAACGAAGTCCTTACACCAATGCTCGTGGTACATCAATGCTTCTAGTGTAAACTAGCCACTAGCTGTAGAGACCAAATAGGCATGTACACTATCAGTTTGGACGATTCACTTTAATTTTTCAGGCTCTAACTTGATAAATAGAACACCCAATCATCGAACCAAAATTAGCTAATTAAATTATATTTTGTTGACTCTCTTGATACAAATTACTACTACAAAATAGGAAAAGAACATAGAAAAATAATTCCAACCAATCAAAAAGAGCGCTTATCAAATAAGTTAAATAAGTTGAAGGAATAACTCTATCTCGATAGTTATGTGCTGTTAAAGTATCCGATCTTCAAACTTTATCACATATTTTTGTAAGTTAAAGTGTATCAGAAAGGTTAATCAAGAAGGAAAAGCTGAGTCGAGAGATGACTCTCTTTCTTTAAGACAAAATTGCCCCGTATAGATGCTTTTACGGTATTGGACAATAGTCTTCCAAGATAAAACAACAACAACCAATAATACAAAGCTAGTAATGTTAATTCTGGCGAAGAAAAAGAATATTGAACAGATTGCAAAGAGATGAGAGGATTTTCTGATTTTGTTTATTTTCCTTTCGAGTGTTTGAACTGAACAGTAATGTTCAATTTATAGGTGAAGAAGAGGGCGGATTCTGACTGTTTAAGTCAGATCCGTTGGCTGGCGCCGTTTGGAGAAGATAGAGTCCTTGCAACATTTCGGAAATCTTCGGGGACCAAAGTGTAAATAAAAAATATTTTGGGGACCAAAAGAGAATTTCGGAAGAAATCCGACCAGACCAGACCCGGGCGGCGCGCGGGGCTTAGCCCCGAACCCAAGCTCACCTAGATCCCCCTTCTTAAAACTTGAATCACCCCTTGGGATCCCAAACTCTTACTCAAAACTATAGTTAATATAGTTCGCAATCCTTCCATATTCAACCGATGTGGGAGTTCTATTATTTGGCCAAACCAATCCATCTATTTGTGTCTTAAACACATTACTTTGTGCATCAATATCTCTTTCATTCCTCAACGAAATTTGACGATACTTGGCACTAGTATCATCTACTCATTTAGTATATTAGGCATGTGCGAAGAAACGATGTTTCCGACATGCGGGGCCATGTGTTTAAGTTATTAAAGATGGGAAAACTCAATCCCATATAGTTAATTTCCAACAATTTTTTCATCTAAATTCTCAATAATTAAAAACAAAATCTTACAAGATGAAGATTCAATTCAATGGTATATTAAAATTAAGTTCACATAATCTCGTTCATCTTAATGCAATTGAAAAATCGGATAATAGAATAGTTCAAACATAATCCAATTGAATCTCTAGGAATAATTAAACCTAACCCGACAAAATTCTCAAAAGGTAAAATAATCCAATTAATACTATTTGGTAACTCGATTCAATTCAAGCCTTTCTATTAAATGTTGTATGATTGTTTGTATGTTAGTAGAATTTGATGATGATTGTTCTTTATGATTATATTCATGATTTGCACTATTTTATCAACCACGTCATATTGATAAATAGAGGTGGCAAATGGGGTGAGTTGAGTTAAATTTGGGCCGGTTAAAACATGGCACTTTATATACAAATTTGATATAATAAATTATTTTTTTATTAGAAAATACTATTTATGTTTGTTAGTAATAGTGGAGATAGTTTATAGTGAATGATGGTGGATGCTAGTGGCTAGGAATGGTGTTGGTGATAATTGTGACGATGGAGGTGGTTGATGTTGTCTTGACTAGCGCGATGATGGTGATTATATTGTGGTGATGGTGTGGAGTTTAGTAGATGTTAATAGTTGGCGGAGTTGGTGGCTAAAGAATGTATAGTAGTTGACGATGATGTTGATGGTAGTTGACGGTGGTGCTAGTTGTGATAATGAAGGTGGTTGGTAGTAGAGATTGATCGTAGTTAAGGCTGATAGCGGCGAAGACAACAATAACAACCTCGGTGACAACATATCATATAATTATAATGATTGAGGTGATATGTATAATGGCGATTGATAGTAATAATGGTAATGATAGTTGATGGTGTTAGAATATTATGTTAATAATATTAGGATTTTGTATTAATGTAGTATCATATTATATATGATAGGTAGTAAAATGTTAATTAGGAATATTATGTAAATTAGGTAGAAGATTATTAGGAATTGATTAGGAAGATTAGGCATGATTGACTCTTCCTAATTGATGTATATTGTGTATATATTGAACCTTTGAAAGATGAATACATTGAGGAAAATATTCTATTTACTCTAGAATCTTACATGGTATCAAGAGCTTAAGGAAAAGTCCAAAATTAGTTTAATTTCTTTCAAATTTTTGGTCATCTTCCTCCCTAGAACACCCTAGTGGCCGAAAATTTCATTTTTTTCTTTTTTCACTCCATTATTGATTATCCGTCTTCACAACAGTTATGTCTGAATCCAAATCATCTTTTCATCCTGCCCTTGCTGTCTCAAACATCAAAACACATGTTTCCATTAAACTAGAAATGGAAACCGTTCATTATGCGACTTGGGCAGAATTATTCAAAATATGTTGTCGTGCTCACAAAGTTCTTCATCATATAATTCCTCCAAAAGACGGTAAAGGGAAAGACATAACAAACGATGCAGACAAGGAATTGTGGGATACACTTGATGCCACAGTCCTTGGTTGGATTTATGCTACAATCTCCACAGACTTGTTGCATACGATAATGGAACCAGATTCCACAGCCATGGCGGCGTGGGAACGTTTGCGCGATATGTTTCAGAATAACCAAAACTCTCGCGCTGTTTCATTGGAACAGGAATTCTCAACCATTGACATGGCAGATTTCCCTAATGTTTCTACATATTGTCAACGCCTCAAAGTGTTGGCCGATCAATTACGAAACGTTGGTTCAACGGTTACTAATAACCGGTTAGTCTTGCAATTGGTCGCTGGTCTCATCGACGAGTATAGCGGCGTGGGAACTCTAATTCGTCAAAGTAATCCTCTACCAAAATTTTATCAAGCAAGGTCCATGCTTGTACTTGAAGAGTCGGGCTTGGTGAAAAAGGCCTCAACTACTTCAAATTCCGCCATGCTTGCCACTCCTTCATATGATGGTAATTTTTTTGACCCTTCTTAACAAAATAAGGGACAAAAAGGACGTCATAACAATAAAATTAAGGGTGGAAATCGCAGAAATAACAAAGGTGGAGGCCACCGAAATTCCGGTGGCGGTAGTAATGGTGGCAACACCAATTATGGCGGTGGACGATGTGGCGGCGCATGGCGGCGGCGGCGGTCGGTCGCGGCGGCAAAGCGGCGAGAGGCGGCGGACGGTGGCGGCGACGGCCGGCTAGTAGTGGCCATGGGTTGTACCACCCGGCCCGGCCAAGGACAGGTTGGGCCGGGTAGCCCCAAGGCCCATCGCCCGAATCGGCAAAACGGTGGCCCATTTCCACAAAACCGACGGCGAAGAACAAGCCCGGCGGAGCCAATTTCGGCGGGTCATTGCCACGACGATAACGAGTGAGGCCTCAGCCGACCCAGTGGCATGAGGCCCATTCAATAAGGGCCCACCCCACGGAAATTGAGTCAGTCATGCACACTCTTGGATTTAATCCACCAGATTCAAATTGGTATATGGACTCCGGAGCGACGTCACATATGACGTCCTCCCAAGGTAATCTCTCGTCCTATTTTAATTTGAGCAATGATAATGGAATAATTGTCGGAAATGACCATTCAATTCCAATAAAAGGTTATGGTTCTAGAAAATTGTTACCGCCAAACCCACCCCAAATTTTAAAGAATGTCCTTCATGCTCCTAAATTAATCAAAACTTGGTTTCTGTTAGAAAGTTTACAACTGATAATTGGGTATCTGTCCGGTTTGACCCCTTTGGTTTTTCCGTGCATGATTTTCAAACGGGGAAGCTTCTCATGAGATGTGATAGCAAGGGAGAGCTCTATCCAATAAATCAGTCAATCCAACAATCCAAGTTTTCTTCTGTTTTTGCTGCCTTGGCACCATCTTTATGGCACCAACGTTTGGGACATCCGAGAGAGGCTGTTTTGGCTTCTCTTAAACAAAATAATTTTATTTCTTGTATCCAGATACAAACTCTTAATAAGTTCATTCTTGCACACTTGGTAAACATGTTAAGTTGCCTTTTATTTCCTCTATTTCATGCATTCTTTTGCCATTTGATATTTTACATTGTGATATTTGGACATCCCATGTTTTGAGTTCTTCTGGTCATAGATATTATTTGATTATACTTGATGACTACTCTAATTATTTGTGGACATTCCCTTTATCGAAAAAATCACAAGTGTTTTCCACGTTTCTCACTTTTAGAGCATTCATCCGAACTCAATTTGAACGTGATATCAAAAATATACAATGTGACAATGGGGGGAATTTGACAATAAACAGTTTTGGGATTTTTTCAAAACAAATGGTCTTCAGTTTCGTTTTTCTTGTCCTCATACTTCATCACAAAATGGGAAGGCGGAACATAAAATTAGAACCATTAACAATATTATTAGAACATCTCTTTCTCATGCTTCATTTGCTCCTGTATTTTGGCATCATGCACTCCAAATGGCAACTTATCTGTTGAATGTCCTTCCTCAGAAAAATCTATCATACCAAGCTTCCCTAAAAATGCTTTACCTACGAGAGCCCACATATCATCACTTACGAGTGTTTGGATGTCTTTGTTACCCCCTTTCCATCCACCATAATCACAAAACTCGAAGCCCGGTCTACTCCATGTGTGTTCTTAGGATACCCTACTCATCATCGCGGTTACCAATGTTACGACATTTTTTTCAAAAGAATCTTTATAAGTCGTCATGTGATCTTTGATGAAACAATATTTCCTTTTGCTAAGTTACATGCCACCGGAACCCCTAACTATAATTTTTTAGATAATGATAAGCTCTCGTATCTAACACATTTTTTTCACAGCCCCGTACCTATTACTAGTATTGAACACCGTAATTCAGGCCCATTGGGCCAGGCAGCCCCAACGGGCCCAATTCAATCTCCATCAGTGCAGCCCACTGGCCCCTCGGTTTCTCACTCCTCAGTCAGTGGCGTCCAGTCCACTGGCCCAACAACCCGTCCGATCACCCGTAGTCAACATAGGATTGTCAAACCCAATGCAAAATATAGCCTTCACACCCAGGTCTCGAAATCACCCTTGCCTTGTAATCCAGTATCTGTTCTAAAAGACCCGAATTGGAAAATGGCCATGGATGATGAATATCATGCTCTAATTACAAATAGGACATGGAATTTAGTACCTAGTCCATCTAATGCTAATATAATTCGATCTATGTGGATTTTCAGCCATAAAGAAAAATCTGATAGAACTTTTGAGTGGCATAAAACCTGTCTTGTAGGTGATGGGAAGACATATCAAGTTGGTGTAGATTGCGGGGAAACATTCAGTCCATTGGTCAAACCTACTACTATCAGAACAGTTCTCAGTCTGTCTCTCTCAAAAGGATGGTCACTTCATCAATTGGATGTCAAAAATGTCTTCCTCCATGGACACCTTAATGAGACTGTTTACATGCACCAACAATTGGGATACATGGATCCTAAATACCCCAACCATGTGTGTTTGCTCAACAAATCATTATATGGCCTCAAGTAGGCCCCCAGGGCTTGGTATACGCGGTTTGCAGATTTTGTGTCACACGTGGGTTTCTCGCACAGCCGTTCAGATAATTCCCTGTTTATCTATCGTCAGGGTAATCATACTGCTTATCTTCTTCTATATGTGGATGATATTATTCTAACAGCATCTTCAGACTCTCTTCAAAAGAATATCATGTCACACTTAGTTCTGAATTTGCTATGAAAGATCTTGGCCCACTCTACTACTTTCTAGGGATTGCTGTGACCCGACATACAGGTGGATTATTCCTCTTCCAGAAGAAGTATGCATCAGAAATCGTGGAACGAGCTGGGATGTCTTTTTGCAAACCTTCGGCAACTTCGGTCGACACAAAGTCAAAATTGAGTGCCATCTCTAGCAAACCTTTTGCTGATCCAACGTTATACCGCAGCCTAGCAGGAGCTTTACAGTATCTCACATTCACCAGGCCAGATATTACCTATGCAGTGCAACAAGTGTGTCTATTCATGCATAATCCAATGGAAGAACATATGCATGCTCTGAAACGCATTGTGCGATATATTCAGGACACTTTGGAGTATGGATTACATCTATACCCGTCCTCTATTTCCAAACTTGTTACTTACACTGATGCAGATTGGGTAGGCTGTCCGGATACAAGACGATCCATCTTCGGGTATTGCGTCTTCCTTAGTGACAATTTAATCTCATGGTCCTCAAAAAGGCAGGCCACGGTATCACGCTCAAGTCTTTGAAGCGAGAATATCGTCTTTGTGGCCAATGTTGTATCGACTCATGTTGGATTCAGAACCTATTACTTGAACTTCATTGCCCCTATTCCGACTGCAACAATAGTATATTGTGATAATATTAGTGCAATCTACCTCTCAGGGAATCCCATCCACCATCAACGCACTAAACATATTGAGTTAGATATTCACTTTGTACGTGAGAAGGTGGCTCGCGGACAAGTTCGGGTGCTGCATGTCCCAACGTGACATCAAATCGCAGATATCTTCACAAAAGGACTTCCGCTGATATTATTTGAAGATTTTAGGGACAGTCTCAGCATTAACCCTCCAGCTTCGACTGCGGGGGAGTGTTAGAATATTATGTTAATAATATTAGGATTTTGTATTAATGTACTATCATATTATATATGATAGGTAGTAAAATGTTAATTAAGAATATTATGTAAATTAGGTAGAAGATTATTAGGAATTGATTATGAAGATTAGACATGATTGACTCTTCCTAATTGATGTATATTGTGTATATATTGAACATTTGAAAGATGAATACATTGAGGAAAATATTCTACTTACCCTAGAATTCTTACAGATGGTTGGTGACGATAGTGATAGTTTTGATAAACCGAGGTGATTAATTAGTGAATGCGGTGAATAAAGTCGTGGTAAAAGTTATACATATACAAATACCTATACTAAAACTTGATTTAACATCTTAATGATTAAGATATATAAAAATTAAAATACTTAAATTTGAATATAAACAATTGTAAATTTAAATTAGACCTCGACTAAGTGAAAACAAATGAGAGTTTACATTAATTGTAAATTTAGAAGTTCATAATTTCCCCCTCTCCCACACTTCATCTTCCCGTTGTCGGAGTGAGTACCACTACAATTGAGCATAGCCACTCTCTCTGCCAACAAAAATACACCTCATCTCCTTCACCACTCAACCTCATAAGAGCTCACCGCCCCACCGCCCTCTCACCTTTAGCCACCAAATATTAAATGTAAGTAAAACCTAACTTTAAGGACAAATTAGGAATTTCCGATTCTAACATACGTGGATACCTATCCTATTTTTCGCAAGTGTTTTTTTTTTTCAAAAATAGCGTTAAAAAATATTTTAGTGAAAAACAATTTATGTTTGATGAATTAATTTTAATTTTTTAATCTGCAATTACTGTTTGATCAAATATTTAAAAAATGCTTTTAAGTGTATTTTTTTATAAAATTTTTTATGAAATTTTATTTATTTATTTTAGTTTCTGAAAAACGACTTCTACTATTCCTTAAAAATATTTATTTTTCTCTCAAAATTTTGATCAAACATCTTAAATTTTTTAAAATAAGCATTTTTTTAATAAAAATACATTTGCAAAATAGACTAGTAGTGTTTAATAATTCTTCCTGTTATTCCCTCAGAATAAAAAGAGTGTTTAATTAGCTATATACACAACTCTTAAAAAAATATTAACTTTTAAGCAATACTTCTAATTAAATAGGTAAATATATATATATTTTTTGATTTGATAAATAAACATTTTTTTTTACTAAAAAAAATAAAGACTATTTTTATGCCGGAGTGTCCTATTCGGCGTCGTTGCATACGCAGAGTCCATTAAAAAATTTGTGTGTTTTGTTTGCTCAAACATTGGGCAGCAGTAGCACTCGTTCTCTGCCAAATATATACTTAACTCAGCACACACAAATAACATATTATTAGAAAATTTAAAACGATGCTATTTTCAAGGGGTTTATCTCAGATTTCCAGAAACCATTTCAGTAGATGCCGATGGCTATTTTCTTTACATCCTCAGCAACAATTACACCATTTCAATCACATCGACGCTTCTCAAAAGGTGAAATAAATCTAATCTTTTTTTTTTTTAAACTGTATTGTCTTTTTTTTTACTGCCCAGAAAATTGATAGTTTCTCATTAAGTTTTTATTGGGTATTATGTCATAAGTATTTTAATTGTACTCCCTTTGTTCCAATTGATGTGATACTTTTCACTTTACTAGAATTCAACCGCGATTAATTCGTAAGCCTTTTAAATATTTAAATTGTTAATTATTACTCCTTCCGTCCCAATTTACATGATGTATTTTGACTGAACACGAAATTTAAGAAATAAAAGTAGACTTTTGGGGTCTAAAACAAGCCAAATATATTTTTGTGTTTATAGGTATCTCGTTAAGCCTAAAATGTAAAGTTTAAAGTAAAATTGTTGCCAAATAAGGAAATATGTCATTCTTTTTGGGATTGGCGAAAAAGAAAAGTGTGTCCTATAAATTGGGACAGAGGGAGTAGACTTATAGTATTTTTTATGTAGTTTCTAAGTATGTATGTCTGAATTCACAATCAAAATAAAGAATTTTGACTCTCAAAATAAAATATTAGGCAACGTATCCAAATATACAATATTATACAACATTATACAATATTATTATACCTGGGTAAAAGCATTATACATAATGTATCAACCTTTTATAAAAGTGTATAATAGTGTATCAAAAGGTGTTTATACACAAATATGGGTTAAACCGGGTAACAAACTCAAAATATGGGCTACATGGCGTAAATATTTATTCCAAGTAGACAACAACACCCAGTGAAAATCCCACAACGTGGGGTCTGGATCCCATCCTTCAACAATTTCACAATTAAAAAATTGGAAAATTACGATTTATGTCTATTTATTCTAAGTAGACATAAGACATAAATCGTAATTTTCCCATTTTTTAATTGTGAAATTGTTGAAGGAGATGTCGGGTTGGAGTTTGCGGTTTCTTGCCAATCAATCAACGATGCGTCAATCCCAAATTAGTTGGGATTGTATAGTTTAATTTCTTAGTTTGTTACTTTTATTGCTAATTTGTGACTTTTCATGCTTTATTATCATTGTTTATGGTGATTATTATGTACTGTTGCTTTTTTTTTTTAGCTGTAAAATGGGAATGGTTAAGCATCGGATTTTTTTTAAACTGCCCAAAATTGATGGTTTCTCATGAAGTTTTTATTGGGGATTATGTCATTTTTAATTGTAAAATGTTGAAGGAGATCTCGGGTTGGAGCTTACAGTTTCTTGCCAATCAATCAATGACGTGTCAATCCCAAAGTAGTCGCAGGGGCGAATTTAGGTAGAAAAAATGGGTCACGCAAACTCATGGTCACTCGACTAAACTCGGTATATAATGTGTAAAATTCTTAAAATATATTTAATATTAACCGAAGGAACCCATGGTCAAATGAAGTTGAGTGGTGCATTGGTTAAGTACTGAGTTTAATTCCTTAAGGTCTAGGGATTTAACCCAACTTGCTGCAATTTTGTGTCTTTTTCTTTATATAATTTCTAAAACATCCTTTAAAAGCAATGGTGCACCCATCCTCTTGAAATCCTGGATTCGCCTCTGAGTAGTTGAGATTGGATAGTTTAATTGCAGTATTTGTTTCTGTTATTGCTTTTTTGTGACTTTTCAAGCTTTATTGTCATTGTTTTTTTGTGATTATTAGGTTTTGGGTAGCAGAGTAATTCATTCATGGGTTTCTAATGCTCTTACTGGTATTGGGCAACAAATTCATCATCAAAGCACTGCTGTAGCAGAGGTTTGTATAGCACTTTATTTCTTAAATACAGTAATCATGTTGTAACATCATATTCAGTGACATTCTCCTTATGTAGCTTCCTCACTAGTGTATCTTATGGTTTATATTTCGTGTAATATGTTGTGATCGAGTATTTCAAGAAGAAACACCACAACACCTACTCGGTGCTGTTATTTACTAATAAAATGATCTTTTACATATAAAAAGAAAGCATTTTAAGAAGAAAAAATGATTATACGGTCTACGCAATTATAAATGTATTAATAGTTGCTTCTCCATATTCTAATGAAGAGTATGTGGGCATGAAGGGCCTTTCTCCTTATTCCTTTCCAATCATCAAGTCTTTTATTTTCCTATCTTGTTCGTCCTCAGATTTTCTTTTTATATCCCCTTTATATAATTGCAGATGGGTGATTCTTCTTCACACTGTTTCCTTTTCTTTTTTTTCAGGAGCAAGTGGACCCATTTTCCCTTGTTGCAGATGAATTATCCCTTCTGACAAACAGGCTGAGATCAATGGTAGTTGCTGAGGTATATAGCTGTTCCGTGGTTTGGCTGTTGCTACATTCTTGATGCTAGATGACAGCCTGTTTCATCTGTATACAGGTCCCAAAGCTGGCTTCAGCTGCTGAGTATTTCTTCAAAATGGGGGTAGAAGGAAAGAGGTTTCGACCCACAGTATGATTTGTTACTCCAAAGCTGAACTTTTATGTGTTCTATACATTTATCCTTAGTTTGGTGCAAATGCTTTTGTGGATAGTCCAAAGAGAGAAACTTTCAGTCCTCACGTAATTGTTGGAAAAGAAAATCCATATTTACTTTGATGAAGGCTGCATAGCTTCCAAAAAAGTCATGATTCCTTAAATTACTGAGTTTCTTTTAGAATATCGATGGTAACTAAGTGCTTGTTGCTTAGTGATGAGTTAAGACAGTTGGGTTTGAAATAGTAGAGATTCACATTTCACACATTTCTTTCAGAAGTTTTAAAACATGTTTTCCTAAAAACTAAGGAAGAAAAAGAATCTCTTGGTTGCACTTTTAGTAGGTCAGAGGTGACTGAAAGCAAAACAAAGAATGTGAATAGAACATGGAAAAACATGAAAAGACTAAAGAAACAGAAAAAGTTGGCAAGCCAAAACTGAACTGAGTCCTATTCACTTTCACCAACTTGGGTCTCCTTTTTTATTTTATTTTGCAATTTGGATACCTAAGGTGCCGAGAAAGGTATGCTTTTTCACTTGACTAGCTACTATGGGGGCCATCTACTATGGGGGCCATTTTGACAGCGGAAAATCTTAGAAAGCGAAAGGTTGTTTGTGACAACTGGTGTTACATGTGCAAGGAGATGGGCGAAGACGTGGATCATCTTTATCTACATTGTGGTCTAACCATGAGGTTATGGTGGGATATGCTTAGGTAGTTTGGTACTTCATGGGCAATGCCAGAAACTGTGAAAGAGTTGATCTTCTGTTGGAAGAGCGGGAGAAGAAGAAGAAGATGTATGGCATGGAATGTGGTCCCTCTCGCGTTAATGTGGGTTGTCTGGAGAGAGAGAAACAGGAGAGATTAGGTAGAGTCGAGTTTTTCTCAATTGAGGAGTAGTCTCTGTTCACTTATTTTTCATTTGGTGCACCCATAGAGTCTCTGTTTGTATAGAAGATTGGGGGGAGTTTGTAGAGAATCATTTTCTTTTGTAGATTCTTACTTTTTGGTATACCCCTTGTATACAGCCAGCTTTTTGGCCGTGTTATGAATGAAAATATATTTACTTGATAAAAGAAAAAGTTTCATGTTACATTTTATTGTAGATTGGTAACAGTAAAGTTTCATATTACATATAAAAAACACTTACAGGAAATGATTCTATTTTATTAGAATATGCAATCTTACAATATAGTTATTATCTAATGAACAATGGTGTTCTTTTAAGGGATATGAATTGAAGTCTTTGTATTAGTTGAAGTCTTTTTAATTCCAACATAACTACCATTGTAGAGTCGATACAGATAGTACCCTCTTGAGATATTTTACTTTGGTGGTGCTTCTTATTTGCTTTTAATGGTTATTGAGTTAAGAGCAGTTGCTTGGCCAGATCCATAATAATGCAGATTTTTTCAAGTTTGTTTCATGTCAATGTAGCATTCATTTTTCAACTCATGGTTTCATACATTCTCCTTTAAAAAAATAAATACACTGGTGCACTTTGTTGTAGATTCTGCTGTTGATGGCAACTGCATTGGACGTACCGATTCCTAGATCTGCACCACAGGTGGAGGTTGATTCTTTGTCCAGGGATTTGCGTACAAGGCAGCAGAGTATAGCTGAGATCACTGAGATGATCCATGTAACTATTCTGTCTCTTTATTCTGATAGGATTGAAAGACCATCAAGTTGATAGAGTTAATATTGACTTTGATGACAAGATTTTAACACTGTTCTTGACGATTTATTACGTTACCTGGACCTTGGTACGAGTGTTGGATACAACACAGATACCAAATATGTATACATACAGCTTAATCCAAGTTTTATGTGTAATTTGAAGGTTCCATGCAAAATTACCCTGACCGATATCATAACTATTTGATACGAGCACATGAAAGGTAAAAAGAAGAATTCAAGTAACATAGATGAACTACGCTTTCAGGTGGATTTTGTGATACAGGGATAGAGGATAAATTCATGAAAAATAACTCATATAAACCTGATTGGTAGGGAAGCAACAGAGAACACAGGGTATAACTGATATATCTCACCCGATTTGGTAAGGTAGCAACAGGAGGAGGGAGCAATCTGTAAGAGAATAACTGCATGGTCTGATAAGTACTAATCTACCCATAACCATGCATAGAAAAATTTGCAATCGCTTGGAAAATTTGGGGAGTATTGTTCTAAATTTGAAGGACAGCACTGGGATGTTAAATTTTCAAAGGGTGGCTGATCATTCCTTTCACTGGGAAGGGCAGAGATGCAGAGTTGGTTGTTTTGGTCCAGTTGGTTGGTTTCGTGACTGTTGCTTTCTTGGGTTTATAAGGGAACTCTAGGTTTTTTCTTTTCCAACAAAAAAGGCAGCTGCAGCTGTTGCCATATTGTTTGATATTCTTTTGTATTTAAGGCGAGTAAGACTGAAACAGGTTTCTCTCTTCTTTTTGGGTCCTTTTTCCTTAATATATCCTGTATTTCTTCATCCATGATGCTCAATGAGCCAACATTTCGGCATGGTTGCACAGGTTATATGAATCAGAAACACCAGCATGGCCACTTAGTTGATGTGTTTCATATTCTCTCCTCTAATTCACATTGGTCTAAAAATGCCATTTCCTTGCGACTTTCTTCAAGTCAAGTTTCTTTTTTCACTCTATCATAGGTTGCCAGCCTACTTCATGATGATGTACTGGATGATGCTGACACAAGACGTGGGATAGGTTCTTTAAACTTCGTGATGGGACCTAAGGTACATAGTACTTTGCTTTCCTTTTCTGAAATATGTTATTTCCTGTTTGAGTCTTCCATATTATGCAAGCAAGAAGATGTTGCAGTAGTGAGATGGCATTGTGCTGTTCATAGTCTTTTTTGTAACCATCTAAAATCTGGAAGTTACTGGCCGGATTAATTCAAATTCAAGCCGGGTAGGGCCCATTACGAGAGAAGCACTCCCTACTAGAAGTTTCTCCGTTCCAAGGGGTTTAAGATGTTATTTGACTTTATATTATTTAATGGTAGTGAAAGAAAATATTAAAGAATTGAGTAATGATGAAAAGTTAGTACGATAGAGAAAATATCATATGAAAGTTTAAACTATTCGTAGTTGAATGATTCAAATTCTTGAAACATGTGAATTTTGAAAGTTGTATAGAAAAATACTACTCCCTCCGTCCCAATTTAAGTGTCTTACTTTCCTTTCTGGTCTATCCCAAAAAGAGTGCCTCTTTCTATATTTAGTAAGTTGACAATTCAAACATCCTACATGACAAGTTTAAAACCACAAGTTTAAAGGACATTTTAGTACATTACACACATCTTTAATTCAGGACTACAAGATGCAAAAGTCTCATTTTTTCCTTAAACTTTGTGCCAAGTATAAAACATTAAAAATAGGACGGAGGGAGTAGTAGTGGAATAATGTGAAACATTTTGAACGTGCTCTAATGAAAAAATAAGGTGTTATGTAAATTGAATCAAGAGGGAGTCTCTTATATCACCAAGTAGAATGTTGGATATGACATTGTTTGGAACCCAGAAACGTTCCTAAATTTAATCTGTAAACTTCCAAACACAACACAAAATAAGAGCAACACTTCAACTATTATTTACTGTCACCAAGTAGATTAAGTTCTACAAATAGAGAAAGAACATAAATACATCTAAGAACCAAGGTATTTTGTGGAATCTTAACCTCCAAATCTGCCAGAGAGAATCCTACCGAATAAACTGACTGTTTTCCCCCTTTCGTAGTACAATATAACACAAAATAACTGCCTAAACTGCTAGGTAACTACTACAAATACATACACCTAATAATTAATAAATAAAACAGATACATTTAAGCCTTGTTTTCGCCTTTCTTCCTGCGGTTATAGACACTAGTAATAGCAGGTCTAACAATACCCGCCCCAACGAGTTTCACCTTGTCCTCAAGGTGAAAATGAGGAAAACTGTGCATCAATGACTTCATAGGATTCACAAGTGTTCTCAAAGTCTGGAAAGTCCTTCCACTTAATCAAAACCTCTTGGGAGCCATTCAATAGTGTCCGACAATCTACTACACCTTCAGGTTGCATTTGCATTTCAAGTTCTTCAGATAAGAAAGGAGGGAGCTTCTGAACTGGAGTAGAATCCTTCACAGCACGCTTTACGGGATGCACTCGTGAATGAGGGGGTAAATCGAGGCGATAAGCAACCTCACCAATTTTATTCAAGACAGTATATGGCCCATAGTAACGAGGACTTAACTTCTGATTAACCTCTTTAGCAAGCGAGCGAAGCTTGAAAGGTTGCACACGAAGATAAACCAAATCACCAGGCTAAAACATAACGTCCCAGCGCTTAGCATCAGCATAAACTTTCATTTGAGCTTGAGCATGGGTTAAATTAGCTTTGAGTTCATCTAAAATAGAGTTGTGAGCGACAAGTTGCTGGTTGACCTCTTCAATAGCAGAAATTTCATCAGTGAACCGCAACAAAGAGGGAGGGTCTCGCCCATATAAAGCTTTAAAAGGGGTTATCTTGGTTGAACCATGGTAAGCGGTATTGAACCAAAATTCAGCCCAAGGAATCCATCTTGGCCATTGTTTTGGGTGTGCGCCTGCAAAATAACGTAAATAAGTCTCCAACGAGTGGTTGACAACCTCAGTTTGGCCATCTGTTTGAGGGTGATAACCTGAGCTTAATTTGAGGTTAGTACCAGACAACTTGAATAATTCTTTCCAAAATTGGCTGGCAAAAACCCGATCTCGATCAGAAACAATAGATTTGGGAAAACCATGCAAACGTACAACCTCACGAACAAACAGCTCAGCAACAACCGGCTCCTATTTCAATTCGTGCTGGACCGATCGATATACCAATAATCAAGTCTTCAGTTAATTGACCCGTTGGTCCTAAGCAATGTCTTGCGCGAAGCGACCCGCTTAGAAAAAGCTCCCCTTTATGTTAGAGGAGCACTAAAATGCAACTTCGATCGGATGCGGGTATCAAATCCCGCCGCTGAGATGTCCTATTGGTATTTTCTATTTCAGAAATGAAATCATATCTGCCCCTGCCCGTCGGTAGTCATCTCGGTAGTAGTCATCATAGTGCCGATCTTTCTTCACCAAACAACACTCTTTGCTGTACATGGATGAGATAAAAGAAAATGACTATATTTAGTGAAATGGTCCACCACAACAAGTATAGTATCATGTCCCACTACTTTTGGTAACCCGTTGATGAAATCCATAGCAATATCATCCCAAACTTGAGATGGAATAGGTAACAGCTGCAGCAAGCTTACGGGACTAAGGGCTTCATACTTGTTCTGCTTGTAAACTTCACATCTAGCCACAAAGTTCTGTACATCGCTTTTGATTTCATTCCAATACAACACTTGTGAAATGTGCTTGTATGTCCGGAAAAAGCCCGAGTGTCCACCTGTAGGTGAGGAGTGAAATTCCCTAAGGAGCATGGGAATGTATAATGATGAACGGGGAATCACCAGCCGACTTTTGAAAAATAGGCAGCCATTTTTAGAGCATAATTTGGCCGTGAAGCCGGATGTTGAAGCAAATCTTGTGTCAATTGACGGAGTTGATCGTCCTGTTGAATTTCTGTGGAAAGATCATCTAAGGTACTGCTGCGTAAAACAGAAAAAGCCGTGAAATGAAATTGGCGGGACAAGGCATCAGCTGCCTTATTTTCGCCACCTGGGCGATATTCAATCTCAAAATCAAATCCCATCAACTTGGTGACCCATTTTTGTTGCTCTTCTGCCATAGCATGCTGGTCCATGAGAAATTGGAGACTTCGTTGATTTGTTCGTATGATGAAATGTCGACCCATCAAGTAATGACGCCACTTTTGTATAGCAAAAACAATGGCCATTAACTCCCTCTCATAGACAGATTTAGATTGAGCCCGAATAGAAAGTCCTTGACTAAGAAAAGTGATGGAACGTCCTTCTTGCATTAGGACAGCTCTAATCCCTAATCCCGAAGCATCCGTCTCAACCACGAACACCTTGTTAAAATCTGGTAGTGCCAAAATCGGCAAAGTGACCATAGTCTCCTTAAGAGAATCAAAAGCTAACTGAGCTTCTTTATTCCAATGAAAAGCATCTTTCTTGAGCAATTATGTGAGCCGCCTAGCTATTTTTCCATAGTCTCGAACAAACTTCCTATAGTAACCGGTGAGTCCCAAAAACCCTCGCAAACCTTTAACATCTTTGGGACTTGGCCAATTAACCATGCTTTCTATTTTGGCAGGATCCGCTGAGACTCCACTTCCGGAAATAATATGTCCCAAATACTCCAGTTGTTGCTGTCCAAAATGACATTTTTTCGATTGACAACCAAGTTATGAAGTTTTAAAATTTGTAGCACCTCCCGCAAATGATCCAAGTGAGCAGGAAAATTTGCACTATAAACTAATATGTCATCAAAAAAGACCAATACAAACTTACGTAAGTAAGGCCGAAATATCTCATTCATCAAGGCTTCAAAAGTAGATGAAGTGTTAGACAACCCAAATGGCATGACCAAAAACTCATAATGTCCTTCATGTGTATGAAAAGCTGCCTTTGCTACATCATCCTTGCAAACACGGATTTGATGGTACCCCGATCTTAGATCCAACTTCGAAAATATAGTGGCACCCCCAAGCTCATCCAGTGACTCATCAATTGCTGGAATTGGGAATTTATCGGGAATAGTAATCTTATTAAGGGCCCGATTATCCACACAAAATCACCAACTACCATATTTTTTGCCAGCTAGCATGGAAAAAGGACTTGTACTTGGTTGAATGATACCAGCTACAAGCATTTCCTGTACGATTTGTTCAATCTCATTTTTCTGATAATGAGGGTAACGATATGGACAAATATTGGGTGGATTAGATCCCTCTTTAAGTCGGATAGCATGATCATTACTCCTACTAGGTGGCAGCCCTTTCAGTTCCTCAAATAAAGTACCAAATTCTTCCAGTTCATGTTGCAAATGCAAATTCTCTTGTTCTTCCCTTGCTGTTAACTCATTCAGATCAACATAATACCCTTCTCCATCTTTTTGCAAGGCTTTAAATAGAGTTTTGAGTGAAGTCACTGATTTGGACAATGAGGGGTCTCCTCGAACAACTCCTGTTTTCCCTCCTATTTCAAATTTCAGTGTCAACGTTTTGAAATTAGCTTGAATATCCTCCAAAGTCTCCAACCACTCTAATCCTAACACTACATCGGCACTGCCCAAATTAAAAAGGAAATAATCTTGTGTTATGCGCAAATTATCAATCCACAATTTCACTTCTTTGCAGCTTCCCCTACTCTTTACTTGCTGTCCATTTCCTACTTCCACCACAAACGACTTAGTTTCTGTTTGCTTTAACCCTAATTCTTCGGCCACTGTGCGAGAGATAAAATTTGTTGATGCTCCACTATCAACAATCAATACAATAACCTTCTTCCCCAATATTGTTCCCCATATCTTCAAGGACTTCTTTGTAGTAAATCCTGCAATAGAGTACAAAGACAACTCCATTAACTTTTGCGGCTCCGGTTGTCCTTGAACATTTAATTGGTCCATCCCTGCATATATTATTTCCTCTGAATGCTCTTCTATGCCTCCATCTTCGTCGTCCTCTTCTGCTACAATAAGCAGATTTAACTGTTCTGAATTGCACCGATGATTTAGACCATACTTTTCATTGCATTGAAAACAAAGTCCTCTTCTTAATTTATCTTGATATTCTGCATCAGAATCTGCCTTTTGTATGCTCCTCCACGCCTAGCAGAAGTTTCAGGTCTTGGCTGCTCAATTTCTCCTCACTTTGGCTCTTGAAAATGATGTGGTACTGTTGTAACAGTTGTACGAGAAGAATGAAAGGGTGTTGTGGCTACACGCACATGGGGACTTGTAACACTTCCTGTTCGGCTATTGTCAGTCATGGAAAAATGCGTTGAACCCCTAGGAAGCGCCACACGCGTGTGTCTAGACAAGTGGGCTTGGCTGAGAGCCCAATTCCTTTCTTCAATATGTTGGCTTTGGTCCATAATCTGGGTTAGAGTTCCCAGCTTGCGTCTTCTGCCTTGATCTCCTCTCTTAGGCCATTTATAAAAATCCCCATCAAAGCCGCATCATCAACATCTTTCAAGGGTACTGAAAGTAATTCAAAATCTTCTCTGTATTGGGCCACCCTTCCAGTTTGTTGCAATCCTATCAAAACCTCATATAAGTTCCCTAATTGTGATGGAGTAAATCGTTGGAGTATGGATACTCGAAACACATCCCGTGTGACAATCGGCATCCTTGTCTCCCACCATTGAAACAAATTTAGGGCTCTACCTTCAAGGCAAACAGCAGCAGCCTCCAATTTATCCTTGTCATCAATGCCATTGAAATGAAAATAACGCTCTGCTCGGTTAAGCCACCCATATGGATTATCACCAGAAAATACAGGCAGTTCCAGTCTTCGAGAACGCGTTTCATCACGAAATTGTGGCTGAACTTCTCGGAATCCATCACCTGTGTGATTGTTGGTGTTCTCTGCCATCACATCTGCGTCTTTAATTGGATCTTCCTGAACCACTGATTTTCCTTTCATACGTTGAAGAATTTCAGTGTCATGTTCATCTTTTTTTTGCATCCAGTCTCGTGACTGCCCCAGGTAATCATGTACTGAACCAATCTCCTCTTGTACTTTGTCCATTGTCTTCTCTAACCCTTCAATCCTTCCCTCTATTCTGGTTGAAACCATCAATGCTCTGATACCAAAAGTGTTAGGAACCCAGAAACTTTCCTAACTTTAATCTGTAAACTTCCAAACACAACACAGAATAAGAGCAACACTTCAACTATTATTTACTGTCACCAACAAGTAGAATAAGTTTTACAGATAGAGAAAGAACATAAATACATCTAAGAACCAAGGTATTTTGTGGAACCTTAACCTCCAAATCTGCCAGAGAGAATCCTACGGAATAAACTAACTGTTTTCCCCTCTTCCTAGTACAATATAACACAAATAACTGCCTAAAGTGCTAAGTAACTACTACAAATACATACACCTAATAATTAATAAATAAAACAGATACATTTAAGCCTTATTTTCGCCTTTCTTCCTGCGGTTATAGACCCTAGTAACAGCAGGTCTAACAGACATGCTAACATTTTTGGTGATTAAAATTTTTCATTAATCGCCAAGAGCAAATTACAAAGTTTGGTATAGCTATTCTCAGCTAGCTACTTCATCAGATTGTATCACTGAAACACTAAAAAGAAAAAAGGAAGAACTATTGTCTAACTTATACAACATAAAAATTAGCAGGAGTGCATCAGATTAGAATTTTAGCTTCTGCATCAGTTCCTGGAGGTCTTCTCCAGTAGCTCTGAAGTTGCATATACCAACAATCTCTCTGGCAATGCTTTCATAGTCCCTGGCTTTCTTTTCAGACACTATAATTTCTTTCTCTCCATATCGCATGAACATATTCAGCATATATCATTCTCAGCAGCCTGGCCATCCTTGTTCTTCCTTTAGAAAGCTGTATAATCCACTTGAAGTGTTGGCTCCATGTAATTCGAGATCTGGCTGTTATCATTATCAATTATAGCAGTCTGGTCCACACCATTTGGGCTTATTGGCATTCCCAAGTATGATCTCTGGTCTCTCTTCCAATTTGGCACATAACACAATCAACATTGACATTCATTCCTCATTTGATAAGTCTATCTACAGTCAGCAACTTTCTGTGGCATTGCAGCCATAACGTAAACATCGCTTTTGGCATTCATTCTGAAACATTAAGGTTCTCCACTCGTCTTTGGATAGTTTTGTAACAACTGTAAGTATATCTGCTTGGTTAAGCTTTTCAGCTCCTTCAAAAGTCTCCGCAGTTGTGAAATCAGGTCTCTTGATCCCATTATCTTTCTCACCATCCAACTTGCGTTCTGAGGAATAGATGTGCTTTCCATTCTCTGGCCTTTAATATAATTCGTGTGAATCCATTTGATCCACATTTTATCCTGTTTGTGCGCAAGTCCAGTATGTATGTGCAATTGCTGCTTTGTTCCACTTGCAAGTTAGTGATATTGAGCCCTCCCACTGATTTGGGCAGGCAAATTTTATCCCTTGCTACCAATGCCTTTTTAGTGATCACATTCACCCCAGACCATAAATAGCTATTACAGTAACTTTCAATCAGTTTTATGACCTTGACAGGAAGGATGAAAATTTGTGCCCAGTAAGACTAGATACCAAACAGAACTGTCTGTACCAATTAGAGCCTACCAGGCACCAGCATATGACAATTTCTTAGCAGTCCAGGAAGCAATCCTTACTATTATCATTTCACCCAAAGGCTGCCACTACATCATAGTTAATTTCTTAGTATCCAAGGTCTAAGTATTTAAAGGGTAACTCCCATTGCCCATATCCAAGTAGCTGTAAAATGTCAGTCGTGACACCACTGTCTACACTTCCAAAGCAGCACTTCTAGATAGACTGGCTTGTAGGCCAGAAGCAGAAGAGAACATATGAAAGCATTGGTGCGAAATCTGAACTGAAATGAGATCACCCCTTGCAAATAAGAGCAAATCATCTGCAAAGCTTAAGTGAGTGATTCCCAACTTCCCACATCTTGGGTGAAAGTTGAACCTCTTGTCATGTTTCAAATTGTTGAGGATTCTGCTTAGGTATTCCATGGCTATGGCAAATAAGAAAGGAGACGAGAGATCTCCTTGTCTTAGTCCTTTAGCTGCATTGAATGGCTCTTATGTTTCACCATTTATCAGGATGGTGTTTATATTACCTTATCAAAAAAAACCATTTATCAGGATGGTGTAATTCACAGTTTTGAACAAGTCATCACCCAAGCAATGAACCTTGCAGGAAATCCTAACCTTCCATTACTTGCTCATAGTATACCCACTCCACAGAGTCGTAGCCTTTCTGCATATCTACCTTAATCATGTACCTGAGAGATATAGGACACTGGACAGTACAACAAGCTATGGGTCTATAATCCTTCACAATATTTGAGTTGGCTACTTTTGGCAATACAGTGATAGTAGTACAGTTATGGACGCAATGGTTGGAGAGAAATAAGAGATGCTTTGAAGCAGTGGTAAAAATAATTGTAACCATTATCTGTACTATTGGTGTAAGGAGGGTTTGTTTGAGTATATGAACCAATATCTTGATTTTCTAGAGATGTTAGGGAGAAGCATGTAATGGTTGATTGGACCGAGTTTTTCTTTCTGCTGTAACTTTTGTACCAGCTTGGTACTTTGTTAATAAAATTTAACCTACCTTTATCAAAACAAGGTACAGTTATTGCCTTATAAAGATAGCCAGAGGTGAAAAAATCCTTGACAGCCATACATACCTCATTCTTGATGATAGGTCATGACTTCTTAAAAAAGACAGCATTGTAGCCATCAATTCCTGGTGCTTTGTCATTGCTAATAGAACATAGTCCCTCATAGATCTCCTTGTCAGTAACATCAGCACACAGGGCCAACTGCTGTTGGTGTAAAGTAGGTCCCTGTCTCATGATCAACTTATTTACTGCTGGTAAAGTAGCTGCTGAAGACCCCATCAGTGATTTGTAGAAGGATACAATTTCCTCTTAGATAGCTGCAGGTTCCCTGAGTCTCAATCCAGTCAAAGATGTCAATTCAGTTATCTGCTTTCTTTGTTGTTTCTCTTTCATCACTGCTGAAAATACTTGTTTATATCCCCAATTTGATCCAATTGACTCTGGCCTTCTGTTGAAGTATGCTCTCTTCTACCAGTGACCATTTTTTTTATAAGGAACCAGTGACCATTTCTCTAGTTGTTGTAATTGCTCTTTCTCCTCAGTTACCAATGCATCTGAGTAGTGAGATTGGATCTGCTCTCGGATTGCTTTTAAAGGATTTCTGGCTTGATCAACCTTTTTAGCAACCCCTCTGTATTCTTCTAAATTCAGATGTTTGAATTTTGCCTTGAGGGACTTCAATTTCAGCCATGTATTCTTCATCTTATTTGTTGCCATGTGATTAACCCTCCCATCCTCTGACCATCTGATAGAAAAGAGAGTGGTCTGCCCAAACATTAAAGAACCTGAATGGTACTTTAATGCTGCCTGTGGGGTGTCTCATGGGTATCAGCACTGGGGCATGGTCAGAAAAGAATGGTTAGGTTGTAATCAAGTGACCATACATCATCATACATTTATCATTGCCAAATGTTCTGTCAAGTCTGCTAGTTACTCTGTCATCCCCCTGTTGCTTATTACTCCCAAGTGTAATACTCCCCAAGGAATTTCATTCAGCATCAAAGTATGATAGCAATCAAGAAAGTCCCTGGTTTCTGCCAGTGTTACAGTTGCATTAGACATCCTACCTTGAGGGTATAACATTGCATTGGAATCTCCAGTGATGAGCCAAGTTGTGCTATCTGTTTGAGCTGTATCTTGTGATAGACTCCATAGTACTCTTCTTTGTTCACAAGTGTTGTAGCCATAGTCTACAGTCAATAAGCAATCCATATTATCCTACTTTCGTGCTACATGACAGTGTAAGAGTTGAGCATCTTCATTTACTACTGTTATATCATAAGTTTCAAAAACAGAACTACTAAGCCCTTGTATCCCATATGACCCATATTCTGCATTAGCTGCCCCTCTATAATTGCAAAGCATATCCATCTAGGAACAATCTTTTTTTGCAATGGCTTGAGCCCTGTTTTCCTTGATTTTTGTCTCCAGCAGTCCTGCTACTTTTATGTGATTTTCGTTGATGTATTGTCTAAGCTCCTTCTGCTTATACCTTCTATTTATGCCCCTTACATTCCATACTAACCAAGTCATTAATTAGTAGTTGAACTTCCTCCTTGATCAGGAGGTCTTGTTTGTTCAGCACATGTTCCCCTACATGCAAAGCTTGGAAGTTATTTCTAATAGGCACTGAATAATACGATGCACTGCTTTGAACCACAGTTTTGTCTGGACTCACTTGCTGCCCTTGCACCTGATTCTGTGTGGCTCCACCATGTGTGAAAGGGTGTTGTTGTTTCTGTTGTGGACCTTTTCCCTGCATAGTCAAAAGTGGTTTATCACTCCTCTCTTGCTCCTGTCGTACCACTGTGCTTGGTGCTTCTAAAGTCCCTGATGATATTTACACTGTTGGTTGGTTCTGTTCAACTGGTACAGCTCCTGTTTCCTGTTGCAGAATTGGTCCTTTAGCAATCCAGGTTGGGACTATTTTCTTTGGTCGCTGCCTTCTTTCAGGTTGCTCTACCCTTTCATACCTCTTTACTTTATTGCAGTCATACCCAATTTTCATACGTTTAGTACAGAACTCAGGCCTCCATTCATATTCCACTGATTGTATAAATTGCCTGCCCAGGGGACCCTTAACTGTTATTTCTGTCGGCAGACTCTTGGTCACATTTACTTCAATAAGCATCCTTGCATATATCCTTGTCTGCTTGGCTGTGCATTCATCCTCAAATAATGGATTGCCTATAGTGCTTTCCAGTATACTTAGGGAACCACATCCCCAACATGTCATTGGCAATTTTGGGAATATCACCCATAGAGGGATTTCAGTCATGAATTCTGCATTAAAATCGATATCCGATGTCCACTGCTTCAATAGCATCGGCCTACTGTTAATGGTATGTGGATCTCCATAAAATATTGTGTGCAGATCCATAATACTTGGGGATCTAACAATATGGTACCCCTGACCGTATAAAAACAACTCTGGTTCGGCTATGTTGTTCCATTTTTGGGCCTAGATGAACTACTAATAAGTTACCATCAACAATTTCCGGAGTGATATAAGATAGTGTCATACCATTTTCAGCAATGCGATTACCCGCAAACAAGTTTGTGCATGGGATATCAGCTGCTTTCCCCTTATCCGGCGCCGGCAAAATCTACGCAGCTCTGTGAATATGGCCGGTGCTACTGTTTCATTCAATTTTCCCTTATGAGTTGAAGCACTTGTATGAGCAGAGGCGCTTGCCTGATTAGGAGCACTTGCATGTTCGCTTTGCAAATTAGGGCTCAAAATCAATTTCTTCGCCGCACCAATTGTCGAGATCTGGGACCCCATGCTCATCGAACTCATCTGAAATTGTGATCTAACTGGGGTCACCACACTCTGTTCATTCCCTTGTTTGAGTGTTTCTGCTAATACTCTTGCACTTACTGAGCTACCCACTGTTACGCTATGTTGTTTTTTAGGTCGTCCTCGCTTAGCCATGGCTGTCCTCCCGTTGGAGCACATTATCATAACATGCCGAGAGCTTCAGGCTAGAGAGAGAAAAGATCTAAATAGTGAGTAAGATATTAGTTGCATATGACATGCTTACTGCAGATAGCGGTACTACTTTGTAATTATAAGATTATATTGAAGCAGTCATTCTTAAAATTAGCCCAGGCCGAGTGATAGGGGGTCAGGAATCATGCTCTCCTCTTGGGTGGAAGAGCAATTGTTTTGAAATGGCTTTTTTTTTTTTTAAATGGATGTGTGGAAGAGCAATTTTCACCTGTGGTTTTTGGATCAACCAAATTAACTCTTTGTAAATTGGGTTGTTAAATTATGTGACCATGCTATCTGCTGACCCTATTATCACTTCTCCTATTTGATGCAGCTAGCTGTACTAGCTGGAGACTTTCTGCTTTCCCGAGCATGTGTGGCACTTGCCTCTCTGAAGAACACAGAGGTATATTTTGTCTTTTCCTCTTGGCTCTTGTAGACGATAAATATTTTTGCACAATTAACAATAGTGGGACCATACTGTTAATTATACTCTTATTATTAAGGCTTGTAATGTTCTATTCCTACTTATCCTAAGTCGTCTTTTCTTAGGATGTATAATCATTGTACATTCTTTCTTTCTATAAATTTCTTGATGGTCAACATTAAAGAATTTTAATTTGTCCAGGATTATGGTTTTTACCCGCCTTTAACTAATTAACTAGTGTAGTTTCATGCAAATTAATCTCTTATGGTTGGTGACTCTTTTGTAACTTATACATTGTATCCCAAAACTTAGGTTTTTGCTCTTGTTTTACTTCCAGCCGTGCAACTCTATATAGTTTTTTCCCCTCCTACTAAAGAGAAAAACCACACTTAATTTCCTGCCTGTTCCATTCATGCATGTATATTGCCTCTCCATTAAAAAGAAAAAAGTAGACAAAAATGGCAATACCAGCAAACATGGATAGGATTCTAGCTAGAAAGGTTGATATTAGCTAATACTTCTGTTGAGTTATTTTTAGTTATACCTCTTGTCATCCTCTCTTCAGCTCTATCACTCTGATCTTGTAGGTTGTATCCCTTCTGGCAACTGTTGTGGAACATCTTGTTACTGGAGAGACAATGCAAATGTCGACTTCTTCTGATGAACGTTGTAGGTATGCTGGTAGAGTGTGGATTAGTGTTTTATGGACCCTGATTGAAATTAAGTCATCTGAAACATATTTATATCTTGAGATATTAAAAAACTTCGTGAGTTCTTAACTAGATATTATGTCTTCCCAGATTTAATCATATAAATTAGGTCAGTGCCTGATTACTTAATTTCTTTTGAAAGGTAGCGGCGTAGTGCAGATGGCGCAGCAGATAGGAAGAGACTCGTGTGCTAACAAGACTAGAACCTGTTCCCAACTAGTAGATATCACCTACATGATTTGTTTCCTCCATTGTGCCCCATCTTTAGCCAAGTCTGCAGAACTCTATATTTAACTAAAAGATAAAACTATGTAATTATAGATTAGACCTTATTTTAACTAGAAGATAAGAATAAATAAAGTTGGTGATTATGACAGAAAGTAGTCAATTATAGAGAGAATGATACTGTAGTTATAACATATTTTTTATGAGCTACATTAGCTTGTTTCTCCTGGCACATTGAGTATAATCCACCTTAGCAATTTATTCTCTTTGTACTTAGACGAAAATTAGCTACAGCGTGCAAGTGGTTGTGGTCTTCTTTCCCAATATGTGTCCGCTTCTCTACAACTCTATGTATCCCATATTTGACCTCCTGAAAGGCTCGAAACAATTTCTTATAAACTTCTGATAATATGAGCAAAACAGAGTAAAATAGAAGAAATCAAGAAGGTTAAGTGGTTAAAGATGTGGAAAATAGAAAATTAATGAACAAATTTTTTTTCCTTCTCTCTTTAGTGTCTTCACCATCTTTTGTAGAATTATAGATTTTTCTTTTTCTATTTCGTTTATTTAATTTGTTGTTTCAGTTTAGTAGAAGGGGATCCAGGTTAAAATTATGGCTGCATAACAACATTAGAACATTGGAACAGAGGATGGGATATATTTGAACAACATTTCTTTAGGAACTGCACCTCTTTTCGACATGTTAAGCCTGTGAATCAACTTAATAAAGAAGATGCTGCCAACAGATAAATATGAATGAACTACTGAATCATAATGATTTTGTTTGACAAGTAAAGCTTGCTAATACTATTCGCAAAAGATGCTTGCAGATATATATTTCAAGGACACAACATTGAGTTTAGCTTTTAGGGTGTTAGGTGTTATGTCTCCAATAATTGGGGAATCTCATGCCAGCTTATACATCATACTAAACATGTACTTTGCCTAGCTTGCTCACCTGATACCTTAGCTGGCGAGAGTATATACTAACTTTAGTCGTATCCTCTCTGGTTTAGGACACCATGTTTTTTACTCATTTGTCCCCAAAGAGTTGCAATAGCAATCAATTTGAGATGGTGGGTTGTGGGAACTTGAAATTTCTAATCTTGGTGAAAAGGATGAAAAAGGGATATAAGCTTTCTTAAAGTAGCACCTCATGTCATATGAAACATCGATGTTAGTTGGTGTATTTTAAGATTAGCTTCTGCCGTTTATGTAGTTTGATCAGTAAATACATGCCTTGATGACTTGTAAAATAAATCATGTATGTGTTGCGCTAAAGGTTGCTTATAATTTGGTTTATTATCTGCATCTATTTGTTTATTAGGCTTTTTGACCAACCTTTTCTCTGAATTTAATGTTCTTAGTCATCTTTTGCAGCATGGAATATTATATGCAGAAAACATATTACAAGACTGCATCATTGATTTCAAATAGTTGCAAATCAATCGCACTACTTGCTGGGCATACTGCTGAAGTCTCCATGTTGGCTTTTGACTATGGAAAAAATTTGGTCTGTATAGTCTTCTGATGAGAGTCCTACTTGACTTGATAAATTCACTTTTAGGTTATTATGGGTTCAGTAGACATAGTAAAAATAGTTCTATGTTCCGACCTTTTCTCCATTGTTGTTATCTGGGTGGAAATGTAGCGTAGAAATACTCATAAGTTGCTGATATGCATCTTAGGTAGAAATTTCAGTTTGGCGGATATGCGATTTCCTTGTGATTGTACAAATAAAAGACCTGTTGTTTAAGTAGTTTACCGCAAGAGTTTTCCCTAGTTCTGAGTTCTTGCTTTCTATGTCTGTTCATGCAGGGACTGGCATTTCAATTAATAGATGATGTTCTTGATTTCACGGGCACATCTGCAACCCTTGGCAAGGGTTCATTGTCTGATATTCGTCATGTAACTTCTCTGGCCTTGTCAGTTGTTTCTCATTTTCTTTCTAGCTTAATTTAGTTGACGTAAAATAGTGGCTATGCAGTTTAGGATGTAGGGAGCTTTGTCTTACTGGCAGATGTACTCATTTTTTCTTTGGGTTTCACAGCATGGTCAGATATATGCTTATAAGTTAAGAATTTTTTGATGAAGATGCTTATAAGTTGAGAATAGCAAGCAATTGTCAATCCATGGTTTTAAAATCTTATTACCCATTATTTTCGTTGTTGTTGCTACACTACTATTACTGCTACTATCACTACTATTACTACCAGCACCACTGCTACCACCGTCAAGACAACTGCCCTACTGCAGTTGGTATTATATGATAATTGAATTCATCTACTGCAAGTGAAAAGTTTAGAGCTTGGATCTTTTGCCTAGAATATGTCAAGTCTGTAGAATTGTTCTCGTTAGTGTAGAATTGTGAGGTAAGGTTGCATACAATAGACCCTTGTGGTCCGGCCTTTCCCCGGACCCCGCGCATAGCGGGAGCTTAGTGCACCGGGCTGCCCTTTTTTTTTTAGTGTAGAAATGAGGTATATACTTCCTGTATACTCTTCAAAGGTTTCTTTTATTTTATTTTAGTTCCAATAATGACCGAGTGTTAAGTGATTTGTTCATCTTTATATTTCCAATTAAAATTTTCATTTGTGTGCCGTCCTATGTTTCTCACAGACTATTGCTTCCAGATGTCATATGATGAAAAGTAGAGTCATACTCTTTAGAAAATCCTGTACATGATGTGCTCATTCACAAATTGAAAGAGTCATGTCTTAGGAGGGCATTCTTAATCTCTTTTGCTTAAGTTTTGAGTTTCTCTGAAATGCTTTTGTGTTTGTAGGGGATTGTAACTGCCCCAATATTGTATGCCATGGAGGAATTTCCTCAACTGTGTTCACTGGTGGACCGAGGTTTTGACGATCCTGTCAATGTGGAGATCGTAAGAATTTTTGTGTTCATTTTCTCCTAGCATGTCCATAATCACCTCCTATTCTTACAAACTTTGTGGTTGAATGTCCTTATACCTCTTAATTTAGCACATTTTAATGAAAATGATGATAATGATTTATTTATCCAAATGATAGAGGTGCTCTTACCCTGTATATGCGACGATTTTCTATCAAGTCTATAGCTTTAGTTCTGTATGAATTCCTCATTTTCATTTGTTTCTATTCTAAATTAAGTGTTCCCCGTCAAGAAGGATGCAATGCTTGAGTGAAATTGGTTTTTCCAAGACCGTTCTTTCAAAGTTCAATGTTGGACTAATTTGTGATACAACCATCTGTTCCAAGCCTATTATTGTGGTGGACATATTTCTGGTTCTCAACTTTTAAAAATGTTGAAAGTGATGTCCTCTTTTAGATTTTAATGCTCGGATCTTCTGGATATCTGGATTTGACTTCTATTACTGACTAGTTTCTGATGATGACTATCATACTGTAAATGTGTCGCTGCCGCATCCATTTATACTCCACGTCCTGATTAATTATTAGTTCTCATGTAATGTTTGGAATTTAGTTTTGATCACTCAACCAAAATCTAACATGAAAAATGCAGGCTCTGGACTACCTTGGGAAGAGCAGAGGTATACAGAGAACAAGAGAACTTGCAAGTAAGCATGCTAGCCTTGCGTCAGCGGCAATTGACTCTCTTCCAGAGAGCGATGACGAGGAAGTGCAAAGATCAAGACGGGCACTTGTAGAACTTACTCACAGAGTCATCACAAGAACGAAATAGGGGGAATATACAGGTGCAGCCACACATTTGATTAGTGTACGAAAAATTTGTTTTCAACTCTAACACGAAATCCTGTATTTCTAGGGACAACATACCCTAACTTTACATGGTTATTTTCTTCGTGATAGATAATATATGATTCTTCTCATCCAATAATTATTTGGTAAAACCTTTGTTTTCCCCCATACTGTATTGGAAACAGTTCTGTAGAGTAAATGTAATACACGTTGATGTTGTACAAGGTTATCCGGTTGAAGTAAGTGGATTTATCCTTTGATACACATGGTTGAAATGGCTATTGACTAGGTGTGCACGTTCACTTCGGTTTTGTATTATTTGGATTTGGGTTGTTTTTGTTTGCGGTTTGAGAAATTGTAATCCAATCCGATACAAAGTAAGTTTGTGTTTACTGGCATTACAAAATACTTCGTTTATTCAGTGTCTAAACGTACTTGTTCTCTTTCTTATGATCTCATGTTAGCGTTTATTCTCTACACTATTATCGACAATGGCTGGCTTTCTGCGATCTTTTTTTAAAGTAGGGAAAGGGGAAGAAAATAGAAAATGATACTCCCTTGTTTGGATCCACAAAGAATAAAAAGTTGTTACTGTTAGATTGTAAAATTGCTCTTTTAAAATACGAAAATTTTCACAAATGACTAGAATTTGGATTTTATTTTTAGGCATAGCTACACTTTTACTAATTACATTTTGTAGCTACATTAACATGTATTCAAATTCGATTGTATTTCGCTGTATTCAATTCGGCTGTAGTCATTCAGAGCTATTTTTATATTATATTCAACTTATTGTATTTAAATTCGATCGTATTCAAATAATATAAATGTAAAAAAATAGACATTCTGTTATATTCAATTCACTATATTCATTTGTATATAAAAAATTGTACTCATTTTACTATATTCATTTCGTATACATCTCCTTTGGAATACAAGCAAAAAATACAAAAAGAAACATAGATTTACACTAAAAGAATAACAAATACAGTCAGATGTAAGATATAAAAAATAAAATACTCTCATATGAGATAGAAGAAAAAATGCATTCAGATCTGAGTCGGCCAGATCCATGACAGTAGCAGCAACGACGAAGAGCGTCGGAAAAACCACATTGAACTCCGACGAACCAATTGATGTAGAAGTGCCAGCAACGTGGAGGCGCCGGCCAGGTCAATAACGCCACCGTCACTCCCATCACCGGCAGCGTGGAGGAAGAAGAGGTGGAGCGTCGGCCAGATCGATAACGCCACCGTCACTCCCAACACCAGCGGCATGGAGGAGGAAGAGGTGAAAGCGCCGGCTAGATCTGAGCCACCGTCACTCCCACCACCGCCACTAACAACCCTCGTCCTCTTCCTCCCATTTCGATGTATCTCCGACGCCAGGTGAAGGCGCCGACCAGATCCGAGCCACCGTCGCTCCCACCACCAACAACCCTCGTCCTCTTCCTCCCATCTCGATATATCTCCGCCGACCAGATCCGAGCCATCGTCACTCCCACCACCAACAACCCTCGTCCTCTTCCTCCCATCTCGATGTATCTCCGTCGCCATCCGCCACAACAACACCACTACCACTACTTCTCCTCTCCTCTTCGTCACTCCCATACCAACAGCACCACCGTCGTCGATAGCGGTGGTGGAGCTCACCTTCGATGAGTCATCGGAGCAGCAAAAAAATAACTAGTAAATCCAAAGCCATCGAGTCAGATTTGGTGGAGAAAGTAGACTGCTTTTATGTTTTTTCAATGTATTTTTTTCTCTAATGTAGTAAAGAAAGGTAGTCCTACGCTGTCTTACCTCACCTTTCTGCAAGAAGCAGTTTTCACGGCTTGAACCCATTATTTTCTAATTACATGGCATCAACTTTACCAGTTACTCAGTATCTTTTTTAAATATATAATATAGCTATGGTAAATAATTATTTACATAGAATACCTCTTAAATGTTATTTACACCGTAAATTTTCCTTTAAAATATCTAGGTGATCTCCTCCAAAAGGAAAATCTATATCTTATCTTTCGGGGACTCAATGAAATGAATTTTGCTTGCTTGAAATTCTTTTCCACTCTTGCTGTTTCATCGTACGTAACACTATTTATTTCTTAGTTTATTCTAAAAAGAAATGACGTATTTTAAAATTTGAACTTAAACTTTATATACTGTCAGAAGGTATCAGTGATGGAACGACAAGTGATACTGATACATAACCTACACCATTTCTTTTCTTTTTCTCTGGATAAGTAGATAAAATATATACACCTATAGAACAACTTTCGAAAAATACAATTAGCTTGTAGTACTTTTTTGACATGAACACATAATGAATTGTAAAAGCAGATGTCATGAAGAAGTGTAATGATGCTTTGGGGCAAGGAACAACACTTGTTTACCTGATCATCATGGTAGAATTATGATGAATGATGCGACCATCCCAGCATCAATACTAAATGCACTGGATCAAATAGAGCATAGAAATTGAACATGTATGAGCGAGCAGTACTAGGATGGTTGCCCAGTCCACATGTTGCGCAGTAGCTCTTTACAAAAAAGATAGTCAAGTTAGTGTTATGATGCACAAAAGGCTTCCTCAACTCTTCCTTGAGTTAATGTCACTGGAACATCTTCCGCTTGAATCCTGCCTTGTTAGTCATTTGTAGAGCTAAAGGGAACATTTTCTTATACATCTCCATGCCCCTTCGAGAACATTCTATCATTTCAGTTATTTCTCAAAAAGTAAATAGAGGATTTTGTTGAATTTCAAGTATTCAATTTCATGTATTAGTGTGAAAAGGTCACTACTACTGAAAGTTCCCCTTAATCTAGATAGATTTTTAAAGTTGAATATGATTTGTGAAACATCTGACTTACCAGTAATCTCTCATTCTAATCGTCTAGAGATTTCAATAACTAAGCCCTATCTATAGTGAGGGGCCTTTTATTGCTCGTTAGCGTTATTTGTTTGTTGCAGCTAGGGTGCCCATTTTCTTTCTCAAAGTTGACTTTTGTCTAAGTTGCCACCAACTGGATAATAATGAGACCTATGACTGATTGATTGGTAGGTTGGTTGATCCAAAAACTGATGATCGATGAACATGATATATAGGCTTGAAAATGTATCTTTACGAGATTGGAGTTTCAAGCTAGCACCTACACCTATGGGCTCTTAGTGATAGTGGTCATATTAAAGTGCAAAGATAAATCAAATCATAGCAAAGATAAATCAAATCATATCATATCTTCTTCCTCCCGACACATTAAAAACCACACAGAATACAAATTAACTAAGATGAGATACGCAATGTAATCCACAAGTGTGGTCTTTGGAGGATAAGATATACGTAGACCTCACCTCAACCTTTGCCGCAATACATTTTAAAAAAAAAAACAATATTGGTGCATTACAATCAAAAGTAGATAATTGCTTTATCTCATTTACATTTTCAAATTATAACACTGCAACAGCATTTACATCATTGACATATCTATGAATTATTGGCCTGCAGGCCCTGCACTACATCGCCTACGTACCTTGGATCATAGATTAATCGGTATATGATACATAGGCAAATTGGCCCTTTTTTCTTGTTTTAGAGCAATCAGTAACAAGAGTATTTTAAAGCTATTTGGCTAGTTGGAGGGCGATTTGAGCTAGTGACTAACGGCAAGTGGATTTTTGAGCAAAAAACGTAATAGAGAATAAAATTGACCTATTTTAAATAGTTCAGTAATATTTTTACCTTTTAATAAGTTGAAGGAATAACTCATTTCGATAGATATGTCCTATTAAATTATCCAATCTTCAAACCTGATCACATATTTATTCATTCCAATATGACACAAGGGCAACCTTTAGTTTTAAAGATTTCATCCTACGTGAAATATTGTAAAAACACACCAACGCATCCCCAACCCTCTCCTGCACTATCCATCCTCAAAATGCTTGTGTCAAGAGCAATACAACTGTATCATTATAATTTGCCTATCAAATCCCCCAATAGATTTTGTTTACACCAAAGTAGAAAAGACTAAAGATATCCTAAGTCAAAACACATAGAAAATGTTATCTCAGATTTCCAGAAATCATTTCAGTAGATGCCGATGCCTGTTTTCATTACATCTCCATCAACAATTACAACATTCCAATCACATCCATGCTTATCAAAAGGTGAAATAAGTATTATTGTTTTTTTCTTTCTTGTCTCTGTTTTCTATTTTCTTAGTTTATGCTACATCTTTTAGCTCACAAAGTTGATATTAGATCTGAAGCTTTTACTGGGGATTTGTAATGAACTCAATACAAAAAAAAAAAAAAAAAAAAAAAAAACCGGTGCACTAAGCTCTCACTGTGCGAGGGTCTGAGGAAGAGGCCAGACCACAAAGGTTTGTTGTATGCAACCTTAACCTGCATTTTTGCAAGAGTCTGTTTCCACTGCTCGAACCCATGACCTCCTGGTCACATGACAACAACTTTACCAGTTACGCCAATCGATTACAAGATCTGAGCTGAAAATGTAATTAATTACCACCAATACAACTCAAGAAACATAAAAATGGAAATGGAATTCATTATAGCCAATAAACAAATCAATCTAAGCTCCATTCGAGCTCCCAAATCAGTCCTTAGGTAATATTCAGCTCAACATACCTGAATTGGAAATAAGGAAAGCTCAATACCCTCGCAATAGCTCGTAATTCCAGATAGAAACAGAAAGGATAAGAGATGAGATTTAGTGCGTGCTCGATATGATGGAAAATGTTTTCTCGGAATCCTATTCATTTTCTTGTGTGGTACCCAAGTCGGAAAATGTTATTTTAAGAGCATTTGCATATATTCAAAGCAAAACGCTATTAGATTTTCGAATTCAGAGTGCAACTTCTGATGTGGGGGTAGGCGGGGTGGTGGTGGGGTGGGTAGGTAGGGGGTGTGGATGGATAGTGCAGGAGAGGGTTGGGGATGTGTTGGTGTGTTTTTATTGATCCAAAAAATGTTTTCTGTCAAATTTTTAAGGAAAACATTTTTTCCTATATTGAGGAAAACATTTTCCAAGATATTTAGTGCAACCAAATAATGGAAAATAGGAAAACATTTTTCATCATTACCAAACACACCATTAGAGATTGAAGAAGAAGAAGCGAATTCAGATGTGAGAGGGAAGAGATTAAGAGAGCGAGAGAGAACATACCCAAATCACATGCCTCCCACATCGACATTGGATCCTTTTATACCCCGGATGGATAGATCCTGGCGCTTGGTTGTATCTAATCATGACCGTCCATTTCTTAATGCTCCCTCATTAAAATACCGTTAAGTGGTTAGTTAGGCTTCCTCCTAAATGACGTCGCCTCACTTATATGCCCTTCTTTCCCTATTTCGAACAGTGGCGGAGCCAAGATTTTTTAAAAAATGTAAAGAAGTAAACACACATAAGAAGTCAAGGGAATTCAACATCTACTATATGTATATAAAACAATAATTTTAACCTTCTACGTACCGTGTAATTCTTCGCCAAAGGGAGTTCGGGTGAACCCCTTTGCCACCACCTGGCTCCGCCCCTGATTTCGGATCCAGATCATTATAGGATTATGTGATTTTTATAATGATGCAGGAGATGTTGGGTTCAAGTTTACAGTTTCTTGCCGATCAATCAACGACACGTCAATCCCAAATTAGTTAGGATTGCATACTTTAATTGCTCAATTTTTTGCTGTTATTGCTAATTTGTGACTTTTCATGCTTTATTGTCATTGTTTTTGGTGATTATAAGGTTTTGGGTTGCAGAGTAATTCATTCACGGGGTTTTAATGCTCTTAGTGGTATCGGGCAACAAATTCATCATCAAAGCACTGCTGTAGCAGAGGTTTGTATATCGTTTTATTTCTTAAATCACGGGGCTGTTATGTCCTGTTTTTTGCTACCATCATATTTCAATGTTATTATTCTCAGTTAGCTTCCTCACTGTTGGATCTTATGGTCTATATTTCGTGTAATATGTTGTGATCAAGTATTTCAAGAAGAAACACCACAGCACCTAATCAGAGCTGTTATTTACTAATAAAATGATCTTGTAAAGATAAAAAAAGTATTTCAAGAAGAAAAAATGATTATACTGTCTAGGCGATTACAAAAATATTAACAGTTGCTTCTCCATATTCCAATCAAGAGTATGTGGGCATGAAGGGCCTTTCTCTTTATTCCTTTCCGGTTGTTTTAGTCTGGATAGACAAATCAAATTCAAAATACTTAAAGCTTCGAGCAAGTGGATGAATTTTCTTGAGATCGGGCATGACTCTTGTCAGTGTCATTATTGTTGAGCTGCCTCTTTAAGGTCTTCTCTGAGTAGTTCGAGTTTCTTTCTGATGCAAATCATCAAGTCTTTTATTTTCTTATCTTGTTCTTCCTCGGGCTTTCTTTTTATATCCCTTTGCTTTATATAATTGCAGAAAGGTGATGTTTCTCACACTGTTTCCTGTTTTCTTTTTCTCAGGAGCAAGTGGATCCATTTTCCCTTGTTGCGGCTGAATTATCCCTTGTGACAAACAGGCTGAGATCAATGGTAGTTGCTAAGGTATATAACTAGTTATGTGGTTTGGCAGTTGCAACATTTGTGATGCTAGATGACAGCCTGTTTCATTTTTATACAGGTCCCAAAGCTGGCTTCAGCTGCTGAGTATTTCTTCAAAATGGGAGTAGAAGGAAAGAGGTTTCGACCCACAGTATGATTTGTTACTCCAAAGCTGAATTTTTATGTGTACTATATATTTATCTTTAGTTTGGTGCACATGCTTTTGTGGATAGTCCAAAGAGAAACTATCACAGTCATCAAGTAATTGTTGGAAAAGCAAAATGCACATTTCCTTTGATGAGGGCTGCATAGCTTCCAAAAAAGTCATGATTCTTTTAATTACTGAGTTTCTTTCAAGAAACTAATGAAAACTAAGTGCTTGCTGCTTAGTGAAGAGTTAAGACATTTGGGTTTGAAATCGTAGAGATGTACATTTCTTTAGAAAGGCTTAAAACATGTTTTCCTAAAAACTAAGGAAGAAAAAGAATATCTCTTAGGGTGTGTTCGGTATGAAGGAAATTTTTTCCAGAAAATAAGTGGGTTTCTTACTTATTTTCTTATGTTCGGTACATAAGCAAAAAATATTATCTTAAAAGCATTTGTATATAATCTAGACAAATACTATAGGGGGTGGAGTAGGAGTGGGGTGGAGTGGATGGGGGCTATGGGGGTGGGGGTGAAGATGAGGTGTGTTGGAGGGTGGGAAGGATACAATTAATGTGGAATGCCACTTGTAGAACTTGTTTTCCCTACTTCCGCTAGGGAAATCATTTTTCTCATTTTTAAGGAACTTGTTTTCCTAGAGAAATTGTTAAATTTTTGACCAACCGAACATGGGAAAATTGAAAAAACATTTCCTTCATACCGAACACACCCTTAGTTGCACTTGTAGTAGGTTCAAGCCTGATTCTCGAGGAGAGGTGAGTGAAAGCAAAACAAAGAATGTGAGTAGAACAGGGAGAAACATGAAAAGACTAAAGAAACAGAAAAAGTTCGCAAACCAAAACTGAACTGAATCCTATCAACTTTCAACAACTTGGATCTCTTTTTAAATTTTATTTTGCATTTTAGTGGAATATAGAAGTTTCATGGAATTAGTCGAGGTGCGCGCAAGACGGCCCTGGATACCACGGTTATCGAAAAAAAGTTTCATGCTACATATAAACAACACTTGGAGGATTTTATTTTATTTTATTAGGTCTTCATAAAAAAAATCTATTGTATTAGATATGCAATTATCCAATATATTTATTATCTAATGAGCAATCGTGCTCTTTTAAGGGATATGAATTGAAGTCTTTGTATTAGTTGACGTTTTTGTAAGTCCAACATAAGTACCATTGTGGTGTCGATACAGATAGTACCCTCTTGAAATATTTTACTTTGGTGGAGCTTCTTATTTTCTTTAAAAGGTTATTGAGTGCAGTGTCTTGACCAGATCCATCATAATGTAGATTTTTTCAAGTTTGTATCATGTCAATGTAGCATTCATTTTTCAACTCATGGTTTCATACATTCTCCTTTGAAAAAGTAAATACAATGGTGCACTTTGTTGTAGATTCTGCTGTTGATGGCAACTGGATTGAACGTACCGATTCCTAGATCTGCACCTTAGGTGGATGTTGATTCTTTGTCCAGGGATCTGCGTACAAGGCAGCAGAGTATAGCTGAGATCACTAGGATGATCCATGTAACTATTCTGTCTCTTTATTCCGATAGGTTTCTCTCATCTTTTTTAGGTTTTTTTCCCTTAATGTATCCTGTATTCCTTCATCCATTATGCTCAATGAGCCAACATCTTTGCATGGTTGACGCAGATTATATGAATCAGAAAAACCAGCATGGCCACATAGTTGATGTTTCATATTCTCTCGTCTAATTCACATTGGTTTATTAATTGGTCTTAGAATGCCATTTACTCACAACTTTCTAATCAAGTTTCTTTTTCACCCTTCGATAGGTTGCCAGCCTACTTCATGATGATGTACTGGATGATGCTGACACAAGACGTGGCATAGGTTCTTTAAACTTCGTGATGGGAAATAAGGTACGTTGTACTTTGCTTTCCTTTTCTGAAATATATATGTTATTCCCTGTTAGTGTGTTGCAGTAGTGAGATGGATTTCTGTTGTTCATAGTATTTTTTACTAACCATCTAATATCCGGAACTCACTGGCTCGACTAATCCAAATTCACTAGGTAGGGCCATTACGGGAGAAGTGCTCACTACCAGCAATTTCTCCATTTCCAAGGAGTTTAAGATGCTATTAGACTTGTATCTTATTTTAATGGTAGTGGAAAAAAATATAAAAGTAATGATGAAAAGTTAATGTTATAGAGAAAATATCATATGAAAGTTTAAACTATACGTAGTTAAATGAATTCTAATTCATGAAACTGGTGAAGTTGTATATAAAAATGAGGGAGTATCTTATATCACCAAGTAGAATATATGACATGCTTACTACCTGTGTTGCTCGGACTCTTCACTTTCGGTGCCGCACCCGTGTCGACACGATATGGGTGTGGGATCCATACCCGATCTGGTCAACCGATTTTGGGTACTTTGACCAAAATCAATGGAGAAATTTCGGACAGATTCAATGATTTATGTAATCAAAACAAAAGCTATGGTGCAATTGAAGAAAATGGAATAACTTGTATATAGAACTTTCTATGTCACTCCTTTTCCTTATATCTCCTTCCGAGATTCTCTTCTTGATCAATATTTTCTCCTCAAGTTTTCCACATAATATCCCATAATTTAGGTTTTATAACTCTATTTTTAGAATTTTAAGTTATTTTTTTGCCGAATCCCCGCACCCGTATCCGTACTTGGATCCATACCCACGAATCTTAAAATTGAGATCATGACGAACCTGACCTCTAGATCCTTACCTGTATCCGACACCCGCACCCGAGCAACATAGCTTACTACAGATAAGCGGTACTACTTTTTAATTATAATATTATTAAAGAAGTCATTTTTAGAATTTAGAGCAGGCCGAGTGAGAGGGGGTCAGGACTCATGCTCTCCTCTTGAGTGGAAGAGCAATTATTTTGAAATGGATTTTTTTTGTTTTTGAAATGAATGAGTGGAAGAGAAATTTTCACCTGTTGGTTATATTACCAAATTAACTCTTTGTAAAGTGGGTTGTTAAATTATGCGACCTTGCTATCTGCTGACCCTATTATCACTTCTTTGAAGCAGATAGCTGTACTAACTGGAGACTTTCTGCTTTCCCGAGCATGTGTGGCACTTGCCTCTTTGAAGAACACAGAGGTATACTTTGTCTTTTCCTCTTGGCTCTAGTAACCGTTAAATATTTTTGCACAATTAAAAAGAGTGGAACCACATTGTTCATTATACTCTTATTATTAAGGCCTGTTATGTTCTATTCCTACTTATCCTAAGTCTTCTTTTCTTAGGATGTATAATCATTGTACATGCTTTCTTTCTATAAATTTCTTGATGGTTAACATTAAAGAATTTAAATTTGTCCAGGATTATGGTTTTTACCCGCCTTTAACTAATTAACAAGTGTAGTTTCATGCAAATTAATCTCTTATGGTTGGTGATTCTTTTGTAACTTAGACATTGTATCTCAAATAAACCGCTCTTGTTTTACTTCCAGCCGTGCAACTCTATATAGTTCTTTTCCCTCCTATTAAAGAAAAAGCCACACTTAATTTCCTATCTTTTGCATTTATGCATGTTTTTTGCCTCTCCATTAAAAAGAAGAAAGTAGAAGAAAAATGGCAATACCAGCAAACAGGGAAAGGATTTTAGCTAGAAGGTTGATATTAGTTAACACTTCTGTTGCTTTATTTTTAGTTATACCTCTTGTCATCCTCTCTTCAGCTCTGTCACTCTGATCTTGTAGGTTGTATCCCTTATGGAAACTGCTGTGAAACATCTTGTTAGTAGAGAGACAATGCAAATTACGACGTCTTCTGATGAACGTTGTAGGTATGCTGGTAGAGTGCAGATTAGTTTTTATGGATCCTGATTGAAATTATGTCAACTAAAATATATCTATATCCTGAGATATTAAAAAATTTCTTGAGTTACGTCTTCCCAGATTAAATCATATAAATTCTATCAGTGCCTGTTTACTTAACTTCTTTCGCAAGGTAGTGACGCAGTGCAGATGCCGCACCAGATAGGAAGAGACTCATATACTACTAAGACTAGAACCTGTTCCCAACTAGTAGATATCACCTATCTGGATTTGTTTTCCTCCATTGTGCCCTATCTTTAGCCAAGTCTGTAGAATTCTACATTTAACTAAAAGATAAAACTATGTAACTATAGATTAGACCTTACTTTAACTGGAAGATAAGAATAAATAAAGTCAGTGATAATGACAGAAAGTAGTCAATTATCAAAGAGTAACTAATAGAAGGTAGTCATAATATATTTTTTATGAGCTACATTAGCTTCTTTCTCTGGGCACATTAAGTACAATCCACCTTAGCCATTTATTCTCTATGTAGTCATTAGGCGAAAATTATCAAAAACAAGTAATTAGACGAAAATTGGCTACAATGTGCAAGCGGTTCTGATCTTCTTTCCCACTGTGAGTCCCACTTCTCTAAAACTCCATGTATCCCATATTTGACCTCTTGAAAGGCTGAAAACACTTTTCTAGCTCTCATTTGGCCATAGATTTTGAAGTTGAAATTTGAAATTTGAAATTTGAGTTTTTGAAGTTATGATTTTGGAACTTGAAGTTGTGTTTGGCCATGCATTTTACTTTGAAAGAATTTGAATTTTTGTGAGTGGAAGTTGCAGACCAGTTTTTGGGACTTGAAATTTTTTGAAGACAGATTTTCAAAATCTGCTCCAAAACAGATATTTGAAGATAAATTTTCAAAATCTGGTCCAAAATCTATGACCAAACGCTAGCCTAATAAACTTGCTGATAATATTAACAAAACATAGTAAAATAGAAGAAATCAAAAAGGTTAAGTGGTTAAAGATGTGCCAAATTAATGAATAAATTTTTTTCCTTCTCTCTTCAGTTTTCACAATCTTTTGTAGAATTCTAGATCTGATTGTAGGGATATTTGTTTCTGTACTTCTATGTACCTTCTTGGTACTTTTTATTAATAAATTTTTTACCTTATAAAATAAAAAGAACTCTTGATTTTTCTTTTTCTATTTCGTTTATTAAATTTGTTGTATCGGTTTAGTAGAAGAAGGGGATCCGAGTTAAAGATTGTGGCTACATAACAGCACGTTGGATCAGAGGATGGGATATATTTGAACCACATTTCTTTAGGAACAACACCTCTTTTCGACATGTTAAGCCTGTGAATCAACTCAACAAAGAAGATGCTTCGAACAGATAATTATGAATTAACTACTGAATCATAATGATTTTGTTTGATGAGTAAAGCGTGCTAATACTATGAGCGAAAGGATGCTTGTAGTTGGAGGAAATAAGACCGAGCTTATATCTCATTTAAGGACACAACATTGCGTTTAACTTTTAGGGTGGTAGGTGTTGTCTCTAATAAATGGGAAATCTCATGTTAGCTTATGCATTCTAAACATGCACTTTTGCCTAGCTTTCTCAACTGATACCTTAACTGGAGAGCGTATATACTAACTTTAGCCGTATCCTCTCTGTTTTAGGACACCAGTTTTTTTGCTCATTTGTCTCCAAATAGTTGCAATACACTTCAATGAGGATTGTCGGAACTTGAGATGTCTAATTTTGGTGAAAAGGATGACGACCGAGTATAAGCTTTCTTAAAGTAGCACCTCATGTCATATGAAACATCCCTGTTGGTGTACTTTTAAGACTAGTTTATGGACACGCGCGTTGCGCGTGAGCCCCATACTATAAGTATAAAATAGAATTTTTTTTGCAAATATTGTTAAAAATGTATCTGAGTTATCAAATAAAACTTAGTTAAAATATATAAGCTCCCTAAAATGATGATCATTCATCCTATTATTTAACTCAATGAAGAGGCCTGTCCAGCAAAAGCCCTCTGTCCTCTACTGTTTTATTGTAATTTCGATATATTGATTTTGTATTTACCTTAAAAGTCAAAACAACAGTACATACTCACTTTGGAGGATTATTGTTTAATTTTTGATGACATAATGAATTGCTATATATAGATGGAAAAATACGTGAGTAACCAATTGAAAAGCAAGAGTTATGCTTTTAATCCTCCAAGCTACAAATGAATTATGCACCATTGTCGACACTTAATTTCTCCCCTACCTTTAAATTTCATTTTGACATTCACATATGCATTCTTGGTGCTTATCCCTATACTTTTTAATTTTGCATTTCGATAAGTTTCATTTTTTGAGAAAATTGAACATAAAAAGATCAAATTTTGAGTATTTTAAAACATTATAATAACAGCAGAAGTTTTGAGTTCTTATGTTATTAGCTTAAGAATAAACAAATGAAATCATGGCACCCTAGCTCAATTGGATAGAATTGCAAAAGAAATTAAATTTTATCCAACACAAAATTTCCTTTACATGCACAATTTCTACACTTTACATCTCACCACTCACACTGTGCACTCAATTAAATACACGCACGAGGACACGCTCATCTAGATTCACACGGTAAATTCACTAGCATAGGCTCAGTTAAACTCTCTGCCCAACACAATTTATACTCACAATACGCAGAGAGTTCACTCAAGCCTCACTCTAACTTAACACACATCACATAGTTCCATCAATCACAAATAAACTTAATGTTCACATTCACAGTACAGAAAAGTTCTCATCACTACTGATAGAGGAAAATTCCTAGAGCCCCCGTCAAGAACCCATTTTTTCCCAATCCCTAATGTTCACCTTCGCCTCTAAAAAGTCACGCCACCACTACACAGTATTGTTGGTCTAAACTATTGCAAAGGATGAATCTTTCCTAAGATATATCTAAATATGAGTGAGATGTTTCAGACGTACTCTTGAAAAACTCATAATTTTACATGTTACCAGCAAAAGGTGACTGACAATTTCAATCTTTTATCAAGGACACTATTCAAACAATGGAGTAGAGCTTATTCTACAGAAATCTGCGTTGAATAATTATATTGATATAGGTAAAGAAAAGAAGGATGGAAGAACTGATTGATTCTTGGTCTATATTTACGGTATGGTGGTGGGGTTGTATAAGTTGGATATGTGTTGACTTTATAGGGAGAATGGGAAATGAACCATCCACTTACAAGTTACTGAATTTAAGAGCCGTAAACTTGTAAATATAAGAAACAATATATTCCCTAACCATAATTAGAATATTTTCATATATTGTGTAAATATTCTAATTATGGGTAGGGAATATATTGTTTCCTATATTTACACGTTTACCCAATCTGGTCTATGTTAGACTTTTTGACCAACCTCTGTCTGAAGTTAATGTTCTTAGTCATCTTTTTGCAGCATGGAGCATTATATGCAGAAAACATATTACAAGACTGGATCATTGCTTTCAAATAGTTGCAAATCAATCGCACTACTTGCTGGGCATACTGCTGAAGTCTCCATATTGGCTTTTGACTATGGAAAAAATTTGGTCTGTATAGTCTTCTGATGAAAGTCCTACTTGACTTAATATATTCACATTTAGGTTATAATGGGTTCAGTAAAACATAGTGAAAATAGTTCTATGTTCCGACCTTTTCTTCTTTGTTGCTATCTGGGTGGAAAACTGGAAATATAGTGTATAAATACTCATAAGTTGCTGATATGCATCTTATAACATGACCATTAGTAGAAATTTCAGTTTCGGCGGATACACGATTTCCTTGTGATTGTACAAATAAAGACCTGTTTAAGTAGAGTTTACCACGAGAGTTTTCCCTAGTTCTGAGTTCTTGCTTTCTATGTCTGTTCATGCAGGGATTGGCATTTCAATTAATAGATGATGTTCTTGATTTCACGGGCACATCTGCAACCCTTGGCAAGGGTTCATTGTCTGATATTCGTCATGTAAATTTTCTGGCCTTTCTATTTGTTTCTCACATTCTTTAACTCAATTTAGTTGACATAAAAGAGTGGCTTCAGTTTAGGATGTACGGAGCTTTAGCTTACTGGCAGATTTACTCATTTTCGCTTTGGATTTCACAGCATGATCAGATATATGTTTATAAGTTCAATTTTTTTTTTGATGAAGATGCTTATAAGTTAAAGAATTAGCAAGCAACTGTCACTCCATGGTTTTAAAATCTTATTACCCATTATTTTGTTGTTGTTACTATACTAATACTATTACTGCTACTCTACCACTACCACTACTACGACTACCTCCATCAAGACAACTGCTCTACTGCTGTTGTTATTATATGGTAATTAGAATTCAACTACTGTAAGTGAAAAATTGAGATCTTGAATCTTTCTACTAGATTATTTGAAATCTGTAGTTAGGAGCGAGGTATATACTTCCTTTGTACTCTTCTAAGGCTTCCTTTCTTTTGTTTTAGTTCCTACAATGATGAGTGTTAAGTGATTTTTTCATCTTATTTTCAATTAAATTTTTCATCTCTGTGCCGTTCTTAGTTTCTCAGACTTAATGCTTCCATATGTCATACGATGAAATGTTCTCATTCACAAATTCAATCTCTGTGCCGTTCTTAGTTTCTCAGATTTAATGCTTCCAGATGTCATACGATGAAATGTTCTCATTCACAAATTCAAGAGTCATGTCTTAAGAAGGCATTCACAATCTCTTTTCCATAAGTATTGAGTTTATCTGGAATACTTTTGTGTTTGTAGGGGATTGTAACTGCCCCAATATTGTATGCCATGGAGGAATTTCCTCAACTGCATAAGCTGGTGGACCGAGGATTTGATGATCCTGTCAATGTGGAGATCATAAGCATTTTTGCGTTCATTTTCTCCTAGCATGTGTTCTTATAAACTTTGTGGTTGAATGTGCTTATGCATCTTAATTAGGAACGGTTTAATGAAAATGATGATAACGATTTATTTATCCAAGTTATAGAGGTGCTTTTACCCTTTAAATATGCCACGGTTTTCTATCAAGTCTATAGCTTTAGTTCTGTATGAATTCCTCATTTTCACTTGTTTCTATTCTAAATTAAGTGTTCCCCATCAAGAAGGATGCAATGGTTGAGTGAAATTGGTTTTCGGAGACTGTCCTTTCAAAGTCCAATGTTGGACTAATTTGTGATACAACCGTCTGTTCCAAGTCTATTCCTGCTTTGGGATTTGAGTCTTAGCAATGCCAATTTTGGTGTACATATTTCTGGTTCTCAACTTTTAAACATGTCGGAAGTGATGTCCTCTGTTAGTTTAATGCTCAGATCTTCTGGATATCTGGATCCGACTTCTATTACTAGTTTTTGATGATGACTATCATGTTGTAAGTGTCGCTGCCTCATCCATTTACATTCTGTGTCCTGATTACTAATGGTTTTCTCATATAATGTGTGAAATTTAGTTGTGAACACTGAACCAAAATCTACCATGGAAATTGCAGGCTCTGGACTACCTTGGGAAGAGCAGAGGGATACAGAGAACAAGAGAACTTGCAAGAAAGCATGCTAGCCTTGCCTCAGCGGCAATTGACTCTCTTCCAGAGACCGATGACGAGGAAGTTCAGAGATCAAGACGGGCACTTGTAGAACTTACTTACAGAGTCATCACACGAACGAAATAGGGGGAATTAAGGGAATCTATCAGGTGCGGGCACACATTCGATTAGTATAGGAAATTTTGTTTTCAACTCCACACAAAATCCTGTATTTTCTAGGGACAGCATACCTTAACTTTACATCATGATTTTCTTCTAGATAGATAATTTATGATTTTTCTCATCCAATAATTATTTGAGCCGAGGGTCTATTGGAAACAACATCCTTACCTTCAGATCTGCATACACACTACACTCCCTAGACCCCACTTGTGGGATTACACTGGGTTTTTTTGTTGTTGTTGTAATTATTTGGGTAAAGCCTCGTTTTTTTCCTTCTGTACTAGAAACAATTCTGTAGAGTAAATGTGACGCACATTGATGTTGTACAAGGTTATCCAGTTGAAACTAAGTGGATGTATCCTTTGATACGTAAGGTTGAAATGGCTATCGACTAGGTGTGGGAACTCCGTTCAGTTTTGTATTATATGGATTTTTTATTTTCGGTTTTGAGAAATTGTAATCCAATTCGATACAAAATAAGTTTGTGTTTATTTGCATTATAAAAATAATTGTCCATTCTCAGTGTCTAGATGTACTTGTTCTCTTTCTTATGACCTCAAGTCAGCGTGTTCCCTGTATTGACAATGGCTGGCTTTCTTCTTTCTTTTGAAAGTAGGGAAAGGAAGAGAAGAAAATAGGGAACAATCTATTTTTGGGACAAATGAAGACGATTTTGCTCGCTTGAAGTTGTTTCCTCTTTTTCTTTTTCCTTAAGTGACACAATTTGGTTTTTAGTTTGTTTTAAAAAGAATGCACATTTATTTTTGGAAACAATTTAATTTTAAACTTTCCAAATACCGAAAGAAGGTAGACAAAAGAGTAGAAGGTGATGAAACAAATAACATACGCCTTTTGCAACTGATCATTGTGCAATGCAGTAACAAGAATGGCATGATACATGCCCAGCCCTAACTGGGCTAGTTAGGATCAAGTGATCAACAGATGAATTATAATCTTTCCTACTTCCACAGCTAGTATAAGTAGTTTATTTAAGAAAAATAAAGAGCAAAAATCAGAAAGAAAAAAAGCCATCAATCCAGTGGGTAGTGTCTGTAGTATCACTATACAATCTAAGGATAAACGAATCGAAAAAGATGAAATACATTACATCAACAAAAGAGAGCCTCCATGCAGCATGGTTTGATCAAAGAAGTTAAAGTACTTACATGACGAACCAGCGATACAGTGGAAGGCTTCAGAAGTTGACCAACTGGTGAGGAAAGAGTATTTGCAATACACTGTTATGGCAAAAAAAAAAAAAAAAAAATCTATGTTAGGCCTGATTTGAAGATATTGAAAGACGATTTTCCCTACTTTTAATTGGAGATAAAAGGTCCTTGTAACATAGGATGGTTAGAGGATCAATATATACTGATTAGGTTGTCTCTCATTGAAGATTCTGTTGCACTCATGTCCAGAGCGAGAACATAACCTACAATAATCGTATATATCCATTGAGAATCATCAAGTGGTTCATACCATAAGAAGAAACTTCCATTGCAGTGGCCTGGATTGACTCCTTTTTTTGCTAAAGGATCTCTTTATTCTTTACCCTCGGCAGTAGGAAAATCATACATTCATAGAAAACTAGACCTAGTTGTGCGCGAATTAAAATTGAAGTGGACCTGCTAGCAGATTTGCCTAAGAGAATTCATCTCAGCTGTTTGGATGAGAACGGGAATACTCAATTCAAATGGCAAGAAATCAAATACAATTATCTTTCATTGTATTGTAAGCATTGTAGACTGCAGGGACATGAATGAGAAAGGCTGTTGGGAAATTCATCCTGAACTTTATAGAGCTCCTAATTCTGAAGAAAAGATGATAAGGTTAGTATTAAACAATCTTCTCCTAAGATACTGAAATTAGGAAAAGTTCAATCGAAATGATACACAAAGGTGGAATATAGTCCAGGATAGAAGACTTCAAGGTAATAAATATGCAAAAGAAAGTGGAGAAATCATGCAAATTGAAGGAAAATGAAAGGACTCTACAGGGAAGGAGATAACTCCAATAAATTGAACAAGAGTTTGTAAGGGATCTTTCGTTTATGGTCCCTTCGGCCAATCTTAATTACTGGCAAATACAAACTATATATTATATGTATAGTATATGTATAGTACATGTATATTATACGTATAAAATATATATTATATAAAAAGGCAGTCTGGTGCACTAAGATCCCACTATTGTACTCAGCCTTACCCTGTATTTCTGCAAGAGGCTGTTCAACGGCTTGAACTCATGACCTCTTGGTTACATGGCATCAACTTTACCAGTTACGTCAAGGCTCCCCTTCAGAATATGTATAGTATAGGTATAATGTGTGTATATATGTAAGTATAAATATACAAAACCTATACATTTGCTTGCTATTTTGTAAACTAGATCACCCAGAGGTATTGAGCTGTAATTAGGGCTGGCCAGTGGGCCGGGTCGGCCCGATCCTAACCCGACCCGCCCCGATCCCCCTAAAAAAAATAAACGGGCACGGGACTCGAACCCGGGACGGGACCTGGGCTCGTCCCGCCCCAGGCCCGATCCCACACGACCTGTCCAGGTCCCGCCTGCCCCCTCTTCTTTGCAAAGAATGGCTGTTGCACAACGACCATTTTATATTTTAGCTGTTGTGCAATGATCATTTTTGGCCTCTCCCCAACCCCTACCCCCTTAATATTTATTTTTAACCCCTAAGTTAATATATTTACACTTTAACACAATGTTCCAACTATAAATACCTCATTTTCTCTTCATCTTTCTCACAAAAATTCCTACAATCTCTCAATCTATCTCTCTACAAGTCTACATTGCCTACTACATATTATATTTTATTTGTTCATTTGTATAACTGTATCAAAGTTAAAAATTGGGAGTGAAGTTGACAACTAGCTTGAGGATCATCCATTAAGCAAAGTTTCAATTTTCAACCTCGATTACAAGTCGACGTTACTTCGGCGTTTGGTACTTTCGTTCATTCTTTAAATTATTATTGTTACTTTATATTAATTATCGCACTTAATTTCATTATCTTTAACTATTTATTTGCATAATTAAAATGGAAGGAATAAGAGGTATGTTTAAGGGTAAGAGTGTTTCTTCTAGTAGGGCTAACAAGGGCAGATATACTTTTTTTAGTCATCCTATTCCTAGACAAGATGATTTGATTGATTATACTCATATAGATGAAATTGATTTTTTAATGATATACCATTAGACGATGAGATATATTCTGCAAGTCAACCAGACTTTAATTTAGAAGATAATCTAGATGGCACACCCACTAATCTATATGACACACCCACTAGTGCACCTCAAACTGAAACTGGAATGCCTCCTATTTCCCCTAGCATGAGACGAGGCCCCATACAACGAAAATTAAAATCTATTGCATGAGATTTTTTTGATAGAGACCAAGAGATACGATAACCATAGAGATAGAGCAGCAATAACAAAATTAGTTGCGGTGGAGGGTTTGCCTTTTTCATTTCCTCCCTCTCCTGTTTTATTCATTGCATTAGAGATATGTATAATCCTTCTTTTAACGGGTTATCTAGATCAACTGTTAGAAGAGACGTTTTGAAATTTGCACATGAATATCAATAATATTTACGTTATTCATTATATCATTTTCCTGGCACAATATCTATTACGTCTGATACAGGACGTAGTACTAACGACCATGATTATTTAACTGTAACATGTCATTGGATAGATTATAAATGGTCTATGCAAAAACATATTTTAGCATATAGATGATAGGCACACTGGAAGTTTTATTACACAAAATATTAATGAAATTTGTGATTATTATGGAATAAATGATAAAATTATGACTATTACATTAGATAATGATTCTTCTAATAGTTATGTTATTAGACTTTTAAAAGATCTTTTAACTCCATTTTTTCATAATCATTTTCATATAAAATATGCGTGCCATATTTATAACTTAATTGTAAAGGATGGTCTATCACTTTTTGAAGACATTCTTAATAAAGTATAATTTGCTATAAACTTTATTTTTAGAAGTAATACAATACAAAGAAAAAAGAATATAAAAAAACTTGTCACGATTGTGGACTACCTTATAGAAAAATTCCCGAAGAAGTATCGACTGGGTGGAATTCTTTATATGAACACCTACTTGTTGCTTAAGATTATAGAAGGTTTATAACTTTATTTTTAACGCCCATAATCGAAATCCAACTGATATGGTTGTAGATAACGATTGGAATTTTTTTTCAGAACTTATTGTATTCTTAGAGAATTTTTTTCATGCAACTAAAGAAATTTCTGATATATATTATCCTACTATTTCAACTATGTTATTTTATATAGCTCTAATATTTTTGTTACTTAATGAATATATGGAAAAACCATCTTATAAGATACCTATTAAAAAATGTTTATCAAATTAATTTTTTTTTTCCTATTCCCACTATTTATATTATTGATGATGTATTAAATCCGACTATTAAAATAGATGGTTGTAAAACACTTATTGAAACTATTTATGATTGTATAGCAGTACTTTCACCTCCAACTCCAAAAAATCCAAATGAACAACCACCTAAGGAACCAACTAAAGAAGAAGTTTTGTCTGGCATACACGATGAATGCAAAAAAGTATATACGCATTATCAACAAGAAAGTGCTAGCAACCAACCGGCTTCCATACCATCTTCTTCTTCTTCTTCAATAGAACCTCAAAAAAGACATGTTGTTTCTGCGGCTAGTATTGAAAGCCTTAGACATAGAATGTTTAGTGGTACCACTACTAATCAAGTTAGCGAGTTTGATATTTTTGTTTTGCAGGGTGTTGTACCGTATCAAGCAGTTCTCAATGAAGAAGGACGTGAAGACTTGCTGAAATACTGGATGGAGAATGAGAAGACATTTCCAACACTATCAATGATGGCCTGAGTTGTGTAGAACATTCAAGCGTCATCAACAGCGTCTGAAAGCACTTTTTCTGCCGGAAGATTTCAAATAGGAGATCATAAACACTCATTAGCGGGAGATAGCTTGGAGATTTGAGTTTTATTCAGAGATTGGATACGAGTGTAGCATAGAAGGTGTGGTCAACTTGAGATCAACGAAGAAGACGACGAAAACTACAACGAAATCTTATCCGACGGAGGTGGAAGCGACATCGAGCAATTTGACCAACAAATTCTAATTCTAACCGAAGAACCACAAGATATTGTGAAGAAACTAGAAAAGTTGTTTATAAATATGTGAGTTTTTAATTGCAATTTTACTATGTTATTTGCAACTTTTGAACAACGAAACAAAGTAGCAATTTTGAAATTGTATTACAAAAAAATCATATTTCTATTAAATAGTATAAGAGCCGCAAAAAAAACTTTGGTATGTTTTTATTACACTATCTTGTTCAATTATTGAGGTGTTTATATATGTTATTTTTTAAAATTAAGTGCAAAAAAAATGGAAAACCCGATCCCGACCCGCCCCTATAAGACCAGTCATCTTTTCCAACGGGAACGGGACGGGACATCGGCGGATCCCGCCAGTCCCGCCGGAGGACCGATCCCGCCCTCCCCCTTTCCACCGGGACCCGCCCCGCCCCGCCCCAAACCCGGTCCACTGGCCACCCTTAGTTGTAATTATCCCTTTTGCAGCATTAAGAAATGTTGAGGAGGATCAGGAAAAAGTCAATGACGATACTACTAACAAATATAGTAGTTCAGGGGTGAAGGACACAAGGAACACAAGAATGCTGAACACAAACAAGGGCAGACAACTATAACAAAGCACAATCAAACCAAGGAAACAACAGAGCTCTTTTGGTAAACAATTGGATAGTAAGGTGGCATAAGAAGTTCCAAAGAAGCACAAGACAATGTTAATGTAAGACAAATTCATAACAAGCTAGTTACCTCCAATCAATCATATCAGGATCTTCATTGCTAGTAATTTTGAGATGAAAATACAGAATTTAGGTGAACAGAAGAATACTATTGAAGAAGATATTGAAAAAGTGAGTTGTAATAGTTTCAAAGCAGAGGAAGAACATATTGATAATGATACTACATATGCAGGAGATATTCATTTAGAGGAGATACAATCAGGGAGGAAACAAGCTTCATGATATTGTTCTTCAAAGGCAAGCAGTACATGTTATTCCAAGTACACAAGTACTGAAGATGGAAGGAGTTAGAGGGAGGCAAGTCCTTCTAGGCAGTCTTTAAATAATATACGACATGATATTATTTCTCATAATGATGCTGAAGTAAAATATGCAAAATATGTGTTGAACAACAAAATTGGGGGATAGGTCAGAGTAGCAGGATGATAAATCTACAACACATAACTTTCCGCAGATTGCCAGACAAGCAGATTTTTCACCTAGATCAATGAAAGGGGGAAAGAAAGGCGAGAAACTAGAGAATATGCAACCAACAAGGCTCATTCCAAAGAGATAGCTTCCAAATCTACTATTAAATGATGAGTTCAAATCTTTTGGAGTTTCTTTTCCACCAACTAAAAATTGTTAGAAATTTACTAATGTGGAATTAAGTATATCCCATTATTTATGACTCTAACAATTGGGGCCCCACACGTCGGAAATGTCATTTCCACACACGTGCACTTCATTAGTGAAAGAGATATTGGTACGTATGTAATACGTTTGAGACATAGAATGTTGGACGGTTATTGGCCGTGGAGCCGCGAAGGGCCGCGACGCTGCCCCGTCTGAGCTGAGGCGCCGGAGCGCCGCGGTGCTAATTGGGTCTTCAGTTACTGGAGCCGCGACGCTAATTCACAGAGCCGCGGCGCTTCGGAAGCAGAATGCTGCGACGGGAAGTTGAAAAGTTCTGACCTTTGGGCTGGTTTTGGAGCATTGATTCTCCATTACTTGGCACATGAATTCAACCATTATTTGGCTGAATGTAACCTCTCAATTAAGTGTCATTACATGGCTATTGAAGGCCATTAGTTGGCTAGTTGAGGGGTCTTCTCCTTACACTATAAATTGAGGCCTTTGGCTCAATTGAAGAACACTACACAACACTTAGAAAATACTCCAGAATTTTCTAAATTCATCTTCTTCCTCTCTAGCAAAGTTACTATACTCAAAGTTCTTCAAGAGTAACACTTGAGTTTCCTTTGCTCAATTGTTAAGTTGATGTTGTATCTTGGGAGACTATTGCCTGACAACGTAAAAGGAGATATATAGGGCAATCTTGTCTTAAAGACAGAGTGCCATCACTCGACTCAGCAAATCACACAAACAGTTTATTAAGTTTTTGATTTACAGTTTATTGTAATAGTTAGTTTATTCATTCTTACCATTATAATAGTTACTTACTTCCCGTTCCCTACAACAATTGTATCCCAACAATTTTAAGACAAGATTGTTGTAAGTACTTAGAAAGATGACGGGAAGAGAACAAATTGCTTCAGATTCTGCTGCTGCTGCTACTCAAGGCAATCCCTCTACCTTCCCCACTGCTCAAGGCACACCTAATGCCTTTCCGGTTGCTCAAGGCTCATCCAATGCCTTTACTGCTTCTCAAGGGAACGTTGTCGTTCCTCCACCCGCTGGATTCCACCATGAACGCCATGAAAAGTTCATGGGATCCAACTTCAAGAAATGGCAACAGAAGATGCTATTCTATCTGACTGTTATGGGAATGGCTCGTTTCCTAATAGAAGATCCTCCACAAGCTGGAGATGAAATGAACCCTTCTCCTACTGAAACGGCTGAAGGGGGCCTAGGTATCTATGTCATTAATGACATGAAGATGGTTCTCGATGCATGGTGTCATAATGATTTTATATGTAAGAACTATTTATTGAACTGCTTGTCAGACCTTCTCTACACGGTATATTACACTATTAGTACTGCCAAAGAGTTATGGGAGAAGCTGCAAAAGAAGTACAACACACAAGATGCAGGTACTAAGAAATTCATCGTTGGGAAAATTCTAAAATTTCAAATGGTGGATAGTAAGACAGTGATGTCCCAAGTCCAGGAATTCCAAATGATTCTACATCACCTGGATTTGGAAGATATGAAGCCAAATGAGCAGTTTTTGGTTACATCACTGATCGAAAAGTTACCTCCTTCGTGGAATGAGTTACTTAAAACTCAAGACAAAGGAGATGGCCTTTGAAAAACTAATTATCAAACTCCAAATTCAGGAAGATAATAAGAAGGCCTTGCCTAGGGGTAAACAACCTGGTGAGGCAAAGGCAAATCTGGCTGAGGCCAAAGGGAACTAAAAGAAGAAGTGCAAGTTCCAGAAAGACGGCAAGACCCAAGCAACGGAGAAGTTCAAAGGAAACTGTCACTAATGTGGGAAACCTGGTCACATGATCAAGAACTGCCACAAACTCAAGACTGAGCAACAAGAGAAGGCCAAGGCTAAGGGCAAGGCACATGTTAACGTCGTCAAAGACAAGTTTCTGGATGACATGATTGAGGAGTTCTCAGCGGTGGTGCTAGAAGCAAACCTTGTTGAGAATCCCATGCAATGGTGGATGGACACAGGTGCAACAAAACACATCTGTTCCAATAGAGATGCCTTCTCCACTTATACACCGGTTACTAACAAGAAGTTGTTCATGGGCAACAACGCTTCCTCTGACGTGTTGGGGGTAGGAAAGGTGGTCCTGAAGATGACTTCTAGAAAGGAGCTCACTCTGAAGGAGGTGATTTATGTTCCTGAGATTAGAATAAATTTAATTTCAAGTCATTTATTGGTTAATGCTGGTTTTAGGCTAGTGTTTGAGTCCAATAAATTTGTAATCACTAAGAATTGAACGTTTGTGGGAAGAGGATTCATATGTGAAGGCCTCTTCAAAGTTAACGCCATGTCTGTATTACGTACAAGCAATAATATTGAAGTTTCTTCTTACTTGTTTGAGTCCTCTAATTTATGGCATCATACATTAGGACATGTCAACTACAAGTCCATCCAAAGGTTGGTAAAGTTGTAGTTGTTGCCGTCTATCGACGTAAACCCTTAACATAAGTGTGAGGTGTGCGTAGAGGCAAAACTCATAAAGCTTCCTTTTCGATTCGTCGAAAGGAATACCTCTCCTCTAGAACTTATTCACACAGATATATGTGACTTGAAGTTTACACAAACTAGATGAGGGAAAAAGTACTTTGTGACATTCATTGATGATAGCACAAGGTATTGTTACCTTTACTTGTTGAAAAGTAAGGATTAAGCCTTTGAAGCGTTCCGACGTTACAAAGAAGAAGTTGAGAACCAACTTAGCATGCGGATTAAATCCATTCGTAGCGATAGAGGGGGAGAATATGTAGCGCTATTTGAGGAATATTGTGCCGAATCAGGCATTGTTCATCATATGATGGCTCCATACTCACCTCAGTCGAACGGTGTGGCGGAACGCAAAAACCGCACATTAAAGGAAATGATGAATGCCTTGCTCATCAAATCTGGTGTTCCACAAAACACGTGGGGAGAAACTGTCCTTACCGCTAATACGATTCTTAACAGAGTCCCACATATGGGTAAGGACAAAACTCCATATGAATTATGGAAGAGAAAGAAATCCACCTATAAATATTTAAAGGTGTGGGGTTGTTTGACATAAGTTGAAGTACCCAAGACAAAACAGGTCAAGATTGGGCCTAAGTCTGTAGATTGAATATTCACCGGATATGCAAATAACAGTAGTGCTTATCGCTTCTTAGTGCATAAGTCAGATATTCCATACATCCACGGGGGTACAATCATGGAATCAAGGAATGCTCAATTTTTTGAAGATACCTTTCCTAGAAAGGAAAAAGACATAACCTCTCGCAAACGAAGTTATGAACAAAGCTCTCAGGAACCTAGAGTCATTTACTACTCGGATCTAGATGGTTTAGATCTAGTGGACCTTGAAGTGGCTGAATATCTAGAATCTAGTGTTCCAGATTCTCATAACTTGGAGACTCCAGAGATGGAACCAAGGCGTAGTAAAAGGGCCAGGAAGGATAAATCCTTCGGTCCTGACTTTGTATCTTATATGGTTGATGATGAACCAAGGACAATTGCTGAAGCATTGTCAACTCCAGAGGCACCGCTCTAGAAAGAAGCTATTGAGAGTGAAATAGACTCCATCATGCATAACCATACTTGGGAGTTGGTTGATCTTTCTCCGGAAAATAAATCGTTGGTTGTAAATGGATACTCAAACGGAAGTATAAAACAGATGGGTCTATTGATAAGTACAAGGCCAGGTTGGTAGTCAAGGGCTATCAGCAGAAAGAAGGCCTTGACTATTTTGACATGTACTCCCCGGTGTCTAGGATGACGTCCATACGAGTATTCATTGCTATCGCAGTATTGCGTGACCTTGAGATACATCAAATGGATGTCAAGACAGCCTTCCTAAATGGTGATTTGGAAGAACAAATTTATATGGAACAACCCGAGGGGTATGTGGTTCCAGGGCAAGAGAAGAAAGTCTGTCGGCTTGTCAAATCTCTGTACGGGCTGAAACAAGCCCCGAAGCAATGGCATGAAAAATTTGATAGTACTTTACTATCGAAGGGGTTCACCATTAATGCGTGTGACAAATGTGTCTACATGAAAGGTAACTCTGACTCGCTCGTCATGATATGCCTATACGTAGATGACACATTGATCACAAGGAGCAGTCCTAGCTTGATTCTAGAGGCTAAGAACATGTTGAAACAATGCTTCGACATGAAGGATATGGGTATCGCAGATGTTATCTTAGGGATAAAAATCTCTAAGACGTAAGACGGACTGGTCTTATCTCAGTCTCACTACATCGAGAATGTTTTGAGAAAGTTTGAGATGTTTGACAGTTCGCCTATAAAGTCACCACTGGATTGAAATCAAAATCATGATAAAAATCGTGGTGCACCCGTATGCCAGGAGTAATATGCACAGGTGATTGGTAGTTTGATGTACATAAGAAACTGCACCCGACCTGATATTGCTTATGCAATCAACAAGTTGTCTAGGTTTACCCGTAATCCAAGTAATGATCATTGGAAGGCGTTGAATCGGGTACTACGATACCTGAAATACACACTAACTTATGAGTTGCATTATTTGAGGTATCCAGCTGTACTAGAGGGGTACAGTGATGCAAACTGGATATCTGATATAGAGAACACCAAGTCCACCAGTGGGTATGTATTTACAATCGGTGGTGGGGTTGTGTCTTGGAAATCATCTAAGCAAACTTGCATCGCCCGATCCACGATGGAATCAGAGTTTATCGCTTTAGACAAAGCAGGAGAAGAAGCTGAGTGGCTTCATGACTTCTTAGAGGATGTTCCTTTTTGGGACAAACCCGTACCTTATGTAATGATCCACTGTGACAGTCAGGTGGCTCTATGAAGGGCACGAAGTTTGATGTACAATGGCAAGTCTCGTCATATTCGACGGAGACATAAGACCGTTAGGCAGCTGATCACCACGGATATAATATCCATTGATTATATAAAGTCAAAGGATAACATAGCAGACCCGCTGACAAAGGGCTTACCCAAAGATCGGATGTTCTGCCTGTCTAGGGGAATGGGCTTAAAACCCAAGGTATAAGGACCAATACGGTGGTAACCCAACCTTACTGACTGGAGATTCCAGGAATTAGGTTCAATGGGAAAACTAAGCTGTAAAGGTTCAGTTGAGCGCTTAGGTGGAAGCATGAGCACTTCGGATAGTGATTTCTATAAAGAAACACCAAATCCAAAGCCATTCCCGCGATAGACTATAAGTGCTATCTGCAGTGTGGGTAAGGTTAAGTTTACAAAACCTTTAATGATCCTCATCGGTTGAGGTTAGGTTTGGGGAAACTTTTAATGGTTTCTAACACTTATAAAGTGGGGTATAGCAGGATACCTTGTAGGAGACCACCTATTTAAGTGCGAGGACGGGCCGCCTCAAATTGAACGCACTTAAGAATCCAAGACGTTGTCCATGGCCAAAACGGACAAAACATTACGAAGAAGAGAGTAAGGGAATTTGTTGTGTTGGTACCGTTGTCTTGGCTTACACTAAACACTGACGGTTCAAGACATCACGTTCACCGCGCAGTAAGTAAGTCCGATGGTATTCAACTATGGAAGGTTCAAAGCCGAGGCTACCTCTCCTTATGCAACATCGGTCCGCTGAAATATTGCTTTGGAAATGAAAAGACACCATGTGAGTGCGCCAAAATCTCTTTCAAGAGGGGATTGTTGGAAATTTGCCTTTGGCGGGAGTTGCGACCGACCAACTTTAACGGCTTAAACACTAGTGTAACGTATGTTGGAGAATCCGGTTCTTCACACATGCATGATCTACTAAGTACGTAGATAACCGTAGGGCCAAGAATCGTCAAATTTCATTGAGAAATGAAAGAGATATTGGTTCACGAAGTAAGGTGTTTGAAGCATGGAAAGTGTGGTATTGTGTGTAATTCTCCCTCATCGGTAGAGGAAGAAAGAATTTTTGTGTATATAATACTTGAAATTGGTTTGGGGTTTGGGACCCCAAGGGGTATCCCATGTGTTTAAAGGAGGGAGGACCTAGATGTGCTTCGGTTCAAGTAAAGACCACACGCGCGCCGCCGCCGCCCGCCCGTCCGGTCCGGTTCCGTTCCGGGTTCCGGGTTCACGGGTTCACGGGTTCACGGGTTCACGGGTTCACGGGTTCACGGGTTCACGGGTTCACGGGTTCACGGGTTCACGGGTTCACGGGTTCACGGGTTCACGGGTTCACGGGTTCACGGGTTCACGGTTCACGGGTCGTGGGGTCGCGGGCCGGGGGCACGTGGGTCCGTGGGCCTGGGCCTTCGATATTATCTTTTTGGGCCGAAAACTTTGCCGAAGTACGGTTGATCCCGAAGTTTCGGATGTGCGCTTTGGACCGAATTCTTTCGGATGTACAGTTTGGTCCCCGAAGTTTCAAGATGTACAGTTTGGTCCCCGAAGTTTTTCGAAAGTTGGAATTTCGACAACAAAGCGAAACGTCCAAGCTCTCAATTCAGCCATTTATTTTGGCTGAATTACTCCTCCTATAATGGCCAAAACAGTTGGTCTTTCACCATTTATGTTGGTGACTTTACTACCTCCATAATGGCCATTATTTGGCTATTATGGAGGCGATTTTCAGGCAGTTTTTCAGCCCCTCCTTCACCTATATAAACACCCCCTTACACCATTGTTGAGCACACTTGATATGCACGAAAATACACAACCGAAAAAAATCTTCTTCCTACAACTTCCAAGCATCATTTCGTTACTCAATATTCTTCACGGTAGCTCTTGAGTTTCCTTTGCTCAAGGGTTCCATTGTCTTTGTTTTATCTTGGGAGACAAATTGTCCAGACGTATAAAGGATACATATGGGGCAATATTGTCTTAAGGACAGTGCTACACTCGACTCAAAGATAAACCGCTTTCCATTTTTCACCTTCAACAAAATCGTAATTTCGGTTTTGTTGTTATATTGTAATTTTCAGATTTCTAGTTGAATTATTGAAATCTTTATTTATCCTTTCGAATACTTGTAATAGTTAAATACTTCCCGTACTGCTTTATAAAGTACCATAGAGCAAAATCTCCCAACAACTACTACCCTTCTACCCTAATCTGTGTCCTCCATAACCCCCTATCTAAGGTCATGTCCTCAGTAAGTTGCACCTGCGCCATATCCCGTCTAATCACCTCTCCCCAATATTTCTTCGACCTACCTCTACCCCTCCTGAACCCGTCCATAGCCAACCTCTCACACCTCCGCACTGGGACATTTGTGTCTCTCCTATGCACGTGCCTGAACCATCTCAACCTCGCTTCCCGCATCTTATCCTCCACCAAGGCCACTCCCACTCTATCCCAGATATCATTATTTCTAATTATATCCCTCTTTGTATGCCCACACATCCATTTCAGCATCTTCATCTCCTTAACTTTCATCTTTTGGGTGTGCGAAGTCTTGACCGGCCAACACTCCACCCCATAAAACATAGTAGGTCTAACCACCACCTTATAGAACTTGCCTTTAAATTTTGGTGGCACCTTGTTATCGCACAAGACTCCAGATGTGAGCCTCCATTTCATCCACCCTGCCCCAATACGATGTGTGACATTGTCATCAATCTCTCCATTCTCTTGGATAATAGACCCGAGGTACTTGAAGCTTCCTTTATTTGGAATGACCTGAGTAACAAGCCTCACCTCCACGCCTGTCTCAAGGTCGCTCCCATTACTGAACTTGCACTCCAAGTATTATGTCTTAGTCCTACTCAGCCTGAACCCTTTAGACTCCAGATTCTGTCTCCAAACCTCCAGCTTAGCGTTCACTCCGCTGCAAGTCTCATCAATCAGGACTATGTCATCTGCGAGTAACATACACCATGGCACCTCCCCTTGTATTTGTCGTGTCAGTCCATCCATCACTAAGGAAAATAAGAATGCGTTAAGAGCTGATCCCTGGTGCAGCCCCATCATTACTGGAAAGTGCTCTAAGTCTCCTCCTACTGTCTGTACCCCGGTCTTGTCTCTATTATACATATCCTTGATCGCCCTAGTGTACGCCATAGGTACACCTCTAACCTTCAAACACCTCCATAGAACCTCCCTAGCGACTTTGATGTATGCCTTCTCGAGGTCGATGAAAACCATCTGTAAGTCTCTTTTCCTCTCCCTATACTGCTCCACCAATCTCCTAATAAGATGAATGGCTTCTGTAGTCGAATGCCCCGTCATGAATCCAAATTGGTTCTCAGAAATAGACATGCCTCTTCTCACCCTCATCTCCACGACCCTTTCCCAAACTTTCATAGTGTGCCTTAACAGCTTGATACCTCTGTAGTTGTAGCAACTCTGGATATCACCTTTGTTCTTGTACAAAGGAATCATTGTACTCCACCTCCATTCTTTGGGCATTCTCACCGTCTTAAAAATGACGTTAAACAACTCAGTCAGCCACTCTAAACCTGTCCTGCCCGCGCTCTTTCAAAATTCAACTGGAATCTTATCAGGCCGGGTCGCTCGTCCCCTGCGCATCCTGTGAACAACACTATTAACCTCCTCAGCCTTAATGTTTCTATAATACCTAAAATCCCGGTACCTACTAGATTGCTCCAGATCTCCCAGCACAATGTTTCTATCTCCTTTTTCGTTCAAGAGTTTATAGAAGTAAGACTGTCATCTCCGCCTAATATGCGCGTTCTTCACCAGTACTTTGATGTCATCGTCCTTGATGCACCTCACGTGATCCAAGTCACGGGCCCTCCTCTTCCTCGCCTTGGCTAATCTGTACAACTTTTTATCCTCACTGTTTTCCTCTAATTCTACATACATGCATTCAAAAGTCGTCATTTCCGCCGCCATACCCGCTAGTTTTTCCTCCTTTCTCGCCATCTTATACAATTCTCTATTCGTCCACTTCTCCACCTCATCATTGCTTTCTACCAATTTCGCATATGCCGCTTTCTTCGCTTTCACCTTTCCTTGAACTTTCCCATTTCACCACCAGTCCCCTCGATGCCCACTATGGCTACCCCGCGAGACCCCTAGCACTTCTCTAGCTACCTCCCGAATGCAATTAGTCGTCATATCCCACATACCGGTCGCATCCCCACTACTCCTCCAAGCCTCCTTGGCCACCAACATCTCCCCCATCTAATTTGTACTAGCCATGGTCAAACTCCCCCATTTGATTCTTAACATGTCATCCACAACCCTCCTCGTCTTCTCCATCTTAATTTCCAAATCCATCACCAAAAGCTTATGTCGAGTTGTAAGATACTCTCTCGGAATAACCTTATAGTCTTTACAAAGATCGTTGTCAACCTTCCGAAGGAGAAAAAAGTCTATCTGAGTCTTAGCCACTGACCTACGGAAAGTCACCAAGTGCTCCTCCTTCTTCAGGAACCTCGAATTGGCTATCAGCATCCCAAAAGCTCTAGTGAACTCCAAAATTTAGATGCCTCTCCCATTCCTTTCCCCGAGGCCAAAGTCTCCATGCACGTCATCATAACCCCCTAGAAGTGACCCGATATGTCTATTGAAATTCCCTCCTACAAATAATTTCTCAGTGGGTGGTATATGTCACGACCCAAACTAGAGGGCCGCGATGGGCACCCGGACCCCACCCGCCGGGTATCCATCGCGGCCCTCCGATTTGGGGCGTGACAAACTTGGTATCACAGGATGTCTGTCCTAGGGAGTCTACAAGCCGTGTCTAGTTGAGTCTTGTTTATGGGTATGTTGTGCACCATACTTATAAGCCGGAGGCTGCCAGACATTTAGGGATGATTTATTTTCTTTCATATTATAGATCGTGCAGTAGAGCTGAGTTTTAAGAATTTGAGTTTAACTCGTGCCTGTTACAATTTCAGTAATGCCGGTTACCAAAAGGACTTCGGTTAATTTATAATCGTCGCCAGTAAATGAGCCATTTCTATCAAGACGGTTGATACGCCAGAAGGGCAGTACTATTGTTAAAATTTGAGATTATGAGAAGTTGTCTCACACACATACGGAAGATGGAATAAATAATGCAAGCCTGGGAAGCGAAATGTTTAGTAAGGTAAAGAAAGTACTAAGCATCGGAACGTAGAAGATTGTAAGGATTTTCTCTGTAGACCTTATCTTATCTACGATTACAACAAGAAGGATAAAGGTGAATGAGGTTATAGTTATGCGGGTCTCACAAAGGTATGATTATTCTAGAACGACGTAATGATCAGTAGTGAAGGAAGGACAGAAGGAACTCTTCGACCAAAGATGGTGATTCTTTGGTGTTTAGAAAGGGGGTATGAGAGGTACTTGGAGATAAGAATCTTTTTCCCCAAGGTAATTTGAAATGGAAATGTAAAAGTAAGACGAATGAACACTCAATCGGCGGGAGATATAATAATGATATGACAAGAGAGTTTGACAAGTCATGAGATCATGTAACACCGTGAATTGAATCTAAACATACAAAGCATCAGTTCTACAACATATGCAGTCGTACCTTCCAGGAAATATGCAAACAAAAGTAACAACGAGTAAAGCTCGAAGTTAGCATCTAAACAGATAGAAGGAGGCCAATGACACCTAGGGATACAAGGTAGACATTAAAGATACATGTCAAATAGATAATGATGTTATAATAAAGATAAATGTCTGGCAAATACAGATATTTATAAGCATTATGGAACTGATCAAAGGTCCTACGGGATAGATAAAGTAATGGGTTTATAGCTTAACAAGATTGAGGGAATCTTTTCCAAAGCTCTATTGATGGAAAGACTTAGCCATGGGACCAGTGGAGGGATTCCAATCTAAGCATACCTACCAGGTTGGGATATATTAGGTCAATGTCATGTGATGTAAAAAAATTCAGAATTTTTCATGTGCGGAATGAGGGAATAAATTAACAGCTTATCCCTTATGGGTTGGTAACGCCAATGATAGAAGTCAGGAGCAATATTTAAGATTACGTAGGTATACACGAATATATACCAAGAGGAGCATGACAAGTAAGAAAATGAGTGGACAAGTAGTAAGAAAGAGAGTTGTCTATAATTATGAATAATGAGAAAGTACAGATTCCTTGCGGACCATGAATAAGAGTTAATTGTGATGACACGTGTACTTCAGATTGGGTAATATTTTCCATAAAGTGTTCACGGTTGAAATACTACAAATATAAGAGTTTTCAACACACCGACTAGTAAACAAAGCTAGATGGACAGTAGAATCATTCATCCACAAGCGACCGAATTAATGTGCGAATAAAGGAGGGAAGTTGACCCGAAGGAACACATCAGTTAGCTAAGTAAGAGTCCGATCGGAGGATTCAGATAGTGATAGCCTTATAACTCAGAATACAACAGGGTCATCCCTCATACGGGAAGAGAATGAACGTCAAGATGAAGATCCCATTATTAGAGAAGATTAACGGGATTATGAGACAAGATTATAACGGAGATCCATCGATCACAAAGGTTCGTTCACCATGGATCTACTAAGATGTAGTATGATCTCAAGAGTGTTTATTGGTGGAATGACATGAAGAGAAACGTGGCAGTATGATGTATGAAGGTAGTTGTATTTTCGGGCTACGTAATGGGCATTGGACACGTACCCCAACATTCGAGGACGAATGTTTCTAAGGGGGGAAAGATGTAACATCCCAGAATTTTGGACAATAATTTGAGCACCTAAATAAAGGAAGTAGATCTGAGCATTGGAAAAAAATCATGTTATATCGACATATGCTAATAAGGAAATTAGTATATAAAATGATGTGATCCCGAAATAAATTTTGGACACAACAAGTGTGACGACGGAGATCGGAAATAAATTTGATGTGTGCACGAGGAGGTTATGGACTAGTGTCATAATATAAGAATTATGACATTAAGTATATGGAGGTCCTATAAGTTATCACGAATTAATTATGTGTGTGATTGATAAATTATACGAAGGTAGGTCACTTGATTAATTATTAACGGAGGACAAGTGCCCATGTTCCACATGTTGTTCACTGTTTATGAGTCTTCAAACATTTACTTGAAATGTTATCCAAATACATGACACGACCAAAATAGTTTTTCTCAAATATTGCCACGCAACCCCTCTAGACTCTTCCATGCAACAACATGTGTATATAACAAGAAAGATCATAAGTTTCGTGGTAAATTGAAAGGAAAGGTTTGCCAGTGTAATAATAAAAGCATAACCAATAACCCTTGGGTTCATGCTAATTTCCTTGAAATTCTTGAATCATTGAACATGAAAACGTACTATTCCTGCTAAATTCCTCAACTTCAACGTCAACAACTACATCTATTTCGTTCATTTGGAAACACTAGTTTGCTTCTTTTCATTCTTGAAATCCAGTGTTATGCTCGGCCAAAATTCTTGTTTTGGTTAAGAGTTTCTCCACGTATTGAGGTATGTTAAGGCAAATTATTTATTTCTTTTGGCATGTTCCATGTAACGAAATATAACTGTGATATTGCTCCATAATTTATTCTACTCCTAGTAGTTAAGAATATTCATGTTATTGATTCCTATGTTAAAAGCATGTCTAAATATGTTTCTAAGTTCTTATTGAGGTATATGGGAAATATGTTAATATTCCCAATGTTAGCCGAATGTACAAGGATATTATGTCATCCGATAAGTTCAAAAATGTTTTATTGTCATTCATACATTTTCATTTGCATTATATTCATATATTACCCTGGACCCACTTGTGTTATATACACTACTATATGGTATGAAATATATATATATATATATGTAGGGGTTGGGGAAAAGGGAAAAATATTATATACGCGTCACCACCTGCAGCTGGTACATATATCAATAAAAAGAAAGATGCCCATGTGAGGCTAGTATTGATGCCCTTGTGTGGCCAATATGATACGATGCCCTTGTGTGGCCGATATAACCTGATGCCCACAAAAGCGGTTATGGGAAGGAAGATGCCCTTGTGTGGCCAATATTTATATGTATACCGCATTTGTATTGTGCATAACATTTAGGCATATGTATTAGGGCCCTCATAGGCATTTACTGCTGGTTAGCCGTTTATGTCGGTTGTTGGTGTTGTCGGCTGTTTCTATCAGCTATCCTTGTCGACTATTTCTATTTCAGATTGTTATGTATCTCTGTTGTGATATTTCTTATGCCTGAAATACTCGGTACATCAGTTGTACTGACGTCCTTTTTGTTGGGGGACGATGCGTTTCATGCCCGCAGGTTCACGTAGGCAAGGCGATGATCCATGTTAGTAGGTTACTAACTCAACAGATTTTGGAGCACTCCCCTTATTTCAGAGTGTCGGTCTAATTTCAGTACGATATATTTTTGCATGTATATATGGGTATGGGAACGGGACCTGTCCCGACCTTTTGATATCACATACTCTCTAGAGGCTTGTAGACAGGTGTCCGATATGTAGTAGTCATGTACGACCTTAGTGTATATTTATATAAGTTGGGTTTCTGGTTTACTGTTTCTATGCTTATATATGTCAGCAGAGTACTGAGTGACGGCCCTTGTGGCCGCGGATAATTATGGGTAGATGTTAAATGTATGGCTTGTGGTACCCGATGGGTGGGGTACGGGTGCTCGTCGCGACCCTCCGGTTTGGGTCGTGACATCTTTATGCCTGACATACTCGGTACATCAGTCGTACTAACGTCCCTTTTGTCGGGGGACACTGCGTTTAATTCCCGCAGGCTTAGGTAGACATGGTGACGGTTCACACTAGTAGGTTGATGGTTCAGCGGATATTGGAGCACTCCATTTATTCCAGAGTAGCATGCTAATCTTGGTACGGTACTTTTGCATATGCATATGGGTATAGAGGGGCCCTGTCCTGACCTTAAGATGTCACGTACTCTTTAGAGGCTTGTAGACAGTTGTTTTGTGTATAGTAGTCATGTATGGCCTTGTCGGCCTTAGTATGTATATATGCATAGGTTGGGTTCTTCCGTTTGCAAGAGTTTACGCAGTACCCTTCCAGTTTATCATTCCTAACTGTCAGCATGGTACTTTGTGACGGCCCTTGGGGTCATGATTAATTATGGTTAGATGTTATATATATGATTAGTGGTACTCGACAAGGAAGGTCCGGGTGGTTGTCACGAGATTTTGTAGATATATTTTAATCATCATGAGGTGATATGCATGCAAAATGATTTATTTTTTGAAAAGGTAGAGATTTTAATAAATGGTACCAAGATGGTACTGGAAAAGAAACAAGAAACACCCTACTACACTCTTCTTCCTAGCATATCCAAGAAATTCATATATTGGTTCCAACTACCCATCAAGCTACTTTTACACCAAAAGTACAAATTCTGTAAACATCTATCCTTAACTCTCTAAATATTAGTTCTCTTCCCTTCAAAGCAAGCTTTGTTCCTTTCCAGCCATATTGTCCATAAGATGCACAATGGAATGGTTCTCCATATCTGCTTTATCTCTTTTGGTATTGCCCAATTAATACCACGAAGATTTAAGAATAACACCCAACATTCTCTAGAAAATTTGCAATGGAGAAAAAAATGCTCATCAGTATTACGCGTCAAACTAGAGTAACCCAGGAGAATTCTCAACATCTTAAAACTAAGAAGATACTTTAATAGTGTCACGACCCAAACCGTAAGGCTGCGACGCGCACCCGGATCCCACCCGCCGGGTACCACCAATCGTACCTTCAACACTTGATCATAATTAAATACAGACTAAGCCGAAAGACAAGTATGTGAAATCTTTATCCAGAAAACCAACTTATATATTTACATACTTATTCCAAGGCCGACAAGGCCATACAAGTCTACTACACACAGGACACCTGTCTACAAGCCTCTAAAGAATACATGACACCACAAGAATGGGACAGGACCCCGCCATACCCATATATACAAGCAAAAATGTACCGTACCAAAGTTAGACCGACACTCTGAAACAAGGGGAGTGCTTCAAAATCCGCTGAATCCACAACCTACTAACGTGGATCGTCGCCTTGCCTATGTGAACCTGCGGGCATGAAACGCAGCATCCCCCGATAAAAGGGACGTCAGTATGACTGATGTACTGAGTATGTCAGACATGAATAATAGCATAACAGGTATGGAAACAATTGAAACAGAAACAGCTGACCAGCAGTAAATGCCTCTGAGGGCCCTAATACATACATATGCCTAAATGTTATGCACAATGCAAATGTGGTATACATATAAATATTGGCCACACAATGGCATCTTCCTTCCCGTAACATACATATATATAGATTGGTCCTTCATCAGGCGTCTTCCTTTTCATAACAGCCTCTGTGGGCATCATATCATTTCCATATCCCAGCTGAATTTTGGTGGTCTGCGTATCCCGTTTCTTATCCCCAATATATGGTCCAGTGTAAAACATGAATGTAATGCAAATGCAAGAATGATAACAAAACATTCCGAACTTATCGGATGACATAATATCCTTGTACCTTCGACTAACATTGGGAATATCAACATGTACCTTCGGCTATCATTAGGAATATCAACATCTTTCTCATATACCTCAATAAGGATTTAGAAACACATTTAGACATGATTTTAGCATAGAAAACAATAACATGAATATTCTTAACTACTAGGAGTAGAATAAATTATGGAGCAATATGACGGTTATATTTCGTTGCATGGAACATGCCAAAAGGAAGAAATAATTTACCTTAACATACCTCGAATATTGCCTTTTCAATAATTTTGTATTAAATTCGCTATAACGTTGCTGGACGATCTCTCCTTTTAAAATGAAACCAAGAAATTATTCACTGATAACCCAAGCCGACGAAATGGTCCATGTATAAATTTCAAAGAGTCCACACTAGACAACACATGGTAAATGGAGAATTGCATCTGCAATTGGGTGTTCTAATTTGCGAAACGAAGAGAACACTTGATATGTGCTTTGGGTAAAAGAATTCGTCTAGGCAGCCAACTGATTTATCTTCATCCTACTTTAAATACTAAAGACTAGACAACACTAAGGAATGAGTTGAAATGCTTCTAAGTGGAATGGTATTGTTTCTTTTGATCTCACGAGCCCTCTTCATTCTCTACAGGTTCCAAACCTTTCTTCAACATAGGTGACAACGAGGAAAGATATAATTCACAAGGTGAACACAAAGTGGACTATAATCATCATGTCCTCCACTTAGCCAATCTTGGTCGTGGAGGACTCAATTTAACGCCACATTGAATCAACATGCACGGTCACTTAATTAATTAAGTGACCTGCCTCTGCATAATTTATCAATCACATACAAAATTAATTTTGTGACCTCAATTCACTTAAATCTTAATAACTTATAAGACCTTCATATACTTAATGTCATAACCTTGTGATATAACACTAGTCCATAACCTATTTGTGCACGCACCAAATTTATTTTCGCTCTCCGTAGTCACACTTGTTACATCCAAAATTATTTCGGGGTTTAATCACTTTTATATACTAATCTCTTTATTAGCATACGTAAATATAACATAATTTTTTTCCAACGCTCGGAACTATTTATAATTTACATACGCCTAGCGATTTAAATCGTGACCCGAAAATACGGGATGTTACAAATACCACTTATCACCAAGAAATATAATTGTCTCCAAAGGTTTCAGACATTGGACTACGATAATACAAGAACACCATAAGAGCCAAACCACTCCTTTGGGTAACTCCTACATCATACAGTATATCTTGCTCTGAAGGTTCATACACATTGCTTGATAACATAACAGCCTACAAGGCTGGGAAAAAAGCCAATTCAGTATCCATTGTCTATTTTCCAAAGTGGTTAGCATTAGCGAAATTGAAAAACCGTTCATTAGGAGGTGTAATCACGAAAACAAAGTAAAATGTTTTATTATTCACACGTAATAGCATTTCCCAATAAAGGATCTATATTCTATATTTGGCCAGAGCTCCAAGCTCCAATGGTATGACCACTACACTACCCAACTACGGCAAGTACTTTTTAAAATTAACAGAGCCCTTTTATCACTACTTTAGACATTTATTTGAAAAAACCTTCAGCCTTTATTCTTAACTAATCCTCCTCCTCAAAGAGTGCCCTTCCATCAAGAAGAATGCTCAGATACTTGTAAATGTTGCTTTGAATCATCAGCTTGATATCTTGAACTTCTTCAGTAGTAAACTCTCTTTCCTGTACAAAAGTTTCACCTGCTCAACATGGTTGTGGAATAGAAGAAAATAATAGAAAGCAAGAAAAGTTTAGTCAAGCACTTAAATGACTATGGAAAGTCAATATTAACCAATGCATTTCAAGTCACCAGAAAAATGCAATATGATAAGAAGGAAGTGAAATCACACAAACAAGTAAATAGCCAATCATTAACCTAGATACATGCGACAAAGAACTCATTTCGTCTCAAACTTGGATCTTCAGCTTTTTTCCTTGTTCGATCCAACAGAATGTCCAGATACATTTAAAAACTGCTGGGTTCTATTTCGTAATATACCAATAAGATTCCTGGATTTTAATTCATTTTGGGTTGCCTGTGGAGGAACTTCTTTCGGGCGCCCAAAGATAGGTTTTCAGAAAACTGTCATATTGAGATTGAAGCTACAAAGTGGGAATATAAGACCAATGCCAAACATGTTGGAACACAACTTGTAATGTTCTTGACAGTACCTACTTGGAAACATATTTGCATGATATGGCAGGACTTCAGTAATAATACAAGAATCCGAGTAGGGAATGGGGAGCAAATTCATGTTAGCATTCAAACCTTTGATGTAAAAAGGATCTCTTTGAGCACATCCAAATTCCTCAAATTACCTATTTCTAAGGGGGTTAGGGCATTATTACACAAAAATCCACTGAAATAGTTATGGTTTGGTCCTTAGCAGTATCCAAACCTACTTTTAGCGAAAGAGCAGGCGGCTATATCAATGTCATCCAAAAAGCTATGGAAGTAACTTCGCCATGAAAATACATGCATTAAATAGTTCGCATTCTCAGAAAAAATATATATATATAGTGGCTTCCAACTTTTATGGTGATATCAACAAAGCATTTGACCCTAGAAGGAATTCATTACCTTCTTCCCAGATTCCCGACTCAAAATGCAGCCAGCAGTCTCAAATTAAGAGTAGCAATATCACAATAAGAATGGGGAACCACTTTATAGTTCAACTAGTTTTAATTAGACGACGATAACAGATACAAAACATAAGGCATATTTGGTAGCGAAAGAGGAGATAGTTCTGGAATATTGCAGCACCCCAGCTAGCTGATGTACTGAAAGTTTTTATCAAAAGAGTTCGGTTATTTTAGAGGATTGCTTGGTGTCTGTGACTTTGAATCAAGGAGGACTGTTGTGAACTGATTCAAAGTTCGACTGAGTATTATGCTTGTTAGAGTTTGTTCCTTTTTTTAGCTAGTATAATTGAGAGCTAGTTAAAAGTAGTTGCTAATAAATAGCTAGTAGTGGAGGAGTAAGCCACTTTAACAGCTTTTTCTGTTTGATGTAAGCCTATATAAAGTCACTTCAAATAAATAATCTCTCCATTATTTTCATGATACAATTTACAATTTTCATTATATGAAAAATCATATTCCTATTCTACTCCCAAAACCCTATTCTAATTGTACAAGAATCCTACAATTATGATAAGTGTATAATACTAATTATGTACAAATACTACAATATAATTTGTTACCAAAATAGGGATATACACGGTGTGTATACCGTGTATATCACGGTTTCCCACTTGTGATGGGTTTCCGTGATATACACGGTATACACAAGGTATTGTATACCGTGTATATCCTTGTATATTTTCACACCCCCGTAGTCATAGCTGGTGATCTTCGTACGCTGAGACTGTTCCTAAAATCTTCAAATAGGAACGAGGGAAGACCCTTAGTGAAGATGTCTGAAATTTCATACCTGGAAGGAACATGTAGGACGCGTACTTGTCCACGAGCTACCTTTTCGCGAACAAAATGGATATCCATCTCAATATGTTTAGTGCGCTGGTGTTGAATTTCCAGAAAGATAAACGACACTAATATTATCACAATATACCAATGTAGCTTTTCTAATGGGAAAGTGAAACTCCAAGAGAAGATTACGTAACCAACATGATTCAGAAACCACATTGGCTACCCCTCGATACTTGGCCTCGACACTGGAGTGTGATAAGGTAGCTTGTCGTTTGGCAGACCACGAGACCAAGTTATCACCAAGAAATATGCAATAACCGGACATGGAGCGTCTGGTATCTGGACAGCCACCCCAATCAGCATCGGTATACGAGACAAGTGTAGAGGCCAAAGATGGATATAGATGCAAGCCATAGTCAAGTGTCTCCTGTATGTATCTCATAATGCGTTTGAGCGCATTCATGTGCTCCACCCTAGGATCATGCATAAACAAACACACATGTTGTACGGCATACGTAATATCCGGTCTTGTGAAAGTAAGATATTGTAGAGCTCCAGCAAGACTGCGATAGTGAGTGGGATCCTCGTAAGGTGAGCCAACCGCAACACCCAGCTTGGGTTTATTATTAATTGGAGTGGAAGTAGACTTGCACGAGGATATACCATCTAGCTCAATAATCTCAGCTGCATACTTTCGTTGTGATAAGAATAACCCACCGGCATGACGAGTGACAACAATCCCCAAAAAGTAACTAAATGGCCTCTAGTCTTTCATAGAAAACTCAGAACTCAGCATTGTCATGATAGACTTTCGCAGCGCATCAGAAGAGGCAGTCAAGATAATATCATCCACATATAATAGTATATAAGCCAGGGAAGTACCACGACGATATATGAATAATGAATTATCAAACATGCTGTGTGAAAACCCAATTGAGGAAACATAGTCTGCAAATCTCTTATACCAAGCCCGTGGGGCCTGCTTAAGCACATACAAGGACTTCTTCAATAAACAGACATGATGAGGATATTTGGGGTCGCGAAAACCCAAGGGCTGATGCATGTAAACGGTCTCCATAAGATCTTCATGTAAGAAAGCATTCTTTACATCTAACTGATGAATGGGCCAATCTTTTGAAAGAGCCAGACTGAGAACAATGTGAATGGTAGCTGGTTTGACCACCGAACTAAACGTCTCACTACAATCCATGCCAACATGCTGAGTCTTACCATCACCTACAAGACGAGCCTTATGACTCGCAAAAGAACCAACAAAATTATCCTTATGAGTAAAAATCCATATAGACCGAATAATATTAACACCAGAAGGACAGAGTACCAACTCCCACGTCTTATTTGCAATAAGAGCATCATGTTCGTCGTTCATAGCCAATTTCCAATTTGGGTCATTTAATGCGGACACTGGGTTACGGGGTAGGGGAATTTAAGAACATTAGAATTTAGATTAAAATGTATTTTTGGTTTAAAAATACCCCGTTGACTACAAGTGATCGGTCTGTGAATCGGGAGAGAATTGGGTGGATTTTGGGAAAAAATCGGAGGGGTGATGGATGGCGGCAAGACCGGGGACCAAGAGCGAAGCGAGGGCAAGACTGAGCCGGATATTCGGCCCGATTCTTTGGACCCGTGACGGGATGATGGCGAGAGGCGACGGTGCTCGTAGGTCCAAGAAAGGACCCGCCGGCGATTTTAAGTGCGGGACAAGTCCGAAAAATGGTGGATAATATACGGGGAGACGTCGTCATCCAAGAAATTATACGAACTAGGCACGGGACTACTCACTTTAGCAAACGGAAATTGGGTTTCATAAAAAATAACATGGCGACTAATGATGATTTTATTATATGATAAATCAAAATATTTATAACCACGATGATTAGATGGATAACCCAAAAACACACAAGGGGTAGAACGGGCCTGAAGTTTGTTAATTGTAGTTGACGGAAATAGCGGATAGCATGAGCACCTAAAAACTCTAAGATGTGCATACGAATGAGTCTTATTATATAGTATGTGAAGGGGATGAATATGCCAAACATTTGGTAGGAAGTATGTTAAGAAGATAAGTAGCCATTTGTAGAGCATGATGCCAAAAGGAAGGGGGTACGGAAGCATGGACCAATAAAGTTCGGACAATATTATTAATGGTACGAATTTTTCTTTCGACTTTCCCATTCTGTGAGGACGTATGAGGGCAAGAGAAATGAAAAACTATGCCATTATTTTTACAAAATTCCCGAAACAACCCATTATCATATTCTTTGCCATTATCACATTGAATTTTTTTTATTTCCCCTTCAAATTAGGTACGGATGAATGCTCGAAATTTTAAGAATATGGAAAAAACTTGAGATTTTTTCGCTAACGGAAAAGTCCATACAAAATTAGAATAATCATCCAAAAATAGAACATAGTAACGATGGCCCATAGAACTTAAAATACGAGATGTCCATAAATCGCTATGAATAATGTCAAATGACATTAAAGTACGAGAAGCTGAGGCTACAAATGGTAATCTAACATGTTTTCCTAAAGGATGGGAATGACAAATTGGAGTACTATGCGTACCCTTACAAGAAATAAAATTATTTTTATGTAACGAAGAAACAATGGACGCCCCAGGGTGATTCAAACGTGCATGCCACAAGGAAGGAGCTATAGAGGCAAAAGTAGATGGCAAGGCTTGACTCGAGAGACTGGAGGCGGGCATGATTGGATATAGATCTACCCTACTATTACATCTCATGAGAGGTATCCCCGTCTTGAAATACTTCACAGAAAACCCAAAATGATCAAAATTAACAGAAATTCAATTATCAGTGGTGAATTTACGAACATACACCAAATTCTTAATTTAGTTAGGGGCATGAAAGGCATTTTTAAGATAAGAGGTGGATGGGGAGGAGATAAATTTGTATGAACGTAACCACGAATTGGAATTGAGTTGTCATTATCAATAATTATGCCATAATTTTTGCTCAAATTGGAATAAGATGAAAGAGTACCTGGCTCGCATGTCATATGAGAAGTGGCGCCGGTGTCCATGTACCAATTTGCATCGGGGGGATTCAAACCAAGTGTGTACATTGCAGCTTCAATGTCGGTCGGAGTGGGACTCGCAGCATGATGGGCCTGTGGCGGCCGAGGCCCAAGCACACTCGTTTGCTGCCCCGGCCCAGAACTGTTTCTCGGGTATACCTGCTGGACCAAAAAACTGAGCCTGTTGGCGCATGAAAACTGGGCCCAGTTCCCCGGGTAAGCAATGGGCTGATAGTATGGGCTGTTGGGCCCAGGGCTACTAACCCAGTTCCACGATCATGGACCCCAGGGCTGTGGCCAGTAGGCTTGCGGCCCACTGCCACAAGGCCCATTGCCATCGGTCCGGTTGCCACCACGGTTTTTACCATTATTTTTCCAATTTTTCTTGCCTCCACCGTGAGTATGGTTTTGGCCCGAAGTATTAACAAAACCATGAGAATTAGTGGATGACGTCATCATCACCAAGGGACTAGCGCCGGTAGCCGCCTTTTTGTCCAATCTGGCTTCTTCTATCGTGAGCATTGAACGGGCTTGATAAAATGGTGGAAGTGGATTACTTTGACGGAGGAGAGTTCCAACGCCATTATAGGCCTCAGATAGGCCTACAATCATTTGTAGAACAAGATGATTATTGGTAATAGGAGCTCCGACGTTACTGAGTTGGTCTGCTAATTTCTTGAGCAGTTTACAATAAGCGGAAACATTCGGGAAATCTTCGATGCTGACTTGGGAAAATTCCTGCTCAAGGGTGACAGTACGAGAATGTTGGTTATCTTGGAATATATCACGCAATCTATTCCAGGTAGCCATAGCCGTAGTGTCTAGTTCAATGATCGTCTGTAAAAGGTCGGTAGAAATAGTGAAGTAAATCCACTGAAGGACGGTAGCATCAAGAGTGATCCATAACTGAGGATCCTCCGCATGAGAAGGGATAGCGGGAGGAATTATGTGATGGATGACTTGATGAGAGATTGCGTGAATTTTAAACAACTCTGCCCACGTAGCATATTGGACGTTTTCCATCTCAAGAACAATAGGGATGTTGTTCTTGATGTTAGAAACAGTAAGGGCAGGATGAAACAAGTTATTTGACGTTGACATAACAAAAATCAAAGGGGTTAGGAAGAAAATTTGGGAAGAGAGGAGGTAAATTAGTACGGAATCTGAGAAGGGGCACGGATTACGAGGCAGTCTCGGTTGAGAAGGGTGGTCGGAAAACCGAGAGGAAATTTAGGAGAAGAGCAGAAGTAATTTAGTCCTAGACTTCTGATACCATGAAAGAAATAATCCCTCGATTATTTTCATTAATGAAATAGTATATATACAATTTACAATTTCCATAATATGGAAAATTCTATTCCTATTCTACTCCCAGCACCCTATTCTAATTATGCAAGAATCCTACAATTATGGTAAGTGTATAATGCTAATTATATACAAATACTACAATATAATTTGTTACCAAAATAGGGATATACACGGTGTGTATACCGTGTATATCACGGTTTCCCACTTGTGATGGGTTTCCGTGATATACTCGGTATACACAAGGTATTGTATACCGTGTATATCCTTGTATATTTTCAGCACTCCATGTTGGTTTTTAACATATACTGTTTAGAAACAATAAAGCAGTCCATCATAGCCTTATTTCCTTCTTTGTTAAATCTCTGTTATCCTATTTTTTCCCCAACAACTGCAAGAGGTACCTCTATCTTTAGTATTTGACCTGATATGGAGTATACAGAAGAAATATACTTGACTATGCAATTATGCGAATATGTATAACCTATCAAAATACCCTCCTAAAATCTTATTATTATAAATATTTTATGTCTAATCTATAAGAGAGTGTTATTAAGTGTAAAATAGAAGATAAGAATTAAATAGTTTCCAATATAAAAAAGGTGCCGATCTTTTTCACTCAATCAAAAAGAAAAGGGTGTAATATAAAATGAAACGGAGGGAGCATATTTTAATGATTTTGAAACTAAGTTAAAAATCCTAGCACAAAAAATTATCACAGTTTCAGACTATATCAAACTAAATTTAGAGACAACATGCCAAGAACTAGTCAACCCGAAAAGTCAAATATCTCAAAAAATCCAAAGAAAATTATGAAAAGAGCCCAAAAACCCCAAAAGAAAATGATTGCAGAACAAAAGAAGACTATTCAAGTTAACCGGAAACAATCTAGAAGTCAATTATCTTGAATGAGAACAGAAGCAAACGACTCATAACATGCAGAAATGAGACAAAGAAGATGTTAATTCAGTCAATTATTTTGCATAAGAGCAGAAGCAAACGACTCATTCAGTAATCAAATTAACGTGCAGAAATGAGATAAAGAAGATGTTCTTGAATTAACATCTTGTATATATAGACAAGTGAATTAACAGAAAGCTAACAAATTTACCAAAAACTGATTTAAAAGAAATATAGACGAAGCGAAAGAGAGAGAAGCTTACAAGGGCGCTTTGAGTCCACAATGTCCAGTTATGCTGACAGAAAATCTACAAAAGATATCCACCATAAGTGCTCTTGACTTCCTGAAAAACACTTAATAGGGTGTCCCTTGATCTTGTCTTTTTACTGTTTCCGCAAAAAAAATCAGTTTATATCTCTAGAGGATAGTCATAGAAAGGAATGTATCATAGACTTGCAGTAAATTCATTTTCAACAAAAGAATTCCAAAATTCTGCCTTTTCTTTTGTTTGTGTTGAATTAATTGGCCAACAGAAACAAGCCCTTGGACATGTAATGATTCCTGAAATACCATTTTCGAGAAATGATTTTAAACCTTAAACTTTGATAGTATGAAAATATGATCAGGATCCAGCAATATGAATGAAAATCACAAAACATATAGAGCAATACTTCTTGATGATGATCAGAGAAATACATTGTTACTTCGAAATGAAGAACTACTAACAACCCCTTGGATACTGACAAGTACAATCCTAACCTTATATATAAGCTACAAACCAGTTTCACCATAAAGTAACCGATGTTAAGTCTGTTGCAATCAATACATAAGGGGCCAAGGATTATCAATAAGAAAAGATAAATGAAGCGTGTAGAGAGGATCTCGGTAAGCTTGGGAACTCCATGTCCATTTTAACGTAATCCTGAGACGTAACAGTCCCTTTGTATCTGGCAGCAATGACGAACTTTTCTAGCACGGTTGCATGCTTGAGCAAATATTTTACCGACGAGAGTACTGCCTTATTTTCTCTTAGTGGTCCAAAAAAGTTGATGAACTTGATGGTATTCAAATGTAGCAATGAGCAGTTATAATTATGTGTCTCAAACCCCCTGCTTCGTTCATCCTCATTTGTGTACTTTGATAGCAGGTCCTACAGGGAAGAATCCGCTATATTAATCAGTTATTCTCCTTAGATGAAAGTAGAAAGCCAAGAAGTTGATTGTGGATTAAATGAACTTTATGATTCAAGGAACATATCAAGTACTTAGCAAATGTTACAAAGTGGTACATACAAAAACAAAAAAAATGTTTCAAAACTTCACTGAAGTTGATCCTTTGTTTCCTGGCATGAAGTTGAGTACTATGAAATCTAACTTGAAGTTATATATCAAATTTGAGAAACAATTTATAACTCGTTTTCCAACTCACTTTTGAAGTTGTATTTATGTACATTCAAGCGTGAACATTATTTCAAATATTTGATTCATTGAGAAAAGGATACAAATGGTCATTCAGGTAATAATATTGACACCCGATGAACCAAGAATCTTAAAATATCATTTTTAGCCTTTTCAAAATAATTTCATTTCCTAGCCATTTTTCTAAGTAATTCCAGCATATGTATATAAACTGTATCATTGTTGTATATGTATGACTACTATATATATATATATATATATATATATATATTTAGAAAATGCATTCCTATAGTATATGTATAGAAAATGTATCATTGTTGTGTAATTTGTGTGTATAATAAATGTATAATCAACGTATAGTGTGTGTAATAATGTATACACACTAATGATACACATATTAGACACTATTTACATATGCAAGGATTATCGGAGAAAAAATAAAGACTGCCAGAAAAGTTTTTCCGGCCAGATTTGTATCAAACGACCATAGAAGTGATGATTTTGCTACAGAGTTTGATATTATCTCTTTATTTTGTGAAGTTGTTTATCTCATATGGAAGCCTAAAGCGCGAATTCTCTAACCATCGACTAATGAAAACCCTAATCAATGTCGGCGGTGTTGTCTTCATCGACGAGTACACGACAGTGGAGACGGGTCCAGGTGCGAGCTCTACAAGGTGAAAATATTGTATGGTGTTGTAAACTCATTGTAATTACGTGGTTATATAACAATGAAAATATCCATTTTTATAACCACGGATTTGGTGGTTTTTGTGTGGTTTATTATTTCATTTATGCACTATAACCCCAACCCCTACACACCGCACCTCCACCCTTCTCCACCCACCCAACCACCACTCATTACCCCCTAACCCTCCACCACCCCACCACCACCTACTTATTTTTTAATGTTTTCTATTTTATCTTTTACTCTAATTTTATTAATATATATATATATATATATATATATATATATATATATATATAAACTAGTTTGTAATGAAGCGTTAAGGGTATTTTTAGTAACTTGTGTGTTATTATACGGTACCATACAGTCAAATCAAATAATAAAATATTATTAAATCACAACAAACGACACCGTCTATCAAGCATTGTATTTTAATACAGTACAATATAATATAATACGATACTATAAAATATCATATTGTACATTGTGAAACCATGGATAGGAGTGTCAGTGGTTTTTTTAAAAACCGACCGAACCGAATCGTACCGAATAGATTTTTAGTTTTTTTTTTAATAAAACCGAAGATTTTGATATGAGTATATAATCGTACCAAAAATTAGGACAGGTTTTTTATGTTATAAAAAATGAAAAAAAAACGAACCGAACCAAATAAATATATATGTAGATAATATATTTTATATGTTAAATTTAAATATATAGCATTAGTTTTTTAACCTTGATCCTTAGCCGTGGAATGAATTTAGATGACTCAACTAAAACCTAAAGGCTAAAAACCTACCCAATTTAAGGGCGGATCTTTTCATCATCTAACAACCCTGATGAGGGTAGGAATATAGATGGTATACTAAGTTCTATCTAAGTTTTTCAAATAACAAGCATGTAGTATGGAAGCATTTAATATCAACTCAAAATTCAATTTTTATATAAAAGAATATATAAACTTCTATCAATATTTAACATCATAATTGCAGAGACCTATACTTATCAAGATCATAATTAGAAACACATAGTCTGAAAACATACCTCTTAGAAGAATTTTCAAGATCACCGGAGATACTCAACCCACCCTGGCTCTGCCTCCCTTTTTCCTCACTGAATTCGAAGGGATAAATGGCCTAGGTGCTGGGAGTTGCTCGACAGACTTTTTCTTAAAATTTCTTTAAGAGATGGTGTTTTATGGACTAGTATGGTTCTAAGTATAAACTTTCAATGTATTATTTCTCTAGTATTATGATATTGTTATTGATATGGATTATAGACTAAAGGGGGTTTATCTAGATATAAGAGAAAATATTTCAAAGATTTGAAGTTGTTTTCTTCGGAAGTTACAATGAGGCTCTTTATATAGATAACCTCTTCGATTGCTTACATTATTGCTATGCTGCAAAAGTCTAAAAGCAAATAGTAGTTGGTTACAAAAGTCTAAAAGTGAATAGCAGATTCTTCTTTAAAGTTGTTTGTCCTTGTTGCCATTTTTTCAAAGTTGTCAGCTATCATCCTTGTCATTGATTTTTTGTGGGTACGGCGGCTTTTATAATTTGTTAAGGCCGGTTGCTTTCTTCCACAATATCTTGCAAGCTGTCTTCTTTGCCTAATAAGATAATTTTTTTCTTCTTCAAAGTTTTATTTGAAGCATTCGATACTCCTATAGAATAGGAACGGTATCATTTCAATTTTTTCAGTAGATACTCCTATAGAATAGGAAAGGTATCTCTTTCAGTAGTATGATGGTAATATATGATAGTATATGGGCTTGTTGTAGTTAGACTACATTGGGTCGTATCAAGTTGTTACATTGTGGCTTTCTGTAGTTATACTACATTGGGTCGTTTCATGCGAAAGGATTAGAGGATCCTTCTTTTTTCATAGTAGTATGAGTAATATTGGCATCATTTTTTATGTTGATAACATGACTTTTTCTTTGACTTGTTAAAAGGTTGTATTGTTCCATAGTTGCACTCGAATGGTTGTGTTTCATATCTATAATACGGTCATACATGTTTGTAAGTTGTATAGTATCCTGGGATAGTATGTCGTTGTTGTAGAATAGGGTAATGATTTCTTCAACTTCTCCACCTTTGGAGGTTCTAATGATGCATGATTTTCTTGTTCTTAACATGTCTTCTATTTTTTACTTTAGTGTTAATAGTCTAATGGCTCGTTTGGCACTCAGTCATTTTTGGAATTTTTCCAGGGTACATGGTATTTTCATCTTGAGATCTTCATCATCTCCACTGATGTTGCTATTTTTTCCAGTTTTAAACAATTGACATATTATAATAGGTTTTCTAGCTAAATCGATTGAGGCATCAAATAGTTGTATACCATAGATACCTTTTCCGAATGATTCCATCATTGCTTTAACAAAATCTATTATAACAAGTGGTAGTTTAGAAATATTGTAAAAAGTTTCATCTACTATTATTTTATCTATAAAACCATAAGTAAATAGTTTTGAAACTATATCAGGGTTAGATTTTTCACTACATAAAAATCTTGGGTATTTACTAAGTTTTGCACTTCGTAAAATATGAGGGTTAGATTTATAATCATAAAATTTATTTATTTGTTCGTAAGCTATAATATATTCAGGAGTAAATTTCAGTCTGTCACTCATTGATACTGTTGTTGGCATTTGAGAAGATAAGGCTGTTATGAGAGATGGTATAGTGGATGGCATGGTTGCAAGTTTGGACGTAAAAGTTTTTGGTTTTTCTGTAGTAGATTGAGGGGATTTTAGGTCTTGTAGGTTTTTAAAGTGTCGAAAGGCTTCTGTCAGCTGGTCTACTAGATGTGCATTTTCTTGCATTTTAGTTGTAATGGTTTCATGGTTTTGTTTGATGATTTTTGTAACATTGGTAATGTATTCTTCAAATTTTTCACTGCCGATTGTCATCGTTGTACCTACAAAGAAAATCAGCTAGAATATTCTAAGTTCTAGATATATTTTTGACAATAAAATCGTAACAACAAAAGAATGATTGCCACTTTCTTCTTTTGTTAGTTCTGGTAAATGGTTTATTTTGTTTGTAATAAAGGCTTTTACCTAACAATTTTACTGATAATAAGTGATAATGAAATTTTTTTATCCCAAATTTTACTGCTAATAGTTCTTTTTCATTAATATGATAATTTTTCTCGTTTGGCTTCCATGTTCCACCTCCATATCCACAAATCAATGGTTTTTCTTTATCTATATCATTTTTATCATAAGCTATGAGGACTGCTCCCCATCCTACATCACTAGCATCAGTAAAAAGCTCTAGTTGATCTAGTTCCGTTGGTATTCTATGTTTTGGCAAAGCTTTTACTTTTTTCTTGATCTCATTTATAGCTTTAGTATGTTCTTCCATTCCATTCAAAGGTTATATTTTTTCTAGTTAATTCTTGCAATAGTTTTCTTAAGAGTGGTAAATCTTTTATATGGTCTGAAGCATAATTTAATACTCCTAGAAATTGTTGTACTTCTTTTTTACTTTATAATTTATCTTTGAAGTTCTCTATTTTTGTTACAATGTGTTCTTGTAATTGTAATCCTTCATTATCTATAATGTATCCTAAATATTCAATATTATTCTTAAAAATTTCATATTTCTTTTCAGATAATAATATTCCATGTTGTCTTACAGTTTTCATAAATTCTTCTAGATGTTTTATATGGACTTCTAGATTATCACTATATATTAATATGTCATCGACATATACTATACAAAATTTTGTTAATATTCTGAACACTTAGTTCATTCTTCTTTGAAATATTTGTGGTGCATTCTTTAATCCAAAGGGTAATACATTCAATTCGTAGTGTCCTTGAGGAGCACTGGAGGCAGTTAAAGATTTTGATTCATTTGTTAGTTTTATTTGCCAAAATCTACTTTTACAATCAAATTTACTAAACCATTTTTTATTTTCTAATCTATTAATAAGGTTTCTTATATGGTAAGAAATATCCGTCAAATATCGTCTTTTTATTTAACTCTCTATAATCAATTACCATTCTGACTTTTCCTCTTTTTTGTTCACTGTATTTTCTTACTAAAAAGGTTGGGCTACTATGCAGACTTTTACTTTCTTGTATCATTTTTAATTCTAATAATTCTTTTATTTGAGTTTTAAATTCTTTCTGATCTGTTGGGCTATATCTAATAGGTTTAGATCTAACTATATAATTGGGATTTATTAACTTTATTTCAGCATATATCTTTTCTTTCTCCCATAGTTGCATTGAATTTTCTCCAAAATTTATTTTTAATATATTGAGATATTTTTCTCTCAATAACTATAGGTTATTATTCATATCTGATCTTATGTTACATATTCTTAATGTGTGTATTGGTAGTACTCTCTTTTGTATTATCCACCTATTACAAGGCGTTTGTAATCTAAAAGTATTATTATTTATAACTCGTGTTTTAAAGTAGTCTAGGAAATTGTTTCCTAACAATACTTGTTGTTTCATATGATTTAGTTGGTATATTACTGGTAGTCTATATGATGTTTTTCCTAATACTATTCTCATATTTTCTGCTATTATATCCAACTCTTTTACTTGTTCGTTAAAGCCTGATACTCTTGTTCTATGTGTTTTAGATCTCTTCCATCCGTGTGATTCTAATACCTCTTTCTTTGCTAGACATAAATCTGTTCCACTATCTATAAAGATTTTTTGTTTTATCATTTTATTAGGCTTATATTCTATATGAGCTTCTATGTAAATTACTACCATTTAATTAGGTATTACTATTTTGTTATATATCCATTTCTCTTAATCTTCGTTGAATATCTTCATCTTGTTCTATTTCTCTTACTTCTTCTAGTATTTCTTTCCATCTTATATCACTTAGTCTTTATCTTATTTTATTAAGGTTTGTAGTAACCTTTTTATATCTATCATGATAGTATTATTTCCCATTTCACTAGTAGTCGCAGTTGTAATAAGCTTATGGCGAACATGCCTTTCATATTGTATCCATTAATTTCTTTCCTCTAATAATTTTCTTTTTTCTTCTTGTAATTCCATTTATTCAGAACTACTTTCACTTTCTGAGTTTTGGTTAATAAAATTAACATTTTCTAATTCTGATTCACTTTCTTCATCAGTTTGACTGACATAAAAGTCTTCATATTCATACCATCTATCATTATCTTCCTTTATATGTTGTAGACTCATTATAAATTGTGTTATATTTATATATTTTACACCCTTTTTCTTTAGCTTTGGGCATTTATTAGCATAATGTCCTTTTTCATTACAATTTCAGCATTTACATTCTTTGAGTTTTTCCTCTTCTAATGGTTTTATATATTTTCTTTTCCTAAATTTTCTCTTATATTTAAATTTTTTCCTAGTTTGGGGGGTATTTCTATATTGTTTAAATCTCTTTCTCCTATAAGCTTTGTAATAGGGTTTATGATGTTGTTTACTGTAATTGTTATATTTTTATGTCTCTTTATTAGATATCTTTTATTTTTATGACTTTTCTTGTATTTCTTTTCTTTCCTTTTATCATCACATCCAAATACTAGTCTTCTTTCCGTAAATCCACATATTTCTCTTAATCTTAATTTTTTTATCTTTTGTAATTTTTTGATGCATTCTATATTCTTCACATTTTCGCATTAAGTATTCTCTTAGTACTCTTATTCTTTCTCCTAATGTGTTTTCCTTTGGTTCTAGTTGGGTATATTCTTTTGATATATCGGTATTATATGGTGTTGGTAAGTGATCATAATAAAGTTGTTGATATATTAAACCTTCTTATGGTAAGAATCTTGCTTCATAAAAGAATTTGCTAAAACTTATCGTATATTCTGTTAATTTATTAATCTTACAACGTTTCATGATATTTAGATTCATTATTATTTCCATTTTTCTTTCTGCAAATACGTTTTCTCTTCCTACTAACCATTTTTCTCCTAAAAATTCTCTTTTTAGTACAATATCAAATATCTTAACATAAATTTTCAATCTCTTGCATGACTAAATACTTCTCCTCTTAATTGGTATGCTATAGATTTCATCCAATATGCTATTTTTCCAATTAATATTTTAGATATCAAGTCATAAATGTAATCTAGGTTGTCAGTATGTGTAGAGTTCATTAATGCTATATACATTCCAAGATTCCAATCATTTATTCTTCTTCCTATTTCTTGTTCATCATAAACATTGTCTAAATCAAGGAAATATCCATTAAAGTTTACACCTTGTGACATTGATCCTACAAATTCTTTAAATTCAGCTTGTTGTCCTACTGGTATGTGTTCTGGTAATCTGGTTCATTTTCTTGTTATCATTTCTAAATTAGGGTCTACTAATTCTTCTTCAGGATAATCATTAACATCTTCATTTATTATATCGTCTGTTTCTATTTTTATTTCTATAGGTCTGTTAAATTCATCTTCTACATCGCTTTCAAGTTCTTCTTCTATAACTGCATTTACATTTTTTATTTTTTGTAAAGCTTTTATTATCTCATTATTTTCTTTTGCTATTTCTGAGTTTTCTTCTTCTACTTCTTATATGAATTCTGCTACTTGTATTCCTTGGTTAGTTAATTCAATATTGATATCTTTGTCTATGTCACTATAAGTTTTTTCATTACTAGTTGTAGTTTCATCACTTGTTCTAATAATTCTTCTTACTTTCTTTTTTTCTTTTAACCTTGTCATTTGTTCTCTAATGATATGTAATTCTTCTCTTAATTCTTCCAATTCTTGTTTCACTTCATTTAGTTCTTCTTTTGTTTGTTTTAACTCTATTTTTGTTTCCTTTGGTATTTTCTTTCTGTCATTAAACTTATGTTTATATTTCTTATATTTACTTAACCATTCTTTATTGTTATGTGATTTTAATTTAACCTTTTTTGTCCTTAGTTCACATATTTTTTGGTCCTGTTTATCTAATCTCAGGTATAAATACTCGATGATTTTTTCTGTATCATTTAAGTAGATGTTTTCACCTTTTGAATTGCTATTACTTTTATTTGGTGTAGTTTTAAGGTATTTCTTCTTTATATGTTCATATTTGTATCTTTCTTTTTCTATTATATCTTTTTTATGATTTTTTAGAAATGTTATTACACTATGTTCTTGATTTTCCATTAAAAGTGTCCCTTTTTATTTAACATTGCTAGACTATCTAATAGTTTTCCTACTGATTCTGATAACTTTCGTTTTATTTCACTTATATTACCAATATATGTTCTTTACTTCTTCAAACATCTATTGGTACAATTTCTGGTTGTTTAGTTGTGGTACTAACTACTTTTCCTATTTGACTAGGTTCATTTCCTTCTATTACTTCTTTACCTTTATTCATATCTCCTACTAATATGTTAAGTTTAGCTAATATTATTTTAAATGTTTGTATCTCACATGTATTCCATAGTTTTGGCAACTCTTCTCTTATCACTTGTTGCATTTGCGTTTGGTTTTCCTTTATTTCATCCATCATTACTAGTGTATTTTTCATTTGTTCTTTTACTATTATTTCTTCCCATAACACATTAATTTTTTCGTTAGGGTTAGTCAGAATTATTTATTCTTTTCTTCCATCTGTTTCCCATATCTATCCATATTTTATCACATTGTTGTTCCAATTGTTTTATATCATTTTCTAATTTTATTTGTTTTGCACTATATTGTAGGTATATAAGTTGAGAAAATATTTCTTCTGATAAAGCTGTTTTTATTTTTTTTAGTTTTTGTTTTTTTCTTTATTATTTTTCTTTGTATATTCATATCTTATTTATAAATCTTGTTTTTCCTTGGTCATTTACATCAATTCCTTCGTTGTTAATTTTATAATCTATCATAGTTAAAAAGTCACTTCCTAATAATAATTCATTAAAACTATCATATTCTATTACTCCTATATTTATTTTATATTCTAGATCTTGTATTTTGAATTTTAAATTAATACTTTTGGTAATTATTATTTCTCTTTCATTTTCAGGATAATTATAAATTTGTGGTTCTATTAAATTACAATAGTTTTCGTTAATTTTACTTATATGTATAAAACTTTTAATAGCTCATGCATTTATCTCAGCTATACAATCTGTTGTTATCATACCATTGAATATTATTACCTTAATCATTAATCTATTACAGGGTATATTTATTAGATCTAATATTCTAGGTTGTATGATTCTTAAGCTATCCTGTCTCGATATCATTGGTTCTTTTGTGATACTTAGTCTAGATCCTTTTATTTGGTATTAATCTTTTTGATGGTGTTAGAGTTCTAGTACTAAAATCCATAAATATTTCTTTAGGTATGGTTATCTTAGAATTTTCTTTATGTTCTATTTGTTCTAATATTTCTTGGTACATTTTTGGTATTAAAATATTCATTTCATGTTGTTTTTTCACATGGTGATTTCCGGTTAGGGCATATATCATTTTTGTTTCTATACTTATAACTTTACTTCCTGGTGACATATTTATTCCATCTAGTTTGTAATATAGTGTTAAAACTAAGTCTTTGTGTTCATCTTTTAATGATATACTAAAATCTTGTTGTACTGTAAATTTTTGTTTTTGGTATATTAAATTTCTTTTTATTACTGATATTGAAGCATCTTGTAGATTTCCTAATATTCTGTCATCTAATATGTATATTTGTATAGGCGTATCTATGTTTTTCTGAAAGTATGCTTTTATAGTAAACTCTACTCCTCCAAAGTATATGTTTCAATATTTTTTAGCTTCTTTAGTAGAGAGTTTTGCTAATTCTCTTTTTATCACTTCATATGTTATCAAGTTTATATTTGTTCTTCCATTTTACACTAGTTGTGTCTATTATATTTTCATGCTTTTGTTCTATATATCTTCTTTCTTTATTTCTTTCAAACCATTTTGTTTTAAATATTTTCTTAATAGATAGTTCTTCTTTTTCATCTTGTATTTTTTGATATATTTCTGGTTTAAAGCTTAATGTTTGTGTTATTCCTCCTTCATACGTATTCATTTGGTAATATGTTTCTTTAGAATCTTTTACTATCTCTTTTCCGTTATCCATATTTTAATACGTTGATGTACTTATAATGTTCTTCTATAACATCTTGTAAGTCTTTTAATTCATTATCTTTTCTGATTATTTCTCGTAATTTTTCTTCTCTTAGTTTCATATTTTCTTCCTGTTTTTGTCTTAATCTTTCTTCTTCTAGGGCTATCATGTTTCTTAAAGTTGTAATAGTATTTTCTTGTTCACTTACTTGTTGGGAATATTCTTGTAGACATTGATCTATATACTTTATAAGATCTATACCCATTCTACAACTTACTATATGTTGGTTTATATCTCTATTATATGTAAACGGTTTTTCAGCTATTATTTGAAGTTCTATTAATTTATTTTCATCCATATTGTTCTGTAAACATCCATAATTGTTGTTGTAGACCTTCTAATCTATTTGTATATTTATTTCTATGTTTATATCTATTAATTCTTTGAAATATTTGTGGTGCATTCTTTAATCCAAAGGGTAATACATTCCATTCCTTGTGTCTTTGAGGGGCACTGAAGGTTGTTAAATATTTTGATTCATTTGTTAGTTTTATTTGTCAAAATCCACTTTTACAATCAAATTTACTAATCCATTTTTTTATTTCCTAATTTATTAATAAGGTTTCTTTTATATGGTAAGAAATATCAGTTGGGATGAATTTATATGAATCAACTAAAACCTAAAGGCTAAAAACCTACTTTACGCCTCTATTGTTTTACTTTATTAAAACAAAAGACAAAAGTTTCAATCTTCATTAATCACTTGTACTTGTACAGTTGCTGCACTGTAGAAGCTACAAGGTTTGTTTGTTTTCTCATTGAATACATGATCTAATTTGTAATTACTTCTATGCTTATTAACATTGGCAATTTGGCAGTATCTTTCATATTTAAGTTGTCAAAGATCATATTCGTATATTTATGACACGACAAAATGGTGTATCCCTAAATTTCAACCAAACTTTTTTTCTTATTCACGCTGCAATGTTCAACTAGATCCCAATATTGCTGCTATTTATGTAGTTGAACTGTTCTATGATTTTATGTGCTAGTAATAAAAAAGATACTTTTAGTTCAAGTAGATATATTGTAAGAACTTAACTCAATAGACAATATCTGAAAAAGTAATAGTGTGTTTCTGAAAGAAATAATCTCTTCATTATTTTCATTGATTGAAAGAGTTTATATATAATTTACATATTTCCATAATAGGAGAATCTTATTCTTATTCTACTCCTAAAACCTTATTCTACTTGGATACTAACTATACAATTATGGTAATACAAATATTATGGTAAGTGTACAATACTAATTACACCACAACATTACCTAAACTAGGAGACTAAAACCTTACCTAAATTATGTCATATGTACACGGTACATTACCGAAACCGAGAGCCCAATATACACATGTATATTGTGTGTATATTTAACACACCCCCGCAGTCATAGTGGGCGGTCTTCGAACGCTGAAACTGACCCTAAAATCTTCAAAAAGGACCGAGGGAAGACCCTTTGTAAAGATGTCGGCAATTTGATATCTTGACGGGATATGGCAGACGCGTACCTAACCACGAGCAACCTTTTTGCAGACAAAGTGAATGTCCATCTCGATATGCTTAGTGTGCTGGTGCTAAACCGGATTACCAGAAAGGTAGATGGCACTAACATTATCGCAATAAACCAAGGTTGCTTTCTGAATGGGACAATGAAGCTCCAAAAGCAAATTACGTAACCAACATGATTCTGAGACCACATTAGCTACCCCTCGATACTTGGCCTCGGCCTTTGGATCGGATCGGGACAATGTCGACTGACGTTTTGCCGACCATGAGACCAGGTTATTACCAAGAAACATACAATAACCAGACGTAGACCGTCTGGTGTCCGGAAAACCACCCCAATCAGCATCCGTATACGAGACAAGTGTGGACGTTGAGGAAGGATATAAATGCAAACCATAGTCAAGTGTACCCTGAATATACCAAATGATGCGTTTGAGTGCATTCATGTTCTCAACTCTGGGATCATGCATAAATAAACACACCTACTGGATAGCATATGTAATATATGGTCTCGTGAATGTAAAGATACTGAAGGGCCCCGCAAGACTGCGATAGCGGCGGGTCGGATCCTCGTATGGTACGCCGGCCGCGGCACTAAGCTTGGTCTTAGTATCAACTGGAGTGGAAGTGGACTTACAGGATGACATCCCAGCCCTCTCAATGATCTCAGTTGCAGAATTCTTTTGAGATAAAAACAACCCACCTTTATGACGAGTGACAGCAATCCCCAAAATATAACTCAAGGCCCCCAAGTCTTTCATAGCAAAATCAGAGCTGAGCATTGTCATGATAGACTGGCGTAAGGAATTGGAAGAGGCAGTTAGAATAATATCATCCACATACAACAGAATATAGGACAAGGACACACCACGACGATAGATGCACAATGAATTATCCGACCTGCTGTGAGTGAACCCAATAGTCGAAACATAGTCGGAAAACCGTGTATACCAGGCCCATGGAGACTGCTTAAGCCCATATAAAGACTTCTTCAACAAACAGACATGATGAGGATGTTTGGGATCCCTAAATCCCAAAGGCTGATGCATATAGAATGTTTCCTTGAGATCACCATGTAGGAAAGCATTCTTTACATCTAACTGATGAATATGCCATGCTTTCGAAAGAGCCAAGCTGAGCACAGTGCGAATGGTAGTCGGCTTGACCACCGGACTAAACGTCTCACCACAATCCACACCAACCTACTGAGTCTTACCATCACCCACAAGCCGCGCCTTATGTCGTGCAAATGAACCATTTGAATTGTTCTTATGAGCAAAAATCCACATAGACCTAATAATATTAATACCCGATGGACGGGGCACCAACTCCCACGTCTTATTATCAATAAGAGCATTATATTCATCGGTCATAGCAATTTTCCAATTCGGGTCATTTAACGCAGACACATGAGTACGGGGTAAGGGTGATTTAAGAACATTCAAATTTAAATTAAAATGTCTCTTTGGTTTAAAAACACCCCGCTGACTACGAGTGACCGGTCTATGACTTGAGGAAGAATTGGGCGGATTTTGAGAATTTCCTGGACTCGGGACGGACTGGACCAGTTCCAGAATTGGGCTGGATTGGCCCAATTGCTGAAACTGACCCAGTGACGGTAGTGTGTGATGGACCAGTGGGGCCAGCAGGCAGTGGGCCCGCTGGAGAATTTTGGGTATGGGATATGTCTGAAAAATGGTGAATAATATACGGGGATATACCATCATCCAAAAAAATATACGAACTAGGCGCGGGAGTACTAAACTTAGAAAACGGGAATTGAGTTTCATCAAAAAGTACATGGCGACTAATGATGATTTTATTAGAGGCTAAATCAAAGCATTTGTAGCCACGATAATTAGACGGAAAACCCAAAAACACACACGGAGTAGACCGGGCCTGAAGTTTGTTAATCGTGGTGGATGGGAATAACGGATAACACAAACACCAAAAAACCCGAATATGTGAATACGAAGGAGTCTTATTATATAAAATTTGAAGGGGGGAAGAATATGTCAAACCGTTGGAAGGAATTATGTTAAGGAGATATGTAGCCATTTGTAGAGAATGATGCCAAAAAGACGGGGGTACGGAAGCATGAATCAATAAAGTTCGGACAATGTTATTTATGGTACGAATTTTGTGTTCGGCTTTCCCATTTTGTGAAGACGTATGACGACAAGAAAAATGAAAATTGATCCCATTATTAGCACAGAATTCCCGAAACACCCCATTGTCATATTCTTTGCCATTAACACACTAAATATTTTTTATTTCCCATTCGAACTGGGTTCTAATGAACGCTCTAAATTTTACGAAGATGGAAAAATATGAGATTTTTTCGCTATTGGAAAAGTCCATAAAAATTTAGAATAATCATCCAAAAAGAGAACATAATACCGATGACCCAAAGAACTAAGAACAAGAGACGTCCATAAGTCGCTATGAATAATATCAAATGGCATTAAAGTATGAGAATTGGAGTCTACAAATGGAAACCTAACAATTTTCCCTAAAGAACAAGACTGACAATTTGGAGTACTACGCGTACCCTTACATGAAATAAAATTATTTTTATCTAATGACAACAAAATAGATGAGCCCGAATGACAAAGGAGAGCATGCCACAAGGAAGAAGAAAGGGCTGCAAATGTGGATGGCACGGCTTGACTCGATGGACCGGAACTGGGTGTGACAGGATAAAGATCTCCCCTACTATCACACCTCATGAGAGGACTCCCCGTCTTGAAATCCTTCACAGGGAAACCAAATGGATCAAATTCAACAGAAATGGAATTATCAGTAGTGAATTTACGGATAGACACTAAGTTTTTAATCAATTTAGGGGCATGTAGGGTGTTTTTAGAGATAAGAGGTGGATGAGGGGAAGACAAAGTTTTATGACCATAACCACGAATTGGAATAGAATTACCATTTCCACTAATTATGCTGCGAGGGTTGCTCAAATTGGAATAAGACAAGAGCGTACCTGAATCGGATGTCATGTGGTAGTGGCACCAGTATCCATATACCAATTTGGGTCCGAAGGATTTAAACCAAGTGTGTGCATTGCGGCTTCGATGTCGGTAGGCGTGGGCCGCTGCATGATGGGCCGAGGCCCAAGAACCCCCGCTTCGCCTCGTCCCGAAGGCGGACGCGTAAGTGGGCCGGGTGTGGTGGGCACCGGATCGCCATCGGGCGACCCCATCGCCGCCGAGGCGAAAAATTGCTTGGCCAAAACTGTGACTGTGGGGCCCACTGTAGGGCCCAAAACTGTTGTTGCTGTTGCTGACCACCACGAGGGCCACCACCAACACCACCATTGTGCCAGTTGCCACCACGGTTCTTGCCATTATTTTTCTTATTTCCTCCCTTTTTGCCGCCACCGTTGTTGCGGTTTTAGCCCAAGTTGTTGGAACCGGGAGGATGGACAGTGGATTCGGTCATCATAACCACAGGACTAGTACCGGTAGCAGCCTTTTTATCCATGCCCACTTCTTTGAGTGTAAGCATAGAATGAGCTTGATGAAATTGCGGAACTGGATTGCTTTGACGAAGAAGCGTACCAACACCACTGTAGGCCTCGGAGAGGCCGGAAACCATTTGGAGGACCAAACGGTCATTCGAAACTAGCGCACCAATGTTGCGGAGTTGGTCCGCCAATTCCTTCAATCTTTTGCAATAGGCCGAAACGTTAGGGAAATCTTCCATATTGACGTGGGAGAAATTCTGCTCAAGAGTAACAGCTCTAGAATTCTGATTATCTTGGAATATATCACGTAGTCTATCCCAAGTCGCCTGCACCATAGCGTCAGGTTCAAGAATCGTTTGCAAAAGGTCGGTAGAAATAGTGGAATATATCCACTGAAGGACGGTAGTATCAATAGTCATCCACAACTTAGGATCATCCTCGCATTTTCGCACCTCCGTATCCTCAGGAGCTGCGGGGATTATGTGATGGATGACTTGATGCGAGCGTGCATGAATTTTGAACAGTTCGGCCCACGTCGCATATTGGACGTTTTCTATTTCAAGAACAAGAGGGATGTTATTCTTGATGTTAGAAACTGTAAGGGCAGGATGAAACGTGTTCCGTGATGTAGACATATTGATAGAACAATATATGATTGAGGGATTTGGAAGAAAATTTTGGGAAGAGAGGATAAACCGTCAGCACGAATTCCGATGAGGAGAGGCTCAGAAATAGATGTTGGTGGATGGAAATTGGGAGGATTTTTTAGAGAGGAATTTAAGACCTAGACTTCTGATACCATGAAAGAAATAATCCCTTGATTATTTTCATTGATTGAAAGAGTTTATATATAATTTACATATTTCCATAATAGAAGAATCTTATTCATATTCTGCTCCTAAAACCTTATTCTACTTGGATACTAACAATACAATTATGGTAATACAAATATTATGGTAAGTGTACAATACTAATTACACCACAACATTACCTAAACTAGGAGACTAAAACCTTACCTAAATTATGTCCTATGTACACGGTACATTACCAAAATCGAGAGCCCAATATACAGAATATACACATGTATATTGTGTGTATATTGTGTATATTTAATAGTTCCTTTGAAGAATTATTCAAGTTTAGGATATTCTATTGAAAGTAAATTACGAAAGTGTTATTTCTTTTGGTTACTAATAGTTTTTGTTTTTGTTTGTTATAATAGGTTGTATCGATGGAGCAATCTAATACGGCAGATGATATTCGGAGTATTCAACACAATGTACTTGATCATGACTGATAATATGTTCTCATGTATGTTTTGCATTGTTTTGATGATTTGACAAACATGTAATGGGAGTACCAGTTCGGCCCGATGCAAGTTAACTCTACAACTGTAAAGCTGCTGACATAGTGGCAGTGTCGCAGCATTACTGCAAAGTTGTTGCGAGCATGCTATTGGTCCAAATTTTAATGTTGGTCACTTTCTCACATCCCTCATATATATACATCATGTTGGGGAATGGAAAAATAACCTTGCACAAATCAAAATTGCTTTTGCTTGTGCCTACAAGTCGTCAAGGTCATTAGAGATTCAGATCTGAACAAGCGATAAAAAATCATGGACCAGTTCTCTAACAAGTGAAGATGTCTAAGTCCTTGGTTTGTTGAGTCCTTGTTTTGTAGTTCTTAAACTTCTAAACCTACTCTTCTCTTACAAAGCATGTTGTAGGTGTTTTGGCTTTTAAAACTGTTGAGTTGGTTTGTTGTTGACTAGAGCTAGTCAAGGTATGTCTTTGCAATAGAATTACTGTAAACTTCTTGCAATAGAGTTATTGTGAGTATGAGATGTTAACGGATTCTCTTGGCTAGAGTTATTCAAGGTGTGTTTTTGAAATAGAGTTATTGTAAAGTTCTTGCAATAGAGTTATTGTGATAAGAGAGGTTAAAGGGTTCTCTTGGCTAGAGTTAGTCAAAGTGTGTCTTTGCAATAGAGTTATTATAAGGGGTGAGGGATTAAGAGTTTAATTCCTAGGTTGCAATAGTTGGTAATCTAAATTTTACTCAGTCGTAGTGGTGTTTTTTGAAAATCCTACAATGGTTGGTCATGATTTTTAATCCCTTGAGCAAGGAATTTTTCACGTAAATATCTTGTGTTATTTAACTTCTTTCTTTACTCAACGGAATAGCAGAGAACCTGATTCTGCACTGTATTTGATGGAATCATATATTTCATCAATTGGTATCAGAGCAAGTTCTTTATAAAAGGTTAACACTTAGAAAATGATCTCTTCAATGGCTGCTCCACCAGATCTAGAGGAAAGACAATCGACCAAAGATCACTAAGTTTCAATAGAAAATATTATGGATGGTGAAAGACTAGAATGCATGACTTTATTATGGTTGAGGATTCAGAGTTACGAGACATTATCTTTTATGGTCCTCATGTTCCTATGAACACAGATCTAGTTGGTCTTTCCACTACTCCAAAATCCAGGAAGGAATACGATGATGTACATAGAAAGGCTGGTGAAAAGAAATTCAAGACTAAAAAGATCCTTGTGTGCGACATCGGCCCAGATGAGTACAATCGTATCTCAGCATGTCAAAGTGCAAAGGAAATTTGGGAAGCTCCCCAAAATGCTCATGAGGGGACCAGTCAAGTCAAGCAGTCCAAAATAGATATACTTACCACTGAATATGAACTCTTCAAGACGAAGGATGGTGAATCTATTCAGGAATTGCACACCATGTTCACCTCTATCATTAATAAACTTCATTCTCTTGGTGAGGTTATCAAAACCAACAAGTTAGTTCATAAATTGCTTAGTGTTTTGCCTACCTCCTGGGAAAGAAAAGTTAACGTCGTCTCAAAATCCAAGGATCTGAAAAAATTGATTGATGAGCTCATTGGAAATCTCAAAACTTATGAGTTGAAAAAATAAAAGGATGATGAGAGAGGAACCCAGGAAAGAAAAGAGCCTTGTCCTCAAGGAAATCAAGAATGAGTCAAGCATTGATGAGTCTGCCATGGTTTGTCTCACTCGAAGATTTCAAAAGATGGTCAAAAAGAGTGGAGAGTTCCCAAGGAAGGAAAGCACGAGCAAAAATTTCAGAGGAAATGACTGTTGTCATAAGTGCGGAAAGCCTGAACACTTTATCAAGGAGTCTCCTCTTCACAAGCAAGACTACTACAGAATTAACTCGGAGAAAAATGCAAAGAGGAATCAGTCTCCTGACGATTTCAAAAGAAGAAATCAAGTTGACCACGTGGTGAAACAAGCTCTAACTGCATGGAGAGACTCCTTTGGTGAATCATAAGATGAACGTGATCAAGAAGAAACATTCATGATGGCCATTGATGATGTATCTTCAAAACATGAGTCAACGTTTGCACTCGTGGCTAGATCTAATGATGACAAAGAGGCTGGAGTGAGAGGAAGCAATCAAAAATGGTTTATGGACAGTGGTTGCTCCAAGCATATGACTGGATGGACTATTGTTTGAAAAGAATAAAAAGGAAAATATGTTCAGCTTGCTTTGTTATATGATGGAAGATTTTCAATGCTCTAATTGCACAGTCCGGTAGTCCCTCAATCTTTGCCTTTAATTCTTCAAGTTTAATATGGTATTTATTGAATATTGTACCGATTGATTTACTGATTATAAAATTAGCGAACCGAAGTTTGAAAGTTCGGTATTTGGTATCTACTTTCAATTACCGATTATCGAACTCGAACTTTGAAAATACTGAATCGAATACCGAACGCCCTCCCCTACCTCAGAGGCAATAAAGAATGAAAATGCTCAGCTTCAGGTTGAAGTCGCTGATCTAAGGTCACACGTGAAGAACCTGACTGTTACACTCCTCGCCAGGCTATGAGCAGTCTCCATTCTAGCTTTCTCCATTTCCCTTATGTCTTTCTCTCCGTCCTTCTCACTCCTTATCCAGTTTCCTTATTTAGGTTGTAATTTAACGATGGCACTACTTGTTTGTTTTTATATTTGTTGGTACTTATGATTATATTTGTTGGTACATATGATTATATTTTTTTAAGTATTAACTTGGGAAATATTCTATATATTGTGCAACAGTGTTTATCTCTGCTAGTTTTATTTCTGCTAACATTATTGTTGCCCCCCGTGGTCATGAGTTACCATTGTCTTCATGCATCTTCCTCATGTTACTGCTTTACTCTTTTTTATGATGCCAAAAGGGGAAAGTTTGTTTTGGGCTCTTTTTGGGGTCTATTTTTGCTGAGTCGCAGGGGGAACATGGTTGGTTGGGTGGAATCTGAGTCGCAGAGTGAACGTGGTTGGAGTTGCATGTTGGAGTTTGTCATCATCAAAAAGGGAGAAATTGATAATATGTTCTCATGTATGTTTTGCATTGTTTTCATGATTTGACAAACATGTAACGAGAGTACAAGTTCCATTACCAGTTCCGCCCGATGCAAGTCAACTCTACCGATGTAAAGCTGCTGACACAATAGTAGTGTCGCAACATTGCTGCAGAGTTGTTGTGCGCATGCTATTGGTCCAAGGTTTAAGGTTGGTCACTTTCTCACATCCCTCATATATACATCATGTTGGGAAATGAAAACCTAACATTGCACAAATTAAAATTGCTCTTGCTTGTGCCTACAAGCCGTCAAGGTCATCGAGTTTCAAATCAGAACAACAACAACAACATACCCAGTGAAATTCCACAATGCGGGGTCTGGGAAGGGTAGAGTATACGCAGACCTTACCTCTACCTTGGTAGTCAGAGTGGCTTTATCCGAGAGACCCTCGGCTTAAGACAGGACAAAGCATAAGCACAAACAAAAAAGGAGAAACAATCAGATCCGGTGAAGAAATTTAAAGCAATATGGAAATGCTGGTATCAAAAGTGAATACGCCATGATAGCACATCCTGAAAATGAAACATTAACTAACGCAGGTAAATAAGATAAATAAAGTACACTAAAGAACACATAGTAGCAGAAGTCACACTACAGTGGACTATAAAGCACTATTGTGCATATTCGTATGATATGATAATCGAGCCTACAGTAACACCACTACAACAACCAGTTTCTAAATGTAGGTAGGACTACACTCGACTACCTACTACCCTTCTACCCTAATCCATGCCCTCTACAACCCCCTATCTAAGGTTATGTCCTCAGTAAGTTGCGCCTGCGTCATATCCCATCTAATCACCTCTGCCTAATATTTCTTCGGCCTACCTCTACCCCTTCTGAACCCGTCCATAGCTAACCTCTCACACCTCTGCACTGGGGTATTCGTGTTTCTCCTCTACACATGCCCAAACCATCTCAACCTCTCTTATCGCATCTTATCCTCCACCGAAGCCACTCCCACTCTCTCCCGGATATCATCATTTCTAATTATATCCCTCCTTGTACGCCCACACATCCATCTCAGCATCCTCATCTCCTCTACTCTCATCTTTTGGATGTGCGACGTCTTGACTGGCCAACACTCCGCCCCATACAACATAGTCGATATAACCACCATCCTATAGAACCTGCCTTTAAGTTTTGGTGGCACATTTTTATCGCACAAGACTCCAGATGCGAGCCTCTATTTCATCCACCCTGCCCCAATACGATGTGTGACATCATCATCAATCTATCCATTCCCTTGGATAATAGACCTGAGGTACTTGAAGCTTCCTTTCTTTGGAATGACCTGAGTACCAAGCCTCACCTCCATGCTTGTCTCAAGGTCGCTCCCGTCACTGAACTTACTCTCCAAGTATTTTGTGTTAGTCCTACTCATCCTGAACCCTTTAGACTTCAGAGTCTGTCTCCAAACCTCTAACTTAGCATTCACCGCTGCGAGTCTCATCAATTAGGACTTTATCATCTGCGAATAACATACACCATGGCACCTCGCCTTCAATTTGTCGCGCCAGTTTATCCATCACTAAGGCAAATAGGAATGGGCTAAGAGTTGAACATTGTTGCAGCCCCTTGTCACTGGGAAGTGCTCCGAGTCTCCTCCTGATATCCGTACCCTGGTCTTAGCTCCATCATACATATCCTTGATCGCCCTAGTGTACGCCTATAGCCTCCAAGCATCTCCATAGAACCAACCTAGGGACTTTGTCATATGCCTTCTCGAGGTCGATGAAAATCATATTTAAGTCTCTCTTCCTCTCCCTATACTGCTCCACCAACCTGCTAATAATATGGATGGCTTCTATAGTCGAACGTTCCGATATGAATCCAAACTGGTTCTCGGAAATAGACACGCATCTTTTCACCCTCATCTCCACGACTCTTTCCAAAACTTTAGTGTGCCTTAGCAGCTTGATACCCCTATAGTTGTTGCAACTCTCGATATCACATTTGTTCTTGTACAAAGGAATCATTGTACTCCACCTACATTCTTCGGGCATTCTCGCCATCTTAAAAATGACTTTAAACAACTCGTTAGCCACTCCAAACCTGTCCTGCCTGCGCTCTTCCAAAATTCAACTGGGATCTCATTAGGCCTGGTCGCTTGTCCACTGCGCATCCTGCGAACAACACCCTTAACCTCCTCAACCTTAATGCTTCTACAATACCCAAAATCCCGGTACCCAGCAGATTGCTCCAGGTCTCCTAGCATAATGTCTCTATCTTCTTTTTCATTCAAGAGTTTGTTCTGACAATAAATCGTGGACAAGTTCTCTAACAACTGAAGATGTGTAAGTCTTAGGTTTATTGAGTCCTTGTTTTGTAGTTCTTAAACTTGTAAACCTACTCTTCTCTTAAGAAGCATGTTGTAGGTGTTTTGGCTTTTAAAACTGCTGAGTTGGTTTGTTGTTGACTAGAGCTAGTCAAGACATGTCTTTGCAATAGAGTTATTGTGAGTAAGAGAGGTTAACGAGTTCTCTTGGCTAGAGTTAGTCAAGGTGTGTATTTACAGTAGAGTTATTGAAAAGTTCTTGCAATAGTTATTGTGAGTAAGAGAGGTTAACGGTTCACTTGGCTAGAGTTAGTCAAGGTGTATCTTTGCAATAGAGTTATTGTAAGGGGTGAGAGATTAAGAATTTAATTCTTAGGTTGCAAATAGTTTGTAATCTAAAATTTGCTCAGTCATAGTGGAGTTTTTGAAATTCTACAGTGGTGGGTCGTGATTTTTAATCCCTTGAACAAGGAGTTTTTCACGTAAATATTTTGTGTTATTAGAGTTGAAGGAAGTGAGCCACTTAAAGCTACATGTAATTATTGTAAGACGGAACTTACTGTTCCAGGGCGAAATGGCACTTCAAGTATGTGGAACCATATGGATCGGTGTAAGTTGTATCCCTACAAAAGAGAGAAAAGTCAAAAATCAATAACTGATTTTACCATCAAAGGTGAGAAAGGTGATGGAAAAGAAATTGACAAACTAAGGCCACTTAATGTAGAGGAAGTTAGAAATGCATTGGCTGCCATGATTATTATTAATGAATTACCTTTTAAATTGTAGAAGGGGAAGGTTTTAAAAGGTTTAGCAGGGTGCTTGAACCAAGATTTATAATCCCTTCGAGAAATACTGTGGTAAGAGATTGTTTAGAGCTTTATGTTAAAGAGAAACTCAAATTGCTAAAACGAATTAAAAATCATCGATTATGTCTTACCACAGATACTTGGACGTCAATTCAAAGTCTTAATTATATGTGTCTTACAGCACATTGGATTGACAATGATTGGTTATACCAAAAGAGGATTTTAAACTTCCAAATCCTTGAGAGTCATGCAAGAAGGATAATTGGAAATTCCATTGAGGAATGTTTGCTTAATTGGGGAATTGAAAGTGTATTTACAGTGACGGTAGACAATGCAAGTTCAAATGATACTTGCCTTGATTACTTGATGAAGTGAGTAAAGTGGAAAGATTCAATTTTAGACAATAATGTGAGATGTGCTGCCCACATTGTTAATTAATTGTGAAAGAAGGCTTAGCGGAACAAGATAAAGCTATAATTAGAATTCGAAATGCAATTAAAAATGTACGGTCTTCTCCTGCCTGTTAAGAGTCCCACATCGGCATCTGTATATGACAACAACATGTTCGGTACGGAGGGGTATAGATGCAAACCATAATCAAGTGTGCCCTTAACATATCGAATGATACGTTTGAGGGCAGTAAAGTGAGGCTCCCTGGGGGCATGCATAAATAAGCATACCTACTGAATAGCATAAGCAATATCAGGCCTGGTGAAAGTGAGGTACTGTAGTGCACCTGCAAGACTCCTATAAAGAGTGGGATCTGACACTGGATCACCATCCAAAGCACTAAGATTTGATCTTGAGTCAACTGGAGTAGCCATGATCTTGCAATTCGCCATTTTAGACCTGTATAAAATCTCTTCTGCATACTTACGCTGACAAATAAACATAGTATATGCAGATCTAGTCACAGAAATCTCCAAAAAATAGCTCAACTTCCCCAAGTCAGTCATAGCAAAATCTGTTTTGAGCAGCGTAATGATCTCATTTTTCAACAAATCAGATGAGGCAATGAGCACAATATTATCAACATACAATAATAAATATGCAATGCTACTACCTCTATAAAAAATAAATAGAGAATTATCACACTTGTTGCACCCAAATTCAATCTGCATGATATACTGTGCAGAGCGATCATACCACACTCTAGGGGCCTGTTTCAAGCCATAGAGTGAGTTACAGAGACAACATACATATTGGGGGGCTGCTAGATGGACAAAATTAGGCGGTTGATGCATATAAACCGTTTCTTTCAAATTCCCATGTATAAATGTATTTTTCACATCAACTTGATGAATAGGCTAGTTCCTGCCCATGACTAAATACTCAAAACTGTGCGAATAGTAGCCGTTTTAACAACCGGACTAAATGTCTCACCACAATCAATACCTTCCTGCTGATTTGTGCCATTAGCCACAAGTCTCGCCTTATACCTCTCTAGATCACCACTGTCTCTGTACTTGTGACGAAAAATTCAAATGCATCAGATCACATTCACCCCATCGGTCGAGGAACCAAATCTCAAGTGTGTTATTTTGTTAAAGCATTAAACTCCTCACACATGGCCGCATTCCAATTAGGGTCTAATTTTGCTAATTTGGGGTTTTGGGAATGTGGGATATGGTTTGTGTATATAGGTTAAATTGGACTTTCGATTTGAAAATCTCGCGTTGAGCACGGGTTTCCGTACGATGCGATGAGACGGGCTGGGTATGTTTGCTGGTTGTCAGGTCGAGGTCACTGTGTGTGGATGGATCCGAGTTCCAGTATGGTGTTTGATTCGGGTTCTGGTATGGGGTCGGATCGGTCTATTGACTTGGTACAGTGGCTGAGTGATTAATATCTGGGTTTGACGATGAGTGGGGTGGTGTCACCGATGTGGGTAGATCGAGACTTGTTGAGGTCGACGAACCCCAAATATCGAGCTGTTGAGGAATCATTATAGCGGATTATTCTTGGTGAAGGGAGAAAAGGAAGACAAAAAGTTGTTCTCGAGTAAAGAGAGAAAAACGCTGACACAAAGTTTTGTTTTCTGCAAAACGTTTTGTTTTCTGACTAATTGGGCGAAGAGGAAGACAAACAACTTTGGTTAATGGGTAAAGAAAGAAAAAAAACTGACACAATGTGTTGCAGAGAAAAAAACTGACACAAAGTTATGTTTTCTACAAAACATTTTGTTTTCTGACAAAGTAGGCGAAGTGGACGAAGAGGAAGACAAACAACTTGGTTCTCGGGTAAATGAAGAAATAGAGTTTAGGTTTTGACTTCTGATACCATGTAAGAATGGATTTTGGGCCTAACTCAACCCCAAAAGTTGGGGTTGAGTTAGGCCCAAGATTCATTCTTTACATGGTATCAGAGTCAGGCTCATTCCAATTCTTTATTCACCGATATTAGAGCCCCAAATTATATTATCCATGTAAATAATAGATCTTGGGCCTAACTCAACCCCAAAAGCTTGGTCCAAGATCCATTCTTTACATGGTATTAGAGTCAGGCCCATTCCAATTCTTTGTTCACCAATATTGGGCCCCTAAATTATATTATCCACGATCCAGTTAACAAGGTCTGGGCGTACGGGGGAGTGTTAAGAGTCCCACATCGGATATGGAATAGGAACATGGACTCCTTATATGGACTTGGACAATCCTCACCATACAAGCTATCTTTTGGGGTTGAGTTAGACCCAGGATCCATTCTTTATACTGCCAAGTATGATTTGTTCAAAAAATGTGTAGAGAAAGAGAAGATCTCTTGTAACCATTTTGTTTGTCTTGATGTCGATACTATATGGAATTCCACATACAAAATGTTAGAACATGTTGAAAAGTTTGAGAAAGCTTTTGTGAGAATAGAATTAGATTATCAAAACTATAAAAAAAAATACTTTTATGGAGGTTATAATGGAACAGGAGATGAAAGGAAAGCGGTAAGAAATAAGAAACAAAAAGATCAGAAAATTATTGAATGTTCTAAGATCAATGATGGTGGTAATTTTTCTGACGAAGTGAAAAATGGGAGGAAAAAGCCTGTGAATAAGAAAAAAGAGATAAGAAAATTATGTTGGATATGTAAAGCAGTACGGGAAATAAATAAATATTACAAGTGTTCGAAAGGATAAATAAACAAGCCAATGTTCAGAATTGCCGCAAGCTTGTTGAGTCTTGAATCTTGATAACCTGAAATCAAGAAACACTAAATCTGAATTGTTACAACGTTCCAAAAGCCAACCCAAACGGTAGGCAGAAACTTTCTGCCTTCCGTCGTTCCCAATTTCATCTTTTCAGAAACTCCAGGGACCAAACTATAAATATTAAACAATTTAGGGGTCTATTAGAAGAAGCCCAAAGCCCACGACTCTATCCCGGACGGGACGGGCGGGTGGCGGCGGTGCGCGTGTGGGCTTAGCCTTGAATCCAAGCACATCTAGGTCCTCCCTCCTTCAAACACATGGGTTACCCCTTGGGGTCCCAAACCCTTAGCCAATTTTGAGACTTATAAAGAGAACAATTCTGTCTTTTCCCACCGATGTGGTATATTTGTCCCACACCATATTTTCATGCCTCAAACACCTTACTTCGTGGACAAATATCTCTTTCATTTCTTAATAAAATTTGACGATCTTTGGCCCTACGGTCATCTACTCACTTAGTAGATTATGCACGTGTGAAGAGACAAAGCCTCCAACATACGGAACCCTAGTGTTTAAGTCATTAAATACGGGTGGACGCACCTCCCCACCAAAGGTAAATTTCCAACAAATTATTGGTCCTCATAAGCATGAAGATTTTCAAGATGCAAGGTGCTTTGCAAAGTTCTTAAAGTTATTTTATAGCGTGACATTAAAGTTTTCTGGGTCATTATATACTAATATTTTCTTTCGTGAATTGGTTGCTATTCATTCTGCAAGTGGATCACTTTCTGTTCACGAGGATGATGACATGAAAAGCATGGCCTTAAGAATGATGAATAAATTTGATAAGTATTGGTCTTTTAGTAGTAGGATCAATTACTTCTTGTATGTTGCGATTGTTCTGGATCCACGTTTCAAGCTAGATTATGTTGAGTTCTGCCCTTGTGAAATGTATGGTTGCGATAGTCCGTCTCTTAAGAAAATCAAGAATTGCTAGTGTTGTTGAATCTTTGGATGAGTTATATCATGAATATAAGAGATTATATATATCTGAACAAGACAAAATTGAAGATTTAACATCTAATGAAGTTTCTCGTGCCATGGATATTGATGAATGTGATAAAAGTTTAGACTTTCTTGATTCTCAATTCGCAAAGCGCATGGAATCTCTAAAGAAAACAGAAAATGCAACGGAAATAGCCAAACACTTGAATGACGAGTTGCTAGAAAAGAAAATCGAATTTGATCTCTTGGCGTGGTGGAAAAGAAATAGAACGAGATTCCCTATTCTCTCGAAGTTGGCTAAGGATGTTCTAGCTATTCCGGTGTCGACTGTATCTAGTGAACAAGCTTTTAGTACCGATGGCCGTGTAAAGATTCATTCAAGAGTTCTCTAACTCTTAAAACATTGGAAGCTCTTATTTGTGCACAAAATTGGTTGCAATCTACTACTATTGATTTGCGTGAATAGTTGGATAATATTGAAAAGCTTGGGGAGATTGAAGAAGGTAATAAGATCTTGACATACATTTTTAAATCTTTTTTATTCATGTGAATATTACAAGATTTATTACATCAATTTTTATTGTGTCTTTATGTTAACACTCAAAAATATTTTTAGTGTTTAGCTGAATCAAGTGGCAGCAGAAGGTAGAAATCTCAAAATAAGCAGGCAACAGAATTCTAAGTCGATAATCGAACTGACTCGTAGCCGAATCTATTAGTCTTAGCCCTCGGCTAGAAAAGCTCCATCGGCTATTTCGGTAACCTGGCTGAATCACAAGTCCAAGGAATAACTGGGACCCACACATATTTGGACGTCTCGAAGAACAAGTCAAAGCACCTTCTAGACCCAAAGAAACAGAAACAAACCATCAACAGCTGGAAGGAAGTGTCATCGGTCGTACAAGAGGAAAACAAGGAGCAAAAATCGGCACCACCTCCTCATAGTTGGCTGGTGGATTTAGTGGGTAATTTAGTGGCTAACATAGGGGGGTCACGTCTTATTTCTTGTAGTATAAATGTAAGATCACTTGTACAGAATAAAGACCACACAATCAATAAAAAAACTAATTTTTACATATCTTCATTCTATCTTTATCGCCTTTATTGCACTCTAGTTGTATTTATGTTTCTTACCACTTAGTTTACTCAATCACCATCCTAATGCTTTCTGGAGTAGTTGAGGAACCCATTGCTGGAAGTTAGAGTTCCGCTTCCAGCCAAAATCACTTAGTTAAGGAATCAATTTGTCATCCGATTTCGTCAGCCGATAAAACGGCAAACATTTCGGATGGGAACAAATTTGGCACGCCCAGTGGGACCATAGGTGGTCTCATAGTGAAGTTTGATTCTCCAGGTCAGGATCACGCTTGGCATATGCGCCTAAGGTCAGGTAAGAAAATGAACCCAGAGCCCAGTCCACATCCTAAACAGAATCCTCCCAGAAGGAACAACGAGCCACCACTTTCTTCGGGTATGCCTACATCGGTTGATACCCCTCCACTTCCTCCATCAACCCAAGCTGTGGGTGAACTTAGTCAACCTGAAGGTCCAACTATCATGACCACATCATTCATTAGACAACAGATTGACTTAGGCATCCACGACATTATGTACCAAGTTTCCAAAACGTTGGCTGACATTGTCGAGCCAATGGTGCATAATGAGGTTCAGCAGGCGATAGAACTGGAAGTCAATCGACTGCATCCAGGAGAAGGTTTGGCTAGTTCTGCCATCCCTCTGATGAGTGGCGTTGTGCAACATGCAACTATGACTACGGGTGTTGTTCCTCAGTCGAATTTGTATCGGTCAGTACTTACTCAGGTACAACCGATAACACACCTAGGAGCACAAGCCCATTAACTTGGCAACCAGTCTACTATATGGTTGCCACCAAACGCTGGGGGGCACACTGTGCCACTCGACCAAGCTAATATGCAGTATGGACAGATCAATATGACTCGGAGACCAGTTCAGGCATCCAGACACTTTGGTTTGCCTCCCGTTATGTCGTACGCTCATGCAAATGGCCTTACTGTATATGCGACTAATATTGTCCAACCGAATTGGCAGCCGATGGCCCCCGGCTATGACCCTGCTAGGTTATCTGGTGACACTGTCTACAATGGGACACCATTCCAGCAGTCACAACCGGTACCCAATCCATACCATCCAGGAAGCGCAAACTTTCTAGGAACGACTGATGTCGGGGAAGAGTAGACATGGAACACTTTTCCACCTTATACTTAAGTTCCATCAGCTGTTCTAGGAGCTCAGGTTGCAAGCTTTGGTGGCTATGCCCGACAACAGCAATAGGGATATACCCCACCTATTGGTCATGGCCAATAGAATACCTACAACTTTCAAAACCCTATTCAACAAGGTGCAGAATAGAGGACTCCAGTTCAAAATGCCTACCAGCCAGTTCCAGCTGAGAATCGGCAGAGGACTTCACAGCTGATGAACCCTGAAACTATTGTGAATACCATGAAAAGGTACTTTGGCATCCAACTGAAGCCCTTGTACATGCCTGTTTACAGGAAGCCCTACCCCGATTGGGTAGATCGGATAGCACCATTATCGAGAGGCTTCAAAACACCTGATTTCGCCACTTTCTCGGGTGATAACGGAAAATCTACCATTGAGCACATCAATAGATTTACCGCCAAATGTGGCGAAGTTGGCCAGAATGAGTATCACAAGCTGCAGTTATTCCCCATTTCTCTAACTGGAACAACATTTGCCTGGTACTCATCCTTGACCCCCGACTCCATACAGAGTTGGGCAGACATGAAGCGTTATTTCCATGATAGATTTTATTGGCTCCAACCACAGGTTACTGTAACTGACCTTATGAATCTCAAGCAACAGGTCGATGAGACGGCTACCGATTATATCAAGAGATTCAGAAGGAAGGTTGGGAAATACACTATACACTTTCTTGAATCAGAATGCGCCCACATGAAAATCAACAACATGCATCCTCAGCTAAAGGAGAAATTAGTAGGACAATCCTGCTCTGACTTAAGCCAGTTAGCCGAGAAGGCTAGCTAAATAGAGTAGTATATCCAGGAGAAAGAGCAAAGAAGAGCTAACTGAAACTGAGGTTCCTATTTGGTATCCATTATTAAGGCAGATGATTTTGACTTAGAGTCAGCCGATTACACGACAGACGCAATGGTAGCCGAGATTGTCAGGGGTAAGGTTTACTCTTGCCTAGCCCTGAAAGCTTCGAAGGGAAAGGAGACGAGTTCGACTGATGACAAGATCGGTTACTTTTTTGACATTACAAAGGCAGATCAGATCTTTGATCATCTGCTTAAAGATAAACAGATACGGCTGCTGGATGGACATAGGATTTCGTCTACCAAAGAACTCAAGGATAAAAAGTATTGTAAGTGGCATAATTCATATAGCCATGCTACTTCTAATTATGTGGTCTTCAGGAACGCAATTCAAAAGGGCATCAAGGAGTGCAGCTCCAAGCTAGCCGATAAAAGCATAGCTGAAATGTTTGTTGATACTGACCCCTTCCCCATAGTACGGATATCTATGGTATCATTTGCCAAGCCAGATCAATCAAAGAACGTCAAGGGGAAACAACCGATTAAAAACCATATGGGTTCCAAAGAAGCCCACTGGTAAAGAGGGGGTCACCAAGAGCTCTGTGTTTGATCGGGTAGGCAGCTTACGTGACATATAAGAGGACACGGACAGGCAGCCAACTAGAAGTAATTTTTGTGGCCGCTCTTATAAACCAGAGCACATTACTCGGGAACCTCACAAACAGTACCCAGTATTCAAAAGGGACCCGGCAGGCTTGGGGACAAGCATGGTTTCCAATCGACGAGAAGTCGAGCGTGCCCCAGATAGACGAGGAACCACTACCCATGGCTAAACAGATGATAGCTGAGTTCAACATGAAGGAAGGTGTTTCTTCCTTACGTATCACGGTAAGGGATTAAGGTCAGCTGAGACCCCATAGGATGATTAAGCAAACCGCCAATATAGAGGAAGGAAAGTGGTTCGTTAATCAGGCTTCTGGAAATAAAGAGGCACCGCCGGGTGTCATGTCCGGGACATAGAAAAAAAAGATGCAGTGTGCCAAAGCCTTGCGCAAGATGAAGCTAACGTTGCACATGATATCCAGCACTGAGGCAGCCGATAAACAGGAAATTCCTGAGTCTACCGTAGCTGAGGCTACCGAGCGGACATTCGGCTCAACCTCTTCTGAGATAGTTCTACATGAAGGAGAAGCTTTAGACCAACCAGAACTGAATATACAGCCTGATAACGACCCGACAGAGGAACCTGGATGGGAGACTAATATTCTGAAGGAATCCCTAGTCGAGACAGTTCCACAGGTTGCACAAAGGATCCAGACATTAGAACCCCAGCCGGTTCCTATATGCCTCCAGGAGATGGAAGATATTAACTTCTCGTCAACCGAATTGAATGAGGTAGGAGACTTCATCCTTGATTTATTTAAGCATGATTCAGTCGATGAGATTTGGGCAACCATTGAAATGATCAGCCTGATTCTATGTGAGTTCTGGATCGGACGCTCTAAGCTGGATAACCTAGAAGTCAATATGTGTGTGGAAGACACTGAATAGGCGACATTAGTCGATACCACAGCTAGGGATGCTTTGAGCACTGTATTCGGTGCACCTACGGAAGAGGTGGTTAAATACCTCAAACCCCTCTATGTTAAGGCTTACATTAACGGCAAAGCTTTTAGCCGAGTGTTCATCGACAATGGGGTTGTGTTGAATGTGATACCACTGCTTACTTTGAAAAGCCTCAACCAAACCAGGGAGGATCTCATCCAAACTAACATAAAAATATCTAGCTTTATGGGAGAGGCCTCTAAAGCTTTGGGGATCTTAGTAGCAGAAATCACCGTAAATCCTAAGATGGTAAGTTCTGCCTTCTTTGTGATAGACGGTAAGCTGTCATACGCCATCCTATTGGGTAGTTACTGGATTCACACCAGTCGATGCCTTTCTTCCACCATGCATCAAAAGCTCATTTTCTAGGAAGGAGACAAGATAAAAATTGTCCTAATCGACGATAACCCATTTCAAGCAGGGGTTAAGAACACCCTATGTGGTTCCCATAGTTGTCGCAGAGCAATATAAAGAAGGATCTTGGGAATACTACAATCTTACTCCATGAGGTTTTGAAATAAAATAATTAGCCGAACCACGGCTTACCTTGGAAGAGTTAGATAATTGAGGAGACCCAAATCATACGTGATATGTGGCATTGGCTGACTGCTCTAAGCTCTAAAGCCATGATAGCTGAGGCATCACCGGTAGGGGACTATGACAAAGAACCATACTGGCAGCCGATGACATTGAGTTGCCGATGGAACTTGAATCACCCATAAGAAGGGCTATGCCTAGTTTTGAATCTCAGGATCCCATGGAAGATATCAACTTGGGTACTGAGGAAGTCATATTAGTGTCTTGCTGAAGGATGAGGATAAACAAAGCATAATGGCTCTTCTACTGCGGTATAAGGACTATTTCGCATGGGATTATCATGAGATGCCCGGGCTGGCACGTACTTTGGTAGAGCATAGACTGCCAATCAAATAGGGTTTCACACCTGATAAACAACCGCCCAGAAGATATCACCCTCAGCTGATGCCTCAAATTAAAGCTGAGATTGAACGGCTACTGAAGGCAAGGTTCATCAGAACGGCTAGGTATGTGAAATGGTTGGCAAATTTTTTACAAGTCAAGAAGAAGAATGGAAAGGTTCGGGTACCTACAGGAACCTAACTCTAGCTACTCCCAAAGATGAATATTTCATGCCTATAGCCGATATGTTAGTCGATTCGGCAGCCGCCAATGGTGTGTTGACATTCATGGACGGATACTCTGGCTATAATCAGATAGCAGTAGCCGAAGAGGACATTCACAAGACTAATTTTAGGTGTCCAGGAGCCTTGGGCATTTACGAGTGGGTAGTTATGCCGTTTGGTCTGAAGAATGCTGGGGCTACTTATCAAAGGGAAATAAACACCATCTTCCATGATTTGATCGGAAAGACTGTGGAGGTCTATATTGATGATCTGGTGGTGAGATCTAAAGACTTCAAATATCATTTAGCCGATCTCGAACAAGCACTAAAAGAATGAGGATTCATAATATTAAAATGAATCCAGCCAAATACATGTTCGAAGTATCGGCTGGCAACTTTCTGGGCTTCTTGGTACATAAGAAAGGTATTGAGATAGATCATAACAAAGCCCGGGCAGTAATGGAATCTGCACCACCCATAACAAATAAGGAGCTACAAAGCCTGTTATGGAAGATCAACTTCCTAAGGAGGTTCATATCTAATTCAGCTGGCAAAATGAAGGCTTTCTCACATTTGCTTAAGCTTAAATACTCGGAAGAGCTACTATGGTGTCCGGAACAACAAGAGGCATTCGACCAAATTAAAAAGGCCTTAGCAACTCCTCATGTGCTGGTGTCTCCCATGCCAGGGAAACCGTTGAAGTTGTACATCTCGGCTGCAGATTTGTCTATCGGCTGCCTGTTATCACAGGATGCCGATAATGGAACCGAAAGGGAAGTTTACTACCTTAGTCGAGTGCTCAATGAGGCAAAAACCAGATATACCCCTATAGAGAAGCTTTGTTTGTACTTATTTTATGCTTGTACAAAACTTGAACATTATTTAATGCCACATGTGGTTCACATTTTGTGCAAAAATTGACATCGTCTGATACTTATTGAATAGAACTATTTTGCAAGGATGACTAATGAAATGGACAATCAAACTCACTGCGTTCTCTCTCGAGTACAGGACACTCAGGGCTGTCAAAGGTCAGGCGCTAGCCGATTTCTTGGCAAACCACCCTTGTATAGATGCGAAGGACCCATGCACCCCCTCTACTGCATATATGGACATCATCCCCTAGATGCTAACTTTTGATGGGTCAAGAACCCAGAAGGGAGTCGGAGCCGGAATAACGATAACCGATCCTAGAGATGAAATGTGGAGGTTCTCTTATCGGTTAGATTCTAACTTGACAATAACCAAGATGAATACGATGCTCTCATCATAGGACTCAAACTCCTAGTTTCCATGAAAGCAAAGTGCATCAAGATTCATGGAGACTATCAGTTGGTTATCAAACAGCTGGCTGGGGAATATGACTGCAAATATCCAAATTTGTTGGCCCGTTATGAAATGGCTAACAGGTTGCTTAGTAGGTTCGCATCGTCTACGTTAAGTTATGCTCCCAGGGGCATGAATGTTAAGGCTAACGACTTAGCATAAGAAGCTTCTGGCTTTAGGAAGTCTCTACTCACTCTAGAGTATGATGAGCTGCCATCCGATGTATTAGACATGGACCAGATCGACTCATGGAAGCAGGTGTTAATCGGCTACTTAAAAGATCCTTCCACTTGCAAGGACCTTAAGGTTAAGAGGAGAGCCTTGAAGTATGTGCTTATTGATGATGATTTTTACAAAAGAGGCGTAAATGGAGTGCTACTCAAGTTCATTGATGAGACATAGGCCATAAGAGTCATGGGAGAAGTTTATGAAGGAATTGTGGATCACATAGAGTCGGGCCATTGATGAAATGGTTGATTTATCGTCATGTCTATTATTGGCCTACCATCATGGCCGATTGCTTTCAATACAAAAAATGTTGTAAAAAGTGTTAGAGACATGAACCAATCCAACGGGTACCAGCCGAGTTGTTGCACCCGATCGTGAAGCCCTGGCCTTTCAGAGGATGGGCTATAGACCTCATCGGCAATATTCACCCACAATCGGTTAAAGGATATAATTTTATTATTGTGGCTATCGATTACTTCACTAAATGGGTAGAGGCACAACCGATGAAGAGGGTTCATCAAACAGATGTTATTCAGTTTATCCAACACCAGATCATATATAGATATGATATTCCTAAGATGATTACAACCGATCAAGGGACGATGTTCACTGGTTCTAAGGTGGCAGCCTTTGTTGAGAAGTTTGGGATCAAGATGATCACATCTTTGCCTTATTATGCACAGACGAACGGACAAGCTGAGGCAGCTAACAAGCTTATTGTGGACATAATTAGTAAAAATGTGGAGGATAGACCGGCATTGTGGCATCTCACTTTGGATTAAGCTATTTGGGCAATCAGAAACTCTAAGTCTACTGCTATGGGGATAATACCTTATTGGCTAACCTATGGCCAAGATGTAGTGTTACCCCTGGAAATTAATGTTAAGTCATTACGGGTGACCAAACAGAATTCTTTAAGCTTGGAATAATATCAGCAAGCCATGCTAATTGAATTAGATCAGCTAAATGAAGATCAACTGATGGCCCTGGAAAGAATCGAAGCCAGTAAACGGAAAATGGCTAAAGCATACAACAAGCATGTTAAGCCCAAGAGGTTCGCCGAAGGAGACTTGGTTTGGAATACTGTATTGTCGCTTAGAATGAAAGATCGTAAATTTGGCAAATGGTCGCCAAATTAGGAAGGACCCTTCGTAGTAAGCCAATGGATTGCTGGCAATGCGTACCGACTAATAGACATGCATGATGAGGAGCTTGACAAAAACGTAAATAGCAAGTACTTAAAAAAGTATCACCCTTCGATTTGGGGTATGCATGAGTAAGCAACAGTGACAGACCGCCTGCCTATCCACACAAAAGAAACTAATTCCCTTCGATTTGAGGAATACTTGAATGTGTGATAGCCACAAGCCGGCGGCCTGTTCACAATCACATAAAAAGGCGAGAAGTACTTCCCTTCAATTTGGGGAATGCAAGAGTAAACGACATCCACAGACCGACTGCCTGGTCACAAAAATAGACCCTTCGATTTGGGGTCAATAAAACTAAGAAGCCAAGTTGGTTGGCATTTTGCTAGCTGGGGGTTGCTCTACATTATCAGTTATAGAAATCTCAGGACTAGCCGAATCCACCGCTGCTTGGTCACAAAAAACAGACCATTCGATTTGAGGTCAATAAAACTAGGAAGGCAAGTTGGTTGACAAGTCACCAGCTAGGGGTTGCGCTACATCATCAGTCACATGGGTCTCAGAAATAGCTGAATCTACCGATGCTTGGTCACCCTAGATAGCCATAGTCTATTTATCACTCACACTAATGGCTACTACCTCATATGCTCCTACTGCTTCAGAAAACCCCTTTTTTGTATCAAACAAAGGCTCAGCCACCACTACTTATGAGATCTCAAAAAAAGCTTGAGTATCGGCAGCTACAATGTCTTCTTGCTGATGTTCGGCTGCTGGCAATACTTCTTGAGTAACAGAAGCAGCAATGCCTTCGCACTGCAACTCCATAAGGATGTCGGCTGATAACTGAGCAACGGGATCAACCGGTAAAGGAGTAGCCATAACTGAAGACTAAGTTCCCTCGGATTCTACTTTGGAAGAACTAGCAGGGAGTGTTGGTGTTTCTTGAGCGAGTCTATTTTTCCACACACTCCACTTATTCTCTAGTTGGGACAGTCGTTCATTGCCCGCTTTCTGATCCAATTCCCAGATTACCTATTAGTTACCAAGTTCCTGAATCTTGTCATCCAAATTAATGCCCTGCTGAAACAAAGAAGAGCGGGAAGAATCTTGGGCCTTTATAGTCGACTCCAAGGCACCTATGGCTGGAGTAATAACCTTTATCTCCACATGGATCGTCTCCAACTCGGCTTGCCATTTTGATAATTACTCCTGTAATTCATTCCTTCAGTTGACATTCTGTTGCCTTTCTGCATTCACCTCATTGAAAGAAGTCTGAATGTATTTCTTCTCTTGCCGAAGAGACCCCAAACGTTTTAGAGCAGCGACTGCCTCATCATGACTATCTTTGGCCATTTTATGTAAAGCAAATAAGTCATTTAGAGCCAAGGCCATGTCATTATAGGCGGTTGCCAAAATGGGAGAATCTTTTATTTCTTTTGACAGTCAGAACAGAGAAGCCCTCAAAGCATGAAACTTTTCTTTACTGAATCCTTTTGGCAAGAGACTCCTCAACTCGCTCCCAATGAAGGCCAACAGACGAAGATGGTGCAGGTGCAATATCGACTAATCCAAAATATTACAGAAGCACGTCTCCAGGGACGATCTCGACTGGCACTTCTGATTCATCAGCCGGATTACGTTAAGTCGGGGGATCATCTCTAGCCATCTCCTGTACGAAAAGGGCAGGTTCAGAATAGAGGCAAGGGTTTGAAAACCGTGAAGGACCAAGCATAAGATAAAGGATATACCTCTATGGCTGCATCACCATAAAAATCTTCAGTTGCCTCGACAAGAGAAATTTTGGCCTTGGGGATAGCTGATAATGGATCCTGCGGATGCGTGGGAGCATGAGTCGAGGAGGACGATCTAATATGAAGAGAGGCACTGAACGCTGTCTGCGACCGTCAGCGTCTTATGAGTTGTGGTCCCTGAAGGGCAAATATAAAACATGAATACTGAAAGATAGCTGATACATAGGTATTTGAGCTAGACAAGAGATATACCTCAATTTCCTTCTCTTCTTCGGCTGAAACAGGAACTCTGGTTCTATGGAGGCCTTCTTCACTATGATCTCAGTTGACAACCCCTCCGCTTCGTCTGGGTTTCTTGGGAACAGATTTTCTGGGTAACGGGGATTCGTTGTTGGAAGTGATCTCCAAATCGACAAACGCTGGGGGATTGAGTTGCTGAAAGACACATGAAAGATGTTAGCCAAAAATTCACAAGAATAATCTGGCCGACACATAGGTAGAAAACAATTTACCTTTTCTCTTCGTTTGCCGCAACCTGATGGAAGACCTTGAGCCGGCAGATCTAGCCGATTTAGAAGGAGTAGTTTTCAAAAGGGCCTCTTTCACCCGCGATTTAGAAGTTTCTTTGGTCTTTTTCTTCTTTGACAAGACCAGCCGATCACAATAGACATCTAAAGGAGACTGAAAGAATTTCTCCTTGGCCGTGTTCCACCAATCGTCAAAAGCAATAGTAGTATTTGCTCTCGGGGGAAACAGCTGCCAGTCAAATAGGGCGAGCCTCTCAAGATTGTGATCGGCTATCTCCTTCACCTGTTTTGCATCAAGAATGCAGCTTTGGGTTGAACAAATACTATTGTGGTGGGGCCATGGTACGTGCTAAGTAAGACCAAATTCCCTTGCCACAAAATTTGGCCGATAGGGCTCCGTGGTCAACTTATTATTCCTAGAAGTGGGCTTCAAGCCACCAAAAAGATCCCTAGCCATAAGAATACGCCCTCATGTGTGGGTCATAATTCTCCGCTGGAGAATGTAAGGTTGTCATCGGCTACTTGACGGACCCAATTGGGGGTGGCCCATCTTTCAAGGATCGGTTGCCAATCTGTATAATAGTCTCGAAAACGTCCTGAGACACTTAAGGTGTTTTCCGAAAAGTATCGGCTAGCACCGGCGAGTTTAATGGAAAACAACGGTCATCAAAACCATCAGGAATAAACTATAGAAAATACAGGGTGATCCACAGCTGAAGGAACCATAGGGAACCGGCTAAGGTATCCAGATTTTTGGAGTCCCTTAACCTTGCTTGGGCATCGCCAAGAGCCATATAGATAAGTTCGGAAGCGAGATGCTCATGAAATCTTCCCCCGAAATGGCTAACGCCGCATAAATTTCCAGTTTCTTCACAACTGCACAAGATCCTATGCAGACAAAATATCGGCTGAACCAAAAAAAGAAGGAAAGCATGATGCTCAGCATCGTCGACTGGGAGAGGCGATACTCGACTGTTGTTGGCCATGAAGTGGCCATAGCCGGAAGAAGTCTTTGAAACCTTGATGCCCAAGTCGGCAATATCTATATCGCCTAAACATGCGCTTCAGCTCCCTGTATCGGAAGGCCAAGTATCGCCGTCACGTCAAGTAGTGTGGGGGTCATCATACCCCAAGGAAAAATAAAGGCGTTGGCAGTGGTCGACCAATAACCAAGGAAAGCGTATACAAGACCAATGTTACAAGGGAGGTCAAACCCCGACAGCGTAATAGCATCATAAAGACCCTTGCGTCTCCATTCGGCCTCTCTGGTCGACTTCACTCGTTCCAACCAACCAGAATAGTTGGCACTCTTGGCCGACCAGGTACGCAGGCTAGCCGGACAATGGTCACCGGTGAACCAATCACATGTAATAGGAAGATCATAGTTTGTTGGGCTAAGATGCCGAGAAAGAAGGAGGTCGCCCTATTTAGATGTACCATAAGGGGCAAGAACTAACTATTCATTGATAAAGGAAAAGGTAGGGGTTAGGTCACCAGCAGCCAAATCAGCGCTATCTGATCCCTGAGATAGAGAAGAAGATGAAGACATGGTTCTATGATTGAGAAAATAGAGTTTTTTGGAGGCGCAAAGGAATTTGGGAACGTCTGATGGCTAAGTGAGAAACCTCTGGGAAGACGTCTCCCCTTAAATATCCCATTTCCTTTTGGAAGATGTGGCTGACACGTATTAGGACTCCTTTCTTTCAAACATGCGGCTGAAATGCGTCGAAATTTATTTGTGGTAGCCGAGACGCATCGATTTAAAAGAATTCAGATAAATTCATCATTTCGCGCATTTAGGGCAAAAGTGATTGAAATGACACCCGCGGCTTCCACACGAAACGATGGCAATTTTTGAATACATCAACTCAGCAGCTGCACTCGAGTTAATGTAGGGGGCAATTGTTAACACTCAAAAATACTTTTAGTGTTTAGCCAAATCAAGTGGCAGCCGAAGGTGGAAATGTCAAAATAAGCAGGCAACAGAATTCTAAGTCTATAACCGAACTGACTCGTAGCCGAATCTATTAGTCTTAGCCCTCGGCAAGAAAAAATTCATCGGCTATTTAGGTAACCTGTCCGAATCACAAGTCCAAGGAATAACTGGGACCCACACATATTTGCACGCCTCGAAGACCAAATCAAAGCACCTTCTAGACCCCAAGAAATAGAAACAAACCATCAACAACTAGAAGGAAGTGTCGTCGATCGTGCAAGAGGAAAACAAGGAGCAAACATCGGCACCAACTCCTCATAGTTGGCTAGTGGATTTAGTGGGTAATTTAGTGGCTAACATAGGGGGATCACGTCTTATTTCTTGTAGTATAAATGTAAGATCACTTGTACAGAATAAAGACCACACAATCAATCAAAAAAAACATCAAAAAATTGTTTTTTACATATGATCATTCTATCTTTATTGCACTCTAACTGTATTTATGTTTCTTACCACTTAGTTTACTCAATCACCATCCTAACGCTTTCTGGAATAGTTGGGGAACCCATTGGTGGAAGTTAGAGTTCCGCTTTCAGCCCAAATCGTTTAGTTAAGGAATCAATTTGCCATCGATTTTGTCAGCCGATAAAACGACAAACATTTCGGACGGGAACACTTTCTTTACAGATTGTCTAAATTCATGTTCAACTATCATTGCTGATCGTGATAAATAATTTAGATCCCGTACTATCCCTGGTAAGACAACTACAGTATTTAATTTTTCTTCAAAAAGATTTTTTGGATAAAATAATGATAACTTAATTTTCTGTTTTTGTACAGATAAAAGATTACATGGTGCTTTTGACAGTTCTTGTGTCTTGAACGTTACCTTGCTGCCTGGCTCCTTGGAATATCAGTTTTAATCTTATTAATATAGTTATAGTTTTTAATAATTTTTTATGATAAGAACATTCCTTAAACACCAATTCTTATGTTTTGATGTCGTTCTTGGCTTGCTGCCTTGCTACCTACAGGATCAATTCCAACTTTATTAATTTATATAGTTCTCGTTTTTAATAAATTTTCAACTAAGCTCTTGGTGATTCTATTTTGGCGTTTCAGAGGTACTTGGTGTTAAGTGTGATGTGTATTTTTAGCAGAAAGAAAGTGAAGTGCAGATATCTTAAAAATTTCCTTTCATTTTTCTTTTTGTATCTCACTATCCACTTTTTCTCTTCTCGCAAGTATTCAGTTTGTGCTATGTCGGATTTGGTTGCATGTTTGAACTATTTACATGGTCTCAAGTGGAGTATGGATATTGGTATGCATTGGTAATTGGGTTCTGGGAATTTCCAACATGTTTTGTGTATTTGGAGAGTCCGTATGAAAGTTCCTTCATTCATGTATTCTCTACGTTTTTGTCATTTGTTAATGCTATGTTCGTGTGTTTTCTCTTCTTCTTTTTTTATCTCCATATTCCCTCTGTATGTTCTGTTTCAGTTCGTCCAAAGGCGTGAGTGTTATATAATTGTGTGTTGACTGTTGAGAATTTATTTCATAGTGTAGTATTTATTTTCTTAGATTGCATTAGGCAATTTTTTTAAAATATCAAAAATTAACCGAACCGGAGAAAAACCGACTGATTGGACGATTTCAAAAAGTTTGATTTTAGTTATATATAGTAGATTAACCGAAAAATTGGTATGGTACAAATTTCTCTAAATAACGGACCAAACCGAACCATTGACACCCCTAACCCTGGGTACCGACCATCCAAACAGAGTGTTAGGTTTCACATTTCAAACTCCACAGGAGCTCCATCAATTTTACCAAATTGCAATAGAAGGTTGTACTCCATGGAAATGCATAGGAAAATCATGGCAGAAGGAGATCGACGAAGCGATTTGCTAGAGTCAATTCTACTACACATCCTCTCTATGTTGCCGGATAGAAAAGAAGTTGTGAGGACCGGCGTATTATCTAAACAATGGAGGTTTCTTTGGAAGTCTATTCCGGTATCACTAGAGATCAAGTGTTCCGATTATCTCACCGAAAAGGACAATCTTTATTTGGCTTTCATAGAATTCGAACATTTAGGGTCAGTTTATTTAGTTACAAGAAGCATTGTCTTAAAGATATTGATTTGTGGATACATTTTGCAACTAAGGATGCTAATGTTGAAACTTTTAGCCTTGAGTTTTTCATGTTGGGTAACCCGGAAAAATACGAGTTTCCTTAGTTTGTATTTGTGAATCAGAAGAGAAAATGAGAGGAACTCAGCTTGATTATTCCCTCAAGCTATTGAGATTTAAATAACTAAGTTAACATGCCCTAAAAAGGAAAGGAAATCAATATAAATCAATTCCTAATTACATGATATTCTATCTTAATTACAGAATAATATATTTACATATATTGTTAGAATCTTCACAGATTCTAACACTCTCCCTCAAGCTGGTGCATACAAATTATATGTACCAAGCTTGCTACATAAGTAATTCGTTCTGGAACCGGCTAGGGATTTGGTGAATATGTCTGCAAGCTGATCATTTGACCGCACAAACCTTCTGACGATGTCTCCTGAGAGTATCTTCTCTCTGACAAAATGACAATCAATCTCTGTGTTTGGTCCTCTCGTGGAACACTGGATTCGATACAATGTGAAGTGCAACTTCATTATCGCACACAAGTTCCATTTCTTTAATTTCTCTAAATTTCAACTCCTTCATTAGTTGCTTGATCCATATGAGTTCACATGTTGCTACTATCATAGCCCAATATTTTTCCTTTGCACTAGATCTAGCAACCACATGTTGCTTCTTACTTTTCCAAGACACCAAATTTCGCCCAACTAAAACACAATATCCAGAAGGGGATCGTCTGTCAGAGTGTGACCCTGCGTAGTCTGCATCTAAATAGCTAATAATTTTCTCATGTCCTCGATCTTCATAGAGTAGTCCTTTCCCTGGAGCAGATTTTATGTATCGAAGGATGCGAATAACTAAATTCCAATGACTGTCACATGAAGAACTCAAAAACTAACTCACAACACTAATCGGGAAGGTAATATCAGGTCGAATCATTGTTAGATAATTGAATTTTCCTACCAGCCTTCTATATCTTCCAGGTTTGCTAAGAGGCTCATCCTAACCTGGTAGGAGTTTAACATTTGGATCCATTGGAGAATCAATAGGCCTATAATCTTTCATCCCTGTCTCCTAAAGAATATCAAGTGCATACATCCTCTGTGAATAAATGGAGTGCTTGGTGAGATAGATAGCACCCTGATTATCAGAGAATAAAACGTACCTGTGAAATGACAATTCCTGTTTTGGATTGAGCAACCTCAATGCCCAAGAAGTACCTCAATCGATCAAGATCCTTAGTCTGGAAGTTCTGAAAAAGGTGATGTTTCAATTTGGTAATTCCCTTATCATCATTACCTGTCATGAATATGTCATCAACGAACACCACTAAATCAATGCACAAACCTGGAGCAGAATGACGATAAAACACCGAATGATCAGCTTCACTTCATATCATGCCAAATTCCTGAATAACCATGCTAAACCTGCCAAACCATGTTCGAGGAGACTGCTTCAGGCCATAAAGTGAGCATCGTAATCTGCACACTACTCCCCCTGAGCAATAAAACCAGGTGGTTGCTCTATATATACCTCATCTTTGAGATCCCCGTGAAGAAAGACATTTTTGATATCCAACTGGTAAAGAGGCCAATGGAGAACAACAACCATAGATAAAGAGGGACAGACTGAAGCAATCTTAGCCACAAGAGAGAAGGTATCACCATAGTCAAGACAAAATCTGTGTATAACCCTTGACAACTAGTCGAGCCTTCAGACAATCAATTTGTTCATCGGGGCCAACCTTCACTGTATATACCCAATGACAACCAACTGTAGACTTATCTGGAGGCAGAGGAACGAGCTCCCAAGTACCACTAAAGTGTAAGACAGACATCTCCTCAATCATAGCTTGTTGCCAGCCTGGATGAGAAAGAGTTTCACCTATAGTCTTAAGAATAGGCACAAATGATAGTGATGATACAAAGGCAGAATGGGCCGATGACAAACGGTGATAGTCAAACAAGTATAGATAGGATAAGGGTTACGAGTAGAGTGATTGCCTTTGCAAGTGGCAATGGGGGGACTCTGTGTAGACAAGTCCTCAACATGTAAGAGTTCTGGTGGCGGGCATGAGTTATCTGGACACGGACGACGATGATAAGTCAATAGTGATGAAGGTGCAGCTGAGGAAGATGGAGTTGCAGGAGATGATGTGAAATGGTAGACTATGGCGGGATCCCCAAAGGATGGAACTGGTAGAACCTCAGAAATGCTTAATTGTTCAGCAGAAGAAGATGTAAAGTAGGACTGACTTTCAAAGAAAGTAATATCAGTGGACATAAGGTATCATTGGAGGTCAAGTGAGAAGCATCTATATCCCTTCTATACCCTTGAATAACTGAGAAAGACACATTTAAGTGCACGAGGAGCCAATTTTTCTTTTCCTGGAGTGAGAATATAGACAAAACATTTGCTCCCAAAGATACGTGGTGGAAGGGAAAATCGAGTTGACTGGGGAAACAAAATAGAGTGCGGAACCTGATTTTGAATAGCAGAGGAATGCATACGGTTAATTAGATAACAAGAGGTGAGCACTACATCCCCCAAAAATGCAATGGAACATTTGCTTGTATGAGAAGGGTGCGGGCAGTTTCAACAATATGCATGTTTTTCCTCTCTGCGATCCCATTTTGTTGTGTAGTGTAAGGACAAGATGTTTGATGAAGAATTCCATAGGAAGACATAAATTGTTGAAATTGAGATGATAAATATTCATGTGCATTATCACTATGAAAAGTATGAATAGAAACACCAAACTGACTTTGTATTTCAATAAAAAAAAGTTTGAAATATGGAGAATAATTCAGAACGGTCTTTCATTAAGAAAATCCAAGTACACCTTGAGCAATCATCAATGAAAGTAGCAAAATACTTAAAACCCAACGTAGAACTAACTCTACTAGGACCTCAAATATCAAAATGAACTAAATGAAAAAGAGACTCTACACGATTATTAGGACTATGTGGAAAGGTAGCTCGGGTGTGATTCCCCAATTGACACACCTCACAATCTAACTTAGACAATTTGGATAAACTACATTTTTTGAAGTTTGGATAAACTAGAGTGACCCAACCATCTGTGGATTAGATTTGGAGAGTCAGTGACCAAACAAACTGTAGTGGAGGTGGGAGAATTGAGATAATAAAGTCCATCTACATCTCGCGCTTCGCCAATCATCCTTCTTGTACTGAGGTCTTGTATAACAAAGAAGTCACTAAAGAATGAGATGAAATAATTTAAAGCCTTATCCAAATGACTGATTGATAGAAGGCTAAAGGGACAAGCAGGGACAATAAAAACATTATTCAGAGTCAAAGAAGGTAAAGGATTAACTTGACTAACTCCAGTTGCCATGGTTTGAGAACCATTAGCTAAGGTAATAGTGGGAAGGGATCGAGAAAAAGTAATATTAGACAATAAAGATTTGTTACCAGAAATGTGGTCAGAAGCGCCTGAGTCCATGACCCAAGGGCCAAGCATGGTGGACTGTGAGATACAAGCAATATGATTACCAATCTGAGCAACGGAATCTATTGATGAAGATGTCTGCTTACTCGTCTGATACTGAAGATAGTCTGTATTGTTCCTCAGATAAAGAGAACAGCTGATTGATTGGATTATCAGTGGATTCCGTCTGAGCAACATGAGCATTCTTTGGATTACCATGGAGAGAGAGGCATACATTCTGAGTATGGCCTAATTTTCTACAATACCCACACCTTGACCGAGATTTCCCAGAGCGACCTCCATGTCGATTTCCAATCTGAGATGCTAGAACAGAAGAGTCTGCAGGTGTCACCGAATGACTAGAGGACATAGGTGGTGAAACCAATCATAATAATCGAGCGAACAGGTCATCCATAGCAGAAACATTGGGGCTAGCCAAAATTTGATCACGCACAGAGTCAAGATCAGATTGAAGTCTAGCAAGTGTAACAACCAAAAACATCTTCTGACATTGCTCCAATTGTTTTTCAACACTTGATGTAGCGGGCATCAACTCATTGAATTTTTCTATAACTGCATGAACTTGTCCAAGATAGGCAGACATATCCAAATCCTGCTTTTTAAGGTTAGTTAACCGAGAAATCACATTATAAAAGTGGGAGATATCATTTGTATATAGTCCACGAGCCTTTCCCAAACTAAGAAGAAAGTTTGGAACGATCGAAACAAGGGCATAAACTTTAAGTTAATACATTTCTACAAAAGTCTACACAAGGCATCAATCATTTCCCATTCGACCCTATCTTTTTCAGCAATATCCTTAGCCTGTTTAACTAAGTGGTCCTGAACACCTTGTCCCGTGTACCATAACTGAACAGATGAAGATCAAGATAAGTAGTTCGCACTACCAATCAAGGGTTTAGTGGTGATGGAGTGGTTCGGGTTGCTAGAAACCATAGGTTTAGTAAAGAGATCTGATCCGAGTGATATTTTCTCACACACTAGGTTAAATAACTTCAAAGATAAAAGTAAGAAACTATTACCAGAAACTATGACAAATCTGAAGTGCGGAATAAACCAGATCTTGCATGAAACAGTGAATAAAACGGATTGTTGTATCGGAATTTGTGGAAAAAAAAATCGCTGGAAAGTGACGAATAGTGCAGTCGCCGGAAAAGTCAGATCTAACCGCCGGAAAGTCGACGGGATCATGTGGAAATTGAATGGATAGGGTCGGACAACCAAGAAATTTGCTGGAAAAAAATGATATGATCGCTTGAACCTCGCCGGAATCAGGTGGAAAAAAATCTGAGTTTAAAATTTTCTCTTCTTATGTCGCTGGGCTTAACCAGGTTCTGATACCATGTGAATTGGAAGAGAAAATGAGAGGAACTCAGCCTGATTATTCCCTCAAGCTATTGGAATTTAAATAGTTAAGTTTACATGTCCTAAAAAAGGAAAGAAAATCAATATAAATCAATTCCTAATTACATGATATTTTATCTTAATTACATAATATTATATTTATATATATGTTAAAATTTTGACAGATTCTAACAACATTTAAGATACCTATGTTGAAGAATTTGGTTTTAAAGAACTGTATACTGATCCCTTTTGGTAGTGTTAATTGGAGTAGTCTCGTTTCTCTTTCAATTGGGTCCCTGATATTGACAGATGGTGTCATAGAGAAGGTATTATCTGGTTGCCGTAATTTGGCGTGCTTGGAACTAAGTAGAATTTATGGCATTCATAGTTTGGAGATCAGCAATGTGAAGCTGAGAGAATTGATCATAGAAGAGTATGAAAAATGACAATCATGCCCTTTGGCACGAAATATTTGCTCCACATATTAAAAAATTGCAACTTTTGGGGTATTGCAGTGAGATACACATCCGACAAAGAAATGTGGCTTCACTTGTCACTGCAATCATCCGTCTATATTTTGAATTTGAGGATGAAGAAAACAACATGGAGAAGGAGTGTAGCTATTTTGAAGGAACTACTTCACAGTGTTGCCCATGTCGAGAATCTTGAATTGGGTCCCTGGTACATCGAGGTTTATTCACTATCCAAAATTCAGAATCTTTATTCGTTCTGGACTTGTTACTTTTTGTTATTGAATCATCGGATTACTATGTTGATAAGTACTAAAATGTTACATTTTCATGGCCATTTTGGTTGGACAGTGGCAGGTGATTGGAGTAAGACTTTTTGAACAAAATTATGGATGATGAACTGTGACAGTAAAGTATTTGCAATGGACAGCACAACATGTTAAATTAAGATTGTTTTAGACTGATCATACTCTTACATCTTGTGAATGGGTTTTTTGGAGTGTTCAAAAGTCCATCTTTGGATTTCCAAACCAATATTGAACACTTTATTGTGTCAAAACACAATCACATAGTCCAAGTTGTTTTTATTAATTATTCAACAATTTAAATGTAATTTGTTAACTATGTCGCATTTCCTTGTTTTGACATATTCTGGTTTATCTATTTGGTTTATAAGTGCCTGTCCATACTGGAACTGAAAGGATGGCAGTCTCCACCATCAAGCAGAAAATTCTTAAAACTTAGCGCAGACTTAGAGCAGTTGGACTTTCCTGGAATTTGCAGCTTTCTACAGAGTTCATCGGATCTTGAGACATTGGTCATTGATTAGGAGAGTCACGACGACGAATCAAAAGTAAGTTTCCTTTAGATCTTTATTTTGGTTACCTCATGCTATCAATGTCAAACAACTATTACTGGAAATGAAGACAATACATATCAACATACTTTGGAAAAACTCTTCAACATTTTTTTGTCTTGCTTTTTTTTTTTTAAGTTTAAACCACCTTAGTGGCATATTTCATAGAAAATGATAACAAGTTACAAATTTGGGGACTTGACTGCCTTACATCTTCAAATTGAACCGGTTTAATCCTCAAGTAAACATAATATTGAGAAGGTTCAATCTCCGATAGTAGGGTAAGTGATAAGCCTTTAATGTGTAAGCAAAAAGAGTGTCTCTGTATAGGAGGACTCCTACTTTCAATGTGAAACATAACTAGCCTAAGTACTTGTAAAAATCTAATCGGGAAGTTCATCTTTTTGCATTAATGGAGGTAAGCTTTTGGCTTTCTTATGAATTCTGAAGGAAGGGAACTCCAATTCCCATTTAGTCTTTGCCCATCGAGGTGAGTATTTCTCAATGTGTTCATAGAAATTGCTCCAGGGAAGGCGTAGTACAAATTCTGAAATTTTCAATGCTTCTTTTTATAGGATTTAAGAATCTGCTTTTTAGTTTTGAAAGTTGATGGTTTCTCTTTGCTAAATCTTCTCTGAATAGGGATGGCAACGAGGCGGTGTGGGTTACAGTGTTTGCGGATAAAAATCTTTTAAACTAAACCCAGAACGCTAAAATCCGTAGGCAACAAAACCGCAGCAATCAAACAGATTAACCTTTTGTTTGCGTTTTATTAGCTTAATCCCTTAACTTATTCTTAAAGAATCAATAATTTATTTTTCTTATGTTATTGTGTGATGTTAACGGAAGAATCCATTATTTAGCTTCTTGAGAATCACTTTAAGTCAATTTTCAAGCATGGATGAATTCTTACAGTAATATGTGGTAAATGAAGTTTGATTGCGGATTAATATCTAGCATTTATGAACTAATGCTCTCCATCACTATTTTATTACAACTTCAATTTTTAATTATGGCAACTGATTGAAAAACTTCGTCTCCTCCTCAAATGATCGTTGAACGTTGTAATAGAAGTATAAATATAATGTTCGGATTGATAAATTCGATATTTCTGACACCCTTAATGCTAATTGTAAGAAGAATATTTTTGTCTAATTCTTTGTTATTAATAAACATTACCAGTTTCAAAAGATTCTTTGTTATTAATTGTTCTTTTATGTCAATTCTCTTCTACGTTCTGTTATTTCATCACTTTTTTTTGTATATATTCAAATAGTTTTTCTAAACTATCAAATATGGGGTGGGTTGAAGTCTTCGCGGGTTTGCACCGCAACCGCACTGTTTGCCATCCCTAGCTCTGAGTTAATTTTCCTCAAGGAAATAGTTGAGCTTGAGTTGCTGTGACAGAAACTACTTCTTTTCACTATCAGAATTGATTCTATGAGTAATCCAGTTCTACAGTCCACTTTTTGTAGTTATAGAAAAAGATGTTTAACAAGAGGTAGTACTCACCTTCATGCGAGGAGATGAAGGATCGGCTTCAATGAAGCTTTGAAATATCTTTTGAGCTGTTTGCATGTACCATTTGCACTTGACATGCTACTTTAATAAATTTATAATCTTTTTTCTTTTGTCCACAATCAAACTCCTTGGCTTCTACCTAAAGGAGAATAAATGGTTAATATAGCGGATTCGTTCCTGCTCCTGCTGTCAGGATACACAGACGAGGATGAACAGAGCAGGAGGTTTGAGGCATATAATTTTAATTGCTCATTGCTACATCTGAAGACCATCAAGTTCAATAACTTTTTTGGACCGTTAAGTGAAAATGAGTTTGTACAACCGTTGCTAACATATTTGCTCAAGAATGCAACAGTGCTAGAAAAGTTTGTCATTATCACCGGATTCAAACGGAGTGATTTCCCTCAGGATTATGTTGAAATGGAACAGGAGTTCACAAGCTTTCCAAGATCCTCTCGACACGCTTCATTTGTCTTTTCTTAATTCGTATCGATAATATTTGTCCCTTCTGGTTTGTATTCATTGAGCATACTTGACAACTGCTACGTTTGTTTGAAACTGATTTGTAGCTGATAAACAAGGTTAGGATTGTACTTGTTATCACAAACATAAGAAAGGGCAGGATTTTGGATTTTTGTTTAAAAATTGAACTTATTGCTTACATATGGTTGTGATATGGGATGAGTAAACCTACTATGGTGGAGCAGATGACTTATTTTACAGTACAACTGATGTTAGCTCTTCTCCATTTATCCGGTAGGAGTAAATTAGTTTAGACCATCTTGATATTTGTAGATAGGGCAAAGAAAAAGGTAAGTGAGATCAAATTAGTTTAATCAATTCTTGTTCACCATTTCCTTATGATGGACATTTTTTGAATGTTTTTTCAAGTGATCATTTGCCATTCCATTGTATATTAGTAGTCAAAGATCATTGGATGGCATTGGTGTAGGGTTTTTGTTGGGTTGTTGTACGCATAGGATATTGAAAACTTGTTTCAAACCCAACAAACGTAGAACTGTTTGACTATAGGGTAATTTATAACCGTAAACATAAGACTTGAATAGTACTTACATGTTTACAATATCTGGAATCTTTATCAATTGTGGGTGCGCACGCGAATGCCCTTTCGATTGCAAGCTTCAAGCTTCAATGTATTCCTCCTTTGGAAAGCTAGGAAATTCGGCAGATGTTCGAGAGAGTGTTTTGATTCTGAATCTCTAAGACTTAGAATAATGATATGAAAATCAAGTGTAATGATTAATGAAATGTAGGTTTGTATTTATAGGTGAAAAATTAGGTCAAACCGGATTAGGGTTTGACCTTGGGCCTGGCCCAAAAAATTTCAGCACATTCTTAATTAAATTCAAAATCTAATTTTGACTTAATTAAAACAATCATCATTCATTTAAATATCTCGATTCTAAATCGAATATTTAATACTCTCTCAATACATCCTTAGATCAAAAGGACAATCGACATAATGTGACCTTACAGGCCTTCTCATATCGACACTAATCAAATTAAGGTCTACGCGGAACTCCTAGACGGCGCCGCAAGACAAACTCAATATGTGAAGTACGTTTACATGAATCCACTAAACTTAACATATATGTGGTAAGATAAAATTATTTCATACACGATACACTCAATCAAGCTTAGGATTTGTCAAGTGTCTATCCAAATGGCTTGATCATTATATCTCATCTATATTGGTTGACAACAAGACCATATTCTAGATATGTCTATTGCATTGGCCAACGACTTAGTCAACCCAATATCAATGAGAAGTTGAGTGTTCTCTCGAATATATATTCGAGGAATGAATCCTAATCTTGGCTCAGCTACCACATTTAATCCACATCGTAATGTACCGAATACAAGTCGTATATCAACCTATAAGGCATTTGAGCTTAGGACATGATCAAAGTATATTACTATGTAGACAAGGTGTGTATTGACCTCAAGTCTAGGGACTTCTATCTTCCACACGTTGATCATACTTTAGACATGTATAACAAACAGTATATCAGCAGGGTATACCAATAATTCCAAAGTATACATGTGTCCATCACGAGTAGCCATTACTCGTAGCATGTGAGACATACTACATCCTCTAAGGGAGTGATGCAAACTACATGTCGACTTATCACATATCATCGGTATCTCATTCTTGATGATCATTAGTCGAGGCTATTTTAAGAGTTACGTTATAATATTAATATCTCACATTATTAATAACAATGTAACCTCTAGGGATGCATATTATAGAATATTATAAACAATCAACTAATAATTCAATAACTGCAAATGTCAAAATATTAATCTCCATTAATAATAATACGAATGTGTATAAAGTACATTTGTCCTAATACAGATTGTCTCTAGGACATAAATATACTTTCAATCTCCCACTTGTCCTAGAGCCAATCTCCAACATAACTAATGCCCATATTCTCAAAATGATCATTATGCTTGACTAAGCTTAATAGTTTAGTAAATGGGTCAGCTAGATTATCGTCTGGGGGAACATAGTCTAATCTAATCTCTTCAGTCTCCACCATCTCCCTGAGTATGTGGTACTTCCTTGGTACATGCTTGTTTTTGTTTGGTTCCTTAGCTTGTGCAACGCACCAGTGGTGTCACAATAAATAGTTATTGGACAATTGGCACTCGAAACTACCCTTAGTTCCTTCAGGAACTCAGAAATCGCTACAGCTTCTTTACCAACTTCCGATCCAAAGAATGTACTCACTTTCTTCGTTGTCGAATCAAGCAGCTTGTAGCTTGTTTGGAACTTTTCCACTCACCGCTCCAACATTGAAAATGAACGTGTACCCAGACTGAGATTTGAAGTCATCAAGATCCGTTTGAAAGCTAGCATCAGTGTACCCGGTAGCAGCTAGCTTTTCTTCCCCACCATAGACTAAGAAGTAATCTTTAGTTCGTCTAAGATACTTAAGAATACTCTTGACTGTTTTCTAGTGTTCTTTCCCAAGATTCTACTGGAATTTGAAAGTCATACTATGTGCAAAGGCCACATCTGGCCTAGTACAGGTCATGGCATACATGATCGATCCTATAGCCGAAGCATATGGGATCCTCTTCATGTGTTCAAGTTCTATAGTATTAGAAGGAATGTCCTTCTAAGATAACTTGATGCCTTGTCCCTTAGGTAGACCGCATTTCTTGGAATTTTCCATAGAAAAACGTCTAAGCACTTTGTCTATGTAGACTGACTATGATAGCCCCAACAATCTATTAGGTCTATCTCTATAGATCCTAATTCCCAGAATGTAGCAGGCTTCACCTAAATCCTTCATCATGAAGGTACTGGACAACCACTCCTTGACTGACTGTATGAGAGTCTTATTGTCTCTCATTATCAATATGTCATCTACATATATAATAATGAATGCAATACTCATATCCTTGCGTTTACTATAAACACAGGGATCCTTTTTTTTTCTACCGAAATCAAATGACTTGATAGCCTTGTCAAAGCAAATGTTCCAACTCCTCGAGGCTTGCTTAAGCCCATAAATGGACTTTTGTAGCTTGCATACAACATTTGGTTTGGACTCAAGCGAAAAACCCTCAGTTTGTTTCATATACACCTCCTCAACTAGATTACCATTGAGGAAAGCAGTTTTGACGTCCATCTGCCAAATGTCATAGTCATAATATGCAGTTATTGCAAGCAAAATCCGAATAGACTTAATCTTAGCAACATGTGAAAAGGTTTCATCATAATCGACCCCAGGTCGTTGATTATAACCTTTACCCACCAACCTTACTTTATAAGTCTGCACATTTCCAAATGTATCGATCTTCTTCTTGAAGACCCATTTGCATCATATGGGTTTAACCCCAGCTGGCAAATCAACCAAGTTCCACACTTGATTGATGTACATAGATTCCATCTTGGATTTCATGGCTTCTTGCCATCTCTTCGAATCAATGTCCAACATTGCTTTGCTATAGGTTGTAGGCTCATCGTTATCGGGAATATCTATCTCACTGTGTGTTTCCACAAGTAGATTTAGTTTTTCAGGAGGACGATAAGTCCTAGTGGACCTATGGAGTTGATTTTTTTACAGTTCAGTGCTTGGTATGTTTTGAGTGTGAGAGGGTTCTTGTGTGTTGGATAATCCACTAACATGAGAACTTTCAGGAATATCATTTTCATGTATTTCCTGAATGGGAGGAGGTGCAACCATTGCATTTACTCCCAAAGGTTGTGTAGGAGGATCTTGCATTTCTGTATTGTTCCTCGTAACACTCCCACAGGCCGAAGGGCGTACTTGAAGTACCCAATCTTCGCCAAATACTCCCACAGAATTCTTGCCTTGGTCAGTCGGCAAGGATTCAACATCTATGTTATCTTGCGGTTCTTGAATTTCTTCAAGTTCTATCTCTGTGCAACTATGTTCCTTGTAGACATATTATTCTTCAAGTTGTGTTCCTGGAAACAATGACCTTACGTTCTCTAGGAAGATAGAAGTAGTATCTCTTAGTATCCTTTGGATACCCCCACGAAGTAACATTTCTCACTTTTGGATTCCAACTTGTCAGTGAGCATCTTCTTAACATATGCAGGGCACCCCCAGGGTCTCATATGTTTAAGAGTTGGCTTCTTGCCACACCATATCTCATAGGGTGTCTTTTATACTGACTTGGAAGGAACCCTGTTTAGAACATATATTGAGGTTTGTATAGCATGTCCCCAAAGGTATGTCGGTAGATCTGAGAAGTTCATCATGGATCGAACCATATCTAATAAGGTTCGGTTTCTCCTTTCGGCAACACCATTCATCTGTGGTGTTCCAGGAGGTGTCCACTCTGATTGGACTCCATGTAGCTTTAAGTAATCTAGAAAATCCTTGCTCAAGTATTCACCTCCTCGATCCGATCGAAGGGTCTTGACACTTGTTGTAAGTGCTTCTCTACTTCTGACTTGTACTCTTTGAACTTCTCAAAAGCCTCGGATTTATGTCTCATAAGATACACATATCCATACCTTGTGAAGTCGTCATTAAAAGTGATGAAGAATGGGAAACCTCATTTAGCTTGAGTCGGAAATGGCCTACGTACATCAGTATGGACCAACTCAAACACCTCCTTGGCTCGCACACCTTTCCCAGAAAGTGGATTATTGATCATCTTTCCTCTCAAGCAAGATTCGCAGTTACCATAAGACGCCAAGTCAAATGGTTCTAGGTAGTCTAACTTCCTCAATCTTGCTATCATTGATTCGTTGATATGACCAAGTCTGCAATGACATATGTAGGTAGAGTTTCTATTACTTATCTTAGCTCGTTTGTTATGTACATTGAATATTTCTCGACTACTATATAATCCATCCACAAGAGGAGTTGTTCCATATATAACATAATCAAAAGAGAGTACTTGACTGTCATTATAAATATATGAGGAAAAACCCTCCATGTCCAAAACAGGGATAGAAATGATATTCCTCATTAACGAGGGTACATAGTAACAATCATTTAACACTAGACAATAGCCATAAGGCAAATTTAATCTATAAGTTCCTACGCGCTCAGCATCCACTCGTGCTCCATTTCCAACGCGTAGGTCCACCTCTCTTGGTCCAACCTTCCTGCTATCAGTTAGCCCCTGCACATTGGTACAAATGTGTGAGCCACAAGCGGTATCCAATACCCAGGAATGAGAGTTATTTATAGACATATTTATTTCAATGACGTACATACCTTGTCCACCAGAGGTAGAAGCACCTGGTGTTTTTCCTCCTCTTGGTGCAGTGCAGTCCTTCTTCCAATGCCCCTTCTTGTTGAAGTTGAGGCATACATCCTTAGCCGGATTCATATTCTTCTTCTTCACACCTCCCTTAGGCTTCATAGCTGAGGGCGCAGCGACTGCTTTGCCCTTCTTCTTCTGTCATTCCTTACCTTTCGGCTTGGGTCGGCTAGTAAAGCTTACCATGAGCACAGCTTTGCCTTTGGAAGTGGAAGACTCAAAGGTCTTGAGCATGTTGTGCAGCTCCGGCAGACTCGCCTTCATTCCATTCATATTGTAATTCACTATGAAGTTTTCAAAGGAACGAGGGAGAGAGTTCAAGATGAGGGTGGTAGCGACATTTTTTTGTAGCTTTGTTCAAATTGAAGCAAGTCTTTCTATCAACCCTATCATCTTCAACACATGCTGAGAGACCTGACCCATCATTTCATTGGGACCCATGTTCTCATGTTATCTCTGAAGTTCCATAGACATGGAAGACAACATCACGCGATGTGCTGAAGTTACATCATCTAGGTGTTTTTGGTAAGCATCCTTATCAAAAGAGGCATATTCAGCAGTTTGTCGCACGGACTGTTGGGAACACTGTGTCCAACACGTATTCTAATTTCTCTTATCTCAGCACTATTCGCAAATTTCTTAGCCACCAAGGTAGTTAGGTCCAAGTAAGTTTGTTCATTTCAATCAACATTTTCAATGATAAGCTCGACATCTTTGATAATCTGAAGAATTAGATAGACTGGAATTCAAACTCAAAATTTATTCCTATTATACACATTCGTTTAGGCTAATCAACATGATCTTTTGTTTAATTAACTCCCACTATTTTAACATACTTCTACGACCCCATGGTAGAATACGGACCTATATTAATTGAGGTCATAATGGGCCAAGATCCAAGCATATGCTATCTCCGCGTTTACTTTGGCTGATAACTTCAATAACACATCTTGGTAGGGTCTAACCCAATTGCAAAACTTATTTGCAACTCTTGGTTGATCAAATATTATATTTAATCTTGCGTCCTTAGATTAGTCCGACACTTTGGCGCCAAGATTTATCTAAGCAAGTCAACCCCATTACACGACTGCGTTTATGTATCTAAGTAAATTTGGCCTTTGTGAGCAAACACTTTGGTGTAAAAACCCACAAAAATTTACCGTTTACCTTTACATTTAAAACACATCTATGAAAGAGTTTGTGTCCTCGTAGACTTAGAGCAAATGCTTTGGCATAAATACTCGTATCGCCGAAAAGGATTTTGCACTCTAACAATTATAATGGACGACGCGTTTTAATTTAGACTTGTATTTAAAAAATTTGGAAACATTTCAATTTAGCGTTTTAACCAAGATCAACTCTTTTACGTCATATCCAATATGACATCTTAATATCATGCAAAACTAATGACACATATAGTTGGAAACAGACAACCCAATATGCATGATATAAGATGGTTTAATCAAATACTGGGCGGCGCCTGTCCAGACAGTTATAGCGGACATTATGCTAATAATTAAATGTACGCATTTAAACACTTAGCATATAATTCGTATATTATTCAATAATATACAATTAATAATAATCATGGATTAACTTGTCTAAACTCTATAATTTAAGTCTAATCCAAACAGTCCCTTAAACATTTTCTGATTTTAAAAACTGATTTTCGTGGATATTTCGTAAGTTCCGATTTTCAGAATTTACAGCTTTAGTCCCTCAAGAATTAAAAATTTCAATTTTGAACCCCTTTAAATTCAGAAAATCCAATTTTAATTTTCAGAAAATATTTTCTGATTTCAGGGACCTGTCTATAATTTCCAGAATTTTAAATTAATTCAGAATCAGCTTTTCTGAAATTTATAAATTTGTCCCAAGGACCAAATCTGATGATTTTAAAAACTTTTCCAAGGACCAGATTGCAATTCCATAAACGTCTAAAATTTTCAGATTTATCCCAAGGGCTAAATTGCAATTTCATAAATCGCCACTGCCCTACCTAATAAAGGATCGCCACCACTATTCACGCCGGAACAAAGGTCCCAGTGATCGTTCATTGTTCTGAATTTTTTTTTTAATTAGAGCCTCAGTGCCGCGACGCTCCATCGTGGAGTTGTGGCGCCTCCGTCTCAGAAGCACAAAATACGCATTTCCGAAACCCTAAAACTGGTTCAGGGTCAAATTTGCAGTTTCATCTCCGTTACTCTTCACTATCAAACAACACGTTCATCGATCATCATCCAATCCCTTCTCGTTCTTCGCTTCAATGCACCATGTTCGCAATGAACTGGTTACGCACATTGACTTAGAAGAGTTAGATCGGAATGACTTCCTAGATTACATCATTGTTTAATAGTTTGGGATACAAGGATGATGTGCTTTTAAGATATTAGGTTTTCAAGCTTTAAACGACATAAATTTCAGATTTAAACAAATTCTAACTCATATTATTATTAACTAATTACTTTATAATCATACAAAACAGCTCTGGCTCTGATACCACTTTAAGGTTTTTGTTGGGTTGTTGTACGCAGCGGATATTGAAAACTTATTTCAAACCCAACAAATGTAGAACTGTTTGACTATAGGGTAATTTATAACCGTAAACATAAGACTTGAATGGTACTTACATGTTTACAATAACTGAAATCTTTATCAACTGTGGGTGCGCATGCGATTGCCCTTTCGATTGCAAGCTCCAAGCTTCAATGTATTCCTCCTTTGGAAAGCTAGGAAATCTGGCAAATGTTCGAGAGGGTGTTTTGATTCTGAATCTCTAAGACTTAGAATAATGATATGAAAATCAAGTGTAATGAATAATGAAATGTAGGTTTGTATTTATATGTGAAAAAATAGGTCAAACCGGATTAGGGTTTGACCTTGGGCCTGGCCCAAAAAAATTCAGCACATTCTTAATTAAATTCAAAATCTAATTTTGACTTAATTAAAACAATCATCATTCATTTAAATATCTCAATTCTAAATCGAATATTTAATACTCTCTCAATACATTCTTAGATCGAAAGGACAATCGACATAGTGTGACCTTACAGGCCTTCTCATATCGACACTAATCAAATTAAGGTCTACGCGGAACTCCTAGACGGCGCCGAAAGACAAACTCAATATGTGAAGTACGTTTACATGAATCCACTAAACTTAACATATATGTGGTAAGATAAAATTATTTCATACACGATACACTCAATCAAGCTTAGGATTTGTCAAGTGTCTATCCAAATGGCTTGATCATTATATCTCATCTATATTGGTTGACAACAAGACCATATTCTAGATATGTCTATTGCATTGGCCAACGACTTAGTCAACCCAATATCAATGAGAAGTTGAGTGTTCTCTCGAATATGTATTCGAGGAATGAATCCTAATCTTGGCTCAGCTACCACATTTAATCCACATCGTAATGTACCGAATACAAGTCGTATATCAACCTATAAGGCATTTGAGCTTAGGACATGATCAAAGTATATTACTATGTAGACAAGGTGTGTATTGACCTCAAGTCTAGGGACTTCTATCTTCCACACGTTGATCATACTTTAGACATGTATAACAAACAGTATATCAGCAGGGTATACCAATAATTCCAAAGTATACATGTGTCCATCACGAGTAGCCATTACTCGTAGCATGTGAGACATACTACATCCTCTAAGGGAGTGATGCAAACTACATGTCGACTTATCACATATCATCGGTATCTCATTCTTGATGATCATTAGTCGAGATAATCATTAGTCGAGACTATTTTAAGAGTTACGTTACAATATTAATATATCACATTATTAATAACAATGTAACCTCTAGGGATGCATATTATAGGATATTATAAACAATCAACTAATAATTCAATAATTGCAAAAGCCAAAATATTAATCTCCATTAATACTAATACGAATATGTATAAAGTACATTTGTCCTAGTACAGATTGTCTCTAGGACATAAATATACTTTCAATTGGAAGGATCCGTACCTTCCATCATCCTTTGGTATGATTTGTCTGTTGTAAAAGTTAAGTGGCTTTTAGTAACATGAGCATGACTCCTTGTGTGGTTGTATCTTTTTGCTGTAATTTTCCTTTCTAAAAGCATAAGGATGTATTCTCAAGATGAACATGCATGTCTCCTAATCCAATAGATTTGTCATTGAATAGCCCCTCCCCCCACCCTTCTGTGTATGTTGTTGTTCATGCTCTATAAGATTGAATCGTTACTATCCATGTCGCTCAACAAGGTTAGTTTTGCAAAAGAAGTGGTAGAGCATATAAAGAAAATGTTTCCTCAAAGTACAGAAACTTATTCTTTTTTAACTAAATTGAAGGTTCTCGCGATGGACATTGATTTGGTTGATCAATGCCAAGAGACTCAGTCGGTCATTCAACTGGCTAGAACTCAACTGCTAACAGAGGTACCTCTAGTATTTTATATGATGATATTTAACTGGATATCGAATATAAAGAAGAAATATTTCCTATACAAAAGAGGCATAATTAAATAGTTTCAATATAGAAAAGGTGTCAATCTTTTTAATCTGACCAAAAAGAAGTCATATAAAATGAGTAGTATATTTTACAAAATTCAAAACGAAGTTAAAAATTCCAACACAATAAACTATCTCAGTTTCGGACTATATCAAACTAAATATAAAGCATGCCAGAACTAGTGATCCCGAAAAGTCAAATAGCAAAAAAATCCGAAGCAAATTATGAAAGAGCCTAAAAGCCCCAAAAAGAAAATGATTGTAAAATAAAAGAAGGTTAGTGCTGGGCTAGCAGAAAATCAAAGTTTATCATAAGCCTGTTCTAAAATTCCTGAAAAATTAGCTTTTTATGATTACATCAGGCAATAATCCGGCAAAAGGAGGATAATTCAGAGCAGGTTCAATGGATAACGGGGATGGAATAGCGGTTGGATGGTTAGGACACCCTATCTTTAGAGATAAAGAAGGGCTCAAGTTAACCATAAACAATCTAAAAGTCAATTATTTTGCATAAGAACAGAAGCAAACGACTCAAGGTGATGAACTCTTGGATTCAAGGAACATATGACGAACTACTAACAACCCCTTGGATACTGACAAGTACAATCCTAACCTTGTCTATAAGCTACAAACTAGTTTCAACTGTAAAGTAACAAATGTTGAGTATGTTGCAATCAGTACAAAATGTTAAGGCCCAAAGATTATCAATAAGAAAAGATAACTGAAGCGTGCGGAGAGGCATCTTGGAAAGTTCATGAGCTCCTGCTCCATTATAACATAATTAGACACATCACTTCCTTGGAGTATAGCAGCAATGATAAATCTTTCTAGCACGGTTGCATGCTTGAGCAAATATTTTACCAATACCAGCGCAAACTTATTTTTCACTTGGTCCATAAAAGTTAAGGATCTTGATGGTCTTTAGATGTGGAAATGAGCAGTCAAAACTCAAAAATATGTGTCTCAAACCTCCTGCTCTGTTCATCCTCATTTGTGAAGAAAGAGTCTCAGGAATGTAAGAAATTAATTTTTTACCTTGTAAGAAAAACAAGTTTAGTCTTTTGAGGTTACCAATTTCTGAAGGAATGGGTCCAGACAAGAGGTTATTGCTGAGATCAATCTTCACTAGATTGGAAGTTGTTGAAATTTCAGGAGGAAGTGTGCCAGAGAGACTGTTACTCTGCATGAAAAGCTCCGACAAGTTCTTAGCGTTTCCGATCGTTGTGGGGATTGAACCAGTTAGATTGTTGTAGCTCAGGTCAATAATTGAAGCATGTGGAAGAGCACAAAGCATTTCTGGTATTCTTCCCTCCAACAGATTGTAACTAACTCGGAAGCGGAGTAGAGTCTCACATTTTGCATAGCTTTCTGGTAGTTCTCCAGAGAAAATGTTTGGAGTAAAAAATATACATCAACTTACCTCCGTGACACAACTGAGCTGGTAGTTGTCCAGATAATTCATTTTCTGACAAGTCCAATGCTAGCAAAGCTGATAAAACACCAAAATTTTGTGGGACTTCCCCTGTCAAGTAATTATCATAAAGTGATAGAATGGTTAAGGTTGTTGAGTTTGCAAGGGAGGCAGGAAAGTCTCCTGAAAGAGTGTTGTTATATATCTGCAATCCTTGCAGCTTTGGTAGGCGGCATATAGATTCTGGAACTTTGCCTGTCAATCTGTTGACTGACATATCCAAATCCACGAGTTCAGTCAGATTTCCAAGCTCCTCAGGTATTTCACCCTCAAGTTGGTTGTAGTAAAGTTCAAGCATTTTCAACTTCTTCAGCTGGCCCAGCTCTCTTGGTATCCGACCAGTTAAGCGATTCTCGCTTAATTCAAGATCTACAAGAGCTGTCATATTTCCTATTGATGCCGGGATTCCTCCAAGTAACTTGCAAGCTGTTAAAATCATCCACCGGAGTTTAGTCAGCCTTGAAATGTTTTCTGGCAGTTGCCATGGGTTGAAATCGCGGTTCCCATTGAAGTCCAGCAACTCTAAATTTGTGAGGTTGATAATTGACAAAGGAAATTCACCTGTGAAGTGGTTATTTGAAAGGTTAAGTAACCTCAAAGATTGCAACCTTGAAAAGTCTGGGAGTGGTCCCGTAAAGGATGTGGAAACCATATTCAGCTCTTCCAAGAGAGAACAATTAGAAATGCTGCTAGGGAAGGTACCCTGGAAGTTGTTGTGACTAAGACGCAGAATGCGCAACCCTGGCAGGAAAGAACACACATCATGAGGAAACAGGCCAGATAGTGATCATCCAGAAAGATCAATCTTGGTAACATTCCCCTGATCATCACAACCAATTCCACAATAGTTGCAAATAGGCTTTCCATCACAATCAGACAAGGAGGAGTTCCCTGTACTGACAGACTTCTTCAAAAGAGCAAAGAACTGAGACTGGTCATTTATAGTCCCTTGACAAAAGCTGGAGATGGTAAGGAAGAATACAACAAGGATCATAACTTTCTGAGGAGCCATATATTGAGAATAGTTCCCAAGTGAATTATATTTTGTTGTCAAAGAGAGGTGGTTGTTTCTTTGTTATTGCAGAGAAGAGAACAAATATATAAATGGGATGATTGATGGGATCATAGGGTACAGCACTAAGAAGCCATGATGATGAAATAGTTGGAGATAGAAGCTTTATGTTTATACCCCCACTAGCACTCCAAGAGAATAAGATCGATATTTAGCTTTTATGCCCAAGAGTTGTCTGAGTAAAAAGCATCTGATCTTTATTTTTTGCATGGCTTTAATTTGTTGATCAAGACCTCTCAACACGAATAACAACTTTTAAACACTAAAATCAATGGTGCATGATTTATATCCGTGCCTATAAAAAGGTACTTATACGAATAGGGGGATGACGACTAATATAAATTTGGGTTTGTATTATATTTCTTGTCGCCTTCCATTTAAGCTACTATGTATCAAATACACTACTTTTTATCTGTTAATGCTGCATGTTTTTATATCTATTCATAAAATTATCACAGGGGCCCATGCTCCATATGCATATAGTATTGCTGAATAAGCATCAACTTTCCTAACTAGTGAGATTTTATCATATGGATAGGGGATTTGAGAGGGACGGGGAGAGGTTGCTTTTATAAAAATCTCCTATGACTAGTGCTATTTTCTTATTAATTTAGGCTAATGAAACAAAAAGAAGTCACTGACTCGCACTATTTTAGTAATGAACTTTGGTCACATCCAAATATCCGCGCAAAAGCTCTGTGTCATAATAACTAGTAAATCATCTTGTACCTTGTCCATGGTGCTACACATCTGGGATGCCACTCGAGCAGCAGTGGTGGATAGAGTGTAATTCATATGGATTCAACCGAACCTAGTATTTTCAACAGATAGATGATTTTTGTGCGAGGAGGAGTCAACATCCAGCTATAGAATTTTCTCTTAAACATGAAAAGTATCAAATGGGCCATGCCAAGGTCTGTTGTGTAGCTATTAGCTTGCTGGAACAATACAGGGGGTTTCAGCACAAATTTTGTGCTGTTTTTATATAATATTTGTTATCATTCTCAAAAAGAGTCAACAGACAAATGAGCAAGCTGATACAGGCATTTCCAAATGTTTGTGGATAATACCGGAACACCAAATAAATTTCCAGGAAAATTTCTTAGAGATGCCATATATAGAAGCTTGACTTCAGCTATAAATAAGTTAATGAAGAAAAAATAAATCTTCTAACAAGCGATATGCAAGAAATAAGTCAGACAGATCCATAAAGGCTATACCTTGCTCTGAATAATTTGGAACAGTGGTGTAATTGCTAGGTTCATCCCTCTGTTCATGGGGCTGACCATGAGGTACGGGCATCAATAGCAGAGAGCAGATAACCCGCGTTGACGCCTGTATAACAAACAAAGATTGGATACTTAATAAGAAACTAGCCAAAATAACATAGACAAAGTGCAGCCTAAATCAACTCCTTTTAGCTATCTTTACCATATGTTAACCAGAACATTGTTGTCCTTCTTCCCCGTAACGGCCATCATCATATACCCCAAAGTGAATGTCACGAAGACATTGCACATTTGCAAGCTGAAATAAAGATAAGAATGACTCACTGATGAGGACATGTAAAGAGTTCCATTTTAACGAGAGCCTTAGCTGAATGTAACATAGACACATGCACAATTTGTCAAGACCATCTCATTTCAGCATCACCTGATGGTAATTTTGCCTAAATTCTTGTCAGAAGATATGCTCAATACCCATATCCTTGGCAAACCGGAGCTTTTCTTAATGGATTTCTCATCATCAGATCCGACCCAATATAGTTATCGATAGTTAGCCGTGTCTTAATTCTATAAGCTGTTGCCAATGCAGGATCTTCAAGTGGCTGCAATTCTTGGCATCCAACTCACCTTACTTGAAATACTAGTCATAGACTATATAAACAAGCCTATCTCAGTAAGATCATTTACAAAAAAAATCCCAAAGTTCTGCCTTTTCTTATGTTTGTGTTAATAAGGGAAAAAAGGGAAATGCTTTTGGAGAGAACCTTGAAAACTGTTAAAGAGTGAATTTTAGTACTTAACAATCCTGACCTTCTGAGAATGGGTAATGTATCCTCTTTTACCTTTTGAATGTGCAACAGAAAACAAATATACAAGTACATGTTTTGTCAAAATCTAATAACATTTACCAGCATTCTGATATATTATCACAACATCAAGTGATGAATCATGTATTACAGGGAATAATGGTGAAAGCCACATAGTTTACAAGAAATAGATAGGCCCTGTCCTACATTAGAAAAAAATAAAGTGGGAGAAAGCAACTATTCTATATTCTGTGAAAGGGTAGTGGTAGAGTTTAACTATAACATTTAAAGTTCAAATTTTCCACCAATAGAAAAACACATGCCGACGGAAACAAGCCCATTGAGTCGTAATGAATCTAGAAATATTATTTTCACAAAATGACATTCAACCTTAAAGCAAGCTTTGTTACATGATAATCCGAGAATACACACATTGTGCTTAGACATGAAGAACTACTAACAACTACTTGGATACTGATAAATAGAATATCAACTACGAACCAGTTTCAAACATAAAGTAAAAGGTTGTTAAGTATGCTGCGATCACGACAAAAGAGAGGGGCATAAGATTATCAATAACAAAAGACAACTAAAGCATGCAGAGAGGATCTTGGAAAGCTTAGGAACTACTGTTCCATCTTAACATAATTCCGAGACACATCACTCCCTTTGAATTTGCCAGCAAGGACAAACTTCTTCAGCACTGTTGCATTCTTGAGCAAATATTTTACCAATGTAGTACAAACTTATTTTCACTTAGCTGTCCATAAAAATTAATGAACTTGATGGTCTTTAGATGTAGCAATGAGCAGTTAAAATTAAGTGCCTCAAACCTGCTGCTCTGTTCATCCTCATTTGTGTACCTTGACAGCAAGCCCTGCAGGAAAGAATCCGATATATTAAACAGTTATTCTCCTTTAGGTAGAAAGACAAGAAGTTGATTGCAGACAAATTAAAAGGTGATAAATTTTGCCAAAGATTAGTCCTCCTCCTATCCAGAAACACTATTTTTGCTTACAGGCTTATCTCCTAAAATTTTGAAAAAGATTGAACCTTCTCAATCTTCTCTTTACTTGAGGATTAAACCGGCTCAATTCTACCCCTTTTTTGAAGAGGTAAGGCCGTCAAGTCCCCTCTTTGTAACTTTTATCATTGTCTATGAATACACCAGTAAGGTAGTTTAAATTCAAAAGAAAAAACAAAAAGAAAGTTTTATGAATTTTTTTCTAAAGTACTTACGATCAGAAATATATTGATATATCATCTTCGTCTTCCAGTAATAGTTGTTTGATATTGATAACATGCACTTATGAGTATAAAGGCTTAAAGAAACTCTTGGTTTGTAATTATTCCAGTCAAAGACAAATGTCTCAAGATCTGATGAACTCGGTAGAATGCTGCAAATTCCAGGGTAGTCCAACTGCTCTAAGGTAGTGTTAAGTTTTAACTTTTAAGAATTTCCAGCTTGATGGTGGAAACAGCCACCCTTTCAACTGCAGTATGGACAGGCACTTATAAACCAAATAGATAAACCATAACATTTCAAAAACAAGGAAATGCAACATACTTAATAAATGACATGAAAATTGTTGAATAATTCGTAAAAACAGCTTCGACTATAGGACTGTGTGTTGGCACAAGCCACATCAAAGTGTTCAAGGTAGGTTTGGAAATCTTCGGATTGATTATTAAACACTTGGAAAACCCCCACAAAGGTAGGTAACATCTTGGTTAACCAACCCTCACGTGCAGACTAACTTTAGAAATTTCTCTAGAAGGCCTCCAGTATCAAGCTACAGAAGGTGATTGTTAGGTTGCTAGAGAAAGTTATGTAGCTATCAGATTGGAAAGAAGATACTCTAGCAGCTTAACATATTGGTTTTCCTTCATAAACTAAAGTTGGTTATAAGTTCAACCTGCTTTTTTCATAAGTTTCGGTTGTTTTCCCTTGGGTGTACTTACAATTGATTCTCCATCAACACTCTTTGCTAATTCCTGTCTATATGTGACGTGCAAGAAAGGATGAGGTGACCATAGTTACATTCTTTCAAATAGTAACACCCATTAGTTCTAGCATTAGACGCTCCTCAACTGATATTGAAGACCCTATCAGGAAAGACTGAACTTTTTGCTTTATTTTTCATGACACAGTGAGTGCTAAAGAAGATTCGAATTATATAAAAAAAAGGGCAGCCCGGTGCACTAAGCTCCCGCTATGCGCTAAAGAAGATTCGAATTATATGTTTCAAAGAAAAGGTCTATCTGCAACAACATATATGTTTGTTTAGATTAGGATTAGGAAATAGAAGAGAAATTAGAGAGCAAAGATAGAAGCTTTGAACAAAATAGGGATCGGCCCTTTTACTGCAGCAACCATCCCTTAACTTTATCTCAAAGTTCAAACACATTTTTTCATTAGAACACCATTCAAAAGACTGAAGGGAAAAAAGGTCAGATGATTGAAGCCTATTATCGGACACTTCAGTGCAGCAGTGCGTAAGTCTAGTACAATTATCTACCAGATACTCACCAAAGGCAGTTTTATCGTTGTTCTTAACCCCAGGCACATTTCCATTCCCATTTCCTCCATGAAAAGACTACCATGATTTCGGAACGAACCGAGGGAGAGTCGAGGACTAAAAAGAACCCAAACTCAGGCACTAAAGATTGTTAAACTGCATTTAGCACAATAAAATCATGTAATTCTACAAAACGACCAAAACAAACTGAAACTTTCACATGAGAACTGCCATATCTTTTTCACTGATATTGCCAATTTCAACCATGTAATTTTTTCTTTAACACAAAAGGGCAAAGGTGAAGGCTTCTAAATTTAAGGTGATCACCGGTTATAGATATCAATCAGTTCAGATTTAAACTTTTTTGGTTTAGGCGCATGATTCAAAATTCAAATATGTCGAGGCAAGCTTGTCCACACTCTGAAACTGAGGCAAGCTGTGGCTCTAGCTTTGAACTTTACTGATAAAAGCTTTCTTTAGATAAAGAGATAATTATGTGCCAGTAACATATTCTATAACTCATTTTCTTTCAGACAGCTGAGGCTAAGAGCAGAGAAGTTTAGCTATAATTCTGGAAAATATATCACATCAGGATCTTATCCTTTAGCTAAATCAACTAAAAGTTTTCTTTTTTATTGATAAGTCCACTTATAAAATGGGATTTTCCAGCTTTAGTAAGTACTACAATATTATATGGACAGATTCCAACTAGCTATCAGCCTTGATGCAACGTTAACTAACAGTTAAACTAACAGATAATCAAAAAAGGTTCTAAAATCAGCAGTAAAACTAAAAAAAAAACTATGGCATTGCATATTTTACCCGCAAACAAGAAATAAGGTCTGCGACAATACCCCAAAATAGGAACAGCATCAGTGAGAAGGCCCCATAGAGGCTTGACAATCCAGGGGGATTGAAGTTATCCCTGAATAAAGCTGATTCAGAAGGGTGCACTTTTTGTTCATCCTTCATATACTTCTCTGTGCTTATCCGGTAAAAATTCAAGCCCTCTGAAGCTGAGGCAAGCTACGGCCACGCTCGACAAAGCGCAACATGAGCTTGTCCGCCTCTTCTACTCTGCCATCTTGCATCAATCTATCCCTCACCTTGTCACAGAGCTTTAAGTCAGGAATCAGATTTCGGTTGAACATTCGACAAGCCACCTTATATGATGAAAGAGGGTTCTCTTCCTTTAAATAGCTCTCTATAAGAATGTGGCAGGTATTTGCATCAACTCTTGAAGCTGTCCTGAGGACCTTCCCCAATAGCTTATTATAAGCCTCATCAGGATATCCTAAACCACAAAGTTTTTCAATAACCTGATTATAAACAGTCTTGCACGCCTGTCTCGAAAGCATCTTCTCCAGTAATTTTAACAGATCGTCCACCTTATGTTGCTGACAAAATCGATGGATGACTGTACGATACGTCACAGCAGTGGGGACCACACCCCTATGAAGCATTTTATTGGCCAGATCAATAGTCTCTTCCATCCTTCCTTGTTTTCCCAATCCGTCTATTAGTGTTGTATATGTGACAGCATCAGGGTGTTTGTTGATTAAATACATGTCATCAAGGACAGAGAGAGCAGCATCCAACTCATTCTTTTGACAGAAACCGTGAATTACTGTGGTGAAATTCACCACATTAATAGCGCATCCTTTCTTCAGACATTCTACCATAAACCTCTTTGCTTCATCTGCTCTACCCTCTTGGCAAAGAGATCGAATTATTAGGTTAATTTCAACGGGAGAAAGGAAAAAGCCCTTTCCAATCATTTCCCTACCTACATCACAAGCTTCAGAGAGTTTTCCTTCTCTACGATACCCATGCATTACTACACTAAATGTAATAGCATTCGGTCTCCACCACGACTCCTCACACATGTTCATCATCTCTCTTGCCTCGGTCGACCTTCCACTCTGGCAAAGCCCGTTTAACAGGGCAGTGTATGTTACAGTGTTCGGCTTGCAACCATGTTTGTACATATGTTGGAGTAACTTTTTTGCTTGATCAATTCTCCCTGCAAGACAAAACCCATTTAGAACTGCAGTGTAAGTAACCACATCAGGAAGACATCCTTTGGCAATCATTTCATTGACTAGTTCCTTCGCCTTATCTATTCTTCCTTCTTTACAGAAGGAGTCCACTATAGCGCTATAGCCCACTTTATCCACTCGGAATCCTCTTTCATCAGCTTCCCTTAAGAAATCCAACGCTTCATCAGCATGGCCGTGCTTTGAAAGCATATGTATAATAGTGTTATAAGTAACCTGGTCAGGTAATAAGTTACTATCTTTAGCCATTTTCTCCACCAACTCTCTCACTTCATCAATTCGTTTCTGCTTGCAAAAGAATGCGATCAAAGTATAATAACTAACTTTATCCGGATAACAACCCTTATACGGCATTTCAGAGATCAACTCTAATGCATCTTCAACTCGATGCACATCGCAATAACCTTTGATCAAGCAATTGTATGTAACAACATTCGGTGTTATCCCAACTAGTTGCATACGTTCAAGAAACCTCAATGATTTCTCAATTTTATCCCCCTTCACCAACACATAAATCGCAGTGTTGCATATAGACAAATCGGGTTCAATGCCCGCTCTTTGCATCACAGTCAGGATCTGCATTGCTTTCCTTAAATGTCCAGCTCGACTAAAAGCAACCATCACACAACCGAAATCTTCAGGTCTCCGTGGGATTCTTCTACGTGCCATCAGCTTAAGAATGCGCTTAGCTCCCTGGCACAACTTTGTCCTGCTTAAAAGCTGAAGCATAACATAATAAACAATAGGGTCATGTCGGTACCGCCATTGCTGGTCTGCCCAATAAAAGAATTTCAAAGCAACTCTTTCATCTGATTGAGACTTTAACACGGCACAAATTTGCTGAGGCTTCATACTTCTTAGCAAACGTCTTAATTCTATTTCAAGCTTCGGAGTCCAAGCCGAATGACGTTCAATTAATCTACATGTTTCCTTAACCAAGGGGTGTCTCATTTCATCTTCAACCACCTCAATTCTTCCAGAAAAGTCGACATTTTCTGCCTTCTTGACTTGTTTTTCACTTTTACCAAATGAATCCAATACCTTAAAATCATCATCATCAATACAGTCCAAATCACCTCCTCCATCTTCATTTTCTGACTCTTCAAACTCATTGACATCGTCAAACCTACAACTACTAGCATTATCTTTATAGCTGCAATTTTTTCCTCTTCCTTCATAAAAAGTATCAGAAAAGCTCACAACTTTACTATCTTTAGAACCCAATTCTTCTTTTACAACATTTTGCGAGTATAATTTAGGGTTCAGATTAAATCTAGGGCTAGATGTCCATGAAGAAAATAATGCAGTAATTACTCCATTATAAGCAAATGGGTCTCTACTAAAATGGATTCCCGATTCAGAAGTTCCGATTTTTCCAGCAAATTCAACATAAACAAGATTATTACATGAACCAAACCAAAGATTTCTGTGCCTAGGCAATGTTTCTGTAATTCTAGCGTAGATATTCGATTTCAACAACACCATCTTAAATGAACTTACTCAGAATCTAACGCATTTTTTCTATACAATAAGAAGCTTGAAACGAGTTCCAAAATACCTTACTTCTAACTTCTCCTTCTGGCTTTACAGTTTACAGTTTCAGAGAGATTTGAATGGGCCGGGGCATCCCATACGTAGAGTGAAAATGGTAGCCTACTTCTTATTTAATAAAAAATTGATTTCGAACCTCAGTTCAGTTAAAGAAAAGAAAAATCATAAGGTAGACATTTTGCAAAAGTTATACCGTTAAAAAAAAAATCACAAGGTAAAAATTTTACAAACATTATGTATTAAGGCATAACTCCGTAGTTCTAAGTTATGTCTTAAGACAAAAGCTATGCAATGCAAAAGATTTCACAAAAGTTAAGGTATAACTTTTGCTCGAATAAACATAATTTGCTATGAAATGTTGTCTTGCAATTTTTTTTTTACTCTGCTGGGCTTTGAATCCAGAACCTCAGATGTATTTTCGATCACTTTTTTAGGTGAAAGACAAAAATTAAAGACCATCAATTTGAGGAGCAAGAATCAAAAACCACCCCAAAATAGGGTCAACCGTGTGAATTGCCCAAGAGGAATAGCATTGCTATTTGAAAATAAACTAACTTATTTATCATTCTTATAAAAATAGACGGTTCAAAATAGTTACTCATTTCATAAAATCAAGATATAATTATCTATTGATTCTCATCTTTATTCTTATTCCGTAAATATAGTGAAAAAGATAGTATTATTATTGGAGATCAAAGAGTACACAAGGATAATTTAGTTAAATTACCCTTCTAGTTAATATTTTTGTAAGAAATGTGCTTAAAAGAACACGACAAGTAAAATGGATCAAAGAGAGTACAGTTTAAGATTAACCCAAATGTAGCCAATTTTAACATGAAAATGATAATTGAGAAAACTTATTCCAAATTTTAAAAAGTGGCAGAGGCCTGTTTTTTCATCTAGTTTTGCATTTTTAAACTTCAGGACAATACTTTGAAATTCCAATTTCTGTGAGTGAAACTCTTAACACACAATAAAAATCTTCAAGTTTGAAATAAATCTTGCTTTTCAATCTAACAGTGAACGTTCAGGGGAATTCGAACTGCCATAAAGTTTGAACTTATATATATTATCAATAGGTACTATTAGTAAAATAATAATTTAATGTTATTTTACTTATTTACTTGAAGTATTTATATATTTTATTATGAGATACATTATTTTATTTTTGATACTTATCTCACTCTTTGTATCTAATAATACAACTCTTTAATAATAATCTACTCATAGTACCTCAAGAATATTATGTCGTTTCAATATTACGGACACGGTTGTAGCTTAATACATAGAATTTCTTGTGTGAACTTCATAACATTGTCTTAGATTTTGAGTTGTAAAAACTGACTCCATTACAATATCATGGAATCTCACTTGTAAAAGCTCAAAGTTCAGGATTTAGTATCCCGACAATATTCTGGAGTTTGAACTACTATAAGTGAAACTCTCCTTTACTTAAAAAAACAAACTGAAAAAAATGAAGCGACTCTCCTTTACTTAAATTGTGGATATCTTTGTCAAATAATTCAAAAAGTGTTATTTTTAAAATATTTAAACGGTGATTGTTTTTCGATTATATGTCCAAAAAGTGATTGTCTTGTGTTTTTTTTCAGATAAATAGCTGTCCAACACAAAAGAATAGCCCCCATTCTTTTAAAGCTACTCAATTTGATCATTTTATACCCTTTAAATAACATATGATAGCCAAAGACGCTTTATTATCTTCTCTCCCTTTCTTAACTGACCCTCATCCTCATTAATCTCTTCATTATTTTACCATATGGAAAAATGAACTATCTTCAAAACTCATAACAACCTCCATGCCTCTATGTTCTTCTACCGCCGGCACAATATGTAACCGTTCAACATTTAACGGTTGAGCATGAAATATATTTTTGATGGGATTATTTAGACAATAACGCATATTGACCCGTTGTAAAAGGTAGTCCAAATTCAATTCATCAGTTACCTAATATTCAATCCGTAACTGGCTTGACAAAAAAAATGATAGAAGCCTTTGTATGTTTGTATCTCTCACTTTGAACATCTTCGGTTTTAAAAAATTACTACTACTTTTATACTTGTAATTAAAAGAAAAAGGATTGCTTTTCTTCTCTTCTTGGAAATTACTATTTTTCTTCTCACATTTTCATTCTTGATTACGATAAAAAAAAAATGCATTATTTTTGTTTTTGGTTATTTGATATTTAATGATATATTTTTCTTATTGTATACCATCCTAAGAGTAGTTAAAAAAGAAATATTAGTGACAAAATAATGAAAAATGAGAGTAATATTACTCTCATTTTCATACTGTTTTAAATTTCTTGTTCGGGTCTGATCGTTTCTCTTGCTTTTGCTTTTGTTTTTACTTGTGCTTATGCTTTTCTTGAGTCGAGGGTCTTTCGGAAACAACCTCTCTACTTAATAAGGTAGAGTTAAGATATGCGTACACTCTACCCTCCCTAGACTCACGTTGTGAGATTTCAATGGGTATGTTGTTGTTGTTCTTTCCCAACTGCATTCAGAAAAAGGAAAAAAATTTAGTCTACTTTATTATAATAATATTGGTTGAATTATTATATAGCTTTTTTGTCTTAATTAACAAATGACCTATTTCAGCAACTCCATGCGAAGAACCATGCTCTTCTAACAAGCACGACTTGGAGATTGTTCCAACACCCTAACACACTCTGGGCCACCACAACAATAACAACAACATACTCAGTGAAATCCCACAATATGGGGTCTGGGAGGGTAGAGTGTACACAGACCTTACCTCCACCTTGGTAGGTAGAACGGTTGTTTCCTGAAGACCCTCGGCTCAAGACAAAGCATAATCAGGCAAAGCAAGCAAAGCAAAATAAAGTATGAGAAACGGTCAGACTCAGACGAGAAATTAAAGCATTGTGGACATGCAGATAGTAAAAATCAAATACGCAATGGTAGCGCATTCTAAAAAATGGAAGCGGTAGCTAACACAACTAAATAAGATAAATAAATTACACTAAAGTAAGGTTGGCCAGTGGGCCGGGTCGGCCCGGTCCCGCCCCGACTCCGACATTTTTTAAAAAAAATTACGGTATCGGGACTCGAACCGGGACGGGACATGGTCTCGTCCCGACCCGTCCCGGCCCGCCTTGATCCTTGCCCGCCCGAGGCCGTCCCGGTCCCGCCCCCGATCCCGCCCTAAACCCCCTCTTTGCAAAAATAACCGTTGCACCAACGACCATTTTACATTTTGGCCATTGTGCAACATCCATTTTTGGCCTCCCCCTATCCCCTTAATATTTATTTTTAACCCATAAGTTATTATATTTATACTTTAACCCAATTTCTCAACTATAAATACCTCATTTTCTCTTCACATTTCTCACAAATTTTCCTACAATCTCTCAATTTATCTCTCTACAAGTCTACATTGTCTACTAAATATTGAATTTTATTTATTCATTCGGGAGTGAAGTTGGCAACTAGCTTGAGGATCTTTCATCGAGCAAAGTTTCAATTTTCAACCTCTCGATTACACGTCGACGTTACGTCGGCGTTCGGTACATTCGTTCCTTCATTAAATTATTATTGTTTGTTTATTTTATTTCGCACACTTAATTTCATTTACTTTAATTATTTATTAGTATAATTATAATGGAAGGATTTAAACGTATGCTTAAGGGTAAGGGTCAGGCTTCTTCTAGTAGGGAAAACAAGGGCAATGGTACTTCTTCTAGTCATCCTATTTCTAGACAGAATCATATTCCTACACAGGATGATTTTATTGATACTGAACATTTTCCTACAATACCATTAGATTTAGACGAGGAGCTATTTTCTGGAACTCAATAAGACTTTAATTTAAACGATGATCTAGATGATACACCCACTAATGTCGATGACAACGCACCCACTAGTGCACCTTCAACTGAAATTCCTTTTATTCCCCCTAGTATGAGACGAGGTCCAGCAAAATGACCATTAAAATCATATGCATGGACATTTTTTGATAGATACGTAGAGAATCAAGTAGCTAGATGTAAAATTTGTAAAGATGTTTTAAAATTTAAAACTGGAAAAGGTCATGGTGGGACGGGGGGTTCAATGAGACACGTAGTAAGGGTTCATCCAGCTAGGTATGCCCAATACGAGGCTTCAAAACCGGGTGCGTAAATGCCCGCTCCATCGGAACAAGGCTCACATACTGTCCCGGACCAAGTACATGATCAAATTAACCCCACGACGGGGGAAATTGTAGGCCCTAATTACAATAAACATAGAGATATGGAAGCAATAACAAAATTAGTTGTTGTGGAGTGTTTGTCTTTTTCATTTTCTTCATCTCCTGATTTTATTCATTACATTAGAGAAATGTATAATCATACTTTTAACGGTTTTCCTAGATCAATTGTTATTTGAGATGTATTTAAATTTGCACATAAATATCAACAGTATTTATGTTATTCATTATATCATTTTAATGGCAAAGTAGCTATCACTTCTGATAGAGGTCGTAGTACTAACGACCATGATTATTTAATGATAACCTGTCATTGGATAGATTATAAATGGTATATGCAAAAACGTATCTTAGCGTATAGATATATAGATGATAGGCACACTAGTATTTATTGCAGAAAATATTTATCAAGTGTGCGATTATTACGGAATAACTGATAAAATTATGACTATTACATTATATAACGCTTCTTCTAACAATTATGCTATTACAATTTAAAAAAATAGTTTAACTCCATCTTTTCCAGTTCATTTTCATATAAAATGTGCATGCCATATATATAACTTAGTTGTAAATGATGGTCTATCACTTTTTGAAGACATTCTTAGTAAAATACAATTTGCTATAAACTTTATTTTTTAAAAATAATAGAATACAACAAAAAGAAGAATATAAAAAAACTTGTCACGATTGTCAACTACCTTATAAAAAAATTCCAGAAGAAGTACCCACTAGGTGGAATTCTTTATACGAGCAACTACTTGTTGCGTATGACTATAGAAAACCTATAACTTTATTTTTTAACTCTCATAATCAAAATCCAGCTGATATGGTTGTAGATAGCGTTTGAGGAAAAATTTCCGAACTTATTGTATTTCTAGAGAATTTTTTTCAAGCAACAAAAGAATTTTTCTATATATATTATCCTACTATTTCAGCTATGTTGTTTTAAATAGCTCTAATATTTTTACTGCTTAATGAATATATGGATAAACCAGTTTATAAGGCAGCTATTAAAAAAATGTTTATAAAAAAAAAAAATTATTCCTATTCCCACTATTTATATTGTTGGTGTTGTATTAAATCCGACTATTATAATAGACAGTACTAAATCACTTATTGAAACTATTTATGATTGTATAACAGTACTACCACCTCCAAGTCCCAAAAATCCAAATCACCCACCACCTATTGAACAAACTAAAAATGAAGTGTTGTCTAGCGTAGAAGACGAATGCAAAAATGTATATAGGTTTTACCAACAAGAAAGTGCTAGCAATCTACCGGCTTCCATACCATCATCTTCTTCTTCTTCAACACAACCTCACTAAAGACATATTGTTTCTGCGGCTAGTATTGAAAGCCTCAGAAATAGAATGTGCGGCTGTAACGCTACTAATCAAATTAGTGAGTTTGATATTTTTATTTTACAGGGTTCTGTACCGTACTAAGCAGTTCTCAATGAAGAAGGACGTGAAGACTTGCTGAAATACTGGAGGGGGTATGAGAAGACCTTTCCGACACTTTCAATGATGGCCCGAGATGTTTTGAAAATCTGTCTCTTTCTTTCTATTCTAATTTCTCTCCCTTCATTCCTCGATCCGCTTGTAAATTCTTGGTGTAATACTCACTCGTAAATGATTGGTGTCAAAATTTCTCACTAATCAGGTGTGATCAGTCTCATCCATGTAAGAATTAGGAATTCCTCTTCCAACTCGTCCCAGAACATTCAAACGTCATCAACGGCTTCTGAAAGCACTTTTTCTGCTGGCAGATATCAAATAGGAGAGCATAGACACTCATTAGCCGGAGACAGCTTAGAGATTGCAGTATTTTTCAGAGTGGATACGAGCGAAGCGGAGAAGGTGCGGTCAACCGGAGATCAACGAAGAAGAAGACGAAAACTACAACGAAATCTTATCTGAATGTGGTGGAAGCGACGTGGAGCAATTTGACCAACAAATACTAATTCCAACCGAAGAATCACAGGAAATTATCAAGAAACTACAACAGGTTTTTTTCAAAATGTAATTTTTTTAATTGCAATTTTACTATGTAATTTGCAACTTTTGAACAACACCACAAAGTTGCAATTTTGATAATTGTATTTGTATTACAAAAAAAATCGTATGTCTATTAAATAATATAAGAGGCACAAAAATAACCTTGGGATATTTTTATTACACTATCTTGTTCAATTATTGAGTTTTTTATATATGTTATTTTTAAAATTAAGTGCAAAAAAAAAAATCCGCCACGACCCGATCCGATCCCGATTCCGATGGGACTGGGATCAGGACGGGACTTCGGCGAATCCCGTCTGTCCCGCCCCGAACCTCCCCCCCCCCCCTCCGTCCCGCCCCTACCCGATCCAGCCAAACCCGCCCCGACTCATCCCGGCCCGGCCCGTTGGCCACCTTTACACTAAAGAACACATAGAAGCAGGAATCAAACTAAGTGTGACACAACTAAATAAGATAAATAAATTACACTAAAGAACACATAGCAGCTGGAATCAAACTAAGTGTGACAGGCTAATCGAGCCTACAGTAATAACACTACACTATCATTTTGTAAGCGTAAAGAGGACTATGCTCGACTACCTACTACCCTAATCCATGTCCTCCACAACCCTCTATCTAAGGTCATGTCCTCAGTAAGTTGTACATGCGTCATATCTCGTCTAATCACCTCTCTCCAATACTTTTTTTGCCTACCTCTATCCCTCCTGAACCCGTCCATAGACAACTTCTCACACCTCCGCACTGGGGCATCTTTGTCTCTCCTCTACACATGCCCGAACCATCTCAACCTCGCTTCCCGCATCTTATCCTCCACGAGGCCACTCCCACTTTATCCCAAATATCATCATTCCTAATCCTATCTCTCATTGTATGCCTACACATCTATCTCATCATCATCATCTCTGCAACTCTCATCTTTTGTATGTGCGAAGTCTTGACTGGCCAACACTTTGCCCCATACAACATAGTCGGTCTAACCACCGCCCTGTAGAACTTGCCTTTAAGTTTAGTCAGCACATTTTTGTCGCACAAGACTCCAGATACGAGCCTCCATTTCATCCACCCTGCCCCAATACGATGTGTGACATCGCCATCAATCTCTCCATTTCCTTGGATAATAGACCCTAGGTATTTGAAGCTTCCTTTCTTCGGAATGACCTGAGTACCAAGCCTCACCTCCACGCCTGTCTCAGGATCGCTCCCGTTGCTGAACTTGCACTCCAAATATTTTTTCTTGGTCCTACTCAACTTGAACCCTTTAGACTCCAGATTTTGTCTCCAAACCTCCAGTTTGGCGTTCACTCCGCTGTGAGTCTTATCAATCAAGACTATGTCGTCTACGAATAACATACACCATGGTACCTCCCCTTGGATTTGTCGCGTCAGTCTGTCCATGACCAAGGAAAATAGGAATGGACTAAGAGTTGATCCCTAGTGCAGCCCCATCGTCACTGGGAAGTGCTCCGAGTCTCCTCCCACTACACTTATCTCAAAATGCATGCCTTCAAACCAAAATTGACCTAGTCCACCCTCCCGCATCTGGAAGGCCATTCTCCAGGGTTGGAATTGTTATATATATAATAATATATAAGTATTATTTAATTATAATATTTATATATAAAAAAGAAAGACTCTAATTCGTTTTAATTGTACAGTTTGCTTGTGTTTGGTAAACCACCAAGGCTGCATTTGTGTTGTTTCATTTTTAAGTTAAAAGTTGCCTTTCAATTTTAAGTGTTGTTAATTTTGCCTATAAAAGGCATTTGGCAGAAGCCAAAAAGGAAAAAATGAAGAACTCTCTGTTTCTAACTCTATTCTGCCATTTTCAACTTAAAAGATACTTGATCATTTTCTTTTTTATTTTCTTCCGGAAGGAAATAAATTTCATGATTTATTTCATCCCAAGTATACAAATATACACAATTCTACCTAATCAATTTAGCTATTTCTAAGAATATGTGAATCAATACAATTGATCTAATCATCCTAATTATATGATTCTAATTACAACTTAATTGATATAATGGGATATGATGGAGATAATTAGGGATTATGTTCCTAATTATCCTAACAGTCCCCCGCAGTCTTAGCGGAAGATTCTCGAATGATGAGACTGTCCCTGAAATCATCAAACAGTACGCGTGGAAGACTTTAGGTGAAGATGTCAGCAATCTGGTAACAGGACGGTACATGGAGAACACGGACTTGTTCACGTGGAACCTTTTCTCGGACAAATAAGATATTAATTTAAATGTGTTTAGTGCGTTGATGCTGGACAGAGTTACCTGATAAGTAAATCGCACTCACATTATCACAATAAACAATAATTGTTTTTGCAATCGGACAATTGAGTTCTAATAGTAGATTACGGAGCCAACATGATTCAGCGACCACATTAGCTACCCCTCAGTATTATGCTTCAGCACTTGACCGAGACATCGTCGGCTATCGTTTCGAGAGCCATAAAATGATGTTGTCTCCCAAAAACACACAATAATCAGAGGTTGAATGACGTGTGTCCGGGAAGCCAACCCAATCAACATCTGTATAAGATAAGAGATTCAAAATGAAGGACTTATACAGATGCAATCCAAAATGAAGAGTACCCTTAACATACCACATAATTTGCTTGAGAGCCCCCATATGTTCTTCTTTCAGATCGTGCATATGTAAACACACTTGCTGAACCGCATAGGAGATACCAGGTCTCATGAAAGTAAGATACTGCAAGGCCTCTGCTAGACTTCGGTAATGTGTTGGGTCATTGTATGGAGTACCTACAGAGTTACTCAATTTGGCCTTAGTATCAATTGGTGTGTGTGGTGGTTTGCAGAAGGACATACCGACTTTGTCAATGATTTCCTCGGTGTATTTATTTTGACTGAGAAACAGACCACCTGCATATTAGGTTACAACAATCCCCAAAAAATAATTTAGAGGACCCAAATCCTTCATTGCAAATTCTGCAGCAAGGAGGGACATAATAGTTCGGCGAAGTGATGTAGATGAGGCCGTGAGAATGATGTCATCTACATATAGGAGGATATATGTCATGTCATTTCCCTTCTTATAAATGAACAAGGACTGATCGGACTTGCTGTGTGAGAAACTCAATGTGGATACAAACCCTGCAAACCTGTTATACCATGCCCGGGGAGCATGTTTCAAACCATATAAAGATTTTTTCAATAGGCAAACATAATTCGGATGTGTAGAGTCTCGGAAACCCAAAGGCTGGTGCATGAAAATTATCTCCTATAAATGGTCATCTAAGAATGCATTTTTGACATTCAACTGATTAATGGACCAGGACTTTAACAGTGCCAGGCTAAGAACAGTCTTGATAGTTGCTGGCTTAGCCACCGGACTGAATGTTTCACCACAATCCATGAAGGAAATGAATTCCATGATTTATTTCATCTTAAGTATACAAATATATACAATTCTTCCTAACCAATTTAGGCTATCTCTAAGGATATGCTAATCAATACAATTGATCTAATCATCCTATATGATTCTAATTACAACTTAATTGATATAATGGGATATGATGAAGATAATTAGGGATTATGTTCCTAATTATCCTAACACTTCTTCCAAATCTTTCATTCTTTTGAGGGTTGAGTTCTTGTGGAAGAAGAAATCAAAGACTGCAACTTTGATTTCCAGAGTAGGCATTGTATTTTGGGATGGACTTTCTCGTTAACCACTTGCACAATGTGGGGAAAATTACTCTCCTAAATGATAGAGAATATATTAATATTCTCCATATATTCTATAATTATTATTCTAGTATAATTATGTAAAGTAGAGATCATTCTCCAATTAGATTTGTAAATTGTAAACACCTATAAATATTGCATTAATAAGAAGCCTCCAACCAAGGAGAATTACATTATTCTACATGGTATCAAGAGCCAAAATCCTAACACCCTAAAATTCTTTTTTTTTTCGGTCGCCACCCCCCACTCCCACCTTCTCTCTTTCCGGTGGCAACCCCCAAACCCTAAAGAATTTTTCGCCGCCCCTCCCTCTCTTCCCAAACTTCCGGAGGCAACATGGGTTCTCATGATTCGTCCTCCTCTACACAAGATGTCACACATCCTACTCTACCAACATATTTCATCCGGCCTTCGCCGTCACAAATATCAAAAACTTTATCCCTTTGGTTCTTAATCAAGAGGATGGACAATACGCTTCATGGGTAGAATTATTTCAAATTCATGCTTGTGCCTACAACGTTCTTGATCACATCGACACCACCATACCCCGTCCGTCTGACGTTAACAACACAACGTGGAAATGACTTGATGTTATCGTCAAGCAATGGATATATGACACCGTATCCAAGGATCTACTTCATACTATTATGAAGGTAGGTGCTTCGTCTCACGAACTATGGACAATACTAGAGGAAATCTTTCAAGACAACAAACATACTCGTGTCATCTATTTGGAGGAACAATTCAATAACACCCGTCTTGAAAACTTTGTGAATATGTCCGACTATTGCAAACAATTGAAATTTGTTGCAGATTAGTTAACTAATGCGGGTACAACGGTTTCAGAAACAAAGATGGTTTTGCAACTAATAAATGGTTTGCCAAACGGTGAGTACGACACACTTGCGACAATGATTCAACAAGCCGATTCCCTCCCTAGTTTCAATAAGGCCCGATCACAATTGCTCTTGGAGGAAACTAGACGTGCCAAACAGGACGAACATATTCAAAAGGCCTTCGTAGTTGATGCACCGATGACCACCACTACACCCGTCAGCCAGCCGCAGTACATGAACAACCAACAACCGCGGGGCGACCACGGTGATGACAGGGGCAGAGGCCACGATAACGGCCGTAGTGGCAAGGGAAAAGGATGTAGGGAACGGTCCAGTTCCGGCGGCTAACCACAGCAGGCCCAATACCCATCTCAGTGGGTCGTCACACTACCTTGGCCTATTTCTAGAACCTGGGCCTCGCCCCCATATTCCTACCCGAATGTCTCGGCCCAAGGCACTGCCCAGTGGCAGCAACCCAGTGTTCTGGGCCCTCCTCCAGGACAACGTCTGACAGCCCATCCATAATAGGCCCACTTCTCGGTGGCCCAACATCAACAACAATCGTATGACCTCCTTACCCCTACCGAACTGAGCCAGGCCTACAACACCATGAATTTATAGCAGCTCGATGATGCTTGGTATATGGATACGGACGTCACATCCCACCTCACTCGTAACTCCGGTAATCTTCCTCAACTGTTTAATTTGAACAATCCTCAATTTATTTTGGTCGAAAATGGAAATCACATTCCAATTCAAGGCTATGGTACCACTCAAACTCCACCACCTAACCCTCTATTTTCCCTAAAAAATGTCTTATATGCTCCTAACATTATTAAAAACTTAATCTCTGTTAGGAAATTTGCTAGTGACAATTCTGTATCTATTAAGTTTGACCCTTTTGGTTTTTCTGTGAATGACCTACGTACGGGGATAACTCTTAGGAGATGCAATAGTGTGGGGGACATATATCATTTCTCTTCCAATTCTGCTGCAAGTGTCAATCCACAAACATCTTTAGCTGCAATCTCTCCTTCAACCTAGCACAGTCGACTTGGGCACCCAGGAGCACCAGTTTTTAACTTTCTTAGAAGTCACAATTTGATTCAATGTAATAAAGGGAAATTTACCCACAACTGTTATTCTTGTCCACTAGCAAAATATGTTAAACTTCCTTTTAAATTGTCTTTGAGTGTTACTTTCTCTCCATTTGATATCATTCATGCAGATTTATGGACATCTCCTATTACTAGCAAACTGGGTCATAAATATTATTTGGTACTATTAGATGACTTCTCTCATTTTCTTTAGGTCTATCCGCTCAAATATAAGTCTCAAGTCTACTCCACCTTTCTTGAATTTCGATCCTACGTTAAAATGCAATTTGAAAAGAACATCAAATCGTTTCAATGTGACTATGGTCGTGAGTTTAACAATTCACCCTTTCATAAATTTTATACGGACAATGGCATGGTGTTTCGATTCTCTTTCCCTTATACCTCACCTCAAAATGGTAAAGCTGAAAGAATTCTTCGCACCAATAATAATATGATATGTACCATGCTATTTCATGTTTCTCTCCCACTTCCCTTTTGGGTCTATGCGTCACAAATGGTAGCATACATTCTTAATATATTACCTACCCGTACCCTTCAAAATAAAACTCCCATCGAAATTTTATTTCGTCGGGTCCCTTCCTACGGTCACCTCTGAATCTTTGGTTGTCTATGCTACCATAATCTCGCCTCCATGGCTCCTCACAAATTAGCACTTATGACTACTCCTTGCATCTTCTTGGGTTTTTTATCGAACCATAGGGGGTACATATGCTATGATTTGTCCACAAATAAAGTCTTTATCTCTCGCCATGTTACGTTTGAGGAGCACATCTTCCATTTTGCAAACGTCTGAAAATTTTAAGTCACTGACTATGGCTTTTTTGATGATTCAGACACTTTCTTCTGTTTAATAGTATGATCCATGGAGCTAGTAGTTCGACTCAAAACCGACTGCCTCAATCATCTCCCCCGGCACCCACTGCTCATGTTACCTCCCACTGCCCCACTGCCATCCATGACAACCCCACTTCCCCACTACCACCCGCAATCTCCCCCGACCTACCCACTGATCCCGTGATAACCCCACTGCCACCCGATACCATCACTAACCCCCCAACCCCCGTCGATCAACCCCCTGCCCGCAAGTCTCATCGCCTCCTCACAACCCCACTACCCAAGCCCCATCATCCCATCACCGCTCCACTGCCCGAGTCCTCACCCGCCATAAAACACCCAAACAGTCCCCATTCCAACACACCACATGGAAACTCATGCCCAACACAGGATTTTCAAACTGAAAGTCCACTTTAACCTGTCCACTCAAGCCATCTCACCTATACCCAAGAACCCAAAATTAGCCAAGTTTGATCCTAATTGGAATGCAGCCATGCGTGAGGAGTTTGATGCGCTCACTATACATCAAACTTGGGATCTTGTCCCAAAACCAGAGAGGGTCAATGTGATTTGTTGTATGTGGCTATATCATCACAAATTTAGGGACAGTGGTGATCTTGAACGCTATAAGATGATATTTGTGGCAAATGGCACAGGGCAAAAAGAGGGAATTAATTGTGGTGAGACCTTCAGTCCAGTGGTTAAATCAGCCACCATCCGCACTGTTTTGAGCATTGCTATGAGAAATAATTGGTCGATTTATCAGCTTGATGTGAAAAATGCGTTCTTACATAGGGATTTGAAAGAAACCGTATACATGCATCGACCACCTGACTTTGTGCATCCTTCGGCTCCTCAGTATGTCTGCCAGCTTTGAAAGTCACTTTATGGATTAAAACAAGCCCCCATGTCTTGGTATGACCGCTTTACCACTTACATCTTGCAGATTGGGTTCATGTGCAGCAAATGTGATAACTCACATTTTATTTTTTATCGAGGTAATGACACTGCATACCTACTGCTCTATGTGGATGACATTGTCTTGACTGCCTCCTCATATGTGTTGAAAAATGAGATTTTCACCATGCTCAAATCAGAATTTGCCATGACAGACTTGGGTAAGTTGAGTTATTTCTTGGGGATTTCCGTGACTAGATCCAAGAATGGAATGTTCTTGTGTCAGCATAAGTATGTCGAAGAGATTGTTTACAGGGCTAAAATGATAAACTGTAAGATCATGTTTACTCAAAGTCGAAGCTTAGCGTCGATGACGGGAATCCAGTGCTTAATCCTTCTCTTTATAGGAGTCTAGCTGGTGCACTTCAGTATCTTACCTTCACTAGGCCCGATATTGCTTAGTATCACTCAGCTTCGGCTTGGTATCCACCGGAGTAGAAGAGGACTTACAAGATGAAATTCCAGCTCTCTCAATATTCTCAGCCGCATACTTCCTTTATGATAAAAATAGACCATCTGCATGACGAGTGACAACTATACCAAAAAAATAACTCAAGGCCCCCAAGTGTTTCATAGCAAATTCTAAACTGAGAAGGGACATGATAGACTTGCGCAAGCTATTAGAGGAGGCAATCAAAATGATATCATCCATATATAACAGAATGTATTCTAAAGAAGTACCACGACGATAGATGAATAGAGAATGATCAGACCTTCTGTGAGAAAACGTAATAGTAGACACATAATTGGCAAACCTCTTATACCAAGCATGCGGGGCCTACTTAAGCTCATACAAGGACTTCTTCAGCAAACATACATGGTGAGGATAATTGTGATCCTTAAAACCCAAGGGCTGATGCATGTACACTGTCTCCCTAAGATCACCGTGTAAGAAAGTATTTTTCACATCCAGCTGATGAATGAGCCATGCTTTCGAGAGAGATAGACTAAGCACAGTGCGAATGGTTTCCGATTTGACCACCGGACTAAATGTCTCTCCACAATCCACGCCAACCTACTGTGTTTTACCATCACCTACAAGACGAGCCTTATGCCTCTCAAAAGAATCGTCGGAGTTTTCTTTATGAGTAAAAATCCACATAGAACGAATAATGTTGACACTAGGCGGACGGGGCACCAACTCCCATGTCTTATTTTCAATAAGAGTATTATATCCGTCATCTATAGCCATTTTTCAATTCGGGTCATGAAGGGCAGACACTGGGTTACGTGGAAGGGGTGATTTAGTGACATTAGAATTAAGATTATAATGTCGTTTTGGTTTTAAAATACCTCATTAGCTACGAGTAATGGGACCTTGACTCAAAATAGAATTGGACAGGATTTGGCTAACTCTCAGGTCGGCAGCGGTCTGTGGGCCTGCTGGCCCAATAATGTGTGGCTGAAAAACTAGAAGGGGGGGGAGGGGAATATTTGGGCCAGAAATTGGGTCGGGACTGGACCAAGAATTAGAACTAGAAATTAGACTGAGACTGGGAACAATACCGAGAATCTGTGGACCGAGACTGGCTCGAGATATTATTGGGTCAGTGGGAGAAGTTGGGCCAGCAGGCAGTGGACCTGCTGGCGGATTTGGGTCACAGGACAGCTCAGATAAATAGTGGATAATATACGGTGAGAGCCTATCATCCAAAATATTATACGAACTAGACAATTTAGCAAACGGAAATTGGGTTTCATAAAAAATAACATGACTACTAATTATGATTTTGTTAGATGATAAATCAAAATATTTGTAACCACGATGATTAGGTGGATAACCCAAAAACACACAAGCGGTATAACAGGCTTGAAGTTTGTTAATTGTAGTAGATAGGAAAAACGGATAGCATAAACACTCAAACACCCTAAGATGAGAATACGAGGGATCTTTATTGTAAATAATTTTAAGTGGGGATTGATATGCGCCTTTATTAGGGAGTATGTTAAGGAGGTAGGTAGCCATTTGTAACACATGATGCCAAAAAGACGGAGGTAAGGAAGCATGGGCTAGTAAGGTACTGACAATATTATTAATGGTATGAATTTTTCTTTCGGCCTTCCCATTCTGGGAGAACGTATGAGGACATGAAGACCGAAAAGATATGCATTGAGTGTCACAAAATTCCCGAAATGGCCCATTATCATATTCCCGACCATTATCACATTGAATGTTTTAAATTTCCCGTTCAAATTGGGTACGGATGAAAACTCTATATTTTAAGAATGTGGAAAAACTTGAGATTTTTTAGCTAAAGGAAAAGTCCACAAAAATTTAGAATAACCATCCAAGAATAAAACATAATAACGATGGCCCAATGAACTCAATACAGGAGATGTCCATAAATCACTATGAATAATGTCAAAAGGCATCGACGTACTAGAAGTAGAAGCTACAAAAGGTAATCTAACATGTTTCCCTAATGGACTAGAAGGACATATTGGAGTACTATGTGTACCCTTACAATCAATAAAATTATTATTTTGCATAGAAGAAATAATAGATGACCCCGGATGACCCAAACGTGCAATGTTAAAAAGAAGGAGCAAGAGCGGCAAATGTTGAAGGTGTGGCTTGAGTCATGGAAATGGCGGTGATGGTGATTGGATAAAGCTCTCTCCTACTATTACATCTCATTAGAGGTATCCCCGTCTTGAAATCCTTCACAGAAAATCCAAAAGGGTCAAAACTAACAGAGACCCAATTATAAATTGTGAATTTTCGGACATACACTAATTTGTAATTAAGTGAGGGGCATGAAGAACATTTTTTTAGACTAGAGGTGGATGCGGGGGAGATAAATTTATGTGACAATAACCACAAATTGGAATTGAATGACCATTACCAACAGTTATACCACGATTGTCGCTCAAATTGAAATAAGACGAGAGATTACCTGGTGCGGATGTCATGTGAGACGTGGCACCGGTGTCCATATACCAATTTGCATCCGGGAGATTTAAGCTAAGTGTATGCATCGCGGCCTCGATATCCGTGGGTGTCAGAACTACCGATGGGCCCGCAACAGTGAAGGCCTGCTAAGGCCGAGGCCCAAGCAGGCTAGCTTGCTGCCACGGCCCAGCAGGTCGTGTTGTTGCATCCTGGAACTGGATCGGAAAGTTGGGCCTGGAAGGATTCTAGAACTGGGCCCAAGGAGCTAGAACAATCGACGTGTAAGGTAAGTTGGGCCACTGGCCCAGGCCCATAGCCAGTTGGCCCAAGGTTGTGGCCAGTGGTTTTGCGGTCCAACTGGCCCACTGCCACCACATCCGCTAATATCGCCACTGTTCCGACCACCGTCACTGCCACCGCCGCGGTTCTTGCCATAATTTTTCCTATGTTGACCTTTTTTGCCGCCATCGTTGTTACGATTTTGGGTATAATTTTTCGAGAACGAGTGAGGCATTTGACGTGGCCATCATCATGACGGAAGTTGCTCCAGTAACCGCCTTTTTAGTCAAGCTGGCCTCTTCTAAAGTGAGCATAGAACGGGCCTGGTATAACGGTATGAGAGGATTACTTTGACGAAGAAGCGTCGCAACGCCATTATAGGCCTCGGATAAGCCTGCAACCATCTGAAGAACAAGACAATCATTGGTGACAGGCGCACCAACGTCGCCAATTCCTTCAGCCTTTTACAATAGGCTGAGACATTCGGAAAATCTTCTATGTTGACATGGGAAAATTCCTGCTCAAGAGTAACAACACGGGAATTTTTCCAAGTTTCCATCGCCGTGGCGTCGGGTTCAATAAACGTCTGCAAGAGATCTGTAGAGATAGTGGAATAAATCCACTGGAGAAAGGTAGCATCAAGGGTTGTCCATAACATAGGGTCATCCTCGGGCGTAGGCACCTTCTCATTGCCTGTTACTGAGGGGGTGATATGATAAAGGACTTGATGCGAGCGTGCGTGAACCTTAAATAATTCTGCAATTAGACGTTTTCCATCTCAAGAACAGTAGAGATGTGGTTCTTGATGTTGGAGACTGTAAGGGTAGGATGAAACGTGTTCTTTAAGGTTGACATAATGAAAGAACAAGAGGAGAATTTGGGATTCAGAGAAAAACATTTGGGAAGAAAAAAATGAAGGGTGGCCGTCGGTCAGAGAGGGCTGCAGAATTGCGGGGAGAAGGAAAATATTTGCCCTAGACTTCTGATATCATGAAATAGAATAATCCCTTGATTATTTTCATTACTGAAGAGGTCTATATATACAAATATACAATTCCTAAATATAGAAAGTAACTCTACATTTTCCTACTATAATTATAATAGTTTTTTTCTAATACAAGACTAATACCATAATTACACTTTGTACAAAGATTCTATAAATATGGTAAAATAATATACAATAATCGACATATGATGTCACGACCCAAACCGGAGGGCCGCGACGGACACCCGGATCCCACCCGTCGAGTACCACCACTCGTACAGTCAACACCTAATCATAATTAAATACGGACTAAGCAGAAAAAGGACTATGTAAAATCAGATAACCAACTTATATATATATATATATATATATATATATATAGGTCATACAAGACTACTACACACACAAGACACCTGTCTACAAGCCTCTAAACAGTATACGACATCAAAAGGTCAGGACAGGGCCCCGCCATACCCATATACACATGAAAAAATATACCGTACCAAAATAAGACAGACACTCCCGCTGAGTCAGCAACCTACTAACGTGGATCGTCGTCCTGTCTACGTGAACCTGCAGGTATGAAACACAACGTCCCTCGATAAAAGGACGTCAGTACGACTGATGTACGGAGTATGTCAGGCATGAACAATTGTATAACAGGGATATAACAATAACTGAAAACAGAGACAACTGACCAGCAGTAAATTCCTCTGAGGGCCCTAATACATATCCTAAATGTTATGCACAATGCAAATGCGATATACATATAAATATTGGCCTCATTAGACATCTTCCTCCATATAACATATAAATATTGGCCCTTCATCAGGCATCTTTCTTTTCATAAGAGCCTCTGTGGGCATCATATCATTTCGGCCTCTGCGGGCGTAATCATTATCATATCCCAGCTGATCAGGTGGTTTGTGTATCCCGTTTCCCATCCCTAATATATGGTCCAGGATAAGACATGAATAAAATGCAAATGAAAATGCATGAATGACAATAGCACATCCTGGGTGACACAGTATCCTTGTACCTTTGGCTAACACTGTGAATATCAATATCTTTTCCATATGCCTCAATAGGGACTTAGAAACATATTTAGACATGCTTCTAGCATAGGAATCAATAATATGAATATTCTTAACTGCTAGGAGTAGAATAAATTATGGAGAAATATCACGGTTATATTTTGGTACATGGAACATGCCAAAAGAAAGAAATAATTTGCCTTAACATACCTTCGTTTCACTAAACAGAAGGAAAATATTGTAGCTTGCCAAGAAATGCCAAATAACGTTGCTGGCCAATTTCATATGAAAATCCAAAATAAAGAACCCAACTTCACTGCTCACTAAAATGAAATGCAAGTTACTGACTTGCTTCTTTTGGGTCTTAAGGATTTCTTGAAAATAATGTAATGTTTTTCTAAAGTGGACGAAGTGAAGGGACCAATTCTTTGGTCCCTGATTACTAATATTAGTCCCTCGATAGCAGCAGAACCTTTGCTTTGGTCCATACCACGAAACAAGCAAGTTCGCTTGGGCAGCTCAATTGGTTATCAAGGGGATATTTGGAAAATGAATTGCTAATATTATCATTAAATGGAGTTCATGATGTGGTCTCCCATTAGCTATTTTAGACTTCTTCAATTGCTGCCACCAAGTGCACTACATTCCTTAGTCATTTTAGAAGCTTACTCGTGTGCCACCCGTAATCCCCCACTAAACATTGTCTCCCCCTAATTAATAATTAATCAATCCCACAATTAATTTATTGATCCCAATTCACTTAAATCTTAATAACTTATAAAACCTTTATATCCTCAATATTATAATTTTGTGATATGACACTAGTCCATCACCTCTTTACGCACACCCCAAATTTATTTCTGATCCCCGTTGTCACACTTGTTACATCCAAAATTATTTCGGGATTTTATCCTTTTATATGCTAAACTCTTTATTAGCATATGTAAATATGATCCAAAATTTTCCCAATGCTCGAGTCTATTTACACACGCCTAGCGATTCAAACCGTGACCCGAAAGTACGGGATGTTACATATGATATACACATTTTTTCCGTGTATATCATCCTTTATCACAAACAATCATGCAGGAATTTATGAATTTATTACGTGAATTGCAACTGGCTGTAGTTCATAAATTTTCTAACTTTCAAATAATTGTTGATGCTTCAACTATGATTACTTTTTTGCACAATACATCTCTTGTGAGCTCACACATTATAAATGAATGCATGTCCCTCCTCTACCAGCTCCATGACCCACCCATTAGGCACACATACATGGAGTATAATATGATAGCAGACGGTCTTGCTCGTTTTGGTGCAGTAATTACAGGAAGCTCTATCACTTTTTTGGCAACACCACCCCCCTTCGTGCTTCAGCATCTGAAAGAAGCCGGGGATGGCAGTTTTAAACATATTGCTAGCGCTCACCTTATGTTACCACCAACTCTTCATGTTCGGCCTTACACATGCCTTTGTCTTTTTGTAATCCTGCTACAACTAGTACTAGTATTAGTTCTACTACTTGTAACGCCAGATGACAAATTCTTGTATTTCGTTAACATATAATAGAAAGTAATCGAGTATACCAAAAAAAGACATATTTCCATAGATTTTGGATTAAATAACTTATTAGCACACTGAATAAGAAAATTTATTGCTAGTAGATCTACACGAATAAACTAAAAATAAGAAGATTTTATTGTGGAGTTTAACGATAATGAAAGTCAACTAATGACTTGTTAAATAAGGTAATATATCCGTGATATACACTTGATATACAGAAGTGTATATCACGGGTAATGGCCATTTCGGACTGAGCCCATCACGGACAGAGCCCATCACGGGCAGATTGCCCATCACGGCTAAATGTATATTTGGTATATATATTTGTAGTATATTGTAGTGTAAAGGTTACCTTAATTAGTATTGTACACTTACCATAATTGTATAGTTAGAATTATGGTAGAATAAGGTTTTAGGAGTAGAATAGGAATATGATTCTCCTATTTGTAACTTGTATCTATACCTCTCAATTAATGAAAATAATCAAGGGGATTATTTCTTTCATGGTATCAAAAGTCTAGGTCACACAAAAAAATTCTCTCACAAAGTTTTGTGGTTCCTCTCGGCCGAGACCCCCCCTCGGGTTTACCAAATTTTTTCTTCCGCTCTCAAAATCTCTCTTACAAATCCCTCTTTCACCTCTTGTTCTTTCGTTATGTCTACGTCAAAGAACACTTCCACCCAGCCCTTGTTGTTTCTAACATCAAGAATCATATCCCGTTAATTCTTGAAATAGAAAACGTCTAATACGCGACGTGGGCTGAGTTGTTCAAAATTCACGCTCGTTCACATCAAGTCATCCATCACATCATCCCCGCAGCCCTTGATGATACAGAGGTGCCTAAACGTGAGGATGATCCTAAATTATGGATAACGTTTGATGCCACTGTCCTTCAGGTGATGGCCGCATGGGATAGACTGCGTGACATATTCCAGGATAATCAAAATTCCAGAGTTGTTACTCTTGAACAAGATTTTTCCCACGTCAACATGAAAAAATTCCCGAACGTTTCAGCATATTGCAAAAGGTTGAAGGAATTGGCGGACCAACTCTGCAACGTTGGTGCGCCAGTTAGTGAAGATCGTCTAGTTTTATAGATGGTTGTTGGCCTATCCGAGGCCTATAGTGGCGTTGGAACTCTCCTTCATCAAAGTAATCCTCTTCCAAGGTTCTATCAAGCCCGATCCATGCTTACCTTGGAAGAAGCCGATTTGGCTATAAAGGAAGCTACTAATGCTAGACCCGTGGTCATAATGACTTCCTCCCCTAGTCCTCAAAATTTTGGTAACAATTCGAACAAAAACCGATCATACGGGGGCAACAAGAATGGCCGGAAAAATAATGGAAAAAATCGCGGGGGCAAACGTGGTGGCTTCGGCGGCAGTCACGGTAACCAAAGCAGTGGCAGTGGACCCCATCCAGGTTACAGTGGGCCACCGACCCACTGGTCTCAGCCTTGGGCCTCTGGGTCGTGGGCTTGGACCAGTGGACAGTGGCCATATGGCCCACCTTCACAACAAGTTTCAGCGACTGGCCAGTGGGCTTTCCAGCAGCCCCAACGGCCCACTGGCCCAATACGCCTAGCTCCAGCAGTTTTAGCCCAGTTCAGTCGAGGTTTGGAATAATTGGGCCTTGGCCTCCGTAAGCTCACCATGCAACAGGTCCCACTCAGACCGATATCGAGGCTGCGATACACACATTGGTTTTGACTCAACCGGACCCAAATTGGTATATGGACACCGGTGCCACTACCCACATGACATCCGATTCAGGTACTCTCTCATCTTTTTCCAATTTGAGCAACCCTCGCGGTATAATTGTTAGTAATGGTAATTTTGTTCCAATTCGGGGTTATGGTCATAAAACATTATCTCCCCCTCATCCCCCTCTTATCTTGAAAAATACCCTACACACCCTCAAATTGACTAAAAACTTAGTCTTTGTCCGTAAATTCACTATTGACAATTCCATTTCTATTGAATTTGATCCTTTTGGTTTCTCTGTGAAGGATTTCAAGACGGGGAGTCCTCTCATGAGGTGTGATAGTAGGGGAGATCTTTATCATATCACACCCAGTCTCGGTCCATCGAGTCAAGCCCTGCCATCAGCTTTTGCATCCATCTCTCCTTCCTTATGGCATGCTCGTCTTGGTCATCCGGGGTCCTCTATTTTGTCAGCTTTAGATAAAAATAGTTTTATTTCATGTAAGGGTACGAGTCGTACTCCAATTTGTCAATCTTGTTCTTTAGGAAAAATTGTTAAGTTGCAATTTGTAGACTCAAAATCTCATACTTTAATGCCATTTGATATTATTCATAGCGACTTATGAACGTCTCCTGTTCCTGGTTCCATGAATTATCGATATTATGTTCTTTTTTTGGATGATTATTCTAAATTTCTATGGACGTTTCCAATCACGAAGAATCATGTGCTCAATCCTGGGATCATGTATGAATAAACACACATGTTGGACAACATACGTAATATCTGGTCTGGTAAATGTAAGATACTGAAGGGCCCCTGCAAGACTGCGATAGAGGGTCGAATCCTTGTAAGGGACGCCAGCCGTGGCACCAAGCTTGGGCTTAGTATCAACTGGAGTGGAAGTGGACTTATAGGATGACATTCCGGCCCTCTCGATGATCTCAGTTGCATACTTTCGTTGAGACAAAAACAATCCATCTGAATGACGCGTGACGGCAATCCCTAAAAAGTAACTCAAGGGCCCTAAGTCTTTCATAGCAAACTCAGAGCTGAGCATGGTCATGACAGACTGGCGTAAAGCATCGGAAGAGGCCGTCAAAATGATATCATCCACATACAACAGAATGTAGGCCAAGGACGAACCACGACGGTAGATGAACAATGAATTATCTGACCTGCTGTGAGTGAACCCAATTGTCGAAACATAGTTAGCAAACCTTGTATACTAGGCCCATGGAGACTAATTAAGCCCATATAAGGACTTCTTCAACAAACTGACATGATGAGGATGGTGGGGATCCCTGAATCCTAACGGCTGATGCATATAGACTGTTTCCTTGAGATCACCATGTAGGAAAGCATTTTTGACATCCAACTGATGAATAGACCATGCCTTCGAAAAATCCAAGCTAAGCACAGTGCGAATGGTAGCCGGCTTGACCACCGGACTAAACGTCTCCCCATAATCCATACCAACCCGCTAAGTCTTACCATCACCCACAAGTAGTGCCTTATGTGAGCAAATGAACCATCTGAATTCTCCTTATGAGCAAAAATCCACATAGACCTGATAACATTAATACCCGAAGGACGGGGCACCAACTCCTACGTCTTATTATCAATAAGAGCATTATATTCATCACTCATAACAATTTTCCAATTCGGGTTGTTTAAGGCAGACACATGATTACGGGGCAAGGGAGATTTAGAGACATTAGAATGTAAATTAAAATATTTTTTAGGTGTAAAAATACCCCGCTGACTACGAGTGACCGGCCTATGACTCGAGGAAGAATTGAGTGGATTTCGGGAATTTGCTAGGCTCGGGACGGACTGGCCAGCAGGCAATGGGCCTACTGGCCCAACTCGGGATGCCGTAACAGTGATTGAATCGAAACCGGACCGGTTCCGATTGGGCCGGGCTTGTCCCAATTGCTTTGAAACAGCCCGGTGACCAAACCGGCGAGGCGGGGGGATTGTGACGGGTCAGAGGGACCAGCGGGCAGTGGGCCCACTGGAGAGTTTTGGGTGCGGGAGATGTCCGAAAAATGCTGAATAATATACGGGGATATTTGTTCATCCAAAAAATTATACGAACTAGGCACGGGAGTATGATTTTTAGTAAATGGAAATTGGGATTCATCAAAAATTACATGGCGATTAATGATGATTTTATTGGATGATAAATCAAAACATTTGTAGCCACGATGATTAGATGGAAAGCCCAAAAATACACACGGAGTCGATCGGGCATGAAGTTTGTTAATTGTGGTGGATGGGAATAACGGATAACACAAACACCCAAAAACCCAAAGATGTGAATAAGAAGGAGTTTTATTATATAAAATTTGAAGGGGAGAAGAATATGTCAAACCTTTGGATGAAATTATGTTAAGGAGATATGTAGTCATTTGAAGAGCATGATGCCAAAAATATGGGGGTACGGAAGCATGTATCAATAGGGTGCGGATAATGTTATTTATGGAATTAATTTTACGTTCGGCTTTCCCATTTTGTGAAGATGTATGAGGACAAGAGAAATGAAAATTTATCCCATTAGTAGCACAGAATTCTCGAAACACCCCATTGTCATACTCTTTTCCATTATCACATTGAATATTTTTTATTTCACGGTCGAATTAGGTTCTGATAAATGCTCTAAATTTTAGGAAGACGGAAAAACTTAGAGAATAATTAACAAGATTATGGAATGTATCTGAAGTACCAACGTTTAAAATAATACTAGAACAACTTAACATATTGGTAGCACATATAAATAAAGAAAAATAGGTAATAGGAGAAGATGAACCTAGCACAAGTCAAGAAAGAACAGTTGAACAAATAATTGATACTGCAATCAAACAACCAGAATTAATATCAATAGATGCATGGGAAGAAGTAAAGAACCCATAATGATAGATATAAGTAAAATAAAACCTAACTTATCAGAATCTGTGGGAAAAACATTAGATAACCTAGCAATACTACATAAAAAAGATAATTTTAATGGAAAATCAAGAACATAGTGTAATCACATTTCTTAAAAACAATGGAAAAGATATAATAGAAAAGGAAAGGTACAAGTATGAACCAATAAGAAAGAAAGACTCTAAAATACACCGAATAACAATAAAAAAGGTGAAAATATATATTTAACTGACACAGAAAAAATTGAATACTCACACCTAAAGTTATAAAAACAGGAACAACAAACATCAAAATTACAAAAAGAAAATACAAAATTAATATCACATAATAATGAAGAATGGCTGAGTAAATATAAAAAAAATATAAACATAAGTTTAAGGATACAAATAAAATATTAAAAGAAACAAAGATAGAATTAAAACAAACGAAAGAAGAATTAAATCAAATCAAACAAGAAATGAAAGAGTTAAAAGAAGAGTTAAATATTCTAAAAGAACAAATGATAAGGTTAAAAGGAAAAAAGAAGGTAAGGAAAATATATAAAACAAGTGATTGTTTATTATAAGGTGTTTGTAAACTTAAAGTATTATTGTTTACAACTTGGGTTTTAAAGAAGTCTAAGAAATTGTTTCCTAACAATACTTGTTGTCTCATATGATCTTTTTGATATATTATTGGTAGTCGAAATATTGTTTTATCTAATATTATTCTCATATTTTCTGCTATTATATCTAACTCTTTCATTTGTTCATTAAATACTGATACTCTTATTCTATGAGTTTTAGATTTTTTCCATCTATGTACTTCTAATACTCCTTTTCTTGCCAGACATAAGTCTGCTCCACTATCTATAAATATTTTTTTATTTTATCATTTTATTAGGCTTATATTCTATATGAGCTTCTATTTAAATTGCTACCATTAGAGTTTTAATTTTTCGATTTCTTGTCTAAAGTTCTCTAATTCTCTTTCTCTTATTTTTCTAAAATTCTTGGCTACCTTTTTATATCTATCGTGGTAATATTTATATCCTGTTTCACTAGTAACGGTACTAAGTTTATAGGCATATTCTCTTTCGCATTGTTTCCAATAATTTCTTCTTCTATTTTTCTTTTTTCTTATCTAATTCTATACATTATTTCCAGTAAGTTTTTTCTAATTTTTCCTTTTCTTTGTAATTCCATTTTATTCTGAGCTTTTTTCACTATCTGAGTTTTAGTTAATAAAGTTTATATTTTTTGGTTCTGTTTCACTTTTTTCATCAGTTTGGCTGACATAAAAGTCTTCATACTCATACCATTTATTATTATCTTCTTTTATCTATAGTGTGTTGTATTTATGTATTTTGCACCTTTTTTCTTTAATTTTGCGCATTAGTACTCTTTTCCTTTCTCCTAATGTATTTTCTCTTAGTTCTAGACTTCTAGTTGAGTATATTCTTTTGATACTTCAGTATTATATGGTGTTGGTAAATGATCATAATAAAGTTGTTGATATATTAAACCATCTTGTGGTAAAAAAATCTTGCTTCATAAAAGAATTTACTAAAACTTACTGTATATTCTGGTAGTTTGTTAATTTTACAGCATTTCATGTTATTTAAATTCATTATTATTTCAATTTTTCTTTCTGCAAATACATTTTCTCGTGTTACTAACCATTTTTCTTCTAAAAATTCTCTTTTCAATACAATATCAAATATCATTAGCATAGATTTCCAATCTCTTGCATGACTAAATATTTCTCCTCTTAATTGGTATGCTATAGATTCCATCCAAAATGCTACTTTTTCAATTAGTGTTTTAGATATTAAGTCATAAATGTAATCTAGGTTATCAGTATGTGTAGAATTCATTAATGCTATATATATTCCAAGATTCCAATCATTTATTCTCCTACCTATTTCTTGTTCATCATAAACAATATCTAAATCTAGGAAGTATCCATTAAAGTTTACACCTTGTGACATTGATCCTATAAATTCTTTGAATTCAGCTTGTTGTCATACTGGTATATGTTTTGATAAATTATTATGTCGTCTTGTTATTACTTCTAAATTAGGGTTTATTAATTCTTCTTCAGGATAGTCATTAGTATCTTCATTTACTATATCAATTGTTTCTATTCTTGTTTCTGTAGGTCTGTTAAATTTATCTTCTACATCGCTTTCAGGTTCTTCTTCTATAATTGCATTTACATTTTTCAATTTTTCTAAAGCTTCCATTATTTGATTATTTTCTTTTACTAATTTTGAGTTTTCTTCTTCTTCTATTTCTTCTATAAATTTTGCTACTTGTATTTCTTGGTTAGTTAACTCATTTTCTGTATTACTATCTTTGTCTGTATCTTTATTAGTTTTTTCACTACTAGTAGTACTTTCATCACTTGTTTTATATATTTTTCCTACATTCTTTTTTCCTTTTAACCTTATCATTTGTTCTTTTAGAATATTTAACACTTCTTTTAACTCTTCCATTTCTTGTTTGATTTGATTTAATTCTTCTTTCGTTTGTTTTAATTTTATCTTTGTTTCTTTTAATATTTTCTTTGTATCCTTAAACTTATGTTTATATTTTTTTATATTTACTCAGTCATTCTTCATTATTATGTGATTTTAATTTTGTATTTTCTTTTTGTAATTTTGATGTTTGTTGTTCCTGTTTTTATAACTTTAGGTGTGAGTATTCAATTTTTTCTGTGTCAGTTAAATATATATTTTCACCTTTTTTTATTGTTATTCGGTGTATTTTAGAGTCTTTATTTCTTATTGGTTCATACTTGTACCTTTCCTTTTCTATTATATCTTTTCCATTGTTTTTAAGAAATGTGATTACACTATGTTCTTGATTTTCCATTAAAATTATCTTTTTTATGTAGTATTGCTAGGTTATCTAATGTTTTTCCCACATATTCTGGTAAGTTAGGTTTTATTTTACTGATGTCTATCATTATGGGTTCTTTACTTCTTCCCATGCATCTATTGATATTAATTATGGTTGTTTGATTGCAGTATCAATTATTTGTTCAACTGTTCTTTCTTGACTTGTACTAGGTTCGTCTTCTCCTATTACTTGTTTTTCTTTATTTATATGTGCTACCAATATGTTAAGTTGTTCTAGTATTATTTTAAACGTTGATACTTCAGATACATTCCATAATTTTGTTAATTCTTCTGCTATTAATTGTTGTATTTGTGTTTGATTTTCTCTCATTTCATCCATTATTATCAGGATATTTTTTATCCCGTTCTTTCACTATTATTTCGTTCCATATTGCATCAATTTTTTCGTTAAAGTTACTCAGAATTATTTATTCTTTTTTTTCATTCATTTCCCATATCTATCCATATTTTATCAAATTTATTACATAGTTGTTCTAGTTTTTTTATATCATTTTCTAATTTTATTTCTTTTGCATGTATTCTAGGTATTTAAGTTGAGATATTATTCTTTTGTTTTTTCTTTTGTATTTTTCCCTTGATCGTTTATTTCAATTCCTTCATTATTAATTTTATAATCTATCATAGTTAAAAAATCACTTCCTAATAATAATTCATTAAAACTATCATATTCTATTACTCCTATATTTATTTTATATTATAAATCTTGGATTTTTAATTTCAAGTTAATACTTTTGGTTATTATTATTTCTCTTTCATATTTAGGATAATTACAAATTTGTAGTTCTATTAGATTACAGTCTTTTTCGTTAATTTTACTTATATGTATAAACTTTTAATAACTCCTGTATTTATTTCAGCTATACAATCAGTTTTTTTCATACCGTTGAATATTATTACTTTAATCCTTAATCTATTACTGGATATATTTATTAAATCTAGTATTCTTGGTTGTCTAAATATTAAGCTATTTTGTCTTGATATTATTGGTTCTTTTTTAATTATTAGTTTTGTCCCTTCTATTTGTGGTCTTATTCTTTGTGATGGTGTTAGGGTTCTAGTACTAAAATCCATGTGTATTTCTTCTGGTATGATTATTTTGGAATTTTCTTTGTGTTCTATTTGTTCTAATATGTATTGATACATCTTTGGTACTAAAATATTCATTTCATGTTTTTTCTTTACTTGATGGTTTCCTCTTAAGGCATATATCATTTTTTGTCTCTATGCTTATTACTTTGCTACCTGGTGGCATTGTTATTCCATCTAATTTATATTATAATGTTAAAGCTAATTCTTTATGTTCATTTTTTAATGAAACACTAAAATCTGGTTGTACTGTAAATTTTAGTTTCTGATATATTAAATTTCCTTTTATTACAGATATTAAAGTGTCTCGTAAATTTCCTATTATTCTATCATCTAGTATGTATATTTGTATAGGTGTGTCTATAATTTTTCTGAAAATATATTTTTATAGTTAATTGACTTAATTCTACTCCTCCAAAGTATATATTTCTGTATTTTTTAGCTTCTTTAGTAGATAATTTTGCTAATTCTATTTTTATTATTTCATTTGTTATTAAATTTATTTTTTCTCTACCATTTACACTGGTTGTATCTGATAAATATACTCGTGATATACACTTCCCTGTGTTTATCGTGTATATCACGAAAATTCCATATTATGGAAATTATAAATTGTATATATACTCTTTCATTAATGAAAATAATCAAGGGATTATTTCTTTCAGTGTCTATTATATTTTCATGTTTTTGCGCTCTATATCTTACTTCTTTATTTCTTTCAAACCATTTTGTTTTAAATATTTTCTTAGTTGATAATTCTTCTTTTTCATCTTGTATTTTTTGATATATTTCTAGCTTGAGCTTAGAGTTTGTGTTATTCCTCCTTCGTATGCAGTCATATGGTAATATGTTTCATTTGAGTTATCTACTATTTCTTTTTATTTATTCATTAATTAACCTGTTAATATATTTGTATTGTTCTACTATCACATCTTTTTGGTCTTTTATTTCATTATCTCTTCTGATTATTTCTCTCAATTTTTCTTCTCTTAGTTTCATATTTTCTTCCTCCTTTTGTCTTATTCTTTCATCTTTTAGTGCTATCATATTTCTTAGGATTATAATAGTATTTTCTTGTTCACATATTTGTTGGGAATATTCCTGTAAACGTTGATCTTTTTCTTTTATAAGATTCATACTTATTCTGCAACTTACTATATGTTGGTTTATATCCCGATTATATGTAAAGGGGTTCTCAGTTATTTTTTGAAGTCCTTCTAATTGATTCTCATCAATAATGATTTGTAGTCATTCATAAGTCTGTATTTATATCTGCTATAAAATGAGTTTGTATATTTATTTCTCTATGTAGATTTATTAGTTCTCTATATGCTCTTATATTTTCATCTATAAGTCTGTGTTTTTCATCATTTGTCAGGTCTTCTGATCTTAATGTTAATAATTCATTTTGATTTGATTTAATTCTTCTTTCGTTTGTTTTAATTCTATCTTTGTTTCTTTTAATATTTTTTCTTTGTATCCTTAAACTTATGTTTATATTTTTTATATTTACTCAATCATTCTTCATTATTATGTGACTTTAATTTTGTATTTTCTTTTTGTAATTCTGATGTTTCCCTTGAATTTATTATGGAAAAGACAAATCAGAGGATTCATAGATATTGTAACACTCATATTTCAAATCAAATACAACTATTGTTGCGATATTTTTTTGTCTTGATTATTATTTTCTCCACGCGAATTTTATTGTCTACAACGTTCTTTCCTTTTGTTCAGTTTGAGAGCTAACTGAAGAAGAAAGATAAAATCCATAAGGATATTGTAAAAGATTTTTACACCATTAAAGTAATTTAACTAGTTGTAGCACTTTAATTTCTTAATTATCACCTCAGGCTTGCTATGAAGAGTTACTCATTGTTGTAGTCAATGTAACCTCATTAGGTGAACATCAAAGGTTGTTGTGGGATGGAAAAAAATACCCCCATCCTTAATCAGGGGTCTCGAGTTCAAGCCATGAGAACGAAAAAAAGCTTGATAGGAGATGTTTCCCCTTGGACTTTACACGTCATGAATCCGGATTAGTCGGGTGGGAATTCAAAATTAAACACCTCATGAGGTGAAAAATATATACAACGTTTGCACGCAAAACTTAAACCGGAATCGAAAACCTTTCTATTTGAGTATGAAGAACTTTACCTCTGGCCAATTCTTCCATCTTTTATGTCAATCAAACAAATAGAGGAATATCTTAAACTTCCTTTCCTTTCATTCACTAATTTCAAAGAAAGCATACATATTACGTTAAGATTTCTTTTATTGAGTGAATGAGAATTTCTATACATACTTGTTACATTGCTATTGTTCTGTCAATGTTAACAAATCATGTGTTAAGCATGATAATCATAATGAAATTGTCAGTTGTCTGTTGAAAAAAAATATACCACGTTGGTGACAGATGAGAATCCTGGACTCCTTATAAGGCTTGGGTAATCCTTCTCCCTTTGAGCTAGCTTTTGGGGTGTGAGTTATGTCCAATACATAATTTAACGTGGTATCAGAGCTAATGATTCAACGAGTTTGAAGACAGATTCAAGGCAGATTCATATCAAGTTGCAGCCTATTTATGATAATGAAGATTTTTATCAAGTAAGAGAGAAAAGTCTGAGCTATTACATGCAGATAAAAAAAGTTTTAATGATATTTTCAACAATTCTGCTACGATATCTTTTAAAAAAAAATTAACCCTTCAAAGGACTCAGTTTTAACCCTGCAAATGACTCATTTTTAACCCGCAAGAGCTCTAATACTTTTAAATCGAAAGGGCTTCAAAAAAAAAACTTTTGAACCGACTATCCCTGAAATTACAACTTTTCTTTTTGAAACTAGAAAGACTTGAGAGTTTGGGCTTCAAAAAAAAATTGTGGATTCGAATTCCAACAGTCTAAAAAGAAAAAAAAATCGCAATGCAAAATTTCATAGAAATTATACCTATTCGGCCAAAGTTATATAGAGATTATGCCTTAAAAGGTATAATTTCTATATAACTATGCCTCAAGGCACAGTTTCGTTTGAAAAATTAAGATTATGCCTTATCCGACTAGTTAAATAGAAATTATGTCATTGGGGCATAGTCTCTATATAACTTTGGCCGAATAGTCATAATTTTTATGAAAATCTTGTTTTGCGATTCTTCTTTAAAGAATACTTTGGCCCATAAATTTTCATTAAATAAGAAGTAGATGCAAAAATTAAAGACCAGACTATAAGAATGACAATCCGCCCAAAAAAAGGGTATAAAATTAGCTACTTTATAGTATTGGGCTCCTAACTGAAAGTTGAAATTTAGGGCTTAAAGAGCAGCCCTTTAGCTATTTGGTCTAAGTGAGTCCGTCGTGACCCAAAACAGAAGCTGCGACCAGTGACAGCTATATATAGTCTAACAGTCGGAATGTTATATTTCAAAGTATAAATTCCGAGTCTGATTTTAGTGATTTTTCGTTCCACTACTAATACAGTACAAATCTGTTTTATTTGTCTATTACTCCAATTGATACGAAGAAAAACTGAAGAAAGAAGCCAACAACTTTGCTCCGTTTACAATTACGAGTGCATTATATTTAAGGATGTGATTTAGTGATTAATGAAATTGGAAAAGACCATAGGAGATTAGATAATTGCTCCAATTATTTAAGTTTTGACAAACAAAATTATTATGTATTTGCGCTTGTGGAGAATTACAAACTTCCAATGAATCAACCAACGTACTTGTAATGTCTATAAATGCCCTTAATATAATGTTCATTTTGTCTCAAATATGCCCCTACAACTAACAGACTCTAGCTGACACATTCTGGATTTTAACATAGCCGCGTGGCACATTATAGGCTTGTCACGTGTATAATTTAAGATTAAAATTAAACGCACCCATTTAGAAACTCAAGCCACCTATGAAAAAACTCAATTGCTCAGAAAATGAGAAATTTTTATATATATTATTTTAAAAATATGAATATAAATGTTGATTGATCAAAATATTCTTTAAATATTAAACGATTTTAATTTTATACCCTTGGAAAGTAACATTGTAATAATAAAAATTGCGTCTAACACAAAGACTTTGACATCGTTTAACATAGAAGTTTTAATTGGTAATGGATGTTAGTTTGCTTTGCACTAATATGTTATGTTTTGTTTGTTTGTCCGTGTCACTTTAATTTTGATCCGTGTTATGATTTATTTAGGTTTGGTTTTAGTACAAATATTCATTGTGTATTCCAAGTTAAACTCTAACTCTAAGTCTAAAAAAATTATGCAGGTTAGTAGTTTTTCTCAAATTAAAACTTACTATTTGCTTTAGATGGTCTTCCCACTATTGGGATAGTTCAAGAGATATAAAGCTTCAAAAAATACAAACCTATTCGAAGGGAATGCTATACTCCCGGATCAAAAAGTGTTCACTTAACCTTTATTTTTTGAGTAAAAAATATTATTTACTTATCAAATCAAGAAAGAATTAACTTTACTTTTTCATATTTGTCATTATTAAGTGTTAGGTAATCAAATCTCAAAACCTATTTAATTAGAGACATTTTAGTCAAATTACTTATTTTTACCTAGAAAACAATATTTTCTTAATGGGTGTATAAATGACTAAGTGGACGCTCATTTTGACCTGGGAGTACTTATTAGTAGTAATTAATATGATCGAGCTTCAATTAATTGTGCATCTTATTTTTCTGTTTTACTTAATGCAGGTTTTCGTGCATTCAAAATAGTGGACTTTAACCCGCAAGGGTAGCCAAGTTGGTGTAGCAGTAGAGCGCGGGACCGCAAGGTCACGAGTTCGATCCCCTGCATACACCTTCTTGATTGAGCCTGTCACACATGGCTTGCCAAGTGTGGTTAATCGGCTGACGTGGTTTGCAGGCTATTGCGTCAGTTCGGGGTTTACCCTGTGCGCACTCGAGAGGGTAGCGGCTGCGGGTTCCTTCGTCAACAAAAAAAAAAATAGTGAACTTTAGAGTGACAGTTTAAATTCCAGGTAGCTTCTGTTCCACTATATGCAATAAAATTTTATTTCAAGTTAATGAGTCAATATATTAATCACTTAAGAAATTCGTATATATTTTTTCAATCAAATTTTAGCCTTACAAGTTGTTATTTGGTGTTCTTACAATTATTAAGCAGATAGGATCAAATAATATTTTTGTACATCATATAATAAGTAATAATAATTCCAATTAACATTACATTGACAAGAGATAACGTGTGAGTCACTTTCGTAGAGACTAGTAAGATAGAAAAAACAGTTTTGCCAAAATCATTTCACTAAAAATGAGCTAGAGCCTAGAATAAGTCGATACTATCCAAAAGAAATAGTGTAAGCACATATTCTAAACTGTAGCTTCGAAATTTTATGACTACAATTTTAGAGATTCTCCTTCTTTTGAAGCTAAATATTTTTGTGTGAATTGATAATAGTAGGTCAATGTTAGATTACTCGCCGACCTATTTTCTTGTTTGTTGAAATTACATGGAAATGAGACAAAAAAATTAGCCGAACTTTCAAAGACCCACCAAAGGAGAGAAAACAGAAAAGCAAGTGTGACATATATATTTTCTACTATTATACAGGGTCAAACCACATGTTCATGATACAACAAAAAGACGCCATTTAGGCCCCATACATTCTTAAATTTTCAACCACCCCATCAATTTCGATCATTCTAATTTCTAAAGTTCTTTCTGACTTGAGTGCTGGCTTATTTCTTTATATTCTTAAAATAGATAATCATGTGTTCAAGAGCGGATTTAGAGTGTTATTTAGGGTTCATTTGAATCCAGTAATTTTAATTTAAACTATGTATATATATTTAAAAAGTACTAATAAGTATAAGTAATTAACTTCAAACTTAATAAATCAAATGAGTTGTGTCAAACTCGAACTCATAAAGGTCTAATCCTGAATATCCATATACTTGTTCTGCTTGACCAGTCACAATTCATAAGCTTTAAGTAAGAAGATTATTTCTCTTATGTTAAATGGCTGTGAAGTGCACAAATACTCGATTTTGGAATCACCATTTAAGTCATATTCGTAGTGCGTAAAAATTTGTAAGTCTTCCCACTTAGGCATGGACTTCAGACAATGTTTGAAGCTAAGAAGTTCAGATACATATGGCTGAAGTTCAGTTATTTTGCCTAAACTTTTGGCACACACTACAACAAATGTGATATTTAGCCATGAAATTTTTAGCTACGGTAAAATTTTCGTCACTAATTATGCACTTTTCATGACAAGAATTATATTTCATAGTCAAATGCATGAGTCATGTACTTTTAGTGACGAAAAACAAATTTTGTAGCTAATGTTTTGTCTACAAAACTTTCCTACCAAAAAAATGAATTGGCGCCAATTATTGGGCAGTTTTAGCTACGAATTTGAGGATATTGGTGACGATCAGTTTCGTCGCTTATTCCAGTGATAATTTGTGACAAACCATTTTTCGTCTTTAAATTCGCTTAAGTTTGGATACGAAAAGATTTCGTCACAAAAAGTAAGTAATCAAATTAGCGACATAATTTTTTTTGTAGTGAAATGGTGTAATTATGTCACTTATTTCAGTGATAATTTGTGGCAAACCATTATTCATCTTTAAATTCATTTAAGTTTGGATACGTAAAGGTTTCGTCACAAAAATATATGTAATCAAATTAGCGACATAAAATTTTTTGTAGTGAAATGGTATAATTTCGTCTTTTATTTTAGTGATAATTTGTGACAAACCATTATTCGTCTTTAAATTCATTTAAGTTTGGCTACGAAAAGGTTTCGTCGCAAAAACTATGTAATCAAATTAGCGCAGTAATTTTTTTTTAGTGAAATGGTGTAATTTTGTCGCTTATTTCAGTGATAAGTTGTGACAAATCATTATTCATCTTTAAATTCGTTTAAGTTTGGATACGAAAAGGTTTCGTCACAAAAAGTATGTAATCAAGTTAGCGACATAAAATTTTTTGTAGTGAAATGGTGTAATTTCATTGCTTATTTTAGTGATAATTTGTGACGACCCATTATTCATCTTTAAATTCGTTTAAGTTTGGATACGAAAAGGTTTCATCACAAAAAGTATGTAATCAAATTAGCAACATAAATTTTTTTGTAGTGAAATGTTGTAATTTCATCGCTTATTTCAGTGATAATTTGTGACAAACCATCAGATTTTGTTAAACATTCACCAAATGATACCTTAAAATTTCACGCAAAAAGATACAATACAGAAAAAACCCACAAATAACAAATTCGAGAAATAAAAAGTGATTCATAAGAGAAAACATCACATTTCAATTCCGAAAGAGGCTTTTTTATCCAGAGAAAACAAAAATAAGGACTATCAATGTATCAAGTAATTTTTCCACAATATCTAATATTATTGGAATTACTAAACTGGTATATAAAAAAACTAAATCCCACCGAAGGAAAAAAATAATTGAACTATCAACTAATACTCTTAATTAAGGTCTTCACTGCTTTCGTTTACCTCTTGTTCATTTGCTGCACCTGCAAAACCATAAAAAATTGATCTATATCAAATTTAGTTACATAGAAACTAAATAATAAAAAGAACTCACATGAAAAAGAAAAGAAATATAAAGAATCTTAACCTAGAGTTTGATTTGATCAATTTAACAATACAATATCAAGCCAGAGATACGCATTCGGTTAGGGACTACCACCCTAGTAATAATATCTAAATGAGTTCCATTTAAGGAGTAACGGAGGGAAATAAAATGCCGCAACTTCACTATTTAAAAAACAGTCAAATACAAACGCCCAAACTTCATATTTTACTCCTAGTCAAACACAAAAAGCACCAGCAGGCAGAATTACAACTTCCTACAAACATGCTCCAGGAGACATCACCTTAGTTGTTGTACCTAAAATTTCACAGCTGCAGCTATAGTTGTTGTGTTTCTCCTGCCTGATGATACTAAATATACAGAACTAACTAGGATCTCCTCTACAAGCTAAGGTCAGTTGAAACTTCAAAACTTCACCCTATTTCAAGTTGCTATAAAAGTAATACTACATGTATTTCACGCTAACCAAAATATGTTTTTTCTAGCTTTGTGTTGATCTTCAAACTAGTACCATCCAGGATAAAGTAGGGATGGCCAGTGGGCCGGGACGAGTCGGGTCGGGACCGGCAAGATCGGAACAGGTGGGATTCGCCGTCGTCCCGTCCCGTTTCCGATCCCGTCGGAATCGGGGCGGGGCAGGATCGGGATCGGGGCGTTTTTTTTTTTTTTTTTTTTTTTGCACTTAATTTAAAAAATAACATATATATAAAAAAAAAAAACTCTATAATTAAACAAGATAGTGTAATAAAAATATCCCAAGGTTGTTTTTGTGCCTCTTATATTATTTAATAGACATATGATTTTTTTTGTAATACAAATACAATTGTCAAAATTGCAACTTTGTGGTGTTGTTCAAAAGTTGCAAATTACATAGTAAAATTGCAATTAAAAAAATTACATTTTGAAAAAACACATGTTATAGTTTCTTGATAATTTCATATGGTTCTTCGGTTAGAATTGGTATTTGTTGGTCAAATTGCTCCATGTCGCTTCCACCACCTTCGGATAAGATTTCGTTGTAGTTTTCGTCTTCTTCTTTGTTGATCTCCGGTTGACCGCACCTTCTCCGCTCCGCTCGTATCCAATCTCTGAATAATACTACAATCTCCAAGCTGTCTCCGGCTAATGAATGTCTGTGCTCTCCTATTTGATATCTGCAGGGAGAAAAAGCGCTTTCAGACGCCGTTGATGACGCTTGAATGTTCAAAACATCTCGGGCCATCATTGAAGTGTCGGAAAGGTCTTCTCATTCCCCCTCCAGTATTTCAGCAAGTCTTCATGTCCTTCTTCATTGAGAACTGCTTGGTATAGTACAGAACCCTGCAAACCAAAAATATCAACTCGCTAATTTGGTTAGTAGTGTTACGGCCGCACATTCTATTTCTGAGGCTTTCAATACTAACTGCATAAACAACACGTTTTGTGTGAGGTTGTGTTGAAGAAGAAGAAGAAGACGGTATTGAAGACGGTAGGTTGCTAGCACTTTCTTGTTGGTAAAACCTATATACTTTTTTGCATTCGTCTTCTACGCTAGACAACACTTCTTCTTTAGTTTGTTCAATAGGTGGTGGGTGATTTGGATTTTTGGGACTTGGAGGTGATAGTACTGCTATACAATCATAAATAGTTTCAATAAGTGATTTAGTACCGTCTATTTTAATAGTCGGATTTAATACAGCACCAATAATATAAATAGTGGGAATAGGAATAAAATATTTTTTTATTTTGATAAACATTTTTTTAATAGCTGCCTTATAAGCTGGTTTATCCATATATTCATTAAGCAGTAAAAATATTAGAGCTATATAAAACAACATAGTTGAAATAGTAGGATAATATATACCGGAAAATTCTTTTGTTGCTTGAAAAAAATGCTCTAGAAATACAATAAGTTCGAAAAAATTTCCCCAATTGCTATCTACCACCATATCAGCTGGATTTTGATTATGAGAGTTAAAAAATAAAGTTATAGGTTTTCTATAGTCATAAGCCACAAGTAGTTGCTCGTATAAAGAATTCCACCTAGTTGGTACTTCTTCTGGAATTTTTCTATAAGGTAGTTGGCAATCGTGACAAGTTTTTTTATATTCTTTTTTTCGTTGTATTCTATTATTTTTCAAAATAAAGTTTATAGCAAAATGTATTTTACTAAGAATGTCTTCAAAAAGTGATAGACCATCCTTTACAACTAAGTTATATATATGGCACACACATTTTATATGAAAATGATATGGAAAAGATGGAGCTAAACTATTTTTTAAAATTGTAATAGCATAATTGTTAGAAGAAGAGTTATCTAATGTAATAGTCATAATTTTATCAATTATTCCGTAATAATCGCACACTTGATAAATATTTTCTGCAATAAAAGTACCAGTGTGTCTATCATCTATATATCTATACGCTAAGATATGGCCACTCTATTAAAGTTTCGCATCTCGAAAACTAGAAAGCGGTTTAACTTAACGATTGTGCTTCGCATCTGTAGACCATTTATAATCTATCCAATGACAGGTTACCGTTAAATAATCATGACCGTTAGTACTACGGTCTATATCAGAAGTGATAGCCACTTTGTCATTAAAATGATAAAATGAATAACGTAAATACTGTTGATATTCATGTGCAAATTTAAATACATCTCTCTTAACAGTTGATCTAGGGAAACCGTTAAAAGCAGGATTATACATTTCTCTAATGTAATAAATAAAACCAGGAGATGAAGGAAATGAAAAAGGCAAACCCTCCATAGCAACTAATTTTGTTATTGCTTCTCTATCTATATGTTTATTGTAATTAGGGCCTACAATTTCCCTTGTCGTGGGTTAATTTGACCTTGTACTTGGTCTGGGACAGTATGTGAACCTTGTCCCGATGGAGCGGGTGTTTGCGCACCCGGTTTTGAAGCCTCGTATTGGGCATACCTAGATGGATGAGCCCTTGCTACGTGTCTCATTAAACCCCCCGTCCCACCGTGACCTTTCCAGTTTTAAATTTTAAAACGTCTTTACAAATTTTACATCTAGCTACTTGATTCTCTACGTCCCTATCAAAAAATGTTCATGCATCTGATTTTAATGGTCATTTTGCTGGACCTCGTCTCATACTAAGAGAAATATGAGGCATTTCAGTTGAAGGTGCACTAGTGGGTGTGTTGTCATCTACATTAGTGGGTGTATCATCTAGATCATCATCTAAATTAAAGTCTTCTTGAGTTCCAGAAAATAGCTCATCGTCTAAATCTAATGGTATTGTAGGAAAATGTTCATTATCAACAAAATCATCCTGTGTAGGAATAAGATTCTGTTTATAAATAGGATGACTAGAAGAAGTACCCTTGCCCTTGTTGCCCCTACTAGAAGAAGCCTGACCCCTACCCGTAAGCATACGTTTAAATCCTTCCATTATAAATTTATAATTATACTAATAAATAATTAAAGTAAATGAAATTAAGTGTGCTAAATAAAATAAACAGACAATAATAATTTAATGAAGGAACGAATGTACCAAATGCCGAAGTAACGTCGACGTGTAATCGAGAGGTTGGAAATTGAAACTTTGCTCAATGGAAGATCCTCAAGCTAGTTGCCAACTTCACTCCCAAATGAATAAATAAAATTCAATATTTAGTAGACAATGTAGACTTGTAGAGAGATAGACTGAGAGATTTAGAGAGATTGTATGAAGATTTGTGAGAAAGATGAAGAGAAAATGAGGTATTTATAGTTGAAAAATTGGGTTAAAGTGTAAATATAATAACTTATGGGTTAAAAATAAATGTTAAGGGGGGTAGGGGGGTTGGGGGAGGGGGGAGACCAAAAAGGATCGTTGCACAACGGCCAAAATGTAAAATGGTCGTTGGTGCAATGGTTATTTGTGCAAAGGGAGGTTTCGGGCGGGATCGAGGGCAGTACGGGGGTGGGACCGGGACTGGGGCGGGCCTGGATGGGTCGGGACGAGACCATGTCCCGTCCCGGTTCGAGTCCCGATACCGCAAAAACTTTTTTTTAAAAAAAAGTCGGGACCGGGGCGGTATCGGGCCGGGGCCGGGCCGACCCGGCCCACTGGCCAGCCTGAGGATGAAGGAATGAATTTTTTTTTAGGAATTGAACTCTTATCTTAAGCAGGAGATGATTTTACAAGCTTGGTAGACTCTCCAGTTAATTCCCTTTTGATCACTTTAAGAATCTCCATAATCCCAGGATAATGCTGTAAAACTGGCGAGTAATGATCAAGGTCTCTATTTTAACTTATCGGATCAAGTATCTGACTAATATTTGAGCTTAGAAAATGTCACTTCAATACACTTGAAATAGTAAAAATAAAATAGGGAAAAAACTCAAATATGTCATCGAACTATTGGAAATGACTCATTTATGTCATCGCCATTAACAAAATGACACATCATCCATTTTATTTTTCATTGACGCAGGCGATAATGAAAAATGGTATTGTAAAACTGACGTTAATGAGAAATGACATGAATGAGTCATTTTGGTAACGGTAATAACATAAATGAGCCAAACTATTGATGAGTGGCATGAATGAGTCATTTTCAATAGTATGATTTTGCCAATAAAATATAAAGAGTAGAACAACATATTATCATCTCCTACAAGCAGCACATTCGCAGGCATCAAGCATGAATGTGCTGCAACAATTAACCTTAATAACACCAGCTCACTAATTTGTGCAGCATATATTTTTATTTTGCTTTCATATTTGCTCTTTACCTAAACTAGATTTATACTTCTTAGAGGTCCATAGACGTTTGTTTGTTAAAGTTCTGAAATACCAAGTTCAAGTTTTTATGTGTAGGATACAATCAGGCCAACAACAACAACATACCCAGTGGACTCTCACAATGTGGGTCTGGGGAGGGTAGAGTGTACGCAGACCTCACCTCTACCTTGGTAGGTAGAGTGGTTGTTTCCGAAAGACCTTCGGCTCAAGACAAAACATAAGCACAAGCAAAGCAAGAGAAACGGTCAGACTCGGACAAGAAATTTAAAGCATTCTGAAAAAAGAAGCAGTAACTAACGCAAGTAAATAACATAAACAAAGAACACATAGCAACAGAAATCAAACGACATGAGACTATAAAGCAATATTGCGTCTACTAGTATGATAGGCTATGCAGGCCTATAATAATGACACTACAACTTCTAGTTTGTAAGCGCAAGTAAGACTACGCTCGATTACCTACTACCCTTCTACCCTAATTCGTGTCTTCCACAACCCCCTATCGAAGGTCATGTCCTCAGTAAGTTGCACCTGCGCCATATCCCGTTTAATCACCTCTCCCAATACTTCTTCGGCCTACCTCTACCCCTCCTGAACCCGTCCATGGCCAACCTCTCACACCTCCGCACCGGGGCATTTGTGTCACTCCTCTACACATGCCTGAATCATCTCAACCTCACTTCCCGCATCTTATCCTCCACCGAGGCCACTCCTACTCTGTCCTGGATATCATCATTTCAAATCTTATCCCTCCTTGTATGCCCACACATCCATCTCAGCATCCTCATCTCCACAACTTTCATCTTTTGGATGTGCGAAGTCATGACTGGCCAACACTCTGCCCATACAACATAGTCGGTCTAACCACCACCCTATAGAACTTGCCTTTAAGTTTTGGTGACACTATAAGCAATGACATTATCATAAATTGGTCCTTAAAACATTTCCAAGGAGCGAGAATCACAGGCCACATACTATACGATATGTGCTCATGTTACCGAATGGATTAAAACCATCAGTTGCAAGACCGAGTCTAATATTACGAGGTTCTTGTGCAAATCAGTGATTAACAAGCTCTACTAATTCAATGTGAACATATGAACCAACCACTGAAAATGGATCATTCAATTGTAATCCATGAAGATATGTCCTTAAATCCAATTCAATATCTTATTCTGAAAAGAATTTAAAGTGGCTTCTTAATCCAAACTATAATGTTTTGGAAGAACCGACGATCATTAACTTGCCGCAATTCTTTTAATGAAATCCAAACTATAAAAGTTGCTATAGTGAAGCAATGAAGTCTTTTTTACGAACTTAATACAGTACAACTCTATGAAATTCAACGAAAAAGTAGAGGCCGCTAACTAAAAAGTTTATTCTGTTCTAGTATATTATTAAAGCGACAAACTGTTTACTCTACCAACTTATTAGCAAAATCAGCAGTGCGCATTACAACAAAGAATTACCCAAACTTTTATTTTGAAACATATACATATTTTTTCAAAAGAAAAAAAAAACGCAGAAGTAAAATCTGGAAAAATTATTGACATGCATTAACTTCACCTTAATATGTTCAAGATTCAATACAGAGAGAGAAGACAGTGAAAGTATGAGAAAAAATAGCCTGAAATAAAACAGTTGTGGTCTTCTTCCGCTTCCGCAGTGTCACACAACTTTCCTGTGAAGACCCAAAATAATTTTATATTGAGGGCGTGGACACTTTCAAAGATATCTATTGTTTAAGTTTTAGCCTCGCAAAAATATTATTATAAAAATTTCTTATGCGGAAGTTGACCCAAAATTTAGGTTAAATACTGCATAACTTTTGCCACCAGTCATGACGATTCTGACGGATTATCATAAAGTTCAGGCCTTGTCGTAATCCTAGTAATTCTGACATATCGTCATAAAATTCATCAGATTATCTTGTCACAATTCTGACAAACATATGACATTTTACACCAAATTATGACTATTATCATAAATTGGCGACGTCGTCATAAATTGATCACCAAATGTTGACAATGTTAAAAACTTTTAAGTATAGATATATCAAGAACATATTTTTTTCTTTAAAATAGATTCAAATTGGTCCAAATCGACTCAAAATATGACTCTAAAATTGATATACAACCTTCTAATAAGTGTTAGAACTAGTTCTTCGCTAAGTCCTATTAATTGATGAATTCCTATCAAAGATAAAACGGAAAAGGCTCAAATATGTCATCGAACTATCGAAAATGACTCATTTATATTATTCGTCAATAATTTAGCTCATTTATGTCATCATCGTTAGAAAATGACTCATACATGTTATTTTTCACTAACTCTGATTTTACAATACCATATATGACACATGGCCTCCAATTAGAGGTCCACGTCGTTTGATTAAACCAACCCAATGTTAAATCACAAATTAATAAAAAATCTGACACATACACCCGACTCACCCACAAACATAATCTAGTTGGAGGTCATGTGTCATATCAGGTATTGTAAAGCATAAGTTAATGAAAAATTAATGGATGAGCCATTTTAGTAATGATAATGACATAAATAAGTCAAACTATTAACGAGTGTCATAAATGAGTCATTTCTGATAATTCCATAACCTATGAAGATAAAATAATAATTGGTTGAACTAATTGTAGGTAGAAGCAAACACAATTCTTAGTAGATGAGATCAATTGGAGGAAAATTCAATAAGAGAGAGAATCTAGCATAATATATTTCCAATATTATAGCGCTAATTAATGATACACTCCCCGTAAGTTATGTTTAATTATATTCCTTCAATCACGAGATATATGTACCACTCGTAGGATTACACTATGTATCTTGTTGTTATTGTAATCACGAGACATATGGTTACCACTACAGTCTTCAGTAATTGTCGCAACAAATTCTTAGATGCTCTTCCAAGCACATATCATAAGGGAATAAGCTAACGTTCATCTAGACTGCAACAAGGGTCGAGTATTCCTAATCGACACCTTCAAATTTGTCTCTTAAAGCCCTTCATAGGTTGAAAGTGTTATTTGTTTAAATGAACTTAATTAAAAATCCTCTCAGATAATTCAAGACTAAAATGGCGCTAATAGTTCGTGGCCTTAACTAATTCGCAAATGAAACGCAGGTAAACAAACGGAAAATTTCAAACTTTGATAACGAAGAACGAAATCAAATGAAAGTACAAGTAACGAGTTTTATTGAAATCATAGAAAAAAGTGTTTAGCTACACATAGTCATGAATAACAACTCAAAAGTCGTACGAGATCAATAAAAAGCTAAAAATAATACTCTCTTATATAAATATTGTTGGTACTCTATCGTACTTTATAAAGCAGTACGGGATGTAAATAACTATTACAAATGTTCGAAAGGATAAATAAATGGTCAAACTTCAAAACTGCCGCAAGTGCGTTGTGTCTTGAATCTTGATCACCTTGCAAAGCCAACTTTGAGAACTGCCGCAAGTATGTTGTGTCTTGAATCTTGATATCCTGAAATCAAGAAACAACTAAATCGGAAGGTTACAACGTTGTGTGTTGAGTCGAGGATAGCCCTCTATCCTTAAGACAAGATTGCCCCGTATATATGCTTTTACGTTAGCGGGCAATAGTCTCCCAAGATAAAACAACACTTTAATCTTAACACTACAAAGCCAATAGGTTGAGCCTGTCGAAGAAAACAAATATGACTCGACTTGCTGAAGATATGGAATAGGAAGGAAGAGTTTCTCTTTACACTTCTCTTTTGTCTCTGTGTATATAGTGTCTCCGTAGTGTATATCTTGTGTATACGTGAGGGTTTGGTCACCGTTTTTGACCGATTTTCAGCCACCGTTTTGCTGATTTTTCAGCCACCGGTTTGCTGATTTTTCGTTGTCTTTTTCGTCTGTTTTGTGGCCTGTTTTTCATCTATATTCTGCCATCGAATTGAGCCAAATGAGGCTCAATATATAGCATAGAGAAGGGGCTGTCCAACTGCCAAAACATGGCTGTTAATGGCCATTTAGGAGGGCATTAAAACAGCCAAGTAATGGTGTTAATGGCCATTGAAAGGTGCCCAATCGCCAAGTAATGGGTCGTTAATGGAGGAGTTAATCAGCCAAGTAATGGCTGATTAATTCCTCAAAAAACGATCCCAACGGTAGGCGAGAAAAAGTCTCCGAAATTTCGGGGACCAAACGTAAATATTGAAACTTCAGGGACCAAACTGTACATCTGGCAGAGTTCTCTGGTCCAAAAAGATAATATCAGAAAGGCCCACAGCCCACAGCCCGAGCCCGAGCCCGGACGGGACGGGCGGCGGCGGCGCGCGTGTGGGCTTAGCCTTGAACCCAAGCACATCTAGGTCTTCCCTCCTTTAAACACATGGGATACCCCTTGGGGATCCAAACCCTTTACCACATTAGAGACTTATATAGAGAGCAATTCTTCCTATTCCCACCGATGTGGTAGATTTGTCCCACACCACATTTCCATGTCTCAAACACCTTACTTCGTGGACCAATATCTCTTTCATTTCTCAACGAAATTAGACGATTCTTGGCCCTACGGTCATCTACTCACTTCGTAGATCATGCATGTGCGAAGAGACAAGGTCTCCAACATGCGAAACACTAGTGTTTAATTCATCAAAGATGGGTGAACGCATCTCCCCGCCAAAGGCTAATTTCCAACAATCCCCTCTATGAAAGAGAGATTGTGGCGCACGCACAAGGTGCCTACATTTCAACAATCTTTCGGCCAAACGATATTGCATCGGGAGAGGTAGCTTTCGCTTTGAACCTTCCCTAGTTGAAACCATCGGACTTACTTACTCACGCGGTGAACGTGATGTCTTGAACCGTCGTGTTTAGTGTAAGCCAAGACAACGATATCAACACAATAACTCTTCTTATTCATTTTCCTTCTTACGTTTACGTCCGTTGTGGCCATGGACACACTTGGATTCTTAAGTGCGTTCATTTGAGTCGGCCATCCTCGCACTTAAATAGGTGATCTCCTACAAGGTATCCCGCTATACCCCACTTCACAAGTGTTAGGAATCATTAAAAGTTCCCCCAACCTTAACCTCAACCGTTTGAGGATCTTTTAAAGGTTTGGAAGCTTAACCTTTACCCACCATGCGGCAAAGACTTTAATGTCTATCGCGGGAACATCTTTGGATTCATGTTTCCGTACGTAAATCATCATCCGAAGTGCTTCTTGCTTCCACCGAAGCGCTCAACCGAACCTTTTGCCGCTTAGTTTTCCCATTGAACCACATTCTTGGGATCTCCAATCGGTATGGTTGGGTTTCCACCGCAAAGGTTCGTATTGTTTGGGTTTTAAGCCAATTCCCCTAGACAGGCGAACACTTGATCTCCGGGTAGTCCCTTAGTTAGTAAACAAGGATGTGACACCCGTGATGATCAACTGCCATACGGTCTTATGTCTCCGACAGATCCTAAAAGATATGTCCGGACGCCGTCATCCGTGTCCTTCCTGAAGCCGACCGGCTAGCCACAGTGTATAACTGCTGAAGGCACGGGTTTCTCCCAATAAGGGACGTCCTCTAAAGAGTCGTGAAGTTACTCAACTTCTTTCATGCTTTGTATAAAGTGATAAACCCCGATTCCATCATGAATCGGCCGATGCAAGTTTGCTTAGAGGATTTTCCAAGAACCACCATACACATTTACTTGTGGCTTTGGTGTTCTTCATATCGATGTCCGGTTGCATCACGGTGTTCTCTCGAACCGCTGGACATCCGAATACTATAATCCGTAGATAAGTGAATAATTCGGATATCGTCATATCCGACTTAACGCCTTTCTATTGATCATGTATTGAAATCATCGGTGAACTTTAGTTCAACGATCTGCTTTGTAAGACGATACCGTGTCGGTTGTAGTGTGTACAATACATTGAACTACACGTGACCCGAGCATATCGCTCCTTGTCTATGGGTGCACCATGATTCCAATCAGTTCTATGATTCATATCCATTGGTGGCTTCAACGAGATCGTCAACTATCGACCGATCCGTTAGATGTCTTAGAAATCCAATTCCAAAGATGTCATCTGTGATACCCATATCTTTCATATCGAGACTTTGTTTCAATATGACTTTTACTTTTAGATCGTTGATTCTCCAACTGTTGGCATTCTAACTTCGAGTCAATGTTTCGTGGTCGATTCATTGTTCCCGTTTTATCCGAAACTTTCGGGACCAAAATGTAAACATTTCGGGGACCAAAATGAAAGTTCGGGAAGAAGCCCAACAAATCCGCAAACCAAGTCGATTCTCTTCTTCCAACTCTACGGTTGGGAAGGCTAATTCAACATTCATGCCACGCAAGACGCAATGGCCCCGGATGTGAAGCTACTCACGTGGGAGCACATCTTACAACCCAAAGGTTCTTTTCCCGGAGGAAGATCAACCATTACGCAAGTATGGTTCTATATGATAGAGTCTATTTCTCTCTTTGTAGCTTCTTTCCAAAGCAGCGCTTTTGGAGATGACAATTATTTATTAATTGTCCATGGTTCGTTCTCAACCATACAAGCTAGAAGGTATGGAACAAGTCTTTGTCCCCTCTTTGCTCCTTCTCGGTTCAACATCTAGAATCCCTGAGTTCTGCAGATCTGGAATATTAAGTTCCGGATAGCCAGCAACTTTCGAGTCCTGTAGATACGGAACGTCCAGTTCCGGACAAGGCCCTCGCGGGTTCTTGTTAACCTTGAGCAATTACTCCTTTTTCCTTTTTCAAGGAAAGCGATCTTCAAAGAATTCAGTATTCTTTGACGCCAAGAGGCGATCATCACTACTGTTATTTGCAGATCCAGTGGATATGCAATCTACAGTCTTAGGTACAACTTGACCTGTTTCATTAATCCAACTTTTACCAAGCAACCCCACATAAATTGGGCGTACGACTTTGGCTAACACCGTTGGACTGAGGTGAGAAATGAACATTCGTTTAATGAACGATGCTTCACATTCTCCCCCTCTATCACTACGAATTTCTCAATCCGTAGGCTTAGTTGATTTTCAACTTCTGCTTTGTAGCGCTTATCCGCTTCAACAACTTCATCTTTGCTTTTCAACAAACAAAGGATTCCATACGTTGTACCATCATTAATGAAGATCACAACGTACTTGTCTCCCCCCTCTATTTTGTATGAACTTTAAATCACCCAAGTAGGTGTGACTAAGTTCTAGAGGAGCGGTGCTTCTTTCGCTATTCCCTTGACGGAATTTGGAAAGGTGACTTTGCCTCTTCATCTACCTCACATTTATTTTGAGGGTTTATGTCGACAGAAGGCAACAATCTCAGCTAGCTTTTTGAATGACTTTCTATTTAACGTGTCTTAATCTATGATGGCATAGATGCACGGATTACAAATATATCATCCATTTGGCTACAGACGTACTGTACCATTCTTAGTTATTACAGACCTGTTGGACTAGTCTCAAACCAGCTTGACCAACAACGTCCCTTAAACCAAGTTAGGGATATGTATCACCTCATCTTAGAGTGATCTCATTCCCTGAAGTCCTATTGAGGACAACCTCTCCAACCCCTTCTACTTTAGAGGTGGCGTTGCTTCACATGAACAACCTCTTGCCCGTGGTTAGGGCGTAACCGGATCATATGTGATCTAGATACTCCGCCCACTCCGCTTGCTTTGGCGGGCCGAGTGTCCAATTTCTTTTCTGCCTTTCTTTAGGCCTTCAGATCATTTAAGACCTGGAAACTCTGGCCCACCACACTAGGTGTCCATTACTTTTCCTATGAAATGAATTCTGGCCCCACTCCAGTCGCCCGGAGGCTTTATATGACTGAGTGTCCAATATCATCATATCAAAGGAATTTTGGCCCACCCCAGTCGCCCGGAGGATTTGTATGACTGAGTGTCCAATATCATCCTATGAAGGATCTTCTGCCAAATAGTGTGACAGGCTCAACGTCTTTAACTTTTAGACTTCTTCCGTTAAGATTAGTGCCCAGATAATTCTTGGCGCTTACTTAAAAGTGGTAGCAGTTTTCACACAGTTAGTGGATCTTTCTCCATTGTATGTGCGAACATACTTTACACACTTTAACAATTACACTTAAAAGAACGGATCTTTTTAAGTCGTTTACAAAATCCAATTTTTAAACGGAAAAGAAGATGAGATTAAACTTCTGATTTGTTAAAGCGTAAGGAATATAAATTATTTTCATATTCCTCCTTACTTTAATCCATTTTTAATCAGACATCATTTAATCTTTATTTTTGACAAGTAAGAAAAATACTTATCATTTAATCTTTATTCTTGACAAGTAAGAAAAATACTTATCCCAATTTCGGATTCTGGCTCACTTCAGTCACTTCATTAGACTGAGTGTCCATTTCCTTCTCACCATTATTCGGTTCTTTTGTCTGGGACAGATATAGGCCTTCTGCTACAAGATAGAATAACATCTTCAGTCTTCTCCTCTTGTCCCAGTTGACATCCTCAGGCTCTCGTGAGCGCTTGTTCCCACCAGTCTTGGTAGCGGTGACACCATGAACACGTTCATCATCATCACTCTCTTCTACCAGAAAACCATTGCCATATCCAGATTTGGTCACATAACTTTTGACCGACATCTTTCGAACACTAATAGTAATACTATACAAATCTTGTCTTAAGTTGTTGGTACTCTATCGTACTTTATAAAGCGGTACGGGATGTAAATAACTATTACAAATGTTCGAAAGGATAAATAAATGGTCAAACTTCAAAACTGCCGCAAGTGCGTTGTGTCTTGAATCTTGATCACCTTGCAAAGCCAACTTTGAGAACTCCCGCAAGTATGTTGTGTCTTGAATCTTGATATCCTGAAATCAAGAAACAACTAAATCTGGAAGGTTACAACGTTGTGTGTTGAGTCAAGGATAGCCCTCTATCCTTAAGACAAGATTGCCCCGTATATATGCTTTTACGTTAGCGGGCAATAGTCTCCCAAGATAAAACAACACTTTAATCTCAACACTACAAAGCCAATAGGTTGAGCCTCGTCGAAGAAAACAAATATGACTCGACTTGTCAAGATATGGAATAGGAAGGAAGAGTTTCTCTTTACTCTTTCTCTTTTGTCTCTGTGTATATAGTGTGTCTCTGTAGTGTATATCTTGTGTATACGTGAGGGTTTGGTCACTTTGTTTTTGACTGATTTTCAGCCACTTTGTTTTGCTGATTTTTCAGCCACTCGGTTTGCTGATTTTTCAGCCACTAGTTTGCTGATTTTTCAGTGTCTTTTTCGTCTGTTTTGTGGCCTGTTTTTCGTCTATATTTTGCCACTTTGAATTGAGCCAAATGAGGCTCAATATATAGCATAGAGAAGGGGTTGTCCAACTGCCAAAACATGGCTGTTAATGGCCATTTAGGAGGGCATTAAAACAGCCAAGTAATGGCTGTTAATGGCCATTGAAAGGCTGCCCAACTTCCCAAGTAATGGGCTGTTAATGGAGGAGTTAATCACCAAGTAATGGCTGATTAATTCCTCAAAAACAGTCCCAACGGTAGGCGAGAAAAAGTCTCCGAAATTCGGGGACCAAACTCGTAAATATTGAAACTTCGGGGACCAAACTGTACATCTGGCAGAGTTCTCTGGTCCAAAAAGATAATATCAGAAAGGCCCACAGCCCACAGCCCACGCCCACGCCCGAGCCCGAGCCCGGACCGGACGGGACGGGCGGCGGCGGCGCGCGTGTGGGCTTAGCCTTGAACCCAAGCACATCTAGGTCTTCCCTCCTTTAAACACATGGGATACCCCTTGGGGATCCAAACCCTTTACCACATTAGAGACTTATATAGAGAGCAATTCTTCCTATTCCCACCGATGTGGTAGATTTGTCCCACACCACATTTCCATGTCTCAAACACCTTACTTCGTGGACCAATATCTCTTTCATTTCTCAACGAAATTAGACGATTCTTGGCCCTACGGTCATCTACTCACTTCGTAGATCATGCATGTGCGAAGAGACAAGGTCTCCAACATGCGAAACACTAGTGTTTAATTCATCAAAGATGGGTGGACGCATCTCCCCGCCAAAGGCTAATTTCCAACAAATATGTGATTGTAAATCATTTCATAAAGTTAATTTTTTTTAAATATAGAAATGTGACATTCTTTTTGGGACAGACCAAAAAGAAAATGATGCTATATAAATTGGGACAGAGGAAGTAATGAAATATTAAAGTAAAGGTCTAATCGTCCTCCTGATGTTCGTAGATAAAAATTCGTCCCTAAATTGTATTTTACGAGTATTTATTATACCCTGTAGAATTATTCAAGGATCGAAATACACTTAATGAAACAAAGTTGCTCCGCACATGTCAAAAAGAAGCTTGACACGACTTAACTAAGCAACACAAGACACGTATACCATGCCATTTGTTTTATGGTTACTTTTTTATTATGTAATTCACAATAAGAATTTGGTGAATAAAAATATTATTATGCCAAATAAGCTTTTAATATAAATATATTAGCTTGCTCCAAGAGCGTAATACAACTCCTCCACTTGCTTAGTTTTTGGGATAAACTGCACAACTCTTCAAATTGCGTTTTTTATTCCCACCAAAAATAGAACCATATTTGGCGTAAAAATGCAAAAAAGAACCGTATTTTGGCGCTTAGCTCCAAACCTGATTATATATGAGACAAATGAAGCGGCTAATTACAGAGTAAAGTAGGGTTTGTTTGAACAATGTTATGGAATGATTACTTGCGGCATATGATCTTGTTTTATCCTTGTCTAGAAGAAAAAAATTATTGGAGAATTTAAAAACCAGAAGCACCCCAATCTCTGTATGTATATTTTCAGTTTCGATTGAAAGTTCCATCGGGGCGACGGAGAAGATTGAGTTTAACATGAAAAATTAACTCGAAAAAGGCCTTATGGCGCAAAGAGAACTACACTCCAACACTTAACGTTGTGCTGCTATGGGTTTGAAACATGATTTTCTAGATTCCAAAAATTTCTGGAGTTTAGGATCAACTAAAACTGAATACAGGAAGATTCCAATTGTAAATAATATGTTCGTGTAAAGAAAATCGCTTAAACTTGTTACAAAAGAGCTGCTCGTCACACTTGCAATTATGCTCTGCAATTCTGTATGGAGTGGAAAATAGGATTCATGTATTGCAGGGCTGTTCAAAATCGAATGGTAATGGATTATCGGATTAACGGTTGGTTACCCTTTGTATATATATATTTTTTAGAAAGTAACTAGAAAATTAAAGAAAAGGAAGTAGATCCAGAAGTCAATTTATAACTCTTTTTATTCTACAGCTTACTAGGTTTATAACAGTGGTACTATATTTGATAATTTATCAGAATTCAATGAACTGGTTTCTTGTGATTCATTTTCTATATCTTCGCACAGTATTAATTTTTATGGTGACAAAACCATCACTGAGTTGTTGTTAGTACTGATGATTTTGATTTCCCAGAGCTATTTTGGTTACACAGTATAATGTTAGTACTCGTTAAGTAAATATTGTGGGTGTGTTTGAAATAGTTTTCTGACAAGTATTTGCTATAAATAAATGGTTTGATGGTGTTTTGAATTGTATGATATGAAGTGATAAAGCCATGAGAACCTGCACTATGCATAACACTTGTGCATAACAATTAGAATTAAGTAAGGTCGAGGAAAAATGAAGAGGTCTTTGGGGAAAAAGATGGTGATAGAGATCCCAGTTGGTAAAGGGAGGCCAGTTGGAGCGGTTCCATCAGCAAAGCTCTCAAATGAGGTAGGAATAATGGCACAAATTTTCTTACTCTTCCAAACAAGTGGAAGGAACTCACAGTATCGGAAAAAGATGCTGCACTGAATAGATGCCACGTAAGATTTCTATAATTTGTGATTTCTTTACTTTGTAATATGTTATGTTTAATCTTTTAATATGTGAAAAGGGATTTTCATTTTTATGTGTGTTACTTTGTAACTTCTTTTTAGGAGAGGTACCATTAGGTCAAAGGTAGTTGTGAGGATATCCTCAAAATAGAAGTCGGCAGTGGCGTTATAAATTTTAAAAAGATGTTTGAAAATGCACACTCCGAAGAAGATGCTCGTAAAATTGAAGTGTCAGAACTGACCCTAGAAAATTGGAATAAGCTTTGTGTCATCTTGTCGAATCCAGAGCATAAGGTGATCTATATTCAAATAATTATACACTTTATTTGTGTTATTGTTATTTGATTTTCTTATATTTGTTTTGCCTTTGTAGAAACGATGCCAGGTAAACAAGGTCAATCGATCAAAACTTAAATATAATCATTTCATAGGTTGAAAGTGTTATTTGTTTAAAGCATTTGTAGCTGTTCGTGCTAAAATTGTAAGTTATACAACTTTTCATTTTTACTAATGGTATTTTAATGCTGAAATTATTGTGCGCACCTTCCTTTTGTGAACAGGTACATTATTCGTTGTCTTTGGATAGGCCTGATTTTGTTTCTCCTACATTTTGTTAGATTTTTCCCAATGTACAAAACACTACGCACTTTCCTAGAAAATTGCTACAGTTTAATAATGTTGACGCTCTAACAATTTCTAAAAGTTTACCTGCCTTGCGCCACCTTCAGCTCATTAGGAATAGTATCACAAATAAAGGCGAAGCTATTCTTGATGGTTGTCCTAATCTTGAATCACTTGACTTGCGGGATTGCTTTAATAATAGTCTCGACAAAGTCTTAAGTAGTAGAATTTCTCGACAGATTTAAGGATGTGAAGCACCCTCATGACTCTTTGGTTGGTTTTAAATTTTGATTTGAGCCTTGAGCCTTGAGGGATGCAATTTATGAACACAACACATTTGTTGATTAATTACTTTGGTTTTTGAAAATATCTAGTAGTTCTGTTTCTAGCATTAATGGTATGATACGGAGAAGATCATGCCTAAATATCTCCCCAATGATAATGATAAGATTGCTAATCTTCCTAATGATAATAATGATAAGATAAAGCTATTAAGGGTAGCCAAGTTGGTGTAGCAGTAGAGCGCGAGACCGCAAGGTCACGAGTTCGATCCCCTGCATAAACCTTCTTGGTTGAGCCTGTCACACATGACTTGCCAAGTGTGGTTAATCGGCTGACGTGGTTTGCAGGCTATTGCGTCAGTCCGGGGTTTACCCTGTGCGCACTCGAGAGAGTAGCGGCTGCGGGTTCCTTCGTCAACAAAAAAAAAGAAAAAGATAAAGCTATTCTTCATAATAAATATTTTACATTCTACCATATATGCAAGATACTATTTAATTACAATGATAATAATTATTAATACCAATATTAATAATTATTATTCTATCACTCCCTGAGACTATCCCGAAAATCTTCAAATAATATCAGTGGAAGACCTTTGGTAAAAATATCTGCAATTTGATGGCGTGACGAGACATGTAGCACCCGCACTTGACCGTGTGACACCTTTTCACAGACAAAGTGGATATCCAGCTCAATATGTTTCGTGCGTTGGTGATTGACTGGATTGTCGGACATGTAGATAGCACTAATATTATCACAATACACCAAAGTGGCTTTCAGAATCAGGAAGTGGAGCTCAAGAAGAAAATTGTGAAGCCAACAAGATTCAGACACAACATTGGCAACACCTCTGTATTCTTCTTCGGCACTGGATCTGGATAATGTGGCTTGTCTTTTTTAGGACCAAGAAACCAAGTTATCACCAAAAAAAAATACCATAACCGGAGGTGGAGCGTCTCGTGTCTGGGCAGCCTCCCCAGTCTGCATCTGTGCAGGAGACAAGTGTGGATGTGGACGATGGCTACAAGTGTAGATCGTATTCAAGAGTACCATGTATGCACAATGCGTTTTAGAGCATGCATATGGTCATCCATCGAATTATGCACGAAAAGGCACACTTGTTGCACAACATACGAGATATCTGGTATGGTGAAGGTTAGATACTGCAGTGCTCCTGCCAGGCAGCGGTAAAGTGTCGGGTCGACAAAAGGCTTGCCGGAAGATGCACTCAATTTGGATTTAGTGTCCACCGGAGTTGCTGAGGGTTTACAGGAGGACATGCCAGCTCGTTCCACAATCTCTGCTGCATACTTCTTTTGGGAGAGAAACAAACCACCTGCATGTCGTGTCACTACTATGCCCAAAAAATAGTGTAGTGGGCCTAGGTCCTTCATTGCAAATTCAGAGCTAAGTTGTGACATGATGGTCTTTCGAAGAGCATCTGATGAGGTAGTTAGTATAATATCATCCACATATAAGATAAGATAAGCAATATTATTACCCTAACGATAAATAAACAAAGAGTGATCACAACGGCAGTTAGAAAAACCAATATGTGAAACAAAATCCGCAAACCGCTTGTAACATGCCCTGGGAGCTTGCTTCAGACCATATAATGATTTTTTGATGAGGCACACATGGTTAGGGTATTTAGAGTCCCTGTACCCAACGGTTGGTACATGTATACCGTCTCATTTAGTTCGTCGTGGAGGAAGGCATTTTTGACATCTAATTGATGAAGTTGCCAACCCTTTGAGAGAGCCAAACTAAGTATTGTTCTGATAGTTGCCGGTTTGACCACCGGACTGAATCGCAATCCATGCCAACACATTGTATTTTTTCATCACCTACAAGACGGGTTTTTTGCCGCTCAAAAGAACCATCAGAATTTTCTTTGTAACTAAAATTCCACATAGACCGAATCATATTAGCATGAGGGGGACGAGGTACCAAATCCCACGTCCTATTTTTAATAAGAGCATTGAATTCATCGTCCATAGCCAATTTCCAATTCGGGTCATGAAGAGCAGACACAGGATTACGGGGTAATGGTGATTTTGAGATTTGAGTGTGTAGGCTATATTTGGTGTTGGGCTTAAGAATGTCGTGTTGGCTTCGGGTTACGGGTCGGTGGACTGAATTTTGGGCCTAGGTGAGAGCATTGTCAGGCTGGTGGGTGAGTAATGGGCCTTGGCCCAAGCCACTGCCAGGTTGTGGTACCGAGACAGTAGGCCTGTCAATTAGAATTGGGGTAACCACATTAAGAGCACCGGGCCTTGGAACTGGAGGCCCAGACCGCTGGATTGACTTGTCATGTGGCTGGGCCACTGCTTCGGGGCCCAATTCAACCGAGGTACCTGAAACAATGGGCTTGGGAGAGCAAAAAAATAGGGTTAAGTACGGGGGCCGGCTATCATCAAGAAAATCATAGGTGTGGGGTCCATACTTATGTATTTTGGAAAATGGGAAACTTGTTTCATAAAAAATTACATGACGGCTTATAATTAGTTTATTTGAAGATAGGTCGTAACATTTGTAACCTCGATGATTTGACGGATAGCCTAAGAAAAAACACAGAGTAGACCGGGGTTGAAGTTTGGTGATTGTAGTTGATGGAAAAGGAGGATAGCATAAGCACCCGAATACCAGTAAATAAGAGTAAGAATGATCTCGTAGGTAGAGGATTTTTAGTGGAGCTTGGTAGGACAAGTTCTTTTGAGGGAGTATGTTTAATAAGTATGTGGCCATTTGTAGTGCATGTTGCTAAAACGAGGGGGTAGGGTGGCATGGACAAGGGATGTTCGAACAATATTGTTGATGGTTCGTATTTTGTGTTCCGCCTTCCCATTCTGAGAAGATGTGTGAGGACATGAAAGATAGAAATTTAAACCATAAGAGTTACAAAAATCCCAAAACTATCTATTATCAAACTCCCTACCATTATCACATTGAATATTCTTGATTTCCTGTTCAAATAGGTTTTTGATGAAAGCTCTAGATTTTAGAAAAGTAGATAAAACTTGTGATTTTTTAGACAAGGAATATGTCCACAAAAAATTAGAGTAATCATCTAACAGAAGCAAATAATATATATGGCCCGAAGAGCTCAAAACAGGGGAAGTTCAAATATCACAGTGGATAATATCAAATGGTATAAGTGTGCATGAATTAGAGGAAACAAATGGCAATTTAACTTGTTTACCAAGTGGACATGAATGCCATTTATTTAACTGTTGAGTACATGAAATAAATTTATTTTGCTTAAGGGAGGCTAAAATAGGTGCCCCCGGATGACCCAACCGTTCATGCTAAACTGAAAAGGTTAATCCCGTAAAAGAAAATGGTAACTTGGACTGTTGGATAGGTGATGTTATTGGATAGAGTTCGCCTTGGCTATCACATCTCATGATAAGCTTCCCAGTCTGAAAATCCTTCACGGAAAATCTAAAAGGGTCAAAAACAACAAACACCCAATTGTCAGTAGTAAACTTTCTAATAGATACCAAGTTTTTAATTAATTATGGAGCATGAAGGACATTTTTTAAGGATAGTGGTGGGTTTGGTGGTGACAAATTAGTAGAACCATAGCCCCGAATTGGAATAGAATGATCATTTCCGATAATTATACCATTATTTTTGCTCAAATTAAAATAGGATGAGAGATTACCTTGGGAGGACGTCATGTGAGACGTCGCTTCGGAGTCCATATACCAATTTGCATCGGGTGGATTAAGTCCAAGAGTGTGCATGGCGGACTCAATGTCGGTTGTGCTTGTCATAGTCGAATGGGCCTCCTGCCACTGGTTTGGCATTGGCCAAACACTTCCTGGGCCGTTACTGTTGCTGCTTCTTTGGAAGACTGTCTGGGCCTAAAACTGACAGACCCAACATTGTTTGGATTGGCAGTGGCCATAGAAGACAGCTACTATAGAGAAGTCTAACTAAAGTAGAGTCTTATTAATTTTGAAGATTGGGACTACCCCTTCCCCAACAATAAAAACGACGGAAAAGGGTCAAAAGTGTTGGAAATTTGTCTTTGGTGGGCAGGTGCGTCCACCCATATTTAATGAATTAAACACTAGGATTTCGCATGTTGGAGGCTTTGTCTCTTCACACGTGCATAATCTACTAAGTGAGTAGATGACCGTAGGGCCAAGAATCGTCAAATTTCGTTGAGAAATGAAAGAGATATTGGTCCACGAAGTAAGGTGTTTGAGGCATGGAAATATGGTGGGGGACAAATCTACCACATCGGTGGGAAAAGGAAGAATTGTTCTCTTTATAAGTCTCTAAATTGGCTAAGGGTTTGGACCCCAAGGGGTATCCCATGTGTTTAAAGGAGGGAGGACCTAGATATGCTTGAATTCAAGGCTAAGCCCATACGCGCGCCGCCGCCCGCCCGTCCGGTCCGATCATGGGACGTGGGACGTTCTAATATTATCTATTTGGACCCCCAAATTACTTAATATTTACAGTTTGGTCCCTAGAGTCTCTGAAAAGTTGAATTTGGGAACGACGGAAGACAGAAACTTCTGCCTACCGTTGGAGTTGATTTTTGGGGCGTTAGTGTGCATTAACAGTCCTCTCTAATGCCATTAACAACCTTATTTTTGGTAGTTAAGGAGTCCCACCCTCATGTTATATATTGATGCATTTTGGCTTAATTGTGTAACACGAAAAACACAGAACATATACACAACAAAAACGAGACAGAAATATATACACAGAGACAAACAGAAGAGTAAAACACAGTCCTCAACGTGAGCAGTAACGTTGGGACGAAAAACAGAAACTCTTCCTTCCTTTTCCATTTCTTCAGCAAGGCGTTTCGTGTTTGTTTTCTTCGTCAGACTCAACATATTTGCTTTGTAGTGTTGAGATTAAAATGTTGTTTTATCTTGGGAGACTATTTTCCGTTAACGTAAAAGCATATATACGGGGCAATCTTGTCTTAAGGACAAAGTGCAATCACTCGACTCAGCACACAGTTGTAACAATCCAGATTTAGTGTTTCTTGATTTCAGATTATCAAGATTCAAGACTCAACAAGCTTGCGGCAGTTCTGAACATTGGCCTATTTGTTTATCATTTCGAACACTTGTAATATTTATTTACTTCTCGTACTGCTTTACAATATCCAACAAAAAGTGCTTTTAAATTATGTGAAGAACAAAAATGTCTTCATTAATAGTTTGATCCAAAAATGTCCCCGCTATTAATAGTTTGGCTCAAAGATACCCCTATTATTACTTAATTGGATCAACAATGGTTTTTTCCTCAAAAACATGTTGTTTCTTTTCTTTTTAAACACATTCTTATTTTCCTTAAAATCCTTTTCTTATTTCTTTTCTTTTAAAATTCCTTTAACTAATACAAAAGTGAGAAGTAAATTTTTTTAACTCATTTTATCAATTAAAATAGATTAAGTCCATATACTTTTTTAACTAATAAATATAAGTCATATATATAAGATCATATTACCCATCATTAATTTTTACTTAGATAATGATTAAAAACTTCTAATAAAATAGAAAATTACTTTATTTTTTAATTTTTTCTAAATTGAAGAAGGATAAGCATTTTCTAATATAATTCTTAATTTTATCGATAAGATATAACAACTATAATGTCATAAAATAGGAAAATTTATTACATTGTTTCAAACCACTGTGTATTTTTAATACACAGTTGATGTAGTTATTGTTGACCCTTCAAATCACCAAGGAATATATTAGTAAATGCTTATCATCCTACTTCAATTGGAAAATATTAAGAAATAAAATTATTTCCTATTTTATTAGGAAAAGAGTTTTATCGTAATCTAAATTAAAATTAATGATCGAGTTACTATGATCTTAAATATATGACTTATATTATCAGTTTTAAAAGTACAACAAAATTTACAAGAAAAAAAAATTACTTCCCAAGTTTTTATTAGTTAAAGGGATTTTTAAAGAAAAGAAACAAGAGAATGGTTTTTAAGAATAATATTTTTATTAGAAAAAGACTATGTTTGAAAGAAAAGAAACAATATATTTATTAGGATAAAGGTAATTTTGACTCAATTAAGTAATAAAGAGGTATTTTTGAGTCAAACTATTAATAGTGTGGATATTTTTTAACCAAAATATTAAAAAAAATAGCAGCCCGGTGCACTAAGCTCCCGCTATGCGCAGGGTCCGGGAAAGGGCCGGACCACAAGGGTCTATTGTACGCAGTCTTACCTAACATTTCTGCAAGATGTTATTTACACGGCTTGAACACATGACCTCCTTATTATATGACAGCAACTTTATCAGTTACTATAAGGCTTCACTTCAAAATATTAATAAATATATTTTATTTAATTTCACATAGTTTAAGAACATCTTGACCCTTTTCTGTAAAATTAATCAAAAAAAAGAACAGAAAAGAAAATGTCATCCCCATGTTCCCGAGAATTCCCCTTGCGTTGCAATTTCTTTTTGTTGGGTATGACTCACGTAATTTACTTTTAAAACAAAGCTTTGGGCTAGTCTCCTCTTTTCAGCCTTTCTAGGTCTTATATAGGTGCACTTTCTAAAATTTTCTATTTGTCAATATAGATTATAGTCTAAGAGCCATTTGATGTATAGGAGTATAAGATAATTGGTGTCATTTTCTAGGCACTTTATTTGTTTAACTGTTTAAGTATTATTTTCTCTGAAATAATCCCATAATTATTTTTATTAATGAATGAATATATATACAAGTTATAATTTTCATAATATGGAAAATCGTATTTCTATTCTACTCCCAAAATCCTATTCTATTTGTACAAGAATTCTACAATTATGGTAAGTGTACAATACTAATTAATTACAAATAATATGATACAAAATACTCTCTAAACCGTGATATACTTACTATGTATATCACGGACAGTTTGGTAAGTATATCACGGACAGTGGCCTTGTGCCGTGTATACTTTCACACCCCCGCAGTCATAGCGGACGGTCTTCGTACGCTGAGACTATCCCTAAAATCTTCAAATAGAAGCGAGGGAAGACCCTACGTAAAGATGTCTGCAATTTGATCCCTAGAAGGGACATGGCAGACGCGTACTTGTCCACGAGCTACCTTTTCGCGGAAAAAGTAGATATCCATCTCGATGTGTTTAGTGCGCTGGTGTTGAACCGGATTGCCAGAAATATAGACGACACTAACATTATCACAACAAACCAAGGTAGCTTTCTGAATGGGACGATGAAGTTCTAAGAGAAGATTACGTAACCAACATGATTCAGAGATCACGTTGGCTACCACTCGATACTCGACCTCCGCACTAGAGCGTGATAATGTAGACTATCACTTTGCAGACCATGAGACCAAGTTATTACCAAGAAACATACAATATCCAGACGTGGAGAGTCTGGTATCTGTACAACCACCCCAATCATCATTTGTATACAAGACAAGTGTAGATATCGATGATGTTTATAAATGTAAGCCCTAGTCAAGTGTTCCCTGGATGTATCGAATAATGCGTTTGAGCGCATTCATTTGCTCAACCTTAAGATCATGCATAAACAAACACACATGTTGTACGGCATACGTAATATCCGGTCTCGTGAAAGTAAGATACTGAAGAGCCCTTGCAAGACTACGATAGTAGGTTGGATCCTCGTAAGGTGAGTTAGTCGCAGCACCAGCTTGGGTTTAGTATCAACTGGAGTGGAAGTGGACTTGCATGAAGACATACCAGCTCGCTCAATGATCTCAGTGGCATAATTCCTTTGTGATAAGAATAACCCACCTACATGATGAGTGACAACAATCCCTAATAAATAACTCAAGGGCCCCATGTCTTTCATAGCAAACTCAAAACTGAGTAGTGTCATGATAGACTTGCGTAAATCATCAGAAGAAGTTATCAAAATAATATCATCCACATACAAGAGAATATATGTCAAGGAAGTGCCACGACGATATATGAACAGAGAATTATCAGACCTGATGTGAAAAAACTCAATATTAGATACATATTCTCCAAATCGCTTATACCAGGCTCGAGGGGCCTGCTTAAGCCCATACAAGGACTTTTTCAATAAAAAGATATGATGCGAATAATTGGGGTCTCGAAAACCCAAGGGCTGATACATGTAAACCGTCTCTTTAATATCACCATGTAAGAAAGCATTCTTTACATCGAGCTGATGAATGGGTCATGCTTTCGAAAGAGCCAAACTGAGAATAGTGCGAATGGTAGCTGGTTTGACCACCGGACTAAATATCTCACCACAATCCACGCCAACCTGTTGAGTTTTACCATCACCTACAAGACGAGCCTTATGTCTCGCAAAAGAGCCATCAGAATTATCTTTATGAGTAAAAATCAACATAGACCAAATAATATTAACACCAGAAGGACGGGGGACCGACTCCCACGTCTTATTTTCAATAAGAGCATTATATTAGTTATTCATAGCCAATTTCCAATTCGGGTCTTTTAAGGCAAACAATGGGTTACGTGGTAGAGGGGATTTAGAGACATTAGAATTGAGATTAAAATGTCATTTTGGTTTCAAAATACCCTACTATGAGTAACTGGCCCTTGACTCGAGGAGGAAGCGAGTGGATTTTGGGCAGTGGGTGGGCTGGTGACGGACCGGCCAGCAGGCAGTGGGCCTGCTGGCCCAATGACAAACAGAAGCTGGAACGGAGACTGGGACAGTGGGCTGGACCACTGGAACAGTACTGAGATCGGTATTGGGCAGAGGCGACGGAACAGTAGTTCCAGCAGGCACACTGCCTGCTGGCGGGATTTTGGGTGCGAGACAAGTCCGATAAATTGTGGATAATATACGGGGAGACCTCGTCATCAAAAAAATTATACGAACTAGGCCCAGGACTACTTACTTTAGCAAACGAAAATTGAGTTTCATCAAAAATAACATGGCGACTAATTATAATTTTATTAGACGATAAATCAAAATATTTGTAATCACGATGATTAGATGGATAAACAAAAAACACACAAGCGATAAAACGGGCTTGAAGTTTGTTAATTGTAATTGACAAAAATAATGGATAGCATAAGCACCCAAAGACCCTAAGATGTGAATACAAAGGATCCTTATTATAGAGAATTTTAAGAGGGGATGAATATGACAATCCTTTGGTAGGAAGTATGTTAAGGACATAAGTAGTCATTTGTAGAGCATGATGCCAAAAGGAAGGGGGTACGGAAGCATGAACCAATAAAGTGCGGACAATGTTATTAATGATACGAATATTTCGTTCGGCTTTCCCATTTTGTGAGGACGTATGAGGACAAGAGAAACAAAAAATTATGCCATGAGTATCACAAAAATCCTGAAACAACCCATTATCATATTCTTTGCCATTTTCACATTGAATATTTTTTATTTCTCGTTCGAATTGGGTACGGATGAATGCTCTAAATTTTAAGAATATGGAAAAAACTTGTGATTTTTTCGCTAACGGAAAGGTCCATAAAAATTAGAATAATCATCCAAAAAAAAGCATAATAACAATGGCCCGCCGAACTGACAACGGGAGAAGTCCATAAATCGCTATGAATAATATCAAAAGGCATCAAAGTATGAGACATAGAGGCTACAAATGGTAATCTAACATGTTTTCCTAAAGGACAAGAATGACAACTTGGAGTACTATGCATGCCCTTACAAGAAATACAATTATTTTGATGCAAAGAAGAAACAATAGATGACCCAGGGTGACCCAAACATGCATTCCACAAGGAAGGAGCTAGAGCTACAAATGTCGATGGCATGGCTGGACTCGAGAAACTTGAGGTGGGCGTGATTGGATAAAGATCTCCCCTACTATTGCATCTCATGAGAGGTATCCCCGTTTTGAAATCCTTCACAGAAAATCCAAAAGGATCAAAATTAACAGAAACACAATTATCAATGGTGAATTTTTGGACAAACACCAAAATTTTAATTAAGTTCGGGGCATGAAGGATTTTTTTAAGACAAGAGGTGGATGTGGGGGAGACACAGTTGTATTACCGTAACCACGAATTGGAATAGTATTTCCATTATCAATAATAATGCCAAGATTTTTGCTCAAATTGGAATAAGATGAGCGAGTACCTTGGTCGGACGTCATGTGAGAGGTAGTGCCGGTGTCCATGTAACAATTCGGGTCAGGAGGATTTAATCCAAGCGTATGCATCGCGGCCTCAATATATGTTGGAGTCGGTGTGGGGCCCACTGTCTGGAATGCCTGTGGTGGCCTAGGCCTAAGCAAACTGGCCTGCAGCCCCGGCCCAGAAGTAAAACTGTTGTCGGAAACTGGACCCGAGAAACTGGGCATGGCCTGTGGCAGGAACTGGACCCATTTACCCAGGTAGGGGCTGGGAGGAAAATAACCATTGTTGGGCCATGGGCCACTGGCCCAGTTTCACTGCCAAGGGGCCCACTGTTGTGTCCAATTTGGCTGCTGCCCAATGCCTCGAGGCCCACCGCCCTTACCACCACTATTTCAGCTGCCGCCGTGATTTTTGTGATTATTTTTATGATTTTGACCTTTCTTCCCGCCACTGTTGTTGCGGTTTTGGCCTGAATTATCAACAAAACCATGAGAGTTATTGGATATAGTCATCATCGCCACGGAACTGGCGCCGATAGCCGCTTGCCAAGTCGGCTTATTCTAACGTGAGCATCGAACAGACTTGATAAATAGGGGGAAGTGGATTACTTTGACGGAGGAGAGTCCCAACGCCATTATAGGCCTCAGATAGGTCTGCAACTATTTGTAGAACAAGACGATTATTGGTAACAGGCGCGCCAACGTTACGGAGCTGGTCTGCCAATTCCTTGAGTCGTTTACAATAGGCCGAAACATTCAGGAAATCTTCCATGCTTACTTGTGAAAATTCTTGCTGAAGGGTGACTACTCAGGAATGTTGGTTGTCCTGGAATATATCATGCGGTCTATTCCAGGTAGTCATAGCCGTAGTGTCTGGTTCAATGAACATCTGTAAAAGGTCGGTAGAAATAGTGGAGTAAATCCACTGAAGGACGGTAGCATCTATAATTGAGGATCCTCTGCGGGGGTAGAGGTAGCGGGAGGAATTATGTGATGGAGGACTTGATGTGAGATTGCGTGAATTTTGAACATCTCTGCCCACGTCGCATACTGGACGTTTTCCATCTCAAGAACAATAGGGATGTGGTTCTTAATGTTGGAAACAGTAAGGGCAGATGAAACACGTTCTTAGACATAACGAAAGAACAAAAGGGATTGGGAAGAAAATTTGGGAAGAGATGAGGTAAAATTTGGCACGAAATCTGAGAAGAGGCACGGATTCCGAGGCAGACTCGGCCGAGAAGGGGTCAGAAATCGAGAAGAAATTTGGGAGAGGAGCGGAAGTATTTTAGTCCTAGACTTCTGATACCATGAAAGAAATAATCCCTTGATTATTTTCATTAATGAATGAGTATATATACAAGTTACAATTTCCATAATATGGAAAATCATATTCCTATTTTACTCTCAAAATCCTATTCTATTTGTACAAGAATTCTACAATTATGGTAAGTGTACAATGCTAATTAATTACAAATAATATGATACAAAATACTTTCCAAACCGTGATATACTTACCATATATATCACGGACAGTTTGGTAAGTATATCACGGACAATGGCCTTGTGCCGTGTATACTGTTAAATAAGGTATATACCCGTGATATACGCTTGGTATACATGGTGTATATCACGGGTCCTTTAGGAATGTCACGGCAGACCAGCCCATCTCGGGATTGGCCCATTAGCCCATCACGGGCAGGGCAGTATATTATGTGTGTATATTGATGTAATATTATAGTGTAATGTTACCTTAATTAGACTTGTACACTTACCATAATTGTATATTTAGTATCCAAGTAGAATAAGGTTTTAGGAGTAGAATAGGAATAGGATTCTCCTATTATGGAAATATGTAACTTGTATATATAGCCTTTCAATTAATGAAAATAATAAAGGGGATTATTTATTTCATGATATCAAGAGACTAGGTCTTGCTTTCGCCTTTGCTCTCAGTTTTTTGTGCCTTTCTCGGCCATAACCATCTCTATTTTCCGTCCCCTTCACCGGAATTTGCGATATTATTTACCTCCACTCTTCCCAAATTTCCCCTCCTCTCCCTTTGTTCTTTCGTTATATCTAAGAATAATTTTCATCCTGCCCTCATGGTTTCTAACATCAAGAACAACATCCATATTGTTCTTGAGATGGAAAACGTCCAATATGCAACGTGGGCAGAATTATTTAAAATTCACGCTATCTCCCATCAAGTCATTCATCACATAATTCCTCCCGCTGCACCTATTCCCGCGGAGGATCCTCAGTTATGGATTACTCTTGATGCTACCGTTCTCCAGTGAATTTATTCCACTATTTTGTTTGACCTCTTACAGATGATCATTGAGTCAGACACTACTGCTATGGCTACCTGGAATAGATTGCGTGACATATTCCAAGATAACCAACATTCACGTGTTGTCACATTCGAGCAGGAATTCTCTCACGTTCGTATGGAAGAATTTCCAAACGTGTCTGCATATTGCAAGAAACTCAAGGAGTTTGCGGACCAACTCCGTAACGTTGGCGCACCTGTGACAAATAATCGTCTGGTTCTACAATTAGTTGCCGGCCTTTCTGAGGCCTATAATGGCGTTGGGAATCTCCTTCGTCAAAGCAATCCACTTCCCGCTTTTTATCAAGCCCGCTCCATGTTTACTTTGGAAGAAGCCGATTTGGCTAAGAAGGCGGCTACCGGAGCAAGCCCCATAGTCATGATAACGTCCTCCACAAATTCTTCGAGTTATTTGATAATTCGGGCCAAAACCGTGCTCATAGTGGCGGCAAAAATAATCGTAAGAATAATAGCAAAAACCGCGGGGGCAAATGCAGCGGTTCCGGTGGTGGTTCCAGTGGTCAATAGTCCAGTAGTGGGCCCCATCCAGTCAACAGTGGTCCTCCTCCCTACTGGTCCCAGTTGTGGGGCTGGGGCAATGGGTCGTGGCCCAACAGCCCCTATTTTCCAGGGCCTTCCAACGGCAGTGGGCTGGACAGCCCCAATTCAGGCCCAACAATCAGCCTTTATCTTTTCGGTTCAACACTGGGCCGGGGCAGCAGGGTGGACTGCTTGGGCCTCAGCCCACACAAGCATTCTTGACAGTGGGCCCCATACCTACTCACACCGACATTGAGGTCGCAATGTGCACGCTTGGGTTGACGCAACCGGATCCAAATTGGTACATGGACACCGGCCCGACGACACACATGACTTCTGATCAAGGTACTCTCTCATCTTATTCCAATTTGAGCAACCCTCGTGGTATAATTGTCGGTAATGGTAACTCTATTCAAATTCAGGGTTATGGTCAGAAAATTTTATCTCCCCCCAATCATCTCTTATCTTGAAAAATAGTTTACGTACCCTCAAATTGATTAAAAACTTAGTGTTTGTCTGAAAGTTCACTACTGACAATTCTGTTTCTGTTGAATTTGATCCTTTTGGTTTCTCTGTGATGGATTTCAAGACGGGGAGTCCTCTCATGAGGTGTGATAGTAGGGGAGATTTTTATCCTATCACACCCGGTTTCAGTCCATCGAGTCAAGCCTTGCCATCAGCGTTTGCAGCCCTTGCTCCTTCCTTGTGGCATGCTCGTCTTGGTCATCCGGGATCTTCTATTTTGTCGTTATTACATAAAAATAATTTTATTTCATGTAAGGGTACGAATAGTACTCCAAATTGTCAGTCTTATTCTTTAGGAAAAATTGTTAGGTTGCCATTTGTAGACTCAAATTCTCATACTTTAATGTCATTTGATATTATTCATAGCGACTTATGGACGTCTCATGTTCTTAGTTCTTTGGGTTATCGGTATTATGTTCTCTTTTTGGATGATTATTCTAACTTTTTATGGACGTTTCCGATTGCGAATAAATCTCAAGTTTTTTCCGTCTTCTTAAAATTTAGAGCATTCATTAGAACTCAATTCGAACGAGAAATCAAAAATATTCAGTGTGATAATGGCAAAGAATATGACAATGGGGTGTTTCGGGAATTCTGTGCTAATAATGGGATAAATTTTCATTTTTCTTGTCCTCATACGTCTTCACAAAGTGGGAAAGCCGAACGCAAAATTCGTTCCATAAATAACATTGTCCGCACTCTCTTAATTCATGCTTTTGTACCCCCATATTTTTGGCATCATGCTCTTCAAATGGCTACATATCTCCTTAACATAATTCCTTCCAAAGGTCTAACATATTCTTCCCCCCTTCAAATTTTATATAATAAGACTCATTCTTATTCTCATCTTCGGATTTTTGGGTGCTTGTGTTATCCGTTATTCCCGTCCACCACAATTAACAAACTTCAGGCCTGGTCTACTCCATGTGTGTTTTTGGGTTTTCCGTCTAATCATCGTGGTTACAAATGCTTTAATTTATCCTCCAATAAAATCATCATTAATCGCCATATAATTTTTTATGAAACTCAATTTCCATTTGCTAAAGTTAATACTCCCGAGCCTAGTTCGTATAATTTTTTGGATGATGGTAAATCCCCGTATATTACACTATTTTTCGGACATGTCCCGCACCTAAAATTCTCCAGCGGGCCCATTGCCCGTTGGCCCCACTGGTCTGTCGCACACTACTGTCACTGGATCAGTTCCAGCGATTGGGCCAGTCCAGCCCAATTCGGAACCGGTCCGGGCCCCGGCGCCGACATTACCGTCTTAGGCCAGCAGGCCCACTGCTTGCTGGCCACTCCATCCCGAGCCCAGAAAATTCCTAAAATCCGTCCGCTTCTTCCTCAAGTCATAGACCGGTCACTCATAGTCAGCAAGGTATTTTTAAACCAAAGAGATATTTAAATTTATAATCTAATGTTCTCAAATCATCCTTACCCCGTACTCTTGTGTCTGCGTTAAATGACCCAAATTGAAAAATTGCTATGACCGATGAATATAATGCTCTTATTGATAATAAGATGTGGGAGTTGGTGCCCCGTCCTTCTGGTATTAATAATATTAGGTCTATGTGGATTTTTGCTCACAAGGAAAATTCAGATGGTTCATTTGCACGACATAAGACGCGGCTTGTGGAGGATGGTAAGACTCAGCAGGTTGGGGTGGATTGTGGTGAGACATTTAGTCCGGTGGTCAATCCGGCTATCATTCGCATTGTACTCAGCTTGTCTCTTTCTAAAGCATGGCCTATTAATCATTTAGATGTAAAGAATGTTTTCCTACATTGTGATCTCAAAGAAACAGTTTATATGCATCAGCCGTTGGGATTCAGGGATCCCAAACATCCTCATCATGTATGTTTGTTGAAGAAGTCCTTATATGGGCTTAAGCAGTCTCCACGGGCCTGGTATAAAAGGTTTGCTGACTATGTTTCGACTATTGGGTTCACTCACAGCAGGTCCGATAATTCCTTGTTCATCTACCGTCGTGGTTCGTCATTGGCCTACATTCTGTTGTATGTGGATGATATCATTTTGACTGCCTCTTCCGATGCCTTACGCCAGTATATCAAGACCATGCTCAGTTTTGAGTTTATCATGAAAGACTTAAGGTCCTTGAGTTACTTTTTGGGGATTGTCGTTGTTGACACCCAATTTTGTCCCGTCTTTTTCCTATTTATTCGCAATTTTAAATACTTTCGGATACCTCAAAAACAATTTTAATATATATATATATATATATCTTATTATTCTCTTATTATTATCATTATTCGTATTTTTACTATCATTTGCATTTTTTATCATAATCATAAGTTTTATCCGAAAATTCTATGTTATTTTATTCTCGCAAAATTGCATCGCATTTCCATTTTTTATTAAGCATTAAACATTTCGCAAATATTATATTATTATCACATCGTTATGTTATTTTAAATAATTCACATCTTTTACAAAAAAATATATTTTAATGTTAAACCCCTTTTATATTTTTAAACCCATAACCCATTTTATTTCCCAACCCAAAATAATTTCTACTCAACCCAAAACAAAACAACTCCCCCTCTTTATTCTCGGCCCAACCGGACCAGCCCAAAACTCCCCAATAAATTTCCCCAATACCCAACCGAAGCCCATACCATTTCCCTAACCAAAACAAAACAAAAAACCACCAGCCCAAAACCCCTTATTTTCCCCAAACCCGTCGGCCCAATTCGGCCATACCCGCGGGCCCAATTCCCACACCCTTTTATTCTACCCAACTCCCCAAAACCCCCAAAACCCAAAAAAAACAAAAATAAAAAAAAAACCTACACCCTAATTCTCCCAACCGGCCGCCACCCTACACCCCTACGCCGCCACCCTACACCCCTACGCCTGACACCACCAGTCGCCACACCGCCGCCTGACACCACCAATCTACCCCATCACCTTTCTGCAACACATGCCCCAAGAACACGCCCCCAAAAATCAGATTTTGTTCCCCCTTTATTTTGAAATTTGAATTCGTTTTAAGGGGGTATGGGGTATGGGGTATGGGGGGTGAACGTTGGGGTGGGTATCTATAAAAACCCCCCTTGCTCACTGATTTTAGAGGGGGATTCTGAGAATTTTCGGGTCATTTTTAGGTCCGAAATTGAAGAAATCCAAAGTCTCCTTAAAGGTTTGGCATTATATTTTTGTTTGTGTTGTTCTTCACTAAAAAGAATCCAAATTTTTTGTTTGTTCTTGCATGTGTTCTTCAACTTAAAGATTCCAAAATATAGGTTAAAATTATTGGGTTTTTGGTATTGAATAATCTGAAATTTTTGCTAATTTTTCACTGTTTTCGGATTCCGGGTCGGGTCGACCCGGTTCGGATAATTTTCCAGATTTTGCATTTTTATATCTTGTTGTTGGTTATCTGAAATTTGGAAAGAAGTCGATCCGGGTTGAAAAATCCGATGCGGGTCGGGTCACTGTTCCGTGTCGGGTCGACCCGGTTCGGATAATTTCCAGATTTTTGCATTTTATATCTTGTTGGTTATCTGAAATTTGGAAAGAAATCGATCCGGTTGAAAACCCCGATCGGGTCGGGTCGACCCGGTTCTGATAAATTTCCAGATTTTGCATTTTTCATATCTCGTTGTCGGTTATCAAAAAATCGAATTTCGATTTCATTCGGGTCACCGTTCATAATCCGGGTCTGTTTATTTTTTTCATAAATGATTCTTAGTCTTGTTTTGGTTTCGAAACTTCAGAATTCGGGTCGGATAGTTTAATCGCTACTGTCTGTTTATTTGGCATTGTTATTATGTTATTGATGGAATTAATACCGCATTCTCTTTGTTGTTTTATTGATTCAAAACCAATATTGCGTCCATCTTCGGAAGACGCTTCTCGGATATTTACTTTTTTTCTTTTTCTTGTTTTAAACTAAACATCGCGACTTTTCGGAAATTGCCTCTCGCTTTTTGTTCTCGCTTACCGCTTATCGCTTCTCGCTTCTCCGTTTTCTCGCTATCGCTACGCCATCGCTTGCTTCTCCTCCGTTTCTCGCTTCGCTATCGCTATCGCTTCGCTTCGCTTACCGCTTCTTCGCTTCGCCTCTCCGTTTTCGCTTCTTTGCTATCGCTATCGCTTCTTTATTGTTGTTTCTTTCGATTTAATTTTGCTGATTTGAACACGATTGACGATACTACACATGGCCGATGGAAAATATCCGTCGATTTTGAGGCCTCCGCATTTGTAAAGACGGAAAATATAACTTCTGAGCAAGGATGAGGCTTAAACCTTTTTATTTCATCCGAGATCAACATGTTTAGTAGGCGAGGTGGCTAAAATAACCAACAAGTTATATATTCGCAGTCACGACGTGATTATAGTGATCCTTTCTTTTTCATCCGAGAGACCAACACGTTTAGTAGGCGAGGCAATCAAAATAACCACTTAGTCATATGTTTGCAGCCACGACGTGATTGGAATGGTCTTTTCAAAATTTAAATTTGAGCCCTCCGTGACCAAAACGCTCACTGTTTTGGTTACGGATCCGAAGTTATTTGTTTTTTTTTAACTGTTTCTAACCGTTTGTTCTTGACAGTTTGCAAGGAACAAAGTCAATGAAGGCAGATATTTCTCGGAGTTTATTTATTTTATTTACTTTCTTTAATTCAGCTTTTATCCCGCTCTGTATTGTAATATTATTTGCCGCACTTATGTAATTATTGAAATGCTTAGAATAGGCAAACTTAGAATTAATTCATAGGTTAAGTTTAAGACTTGAAACCCGTCGCTAGCTTATTTACTTGTAGGCTCGGTTAATTCAAACTTAGAAACCCTCCTCTAGTTTATTTATTTTTAGGCTCGTCATGCATATTTAAAATTTTCTAAACAAACTTTGATTATCTTCTGTTCACTTTATTAATTGTACAACTCAAAAGGATTTCCAAAATTACTTCTTTGGCTTGATAAGTAATTCATTTTTACTATTAATTGTCACAAATGCATACTTTTCCACTTCTACATGTATTTTCTTTAAATACCATACAAATGTATTCTTTTACTAAATAATTGCAACATTAGTTTAACTTTATATTTTTTAAAACATGCATTTTCTTAATACAATAATTAACTTGAGTTTGACCGGATAACCGCAAGTTAGCGGATCTTAAAGGATGCCTAACCCCTTCCCTTTAGGATAATAAAGAACCCTTACCTAGGATCTCATTAGTTTCGCAGACCATTAAAATCGGAGTTTACATTGCAGCATTTAGTTTAATATTTAGGTGTCCTAATTCACCGTAAAAATAATTAGGTGGCGACTCCTCAACCCTTAATTTTACCCAGGAATCACCGAATACGTCGTGCTCCGCTTTGACCTCGAGCAGGTCGAAAATAGGGCGCGACAGTCGTCACTCGTCATTCCGATGGATTGTTCTTGTCTCAACGGAAGTATGCAACTGAGATCATCGAGAGGGTTGGATGTCATCCTATAAGTCCACTTCCACTCCAGTTGATACAAAGCCCAAGCTTAGTGCCGCGGCTGGCGTACCCTACGAGGATCTGACCCGCTAGCGCAGTCTTGTAGGGGGCTTCAGTATTTTATCTTTACGCGACCAGATATTATTTATGTTGTCCAGCATGTGTAATTGTTCATGCATGATCCCAGAGTCAAGCACATGAATGCACTAAAATGCATCATTCGGTATATTCAGGGTACCCTTGACTATGGGTTGCATTTATATCCTTCCTTGACGTCCATATTTGTCTCGTATACGGATGCTGATTGGGGTGATTTTCCCGACACCAGACGGTCTACGTCGGGCTATTGTATGTTTCTTGGCAACAACTTGGTCTCCTGGTCAGCAAAGCGTCAGTCGACTCTATCCCGATCAAGTGCCGAGGCTGAACATCGCGGAGTGGTTAATGTGGTCTCAGAATCATGTTGCTTACGTAATTTGCTTTTGGAGCTTTATTGTCTCATTCAGAAAGCAACCTTGGTGTATTGCGATAATATTAGTGCCTTCTACCTTTCTGGTAATCCGGTTCAGCATCAACGCACTAAACATATCGAGATGGACATTCACTTTGTCCGCGAAAAGGTTGCTCATGGTCAGGTACGCGTATGTCATGTCTCGTCAATATATCAAATTGCAGACACCTTTACAAAGGGTTTTCCCGCGGTCCTTTTTGAAGATTTTAGGGACAGTCTCAGCTATCGAAGACCGCCCGCTATGACTGCGGGGGTGTGTTAAACAAGGTATATACCCGTGATATACACTTGGTATAACATGGTGTATATCACGGGTCCTTTAGGAATGTCACATGCAGACCAGCCCATCTCGGGATTGGCCCATCAGCCCATCACGGGCAGGGCGGTAATGTGTGTATATTGATGTAATATTGTAGTGTAAAGTTACCTTAATTAGACTTGTACACTTACCATAATTGTATATTTAGTATCCAAGTAGAATAAGGTTTTAGGAATAGAATAGAAATAGGATTCTCCTATTATGAAAATATGTAACTTGTATATATAGTATTTTAATTAATAAAAATAATAAAGGGGATTATTTCTTTATACTTTCATTATGTTTGTCACTCTAGATTGCAGTCTCAGAGTTGGTATAAAAAGCTTGGTGTAATTTTTCCGCACTTTATATGTTTAACAACTATTTTTCTTGTTTTCCTAACATCCAAGGGCCCTAGATTCCTAGAAGCATACAAATATACAATGAATAATTTTTTACATATATGATATATCCATCCTCTGACCAGTAGAATATACACAATGTATTTGATTGGAGCAAGAAAATTACCCTTTGTTTAAAAAGTGAGGTTGATAAATGTGCCCATCCACCATAGTGGGGCTAAAAAAATTTTAGGAAGAAAAGAATTTTAAAAAAAGGTTGATAAATGAAAGTGTAACGATTATCCTGTCATTAACTATCATTTAATCTAATATAGTTTGTATTTAAAAAAGGTTGATAAATGAAAGTGTAACGATTATCCTGTCATTAACTATCTTTTAATCTAATATAGTTTCAAAATACAAGTGCACATTACATGCAAACGGATGTAATACTAGGACAATTATTTAACGAAAAGCTTCTTGTATTTTATTCCTTCGTGTAAAACAGTGGGTAAAACAACAGTTTTTTATCACTTGTATGAAGAGCTCGAGCGCAGAGGAAGCGATAGGAAGTATAGGTCCGTCAAGGCAAGAGAGAGGAGAGCCCGCGATCTGGACCAAGTGAAGTGCATCAAAGACGAGAATGACGATGTGTTGATAGAGGAGACGCACATTCGACGGACATGACAAACGTACTTCCACAAGCTCCTGAATGAAGAAGGAGATAGGGATATAGTGTTGGGAGAGTTAGAGCATTCGGAGAGTCGTATAGATTTTGGATATTGTAGGGACATAAAGGTTGCGGAGGTTAAGGGGGCTATTCGTAAGATGAGGAGAGGACGAGCGACCGACCCAGACGAGGTACTGGTAGATTTTAGAAGAACGCAGGCGAGGCATGTATAGAGTAGTTGATTGGGTTGTTCAATGTCATTTTTAGGACAGCTAAAATGCCGGAAGAATGGAGGTGAAGTACAATTGCTCTATGGTATAAGAACAAGAGTGATATTCATAATTGCAATAACTATAGAGGTATCAAGCTACTAAACATACTATGAAAGTCTGGGAAAGAGTGGTTGAAACCAAGATGAGAAGGGGTGTGTTTATCTATGAGAACCAATTTGAATTCATGTCAGGGCGATCAACTACAGAAGTCATTCATCTTGTAAGGAGGATGTTGGAGCAGTATAGAGACATGAAAAGAGACATGCACATGGTTTTCATTGATCTTGAAAAGGCGTATGATAAAATCTAAGGAGGTCCTTTGGCGGTATTTGGAGTCTAGAGGCGTGCCTATGACTTACGTTAGGGCAATTAAGGATATATAGTAGATCCAAGACCGATGTTATAACAGTGGAATGTGACTCATAGACCTTTCCAGTCATGATGGGGTTGAACTAGGGATCAGCTCTTATCCCGTTTCTTTTTGCCTTAGTGACGGATAAATTGACAAGGCATATTTAAGGCGAGGTGCCATGGTGTATATTATTTGCAAATGACATAGTTTTGATTGATGACATGCACGATGAAGTTAACAATATACTGTAAGTTTCGCGATAAACCTTAGAGTCTAAAGGTTTCAGGTTAAGCAGGACTAAAACAGTGTATCCGGAGTGCAGGTTCAGTGACATGGCACATGAGGAAGAAATGGAAGTGAAGATCGATGATCAAGTCATATCCAAGAAAGGAATTTTCAAGTATCTTGGGTCAATAATTAAATAAGACCGAGAGATTGTTGAGGATGTTGCACATCATATTGGGCCAGAGTAGGTAAAATGGAGGCTCGCATTCGGGGTGTTGTGCGATAAGAAAGTGTTGACGAGGTTTAAAAGTAAATTCTATAAAGTGGTGGTTCTACCGACATTATTGTACGGGGCAGAGTTGACCAGTCAAGAATGATCACGTTCAGAAGATGAATGTAACGGAGATGATGATGCTCAGATGGATGTGTGAGCATACTAGGAGAGATATGATAAGGAATTAAGTTATATGAGGCAAGGTGGGAGTGGTGCACATGGCATATAAGATGAGGGAAATAAGACTGAGATGGTTTGGACATGTGAAGAGGATGTGCGATAATGCACCGGTAAGGAGGTGTGAGAGGTTGGCGGTAACAGGAGTTGGGAGGGGTAGAGGTAGGTCGAAGAAGAACGGGGAAAGGTGACTTCAACTCACTAAGGATATGACCCTAGATAGAAAGGTGTGGAGGTTAAGGATTAGGCTAAAAGGTTAGTAGATAACCGAGGGTTCTCCCTATTAGTAGTATCTATCTAGTAATCGCTTATTTTCTTTTCATCTCTAGGTATTAGTATTTGTTGTCTCCTTTGCATGTATCTTGCTATTGTGTTGTCATACTTTACTTGTTATCTTGCTTCAAACACTTTCTTTTCTTTCGAGCCGAGAGTCTATTGAAAACAGTCTATCTACCCCACAAAGATAGGGTAAGATCTGTGTACATCTTACCCTCCCCAGACCCCCACTTTGTGGAATTATACTGAGTACATTGCTGTTGTTGTTGTGTATATGATGTATACTTTCATTTCAGTAAAAATGTATTTGCATTGGGTGTTTGCACAAATAAATACAACATGTGTCTTTCATATACACATTCATTGCGTAATTATGGTCAAGTTGTATGTATTTTCACAAGAAAATGGCTAAATGAACCGCCAACGTTTGGTCAAAATCTCAACTACACACCGTACTTTTATAGGGGTTCTATTACCCCTTGGACTACTTTCAAATGAATTATATTACTCCATAAATGCTGAGGTGGCATGAGGTGACAAAGAAAGTGTATCTCACTCTCTTAGATTTAAAACTTTATTTTTAATTATTTTCATATATATTAATTATTATTTTTATCTCAATTCTAAAAATAGATTTCCTTTTTTTAAAATCTCTGCAACACCACCAATCAGGTTGACACATCTTCCATCTCCGCCACTGCAGCTTCTACCACCACCCTAATTCTGTCGCTAGTTAAACGACGAACACATGTGCGATTCCATTAGCCTTAACACACACTCAATTTGATCGACCCAATTCATCAATCTCTTCAACGGGCTCTTTCATATCATTACCACATGCCAAATTTATTCTTTGTTGAGTATTTCAAAGTCAATTTTGAATTCTAAATCATTAATAAAGGAACAGAGGATATTTATGAGGGGGTAGGGGTGAAGGTCTCCGAGGTACGGATTTTTCAAAACAAATTGGGAAAAGGAAAAGGAGCTGAGCGACGCCGCAAACGGCGGCGAGATCTAGGGCTTCGTATTATTTTAGGAGAATTGAGCTGGAGAGGGATGATGACATGACGTGACGGAACAGATGAAGGAGAACATTCTTGAGAGTCTTGAACCATCAATTGTAGTAATCTTTGAATGATTATGGAGATTTCTTGAACACAAATAAAGTTGTATCGGAAAGGAAAAACACAGGTTGATTTCTTGAAAAGAAATATATGATTGGGTATGAAATTGAATGTATGTGTTGATGGAGGAGGAAAAGGTTCTCAGTTATGACTTTGGGAGTGTTGCAGAAGAAAAAGAGTTTTAATTGAGGAAGATGACGAAAATAAGAGAAATTAAAAAATAGAATACTAAATTAAAAAAATAAAAAATTAGATGAAATTTTCAGGTGTCAAGCGCGTGAGCGGCACCAGCTAACACATATGTGGGTTTGACTTTTTAAGGGTGTATATATTCTATTTTTAAACAGTTCACGAGTAATTGAACCCCGCGTAGAATAAGTATGTAGTTGGTAATCCGATTATATGTTGGGGGGGGGGGGGGGGGGGGGGGATTTGACTATTTTCACTCTAATTTTAACTACCAAGGTTAACATATTTGGTTTGGTGTAAATTTTCAGTGTGGATAAACAGTGACGTGATCAGAATTTTCACTAAGCGGGTCAAAATATGAAGTAAACATATAAAGAAGCCAAGAAGATTCACATCTACTATATATGCATAGAAAAAATTAACCTTACACATACAATATAATTTTTCGCGTAAGAGAGTTCGGATGAACCTGTTGGTCTCACCTGGCTCCGCCCTGCGGATAAGTATTTATCCTTTCATAAATGCTACTTAACCAAAGTCCTATATTTTAATAAATATTTCTTAGTTTTTCTTCCCTCTACAGTTTGAATTAAGTGAAAGAAAGAAATGTCCTGTTTTATTAGGTGAACCGTCTTATATAGAAGAATTTTAAGTTGTTGGGGGAAAGACGTTTTATTTAAGATATGCCATATTTGTTTACATGCTGGGAATTCTTTTTTTGTTTTTTTCGGCTGAAACATTTTAAATTCTCTGAATCTTTCTGAAAGATAGAATAAATAATTTAGTTCGTTTTCATAAATCCATCGATAGTGTGAACACACACTTAAGGAAACTATTTAGACTACTTGTTCTTGAAATTGACCAAAATCAGCCAACAAAAATTCCATAAAGTAGGTGCAAATACCTGCGAGTCATGTAGGATTCTATTATCAATGCAAATACATAGACAAAATGATAAACGGAAAATTTTCGTGGCATGATTAATTATTAGTATCAATTATATTTAGTAACTATAGTTTATTTTAATTACATTTCATAGCTAAAAGTTATATGTTAATTATTATCCAAAGCTACACAGAAATATATTAGATTTATGACTTGTATTTATACCTCACTCTTTTCTTCCCTCTCCGTCCCTCTCCCCGTCGTCGCCCCACTAACGGAGCAACGACGGCCACCAACGATTCCGTTCTCAGATTGCAGGATCGTGATTCCTCTATCCACCGTGTTAATATACTGCACCTTGAAGGAGAAAAAAGAGATGACAAAAGGATGCAAGGCCCAAGAGAATTGTTCCAGAGCGAAGAAGAACAGATCTTTCACCAAAATTTCCCTTAGGCTTTAGCTAGTTTTGAAGATGGTGAGAGTGATTTGTCTTTTACCTTTTCAAGATATATATATGGAAGAATTTAATAGACTCTCCGTTGACTAGTCACTTTTCCCTCCGCCGAAATTTCCATTCTCCACCGCCAAATCCGAAATCAAATCGGAAAAATTGGATATCAGGAAATAGTTGACCTACTCAGATTTGAGTATATTTTCTCAGATCTAAATGGTGGCTCAGATCTGGCCGACGCCGGAAAAATCACATTGAACTCCGGCAAACCAACGGAGTGTATTTTTATTTCTTGTATGTTCAATTTTCAGATTCGAGTATATTTGTATTTGAGTGTATTTATTATTTTTTTAGTGTAAACTAGAGTGTTTTTTATATATTTTTCACTTATATTTCGATGGAGATTTTTTTGTATACAAACAAATACAATAAATTTTGAATACAACTGAATAATCATGTATTTTTTGTATCTATGTTGTTTGAATACAATAAATTTTGAATACAACTGAATAATCATGTATTTTTTGTATCTATGTTGTTTGAATACAATAAATTTTGAATACAACTGAATAATCATGTATTTTTTGTATCTATGTTGTTTGAATACAATCGATTTTAAATACAATAAGTTGAATATAATATTTTTTTTGCATTTATGTTATTTGAATACAATAGAATTTAAATACAATAAGTTGAATATAATGTAAAAGTAGCTACGAATGAATACAACTTAATTGAATACATCGGAATTGAATACATCGAAATACAACCGAATGTGAATACAACGAAATCTGAATACATGTTACTGTAGCTACGAAATGTAATTAGCAAAAAATATAGATATACCTAAAAAAAACTCCAAAATATAGTCATTTGTGTAAGTTTCACGTGATAAAAACAATCCCTTATTTTTGGTGGTTAGTCAAACTCAAACATAGTCTTTGAATATTTACTTTGGCGTTTTTATTTGTCCTTTAGGTTCAACACTAAGCACTTTTATTAGTCTCTAAGTATGTTTTAAAACGCCGAGGCAATAATGCATCTTTGACCGAATTTGCTCGTGAGACGCATGCAAACCATTTAAATTGAGAAAAACTATCCGAACGAAATTTTTTGGATTCATTTTCTCCAATTTACACCTTAAGAAGAATCTCACAAGTAGAGTTTTGGAGATAAAATGACCTCCGTAGGTATACATTTTCTTTCCAATAGACCATCAGCTCAAAGGATGTAATCTAAACAGTAATAAAAGGAAAACAACGACATCAAAAGGCAAGACACACGAAGCAATTAGCAAAATGATTATCCTGATAAATTCTTCACTTTAAACAATTCATGTGCTTCTCGTGAGCTAAATTTGTCAAAAATTAATTATCAGCTGTGTATTTTAGTATAACATAAACTAAAATACTCAATTTTGAAACACATAAAAGATTATAAGGCTATTTTTGTCATTATAGTCAAATACATAAGTGGCATAGGATTATAGGTTAGCGTTATGGAGTGTATAATAGGGTGTCACAATATAGAATTCAGAACCTATCATTTCACTTATTTTCACTGACAGAATTTATTCATTAATTAATTCCTATAATAGAGAGTGCATTGGTGGAGGTGCAGATCAAGTATCTTTGACTGGTCTACATACACAAGCTCTTTCACTATTTATTTTATTATTATTATTATTATTATTGTTTTGTACTTTTAATATTCTTTCATAAACTAACCATAGTTGGCAGTTGCTAAAGAGAATAATATTACTATCTAATTTGCATAATGTACGCTAATATTCTTTTTTAATAGTTTTAATTTTCTCAAAGTACCGCTTGGTGTGAATCTAAATAACCGTCAAAACCTCTGCGAGGAATTCAAATTTGAGTGACTAATATATACTCCTTATACTTTGTACGATTAGTCACAGAATTTAAAGGTCGATATCATGCTTGACTCTCTTACTATTTGAGTTACGTCAAAATTAACCAAAAATTTAGACAAAAGAAATTAAATGAAATGACAATATTAATAATGAAACAACAAAGTCTTTCAAAAAATCCTTTTGGAGTTAGACTATACATAGTGGACCAAGTTACTTTTTCACTTCAAAATAAATGTGAACTCTTCAAACTGCATGAAACAAGTGGATGATGAAAATTTGTGAATAAGACATTACCTAAATCTTGAATATTCTTTAATTTAGAATATTACTTAAGCCATGGTTAGTAGCATTACTCGATGTTTCTAGTGGTGTGAGGCAGCAAGTAGCTGATGAATAATTAATGTACATCATCATCTGAACATCACAATTATAAAAATAATTAAATTATAAATAAATTAGATTAAATAAATATAATATCTCTTATTTTAAATTCGACTTTAAATCATCAATTTTTAACCATTCACTCATTAAGAATTTAGGAGGATAGGAGGGAGAAAGGGGTAGTTTTATTAATAAAAAGTACTAATTATCTTTTATAATATTAATTAGTGAAGAATTTTGGGAGAATGGGAGGGACAAAAGGGAAGCGTGACTCACGGTACATATACTTGTTATTTCTTTAGCACATTTGTCAATATCTGATTCTTGAAGTCAAATTAAGTATTGTTGTTTGCTTGAATTGATGTTTAACGACGCAAAATTGGACTTTGAAGGTACACAACAATATGATGATTGAGATCTTACAACTCTTATAATTAATCTCAAATCCAACGTTTAAGTGTGTGACTATATTATTATTTTTTTGGTAAAGTGTGAAAAGACTAAATTCTAGTAATATTCCTGTTTGGTAAAACGTTTGCAAGGTCTTAACATTATATTACTTTTTTATTTTACGCGTAGATGATAGTAGTATTATGAGGGCATATAGTCTGACATGATTATAGTAATACATACATATCAATTTCAAAAAAAAAAAAAAAAAAAAGCAATACATACATATATGGACAGACACGACAATTTACCATTTAAAATAAAGGAAACTGACGAATAAAATTTGAGATTGAAAAATGATATATCATCGTAATTCGAAGAAAAAATTCATGTAGTTGCAAGATTTTGTTTCAAATAATTTAATCTGGCTAAAAGATTATTATTGTTATATAGAGTTACAACTTGTGGAAAAAAATAATGTTAATACGAAATTTTATGTCACGCCCCAACCAGGGGTAAGACGTGAACCATGTTCTAGCTAATTTAGGTAGGTGTTTGACCATAGGATTTGGGACTCAATTTTGAGTTTTGATTTCAAATCAGCGTCTTTTATGAAATCTGCAAAAAATTTCAGCTTCAACTTCAATTTCAAATCATGAATTCTAATTTCTCCAAAAAGAAGGATTTTAAAATCCAAGTCGTGATTTCATTTTTAAAAAAATATAAAACTTGACCCATAAGTTTATACTTTGTATAAAAAGACCCATCATTTTAAATTTTGTAAAATGAGACTATGTTTAATAACATATTCAGTATAATCTCACAAGTGGGGTCTGAGGAGATAGTGTGTACACAGCCTTACCCATAGCTTATGAGGATAGAGAAGTTGTTTCCGATAGAGTATCAATTAACACATATAAAAAACAGTACAAAAGGGAAATACATAGTGAGGAAGCCATGTAAAAAATATTAGAGAAAAACACAGTAGCAACAATAATGAAATGATCACTGAAACAAGGGAAACAATAGGTAGTATTAAAATCAAAAAATAAGATGGTAAGAGAGTAATAATAATAATAATACCGATAAGGAAAACTAGATATCGCTCGACTACCTACTAATTGTTGCCCTAATCCTCGACTTTCAAATTCTCCTATCTATGGTCATGTCTTCGGTAAGCTGCAGTGCGCCATGTCGTGTCTAATTACCTCTCCTCAATACATTTTCAGTTTATCTCTACCTCTCCTCAGACCCACAATAGTCAACCTTTCACACCTCTTTACTGGGGCATCTAGACATCTCATCTTCACATGTCCGAATCATCTCAACCTCATTTCTCTCATGTTGTCCTCTATAGAGGTCACTCCTACCATGTCCCGAATATTCTCATTTTTAATTTTATCTCTCCTTTTTTTTCCACACATCTATCTCGGCATCCTTATTTTCGCTATTTTCATTTTCTGGATGTATAAGTTCTTGACTGATACAACATAGCTGGTCTAACAACCACTTTATAGAACTTACCTTTAAGTCTTGGTGGCGCATTCTAACACAAAAAATCGGATGCGAGCCTCTATTTCATCCACCCTGCTATAATATGATGTGTAACGTCATCATCAATCTCCCCATTTTCTTGGATTATAAGACTCGAGATACTTGAAACTTCATCTCTTGGAGATGGCTTGAGTATCAATCATCACTTTCATATCAGCCTCGTTAATTACGTCACTGAACTTGCACTCCGGTACTCCGTCTTAGTCTTGCTTAATATGAATCCTTTAGACTCCAAGATCTGCCTTATGATATGCCGATACCTTATTTATGAACTATGATTTGTTCATCTAGTAAGATTGTTTATGAGTCGGATAAGTTCTGATAGTTTTCACAAATTGTAGGGTTTTCATGTTTATGAGAAAAATATGACATAAGAAATTCAAATTGCGTATTCAATTAAAATTTCAACTTAAGATCAACCTGATTTCAAATCATGATTTTAAAGCATGTTTAAACGGGACCAAAGAATCACATCTGAACTCAACCTTTAATGAAAAGGCCAATAAACCAATTAACTAAGAATGTATATTAACTCAATGCAATATCGTCTAAAACACAACCCATGACAATCATAAAGCCTCCATGAAACTAAAATCTAATACATAATCAACGGGACATTTTCCGAAAATAATATGAAATGTCTAAAATAAGCAAAAAATTGGAAAGGAACCGCTAAGGATGTGTTGAATTAATTTAGTATGTCAACTAAGTCTAAAACGTTTGTCTCTAGCCACATGCTTCGTTACCTGCATACTCAACACATGTCACATGACGTGACAAGCTAAAACGGGCTAAGTACCCCTGAAAGATACCAAGTAGCAATAAGTCTCGTGGGCTACTTCCTATAAAGGCGAAGCTAAACTTTCTGGGATAAAAGCGTAATAAACAAGAAAACACATTTAACAAGCAAGCATATAAGTAAATTCAGAAATTAATTAAACATAAATAATTATTCCATCCGTTTCATAATAATGGCTTATTTACCTTTTCATTTTGGTTCAAAATAAGTGGTGTTTCGTAAAATCATAACATTGATTGTTTTCTTTCAATTTTACCCTTATTTAAATAAGGAGAGTTTTACCTAACCAATAAATCATTAAACAACTACTTTCTTTTGGGGTATTTGATTAAGGGTAAGTTAATAAAACACTTCTTACTTACTAGGGAGTCGTTTGGACATGATTTGAAATCATGATGATTTGAAGTTAAAGTTTTGTTTTAATATGCAATTTGAATTTTTTAAGTTGTATTTTTTTTATAAACATAAAACCCCCCACAAGTTGTAAAAACCATAAAAAAAAATCCAAATCTTATACAATCCTACCAAATGAGCAAGTCATAGTTCATAACAAAATTAATACGCTACTACAAGGTCTTTCTAAAAAATACAACATCAATTTATCAAATTTTAGTTCAATAAAATGGAAAACTGAACATGAGTTGTAGTGTAATTATTTTTTAATATAATCATCACACATGGTTGGTAAGAGTAAATTTATAAATTCTATCAACTTATAGATCTTTTAATATTTGATATAAATGGTTGATAAACATGATTGGTAAATAAATCTACCAACTTATGAATCTATTTTTACAAAAGATAAACTTATGGATCAATTTTTACATTTAACAAATTTGAAATCATGATTTAGAATTTCAGATCATGCTCTTTTGAATAATTTGAGATTTAATCGCATGTCCAAATGGCTACTAAGAATGAATAATTTTTTAAAGAAGTGTATCAAAATTAAAAACAACACTTATTATGAAATTGAAAGAGTAAGTTCTATTTAGGTCACCATTTCTTCAATTAAGGACTGTGGCTAAATTTGAAATGGATTTTCTTAAAAATTTGTACTACTCTACAATCTTGAAAACTGAACAAAATCTAAGTGCATAAATGCAATCAAACAACATCTATATGTACTCTTCTGTCATAAGTTCAGATAGTGATCAGATGATCCCAACAACTCTAGAGAATCCAATTATTTGATCCTTTCCGAAATTCAACCACCCTCTCAGTATTTATCTGCTTCCATTTCTTTTCACGTTACTTTTCTATTAGGCTCTCAAGTTTGCAACTCAAAGCTGACATGTAATAAATTCGTCCTCGACTCGTCGTTACTATATACTTATGAAATCGGAGATTAGATTTGTACATTGACCCGATATTAAGCAGGCGGTCAATAAATTTCAAATATTTTTTACTTTATTAATTTGAAATTTATAAAGTCTGAGTTGAAGATGTAGTTATTTCTTATAATATTTTTTTGAAAAAATATTAGAGTTATGATCATGATTGAATGTACTTAAATACAACTTTAAAAATGAACAGTGGGTTGAAGAACATGTTATAAGCTATTTTTTAAATTTAAATTATAACTTCAAGTTGAATTTCAAATTTAGGACGGGATCCGACGGGACTGGGGGAGGGCGGGACCGGTCCTCCGGCGGGATTGGCGGGATCCGCCGATGTTCCGTCCCATTTCCGATCCCGACGGAAAAGGGACCGGTCTTATCGGGTCGGGATCGGATTTTCCGAATTTTTTTTGCACATAACTTTAAAAAATAACATATATAAACACCTCAATAATTGAACAAGATAGTGTAATAAAAACATTCAAATGTTGTTTTGTGCCTCTTATATTATTTAATAGAAATATTTTTTTTTGTAATACAATTTCAATATTGCAACTTTGTGGTGTTGAAAGTTGCAAATAACATAGTAATATTGCAATAAAAAAATCACATATTTATAAACACTTTTTCTAGTTTCTTCGTTGTAGTTTTCGTCGTCTTCTTCGTTGATCTCCGGTTGACTGGACCTTCTATGCTTCGCTCGTATCCAATCTCTAAATAAAACTGCAATCTCCAAGCTGTCTCCCGCTAATGAGTGTATGTGCTCTCCTATTTGAAATCTTCCGGCAGAAAAAACGCTTTTAGACGTTGTTGATGACACTTGAATGTTCAACACATCTCGGGCCATCTTTGATAGTGTTGAAAATGTCTTCTCGATCTCCCTCCAGTGTTTCAGCAAGTCTTCACGTTCTTCTTCATTGAGAACTGATTGGTACGGTACAATACCTTGCAAAACAAAAACATCGAACTCGCTAACTTGGTTAGTAGTGTTACCACTATACATTCTACTTCTAAGACTTTCAATACTAGCCGCAGAAATAACATGTCTTTTCTGAGATTGTGTTGAACAAGAAGAAGATGATATGGAAGCCAGTTGGTTGCTAGCACTTTCTTGTTGGTAATACCTATATATTTTTTTGCATTCATCTTGTATGCTAGACAACACTTCTTCTTTAGTTTGTTTAATAGGTGGTGAGTCATTTGGATTTTTGAGAGTTGGAGGTGGAAGTACTGCTTGGTGCGGTACAACACCCTGCAAAATAAAAACATTAAACTCGCTAACTTTATTAGTAGTGGTACTACTAAACATTCTATGTCTAAGGCTTTCAATATTAGTCGCGGAAACAACATGTCTTTTTTTGAGGTTGTATTGAAGAACAAGAAGAAGATAGGTATGGAAGTCGGTTGGTTGCTAGCACTTTCTTGTTGGTAATGCATGTAATGTATATTTTTTTTGCATTCATCGTGTATGCTAGACAAAGCTTCTTCTTTAGTTGGTTCCTTAGGTGGTTTTTCATTTGGATTTTTCGGAGTTGAAGGTGGAAGTACTGCTATACAATCATAAATAGTTTCAATAAGTGCTTTATAACCATCTATTTTAATAGTCGGATTTAATACAACACCAATAATATAAATAGTGGGAATAAGAATTTTTTATTTAATTTGATAAATATTTTTTTAATAGGTGTCTTATAAGATGGTTTTTCCATATATTCACTAAGTAACAAAAATATTAGAGTTATATAAAATAACATAGTTGAAATAGTAGGACAATATACCAGAAAATTCTTTAGTTGCTTGAAAAAATTTCTCTAAAAATACAATAAGTTCTGAAATTTTTTCCCAATCGTTATCTACAACCATATCATTAAAAAATTCAGCTTCATCTATATGAGTGTAATCAATCAAATCATCATGTCTAGGAATAAGAGGCATTCCAGTTTCAGTTTGAAGTGCACTAGTGGTGTGTCATCTAGATTATCTTCTAAATTAAAGTATGGTTGAGTTGCAGAATATATCTCATCGTCTAATGGTATATCATTAAAAAATTCTGTTTCATCAATATGAGTGTAATCAATCAAATTATCATGTCTAGGAATAGGATGACTAGAAGAAGCACCCTTACTCTTACCCTTAAACATACCTCTTAATCCTTCAATTTTAATTATGCTAATAAATAATTAAAGATAATAAAATTAAGTGCGATAATTAAAATAAAGTAACACTTATAACTTAAAGAAGGAACAAAGGTACCAAATGCCGACGTAACGTCGACGTGTAATCGAGGTTGAAAATTGAAACTTTACTCGATGGATGATCCTCAAGCTAGTTGCCAACTTCAGTCCCAAATTTTGAACTTTGATACAATTATACAAAAGAACAAATAAAATATAATATTTAGTAGGCAATGTAGACTTGTAGAGAGGTAGATTAAGAGATTAGAGAGATTGTAGGAAGATTTGAGAGAAAATAAGGTATTTATAATTGAAAAATTGGGTTAAAGTGTAAATATATTAAGTTAGGGATTAAAAATAAATAATAAGGGAGTAGGGGGTAGGGGGTTTGGAGGGGAGGCTAAAAATGATCGTTGCACAACAGCCAAAATATAACATGGCCGTTGTGCAACAACCATTTTTTGCAGGGGGGGTCGAGGCGGGATGGGGCCTGGAGTGGGACGAGCCCAGGTCCCGTCTCGTGCCCTTTTTTTTTGGGATCGAGGTGGGATCGGGCCGACCCGGCCCACTGGCCACCCTTGATATATAGTGACTATCTAACTTGCAAATACAATCAAATATTCCAAACATGTAATGGAAAATAATAAAAGATAATCATGAGGTTGACAATGCAATTTGTTGCGAATTCTCTAGAACTTCCACCCTCAATAGCATGATAAGAACCAAATATTCTCTGGAATCAATTTATATATTATATATTATATATTATATTTTACCTCATAATAACAACTTTTCTTATTTATAATAAGGCTACTATCTATTATTTTAACATTATATTCTTTATAAAATTACTTATCTATAATAATATTGCTCAAATATATATATATATATATATATATATATATTATTATTATTAATTTCTTAATAACCAAATTTATTAATTTATATTCTGTTGGAGACATAACTTTAATATAATTTTGTTAGTTTTAACTAGGCATTTGGAACATCAGAAATGTTAATTTAGAATGGGAGAAATTAAAGATGAAGCAGGAAACTTTGTATTCTGTCATTTCTTCGCACATTCCACCTTATTAATGTTGTATTATCTTTCTTCAAATTCTTAATTAAAAAAATATGAATTTTATCTGAGATTTTAAAATTAAATAGTTTATAATCACTTATAACACTACAAATTTAAAAAGTGAGTTTTTTGTATTTCTTTCTTTTTTCTATAACAATAAAAAAATAAGACCTAAATATTAAATGTTATTATAGGTGTATAATAATCTATTGATATAATGGCAACAAAAAGAATGAGATTGTTATAAAGAGATTTAATTGTAATAAACTCCTAAAGTAGCAAAACTCTCCATTTAGACAAACCCCAAAATATAAGCAAGATACCAAAAAAAATCAAAATGCAGCGATTGAGAAACAAATGGCTCTAAAAGTGATTGATTATCCCGCAATTTCATTGTTCCCTTGTATTAGTTAGTTTTGAACTATTAACATTAACATTGACAAATTACGAAATTCTAAAAAAACGTGCAGTATGCAAAATATAGTACCACCTTTTATTTTCTTTCAAAATCTACTATCATTTATCATAAAAAATAAAAAATAAGAATATGTTACCATTTCATAACAAGAGTTGAAGGTAGTAAATACGTGGATATAGTATTTATGTTTCTTAAAGTAGAAAGAGAACAAAACGTACCAGGTGGTCTTAAACGTAATTATCTTTGCCATATAATTTCATAATAATACATCAATGAACATTTAATTCTTAATAAGAAGTTGATTGTTATTGGTCCTTGTAGGTTTTTATCATCTCCTACAAAAATAAGAAAGATAAAGAAAAATGTTTTCGGAAAAGAAAAAACTAGAGTTGGCCAGTGGACCGGACTCGGGACTGGCGGGTCGGGTTTGGCGGGGTCGGGTCTGGGCGGGACGGGTGAAGGGGGCGGGATCGGGGCTGGCGGGTCTGGCAGGATCGAGTTTGGCGGGATTTGCCGAAGTCCCGTCCCGATCCCGTCGGAATCGGGTCAGGGCGGGATCGGGATCGGGTCCCGGCGGTTTTTCCTTTTTTTTTAATAACATATGTATAAAAAAAACTCAATAATTAAACAAGACAAGATAGTGTAATAAAAACATCACAAGGCTGTTTTTGTGCCTCTTATATTATTTAATAGACATATGATTTTTTTGTAATACAAATACAATTGTCGAAATTGCAACTTTGTGGTGTTGTCCAAAAGTCACAAAGTTGCAAATTACATAATAAAATTGCAATTAAAAAAATTACATTCTGAAAAAACACATGTTCTAGTTTCTTGATAATTTCCTGTGGTTCTTCAGTTGGAATTGGTATTTGTTGGTCAAATTGATCCACGTCGCTTCCACCACCTTCGGATAAGATTTCGTTGTAGTTTTCGTCTTCTTCTTCGTTGATCTCCGGTTGACCGCACCTTCTCTGCTCCTCTCGTATCCAATCTCTGAATAATACTGCAATTTTCAAGCTGTCTCCGGCTAATGAGTGTCTCTGGTCTCCTATTTGATATCTGCCGGCAGAAAAAACGCTTTTAAACGCAGTTGATGACGCTTGAATGTTCAAAACATCTCGGGCCATCATTGAAAGTGTCGGAAAGGTCTTCTCATTCCCTCTCCAGTATTTCAGCAAGTCTTCACGTCCTTCTTCATTGAGAACTGCTTGTTACGGTACAGAACCCTGCAAAATAAAAATATCAAACTCGTTAATTTGGTTAGTAGCGGTACGACCGCACATTTTATTTCTGAGGCTTTCAATATTAGCCGCAGAAGCAACATTTCTTTTGTGAGGTTGTGTTGAAGATGAAGAAGATGGTATGGAAGCCTGTAGGTTACTAGCACTTTCTTGTTGGTAAAATTTATATATTTTTTTGCATTGGTCTTCTACGCTAGACAACACTTCTTCTTTAGTTTGTTCAATAGGTGGTGGGTGATTTGAATTTTTTGGACTTAGAGGTGGTAGTACTTCTATACAATCGTAAATAGTTTCAATAAGTGATTTAGTATCGTCTATTTTAATAGTCGGATTTAATACAACACCAATAATATAAATAGTGGGAATATGAATAAAATATTTTTTTATTTTGATAAACATTTTTTTAATAGCTGTCATATAAGCTGGTTTTTCCATATATTCACTAAGTAATAAAAATATTAGAGTTATATAAAACAACATAGTTGAAATAGTAGGATAATATTTACCGGAAAATTCTTTTGTTGCTTGAAAAAAATTCTCTAAAAATACAATAAGTTCGGAAATTTTTACCCAATCGCTATCTACAACCATATCAGCTGGATTTTGATTATGAGAGTTAAAAAATAAAGTTATAGATTTTCTATAGTCATAAGCAACAAGTAGTTGCTCATATAAAGAATTTCACCTAGTGGGTACTTCTTCTGGACCTTTTCTATAAGGTAGTTGACAATCGTGACAAGTTTTTTTATATTCTTTTCTTCGTTGTATTTTATTACTTTTAAAAATAAAGTTTATAGCAAATTGTATTTTACTAAGAATGTCTTCAAAAAAGTGATACACCATCCTTTACAATTAAGTTATATATATGACACACGCATTTTATATGAAAATGATCTGGAAAAGATGCAGTTAAACTATTTTTTTAAAATTGTAATAGCGTAATTGTTAGAAGAAGCGTTATCTAATGTAATAGTCATAATTTTATCGGTTATTCCATAATAATGGCACACTTGATAAATTTTTTCTGCAATAAAAGTACCAGTGTGCCTATCATCTATTTATCTATACGCTAAGATACGTTTTTGCATAGACCATTTATAATTTATCCAATGACAAGTTACCGTTAAATAATCATGGATGTTAGTACTACGACCTATATCAGACGTGATAGATACTTTACCATTAAAATGATATAATGAATAACGTAAATATTGTTGATATTCATGTGCAAATTTAAATACATCTCTCTTAACTGTTGATCTAGGAAAACCGTTAAAAGCAGGATTATATATATCTCTAATGTAATGAATAAAACCGGGAGATGAAGAAAATGAAAAAGGCAAACCCTCCACAACAACTAATTTTGATATTGCTTCCCTATCTCTATGTTTATTGTATTTAGGGCCTATAATTCCCCCCGTCGTGGGGTTAATTTGACCTTGTACTTGGTCCGGGACAATATGTGAACCTTGTTCCGATGGAGCGGACGTTTGCGCACCCAATTTTGAAGCCTGATATTGGGCATACCTAGCTGGATGAGCACTTACTACGTGTCTAATTAAACCCCTTGTCCCACCGTGACCTTTTCAAGTTTTAAATTTTAAAACATTTTTACAAATTTTACATCTAGCTACTTGATTCTCTACGTCCCTATCAAAAAATATGAATGCATCTGATTTTAATGGTCGTTTTGCTGGACCTCGTCTCATACTAGGGGGAATATGAGGCATTTCAGTTGAAGGTGCACTAGTGGGTGTGTTGTCATCAACATTAGTGGGTGTATCATCTAGATCATCGTCTAAATTAAAGTCTTCTTGAGTTCCAGAAAATAGCTCCTCGTCTAAATCTAATGGTATTGTAGGAAAATGTTGAGTATCAACAAAATCATCCTGTGTAGGAATAGGATGACTAGAAGAAGTATCCTTGCCCTGGTTGCCTCTACTAGAAGAAGCACCCTTACCATTACCCTTAAACATACCTCTTAATCCTTCCATTTTAATTATGATAATAAATAATTAAAGATAATAAAATTAAGTGCGCTAAATAAAATAAACAGACAATAATAATTTAATGAAGGAACAAATGTACCAAACGTCGACGTGTAATCGAGAGTTTGAAAATTGAAACTTTGCTCGATGGAAGATCCTCAAGCTAGTTGCCAACTTCACTCCCAAATCCCAAATGAATAAATAAAATTGTATATTTAGTAAACAATGTAGACTTGTAAAGAGATATATTGAGAGATTAGAGAGCTTGTAGGAAGATTTGTGAGAAAGATAAAGAGAAAATGAGTTATTTATAGTTGAAAATTGAGTTAAAGTGTAAATATAATAACTTATGGGTTAAAAATAAATATTAAGGGGGTTGGGGGGCAAAATGATTGTTGGTGCAACGGTTATATTTGCAAAGGGGGGGCTTTCGGGCGGGCTCGGGGCGGACTCGGGATTGGCGAGCCTGGGTCGGGGCGGGCTCGGGCCGTCCCGAGCCACCGACCAGCCTTAGAAAAAACTCAAAAAGTCAAAAACAGAGAGATGAGAGAGGAAATGAAGAATAAAGGTGTGAAGAACAAAGTCAGAAGAGTGGTCTAATATTTCCTATATACACTTACCTTAGTGAAAAGTTATTAAACTCATAGGACTCATGAATGTCCTGTCACACTCACACACTTAACCCTAGTGAAAAGTATCTCTCTTGATTGATCTGATTAATGACCAGCTTTTCACTTCAAGTTAACTATCCCCCTCAATAGGAAATGTCCTTGTACATTACTATGTGATTGAAAATCTAGCTTTCTATATTTGAGAAAATGAAAAGAACGGTCTCTTTATTTTTGGTGGTAGGTTTAAAGTAATTTCTTAGTATTAACTGAATAATTTTGGGTTTTTAAATTTGTAAAAAGAGATCACTTTACGTTAGATATTTATCAAGTTTTAATTGTTAAATTTAGTCAAAATGTGAAAATAAAAAATATTTAATAGTTTATGTTAATTTGGTCTATTTCAAGAGTTTGTTGCAATTCTTTGAGGTGTAATTTCTGTTATTTTTTGTATCAGATGAAATTTTTTATGTTGCGATTTCTGAAATTTTAATAATTTTTCTTGTGTTTCTGGTTAAATCTTTTGTAATCTCTAATCATTCTACGCATTAGTCTAAACAAATCAAATAATCTTAAACATATTCCAATTGAGGCTGATATAATTAAAGAAGATGTCATATTTTATATGGTTAAGTTAATTTAAAATGAACGCTTGACAATACACACAAGAACTTTTTCAAAATTTTAGCCGAAAGTGTCTAATAAGAACACTATAACACGCGTTTAAGTTTTGTCTTAAGTTCTGTTCTGTAATAAAGAAAAGAGAACATATACTTAAGTAGTTAAACAACAGGTACCTCTCCTAATGTTTGCTCTTATTTATACTTGATCGTTTATATTATCTTGACATAATTATATGAAAGGCATCAATGGTTGGAAGGTACATTAGAAATCATGACACTACAATTCAAATTATAATCTTTTGGTGATTAAATTGTACCTTTTGGAACAGAGATTTTGTAATTAACTAGTGGTATTATCGTGGAAATATTCATCAAATTTGTATAATAATTTATAACTAATGCTTTGTGTACTAATCTTCATATTTTTAATTATATGATAGTATCTCAACTAACTTACTCGCATCTTGATTATTCTTTTGAGTACGTGCATCTTCATATTAATATATGTATAGAATAATTTTATTTTTCAAAAGTTAAGTGAATGAGAAGAAATCATCTACTATTATTTATTTTTTAGTCTCGGACAAGATTCAAATATTGATCTCTCATAATGCTCATTCTACTTTCATCGGTCATGCTTTATGTTACTCAGTTTTATTTTAGTTTACGTGAGACCTTTAGCTCATCGAGAATTACTTTAATTAATCTTTAAAACTAAAATCAGGTCAAGTTACTATATAAGAAGTTGATACTCAAATATTTAAAAATTATATAAAAAATATTATAAATTATTATTCTTTTCATGTAATATAATAAAAAATATATATTTTAAGATATTGATCAAGATTTATCTAATTTAAATATCGAAAAGTAAAAAATATCACTTAAATTAAGACGGAATGAGCACATGTAACGCTAACATGCCAAATATTGTTTTGATGTCGTTAGTTTTTCTTTAATAATTAAATCATTTATACTGCAATGTTACTTTGACAATTTTTTAAGGCAAGTGTGAAATGTAAAATTTATTTTAAATGTAGCAGTTTATTATTTAAGAAAGTAAGTACTCCTCCTGTATACTTTTTTGTCATATTTTACTTCTCCAAAATTGATATATATGAATTTTAATTAATATTTTAAAATATTTTTTATTATATTAATATAAAAAAATATAATTTATAATCTTTTTTATATAATATTCAAAATTTTAATTTTAATTATAAAATATTAATTTAATTTAAATCTCAAAAAATACAAAATGTCTAACTGAAAGTCAACGGAGGAAGTAGGAAAGACGAAAACTAATGGGCAGACGAAGCACATGAGGGGCCAGTCAAAGGTCAAAGAATCGGCAAAAGATCGCCGACCCCAATTTTTTTTTAATTTTACAACTCCCATCACCTCTTTACAAAACAAAAACACTCAGCAGTCAGCAAATTCAACAGCAGAGTAGAAGAGAAAAACTCTCTCTCTCTCTCTCTCTCTCTCTCTCTCTCTCTCTCTCACACACACACACACACACACACACACACACACACACACACACACACACACACACAGTGGCTTAAAAGATAGGATCTAATGGAGTACGAGAGGATTCACAAAGTGCAGGTACAAATTAGTGACCATTTTGGAACTTCTCATCAAACATGGAACTTTTTTTTCTTGTCCTGCAAAATGGTGTTCCTCAAATTGTTTTTCAATGTATTTCTCCATGTGATATAATTGGAAATTTCCTTTTTTTCTTTTTTCTTTTTTTGTTCTGAAAAATGATATCTTGAACTGGGGTTTAAAGATTTAGCTAATAATTACAGTGTTTGAACTCTATGGATTTTTTTCAATTTGTTATATTTATGGGGTTTTAGCTTCTTTTAACTTTTAAGGATTTAGTTACAACATTTGAATCTTTTTGGAAATCCTATGATGGGTGCTGTTTGAATTGCTTAATTTGGTATTCCTCAAAAAATGTTTTTCAATGCATTTCTTCATTTGAAATACTTGGAAACCTTTTTTTTTTGTGCTCTAAAAATGAAATCTTTATCTGGGGTTTAAAGGTTTTGTTAAGAATTACAGAGTTAGAACTCAATGTGGTGTTCTTTCAATTGGTTAATTATATGGGGTTTTAGCTTCTTTTAAGGATTTGTTTATAAAGTTAGAATCTTTTTGGAAAATTCTATGTTGGGTGCTGTTTGAAATTGTTTAATATTGTGTCCTGCATAATGGGGTTCCTTAAAAATTGTTTTTTCAATCCATTTCTTCATGTGAAATACTTGGAAGCTTCTTTTTTCTTTTCCTTTTGTGCTCTAAAAAATAAAATCTTGATCTGGGGTTTATAGGTAATTGTCAAAAAAATAAAATGTTTGAACTCAATGTGGTGTTTCAATTTGTTAGGGTTTTAGCTTCTTTTAAGGATTTAGTTATAATTTTTTTTTCTTTTGGAATATCATATGGCGGGTTCTGTTTGAAATTGTTTGGTTTCTGATTCTATTTTTTTCTTTGGTTTCATTCAGACTGGTATAATATCTCCAAGTAAGCTAAGGATGAAGCTTATAGGACCTCACCATCAGAAGAAGAAAGAAGGATCAAATAGTAACTCATCAAGAACTTCTCCTGCTAGGCTTGAGGATTCTGAGTTTGTGAACAACAGTTTGTTGGCTACCCAAAGTGGAGATTTTGAGGATGAATGTATGTCAATTTCTTCATTCAAATTTAGTGATGATGACAGAAATTTTGAGTAGATTTGAACATTTTAGTAAACTTTTGGATCCACCCCCCAAGCCAGTGGTCCAAGGGGTCCCAAAAAAGTTACAAATACCCTCAATTTTGTGTCTTTATATTTTGACTCCCTTTAGTGAAAATCCTGTATCCGCGAAACTGCCCCCAGCTCCCACATTTTGCTTTGTGTAACTTGAGAAACTTGTAGTTTGTATGTGTCTAGGATAGTATATTTTTGTTGTTGCAAGGGCTAATTCTTAAGATTAAAGTTATATGCACAGTGTGTTTAAACTATTAGATTACCTAAAACAGTTCTTAGTTGTCTTAATTTCAGTTCTAATCCATATTTACTTTATGCAGTTAAATGTAATTAGCATTAGGTAACATGATAGTGTAAAACTATTTTCACAGTAACCCATGTTGAATTTGTGTTGAGCTGCTAGGAGAAGAAATATGTTTAGAGACATATTATACTTACCTGGAAACTGCCCATTTTTTTTGCAGATGGCAATTTAGAAGCTACAGAAAACAAATTGCCAGGAAATTCAAATTCATGCCTGCCAAAGGAAAATGGGGAAGCAGCTTGTGCGAAAAGGCAGCAATTTTCCAAGACGGATGGCGGAAATTCTAGTTCGGTTCATCCAGTAAAAGTATGTGAAGATGAGAGTTTTGATTATGATAGTACTTCCAGCTTTGAGTTTCATAAAGGAGAGAGATCAATGCACCACCATTCCGTGACAGCAAGGTCGTTTTCACGGCCCATGTCTTCCAAGTGGAACGATGCGGAGAAGTGGATAATGAATAGGCAAAATGTGCAAGAGAATCATTCCAAGAAAGCTCAATTACAGAACCAAGCATACCGGGGCCCTGCCACGAGCATGGTTAGAGTTGCTCCAGAATCTAGTAGTTATGAGAGTAAATTAGCGGTTAAAAAGGTCGATTTTTGTCAACCCGCATGTCAGATAGCTCCCGAGAAATTTGATTTTGAACAACCTGGTTCTCGTAGTCAGGGAAATGGGGTGAATGCCGTGTCACTTGATCTTTGCCCTGAAAGTAAGGATTTGACTGAGGTGACAGAAGATAGAACAGGTACATTATGGCTTCTTTTGTTTGTAATGTTGATTTTAGCTGCGTTAACTAAAGTAGAATCTTGATGCATTCTTAGAGGCATGAAGTACTGTCACATTTTAGTATGGGGTCTAGTATAATTAGGTTGATACATTGGATATTCCAGTAGAACAGTGCCGGTCCTACAACCTCAGGTGGTTGCGAAGAATGACGGTAATTAAACTGCCTCCAAGTAGAATTCGTACATTAGGAAAACTATTCCCATGTATTTGCCAAAATAAAAATGCATGTATTCATTGTTTCATCCACGCTATTGATTGCAATGACCAGTCTATTTTTGGGCAGTATGCAGATGGTATGATTTAGGGGTCGTTTGGTAGGGGTGTATTCGTTAGAGAATAATTCTGGTAGAGAACTTTAGTACAATGTTTGGTTGCAAATTCCACCTATGTACAACTAAAACCAATATTACTTATACACCCTAAAGGGCAGCCCGGTGCACTATGCTCCCGCTATTACTTATACACCCTATTCAGTACTATTCTTATACATAGTAAACCATGGAAATAACAATACCAGTACTATTCTTATACTTATACACCCTATTCAGTACTATTCTTAATAAGGCTACGCATGTTATTTTTAATACAACAAACCAAACAGTCCATAAGAAATAATGCACAATCTGGTTAAAGTCTGCTATAAGGAGAACAGAGGTTATTAGGTGTTATGGAGGCATGGTACTGAAAATTGTGCCGTTGGCACATACACTACATTTCAAATCAATAAGCTGACTAAGTTGATGATTTCCCTCTTATACAGATCACTGATTTTATACTGTGCTGATGTTTACTTTTTGATTGCAATGCAGTTGGCCCTGCAATAAGATCAGTCTCAATGAGAGATATGGGAACAGAAATGACTCCTATTCAAAGTCAAGAGCCTTCAAGAACTGCTACACCTGTTGGTGCAACAACTCCACTCCGCAGCCCTACTTCTTCAATCCCATCTACACCTCGTAGAGGAGAGCCAGCTCCGATGCCTACAGAGAATTTCATTGACAATGCTTCTCAAACTTCAACAGAAAACAGTAAAAGGGAATTGTCGGAGGAAGAATTAAAGATGAAGACGAGAAAAGAGATTGTAGCCCTTGGTGTCCAACTTGGTAAAATGAATATAGCTGCTTGGGCAAGCAAAGACGAGAAGGATAAAATTGAGGCTGATGCTGCTGAGGCTGAACGATTGGAATATGCTAAAAGGGCAGCTGCTTGGGAGGAAGTGGAAAAGTCAAAGCACACTGCAAGGTTTTCCTAATATCAAACTTTGAATCGTATCACACTTTGTTTTATATGTATGTTGTACTGTTAAATTATGAATTAACAGAAAGACCATTGATCCTTCCAGATATAAGCGTGAAGAGATAAAAATCCAAGCTTGGGAAAGCCAGGAGAAAGCAAAGCTGGAAGCAGAATTGAGGAAAATAGAGGTACATCTGATTAACCATATAGTAAATTGTTCCTACCATGATAAAAACCCCACTCTCGGAGAATTTTGGACGTGTTTAATTGATTTGAAGTTGATTATGGATGGTTTTATATCAAAGAAATAATTACAGTCCAATGCCTTTCGGTGAGCTAATTTACGAAATAGCCAACAAATGTATGGGTTTTGTATATTAAGTATAAATATACTTTATAATTTACATTTTGTATACATATAATAATATATGTTTTGTATTATTTTGGCTAGCGGCCATAATTAATTTCGGCCCACGGGCCAACAATGAAAAAAACCCTATATCAAAACCCGGGTCACGTACTCGTACTGAGGCCATTTAGCATCATATTAATCGGCTACCACTTGAGTTCTCAATTTACTGCAAAATTCTCATGATGTTGATTTTGCATCATGATATGTATTATTCAGGCACAATTTGAACAAGTGAGAGCACAAGCACAAGCACAAGCACAAGCGAAGATGGTGAAGAAGATAGCAATGGCGAGACAAAAATCAGAAGAAAAGCGCGCTGCAGCTGAAGCTAGAAGAAATCAGCAAGCTGAAAAGACTACAGAGCAAGTTCAATACATGCGCCAAACAGGTCGACTTCCATCATCTTTGTCTTTCACGTGTTGTGGCTGGTTATAATAAGATTAAGCAGGAGATGCAATGCAGATCGTAATCAAATTTCACATGCACAGTAAATCTTACGAGTTAGCCTCTCTTATACTGTCCGGTTTTGTAATAACAGAAAGTATAGTAGTATCATGCCGAACATTGTCCATTCTTGTATCTATTTTTTTGCAATCTGCAAATGTAAGTTTTTACATGGAATGAAGTTTGGTTTGGTCATTGATTTTTGGTTTCAAACTTGAATATTAAAACTTATGGGTTGTTTTCCAAAACATTTTGAGAAAAATGAAAGAAAAATAATTGTCATTAAATTTGACACTAGTAAATATATTTCAAGGGCCTCTTCTAAAAGAGTATTACTGAACAAGTGAAAGAAAATACTGTTGGCTATTTTTTTTTTTTTTGTTCCAAGAAATAGTATTTGTTTTTTCAAAATTTCTGAATGGTGTACCCCAAATGAGTGAAAGGTGTACCTTCTTTGTTGGAGTTTTTTTTTTAGTGTCTCTGTGCTCTCAACCCTTTACAGAAAAGTGTTTTAAGACATTGTGTTTCTCACTTGTTTGCAAAATACTAGTAGTACAGAAGAAACCTATGTTCTTTGGGAATTTTCTCCAGAAAGGCTTCCCTTTTTTCTTTTCTTTTTTTAACTAATATTTTCATTCATATGTTCAATTAAAAAGATTGTAATTTGCTTAGTAAATTTAATGGTATTAGTTAAGAGCCTATTAAGGCAACCTTTGGTTAAAAACAACACCCTCAAAACCACCTTTATCTCCTTGTTGCTCTTAAGCTTAATTAAAACTTTTTGCAGACAATTGAAGCTCAATTGCACAAAGTTACACATCCACAGCCAAATTTGGTGAGAGTATTATTTTCATTTAATTCTTTTAACAGAAAATTGTAATTCCACAAGAAAGTGTTTGTAGATGAAAGTCACAAGTAGGGAGAGAGATACACTAACCACTGACGACTCAAATTTGGTCTTCACTCTTCTTCATCTTAGCACTACTTATTTTAAGGGGAAAAAGAAATACTTAGAAATGTTTTGCGTGTACTTCCAAGGGAAAATATTTTGTAAATAGCTCACCAAATCGGCATACAATGTAATATGTTTACAATGGGTATTTTAGGGTAAATTATTGCACCTCATGGATACACACTGTGAATTTTCCTATACTATTTGTGCTTGACTTTTATTGGGCTGAACTGGCGCACAAAGAATGTGGATGGATCAATCAATGAAACGAGCTCTGAAAATGAAAAATCTTCCAACAGAAAATACTGTATCCCTTGAAGGACTTATGTGGCGCTATGGCTGGCCAACGGGACGGGTTCGGGGCGGGTCCCGGCGGGACGGGGGACCGGTACTCGGGCGGGACTGGCGGGTTCTGCCAGTGTCCCGTCCCGGTCCCGTCGGAAAAGGTATTTATCAGGGCGGGACGGGGTCGGGTTTTCCATTTTTTTTTTGCACTTAATTTTAAAAAATAATATATATAGAAACACCTCAATAATTGAACAAGATAGTGTAATAAAAATATCCAAGACTGTTTTTTTGTCTCTTATATTATTTAATAAAAATATGATTTTTTTTGTAATACAATTGTCAAAATTGCAACTTTGTGGTGTTGAAAGTTGCAAATAACATAGTAAAATTGCAATTAAAAAAATGACATATTTAAAAACACTTTTTCTAGTTTCTTTATAATTTCTTGTGGTTCTTCGGTTGGAATTGATATTTGTTGGTCAAATTACTCGACGTCGCTTCCACCTCTGTCGAATAAGATGATGTAGTTTTCGTCTTCTTCTTCGTTGATCTCCGGTTGACTGCACATTTTCCGCTCCGCTCTTATCCAATCTTTGAATAATACTGCACTCTCCAAGTTGTCTCCCGCTAATGAGTGTTTGTGCTCTCCTATTTGAAATCTACCGGTAGAAAAAGCGCTTTCAGACGTTGTTGATGACGCTTGAATGTTCAACACATCTCGGGACATCTTTGACAGTGTCACCCTTCAATATTTCAGCAAGTCTTCACGTCCTTCTTCATTGAGAACTGATTGGTACGGTACAACACCCTGCAAAACAAAAACAACGAACTCGCTAATTTGGTTAGTAGTGTTACCCTTACATTCTACTTCTAAGGCTTTCAATACTAGCTGCAGAAACAACATATCTTTTTTGAGGTTGTGTTGAACAAGAAGAAGATGATATGGAAGCCAGTTGACTGCTAGCACTTTCTTGTTGGTAATACCTATATACTTTTTTGCATTCATCTTGTATGCTAGATAACACTTCTTCTTTAGTTTGTTCAATAGGTGGTGGGTTATTTGGATTTTTGGGAGTTGGAGGAGGTAGTAGTGCTAAACAATATACTTTTGGTAATACCTATATACTTTTTTGCATTCATCTTGTATGCTAGACAACACTTCTTCTTTAGTTTGTTCAATAGGTGGTGGGTTATTTGGATTTTTGGGAGTTGGAGGAGGTAGTAGTGCTATACAATCATAAATAGTTTCAATAAGTGTTTTACAACCGTCTATTTTAATAGTCGGATTTAATATAACACCAATAATATAAATAGTGGAAATATGAATAAAATATTTTTTTAATAGGTGTCTTATAAACTGGTTTTTCCATATATTCACTAAGTAGTAATAATATTAGAGCTATATAAAATAATATAGTTGAAATAGTAAGATAATATATACCGAGAATTTTTCGTTATAAAATGTGTGTGTCATATATATAACTTAGTTACAGGATGGTCTAACACTTTTTGCAGACAGTCTTAATAAAATACAATTTGCTATAAACTTTATTTTTAAAAGTAATAGAATACAACAAAAAAAATATTATAAAAAACTTGTCACGATTCTCCTTATCGAAAAATTCCCGAAGATAAGTTTCTTATAACCGTCCACAATCGTGATAAGTTTTTTTATAATCTTTTTTTCGTTGTATTCTATTACTTTTAAAAATAAAGTTTATAGAAAATTGTATTTTATTAAGACTGTCTGCAAAGTGTGTTAGACCATCCTTTACAACTAAGTTATATATATGGCACACACATTTTATATGAAAATTATTTAGAAAAGATAGAGTTAAAAGATCTTTTAAAATTCTAATAGCATAATTATTAGAAGAAACATTATCTAATGTAATAGTCATAATTTTAACAGTTATTCCGTAATAATCGCAAACTTGATAAATATTTTCTGAAATAAAAGTATCATTGTGCCTATCATCTATATATCTATACGCTAAAATACATTTTTGCATAGACCATTTATAATCTATGCAATGACATGTTACTGTTAAATAATCATGACAGTTAGTACTATGACCTATATCAGACGTGATAGATACTTTACCAGGAAAATGATATAAGGAATAACGTAAATACTGTTGATATTCATGTGCAAATTTAAATACATCTCTCTTAACAGTTGATCTATGAAAACCGTTAAAAGTAGGATTATACATATCTCTAATATAATGAATAAAACCAGGAGATGAAGGAAATGAAAAAGGCAAACCTTCCACAACAACTAATTTTGCTATTGCTTCCCTATCTCTATGTTTATCGTATTTAGGCCTACAATTCCCCCGGCATAGGTTAATTTGACCATGTACTTGGTCTGGGACAATATGTGAACCTTGTCCCGACTGAGAGAGCATTGACGCACCCAATTTTTCAGCCAGGTGTTGGTTCCACCTAGCTTTGTGAAAGTTTTGTACGTGTCTCAATAAACTCCCCGTTCCACCCTGACCTTTTCCCATTTTAAATTTAAAAATATTTTTACAAATTTGACATCTAACTATTTGATTCTTTTCGTCCCTATCAAAAATTTCCATGCATATGATTTTAATGGTCGTTTTGTTGGGCCTCGTCTCATACTAAGGAGAATAGGAGGCGTTCCAGTTGGAGGTGCACTAGTGGGTGTGTCATTTACATTAGTGTGTGTATCATCTTGATCTTCTAAATTAAAGTCTTGTTGAGTTCCAAAAAATATATTATCGTCTAAATCTAATGGTATTTCAGAAAAAAATTTAGTATCAACCAGATCATCCTGTCTAAGAGTAGGATGACTAGAAGTACCTTTACCTTGTTACCCCTACTGGAAGAAGTCTGACCCTTACCCGTAATCATATGTTTCAATCCTTCCATTTTAATTATACATATAAATAATTAAAGTAAATAAAATTAAGTGCGCTAAATAAAAGAAAGAAACAATAATAATTGAATGAAGGAACGAATGTACCAAACGCTGACGTAACGTCGATGTGTAATCAAGAGGTTGAAAATTGAAACTTTACTCGATGGAAGATCATCAAGCTAGTTGTCCACTTCACTCCCAAATAAATAAATAAAATTGAATATTTAGTAGACAATGTAGACTTGTAGAGATAGATTGAAAGATTAGAGAGATTGTAAGAAAATTTGTGAGAAAGATAAAGAGAAAATGAGGTATTTATAGTTGAAAAATTGAGTTAAAATGTAAATATAATAATTTAGGAGTTAAAAATAAATATTAAGGAGGTAAGGGGGGTTGAGGGAGGCCAAAAATGGCCGTTGCACAACGGTCAAAATATTAAATGGCCGTTGGTGCAACGATTATTTTGTGCAAAGGGGAGGGATCGGGCATAGAGATGACAGTGGATCCTGGACTCGGTCCGGATCCGGTGGATCCAGATCCGTTTTATAGGATATGGATCTTCAAAATTTGGACCCGACGGATCCGGATCGGACCCGAATCCATTTCTACCGGATCGAATCTGGATCTGAATCTTGTATTTGAGATCCGCATCCGATCCGTGGATCCATTTTTTTATTAAATATATTCATAACCTAGAATTTAATTTTATAAGTATTTTCTTAAAATTAATAAGCACATCCTTGCAAATTTAATTTTCAAAACAAGTTTAATTTATCCCCGCATTAACTCAAAAATAAAAAAATAAAGAGTTAACTTCGATAATAAAATCAATGTTATATTAGTGAATGACTAACATCTCTATAAACTAGTTAAAATTACATTCACTTCATTTGTGAAGATTCCAAGCACATGCAAGTTCTGTATTGTGAAAATACTAGTTATTATCTTCCACAACTATTGTCATTGTCCAACATTTTCAATTAATAGCTCACAATCAAAACGAGAAAACGAACAAAATATCTCATATGAACATTTCAAAATTGAAACACAGTAAACTGTTAGCTAAGTAAAAATTGTTTGTCAGTTCAAAAAAAAAAATTCTTAGCAAGATTACATTTAGGGATGGCAACGGATAGGATCTGGACCGGATCCTACTGGATCCAGATCCAGATCCATTTCTCATACCTGTATCCAGATCCATCGGGTCCATAAAAATCATATCCAAATCCAGATCCATCGGATCCACCGGATCCACGGATCGGATCTGGATCCACATGTAAAATTTTTTGAAGGCTGCAGTTTACTTCATGTTCAAAAACTCAAATTGCGGAGACAAATAGGAAAGCTGCAGTTTACTTCATGTTCAAAAACTCAAATTGCGGAGACAAATAGGAAGGTGCACAGTTTACTTGACACACAAACAAAGTAAAAACATCAACAGTTGTCCAAAGCCACCGTTACAAACAACCTAGTGTTTCCTCTAACACATGAAAACTTCAATAATATTGTCAAATGAAATTTTATAAACCAAAATACGAAAAGAACACCAAATAACCAAAAGCAGAACATTATATTCTGCAGCCTTCGCTTCCTTCCCTTGACCTCCCGAATCATTTTCTTCTACTTATAATCTGCGAAACTTCTCGCTTCCCTTGACCTCCAAGAATCATTTTCTTCTACTTATATTCTCGGCTTCTCACTGCGATTCTGCGGTCTGCTTCCCTTGACCTCCCAGAATCATTTTCTTCTACTATTACTATTACATGATTTCATAAGCCAAAAGCTTAAGATTTTTTAGTTTACAACCTCCCAAGAAACAAGGGTAAAAGATCTTGTCCAGTGAGTTGGCATTTCCAGTTTGAGATTTTCAGTTTGGCATTTCCAGTTTGCCAAACTTCATAAACTAGTCTTCAAAATCACTAGTTTCAACGTCATCAACATCCTAAAATAACAAAGAAACAATCATATTAAAAAGAGATTACTAAAAAAAAATCATCTCAATAAATATTTATGATTAAATATATCATTTACCATATCAATATAGTCAACTACTTCTCCTTCTTCTTCAGAATCTTCAGTAACTATCGAACAAGCATGTGTGCCCTTCAAAGTACCTTTATTTGAAAGAAATTGAAAAATAAATAGAAGGTTCATGTTAGGGGAAAAATTGATATTAACATATATGAGAATAATCAATACATAAATAATAGATACCTTTAATGTCTTCGATCATCCAATTTTGCAAGCACATTAATGCCTCCACAGTTTTAGAGTGAAGCCTAGAACGATGAGAACTAATCACCCTTCCACCCATGCTAAAGGCACTTTCCGAAGCCACAGAAGAGACAGGAATTGCAAGGATGTCCTTGGCAATTTTTTGTAAAGTAGGATACATTTGATCCCTTTTCCACCAATTAAGTACATCAAAATCATCATTTTCGGGTATAGGATCATCCTCCAAGTAATGCTCCACCTCACCCCTCACATTCATCTTTCTTTTCTTTGTTCTTTTAGCTTGAGCATATTCATCCTCATCATTATCACAAGACTCTGAAATTCCTCGTTTGCCACTTGGAAAAGGTTCTTGACTTTTATTTCCCTCACTTCTCATTTGATATTCAACCACAAGTTTATCAAGATTTTTTCTAACCTTTGCCACTTCATTATCAGTATCATCTTTGTACAATCTCTTAAAATAGTACTCCACACAATCCATTTTATTTCTTGGATCAAAAATTGAAGCAACCGCCAACATCTCATTAATATTATGCCAATATTTGTCAAACTTGTCAATCATATTTTTAGCCATCAATCTAATGGTCTCAACATCACTCTCCACCCAACGCCTCAAAGCAAGTCTTATCTCACACACTTTTCGAAAAAATAAATTAGAAGTAGGATAATTTCTACCGGAAAACACTCTAGTGGCCTTGTAGAAAATTTCCAACTTCTCACAAACAAGTTTTGCCATCATCCAATCATTCTCACTAGGAATAACTAACTTGAGCTTCTTATTCATACGTTTTAACTTAGCAAATACATCTTGAAAAGGCAAAGCGGTATTAAGCATCAAGTAAGTAGAATTCCACCTAGTTTTGACATCAAGAACCACTCTTTTAGGTTTAGAAATATTCAAAAGCCGACAAGCCTCCTCAAATTTTTCAACCCTTTTAGGAGTAGACATCCAAAATAAAATGCAATCTCGAACTTTTTCAATTGCCGGATCAATTACTTCTAAACCATCTTTCACAATCAAGTTTAGAATATGAGCACTACACCTCATATGCAAAAACTCCCCACCTAACATTAGATACCTACTTTCCAATTTCTCCAATAAAACATTCATCATTGCATCATTAGTGGTACAATTATCAACTACAATCGATGAAATTTTGTTTTCCAAAGAATATTGAGACAAACAATCCATCAAAATCTTTGCAATAACCCCCTTTGTATGTGGACATGGCACAAAACAAAACCTAAATAAAAACATACATTAAACACATACAATAAACCTAAAAAAATCAGCATTTATAAATAAGAATAAGCTCATTACCTCAAGGTTCGATTGCGTAAAAACCATTGTTGATCAATGAAGTGAGATGTCACGGCCATGTAGCCCCTTTTTTGGTTGGAAACCGTCCACATGTCGGTAGTTATTGCAATTCTACCCTCATTATGCTCCAATAGAGCTTTAAGAGAACCCTTATCTTCATTGAACTTTTTCAAAATGTAACTCTTCAAAGTGTTCCTCGAAATCATCTTGAAATGAGTATTTAGACTCCTCACGAACCTTTTAAAACCTATATGATCTACAATGGATAAAGGATACTCATGAATCACCACCATACCAACCAATTCTCTCATTGAAAAGTCTTGATCAAATTTCTTTTCCTTTCCCTTTTCTTTAAGTTCTAAAGTAGTAGACCCATCGGCTTCCGTTTTAACCTTCAATTGTGTTTGACCACTAACTCCAATCCGCAAATGCTTTCCCGGACATGTCTTCTTAGAATGTTTAAGAAGATGTGAGGTTCCATTCGCACCATTATAAGAGAGTAAAGATGTACAATATTTACACTTTGCTCTTGTAATACCTTTCACTACGACCCTATCAAAAGATTCCCATGCCTCGGAAGTGAGTTTCTTGCTTGTTAGTTTACTTGATTGACTTTTTTCTTTTACTCCAACCTCAATAAGACCTTCTGAATCCATTTCTAAATCATCAACTCCACAAAGCAGAGGCACTGGAGGTGGGCTAAAAGAAGCAACATGACTTTTATTAGTAGCATTTGCATTATTGTTAGATTGTTCACTATCCATTTCCTACAAGAAAATATTTGAATACATTACTTAATCACATAACAGAGAAGCATCATGCACATTTTAGTCCAATTAACATTTTTAAATCCCGATCGTAAAAAAACATGTGCATTGTATATATACTCTTGACCAAAGGCATTGTATATAACGAGAGAAGTATCAATGTATCATGCACATTTTAGTCCAATTAACATATTTAAATCTCAATACTGTAAAAAAAAAAATAGTGCATTGTATATATACTCTTGACCAGTGCATTGTATATAACAGAGAAGTATCAATGTATCATGCCAGAGAAGTATCATAACGAGCCACTGGAAAAAACCAGCTCTCCAAAACACCGGTGCCACCGCCACCATTAAAATCCCAATACGTAAAAAAACCAATGCATAACAGAGAAGTATCATAATTCATAACTGAGCCACTGTAAAAAATCAGCTCTCCAAAAAACCAGTGCCACTACCACCTAAAGAACAATAATACACACACACACACACACTGACACACTAAACCAGTGCCATTGCCACCTAAAGAATAATAATACACTGTACACACACACAAAAAAATTCCCAAAACATCAAATATTATATAAATGAAAAAACAGAACTAACAAAAAGAAGAACTAAAAAAAAGAAGAACTAACAGAGGTTAAAAGGGCCAAAAAAAAAATCGAACTCACCTTGGAATCGGAAGGGCATGGACTGACGTCGTATGAGTAGGGATGGCAAGTAGAGAAGATGGTTAGGGACTAGGGTTTTGGTCTTTGGAACTTTGCCCCTTTCGTATGGAATGAACAATGAAGAGAATGATCGAGAATTCGCGATGGAGTGAACTGAGGAGACTTTGGCATGAACAATGAAGAGAATGATCGAGAATGCGGCTTCTTTTCCTTTAGGTTAGACTTAGGAGTTAGGCATTTCAGCATTTGCCTTTTGTTGGCTTAACATCTATCCAGGCATGGGGTGGGCTTCGGTCCTTTATGGACTTGGCCTCGGCCGAGAAGATTAAAGACTTTAATCTTCTCGGCCAGGCCCAAGTCCATAAAGGACCGAAGCCCAGCCCATGCGTGGATAGATGTATAAATGTCTAATCTATTTAATTAAAATACGGATCCACGGGTCGGATCTGGACCGGATACGAATCTTAAATACAAGATCCATATCCAGATCCGATCCGTCAGAAACGGATCCGGGTCCGATCCGGATCCGTCGGGTCTAAATTTTGAAGATCCATATCCTATAAAACGAATCTGGATCCACCGGGTCCAGGATCCGCTGCCATCTCTAATTACATTCTTAGCAAGACAAATTTTTTTACATGTGGATCCAGATCCGATCCGTGGACCCGGTGGATCCGATGGATTCGAATTTGGATATGATTTTTATGGACCCGATGGATCTGGATTCGGATCTGGATCCATATATGAAAAACGGATCTGGATCTAGATCTAGTAGGATCTGATCCAGATCCGATCCGTTGCCATCCCTAGTCGAGCGGGACTGGGGCGGGCCAGGCCCGGGTCCCGGTACCGATTTTTTTTTATAGCGGGGTAGGGCGGGGTAGGGACCGGGCCGACCCGTCCCATTGGCCACCCTTATGTGGCGCAAGCTCAGATTAGTAAGACGAGTAAAATTTCAGGCACCGGAATCTTAAATAAAAAAGAATAGGTATTCTCTCTTTCCATCTTTTCAGTTTTCACGTGGTAGTATTTGCTGTAGACATTTAACAGCCAAACATTACCCGTTAATGCTGTTTTACATTTCTTTTCCACTCATACAGTAACAAGGTTCACATTCTGCATATAACTGTACAACCATCAAAATCTACTGCCTCAAAATAGAGTAGCTGTGTGACTATAAGCTATACGATTAAAGGAAGATTCTACATGGCGATTCCAGCCACATAGCACGGTTTGTAGCATATGCATAGAGTCCATTGCAGAATCAGGAACTAAGCTATCGCTCTCAAACAATTCCAAAAATGCATCATCTGCAGTGATAATAGATAGTGTGAGCTTTTCCAGACAGATCAAAATAGTTGATCCAATTTGAGAACAAAGAAGATAGATTTAACAAACATTTAGCTTTCTGGAATCAGTTACATGACAATTTTCAGATTGCCAATGTTAAAGAAGGCAAGCGACAGTTTTCAAGAATGCATAGAGAGCACAAGCATATCTTACATTAGATGCTAACGGCCCTTCTTCATACGTTTTGGGGGCCTCATCGTTTCTCTCCTTGAATCTTCTGCAGTTTTCATGTCAATTAATGACTGCAATCATTTGGAAGGAAATAAGAAGGTTAGTAGTATGATAATGGACATATCAAAAAAGGGAAGGGAAAAAAAAAACAAAAACAAAAACAAAAACAAATACACATCTGAGCTTTTCCACGTAGAAATTTCATACATAAAATATAGTACTGCCCGTGTCTCATTGTAAGTGTCTTACTTTCCTTTTTGGTTTGTCCCAAAAAGAGTGCCTCTTTTATGGCAAGCTTATAACCACAAGATTAAAGGACATTTTAGTACATTATACACATCTTTAATTTAGGGCAACAAGATTCAAAAGTCTCATTCAAAAGTCACTCTTTATTTCTTAAACTCGGTGCCTAGTCAAAGTAAGACACTTAAAATGGAACGGAGGGAGTACTAAACAAGCAATTAACATATCATTCTGAAAAGTTCTAAAGAAAAAGGGAAAAGAGCTGGTAGTGTCATCTTATTGCATATCCATCTTTTCACTACTAGATTCTAGTTAGAACTTCAAAAACATGAGCAAAAATTATGTCAAATGATGTCCATCAAGGCATGGGGTAGCACCTACGAGTCTAGAGAATAATTGGGACAAACGAGTAGCTATCGAGTAAGCAAAAGTAAGGCCTAAACAGAATACAAAAGACAGACCTTATTTAGGAGTTAAGGAGTTTAATATTTATCATATCATCTTAGACACAAGCACCTGTCGCAATATTCATACAAAGACATGCAAAGCAGAGTGAGCAAAGAGACCAGAGCACACACAACAAATATCAACTGTTAAGGTTATTCTTTTCTGTAATTTACTCAACTGATATTCATCATTTCCAAGCAACTCCCAGAGGTTTAAACCCTTATAAGTTATAACTGAACTTCCGGTCAAGATGCTGTTACAACAGCTGAACCTCCAGTCAATATGCTGGATATAAAACTCCTCCTAGTGCACTTAGCAATTATCAAATAAGTGTTAGAGCTAGTTTCTTCTACCAGAAAAAGTTTCTATGACTTGCATGTTCTTTTGCCCCTCCAGTTGTACCTCTCTTTCAATTATATATCAAATGATTAGAAACACCATCTGCTCATTAACACATACTCCCTCCGTTCCAATTTATGTGGCACCATTTGACTTGGCACGAAGTTTAAGAAAGAAAGGAAGACTTTTGAAATTTGTGGTCCAAAACAAGTCTTAGATATTTGTGTGGCTATAAATCATCCCATAAAGTTAAAATATTTCTAAATATCGAAATGTGACATTCTTTTTGGGACGGACTAAAAAGGAAATGGTGACACATAAATTGGGACAGAGGGAGTATAAAGTACCATATCCTTCTCTTATAAATTTCAACCACGATTCTATAACTCCTCTCTTTTCTCCGAAGATGGGTATATACTCTCAGCAATGTATGTTTACTATTTTTTGTTTTCGATGATGTATTGGTAATAAATGTACCGGGATGAAGATTCTTTGACCAAACACGTGGCAAGCACGAGAGAACTCATAGTCAACCCCGAGTCAGCCAGTGCCAGCTTAGACAAAGACTAAATAACTCTTAAACGTCCGAGAACTTGGCCCCGGGTCTGCTTCGCCTACACCGGATAGCAATGTTCCAGAATGATCCATCCGAAAGGTCCAAGGTACTCGAAAAATCGTCATACCAACTGTGAAATATCCAGGATTCCATCTTATCACGTCCAACAACCACGATCTTATCATTGTATCCCCAAATTGTGCGAGAGAGGTGCTAGGAGTTAGTTAGGGCTACACTATCCTATAAATATCTCTCTTCCCACCATTGTAATGCACACAGGGATATACAAAAACTCTGGCAAAATTATGTTGGGAAGAAATAGGCAATAACCAAAATTGCACGACAAGGTAAAAGCGGAAGAGATACCCAATTCTAACTTCCCACGCTATTTAAACACGAGGAGCAAACTAATTTTAAGCACAAATGAATATATGGGCAGCCACCAAACAAATAAAATAGCAAGCAAAGTAATCTAATGCACCAAATTTACGTGGAAAATCTCTTCAATGTGAAGAGAAAAAAACCACGGGACCTCGGCCCACAAAAGCTCCACTAAAATCAACAAGAGTTACATTAATGTTCTCCAATTTGGCCACCAAACAACGAGCAACAACATATAATACCAAAACTAGAGAAGAAAATGAGCAATCACCAAAATGCAGCTACTGTTCACGAGCCAAAATTTGAAGCTATGGCACTCTAAATCCAGTTAGTTACCAATCAAAGATTAAGATGAGAGAAACAAGCCGTCAAAAAATCAGATCAATCACACAAGAAGCGAAGCGGGAATCACAATTTGAAGTGGGTTGTTGTGGCTGAAAAATCTTTGCAAAAATTGCACTCTCTATTTTCTCTTTATATGGCTGCTGAAATTTCACTCGTGTTGTGGAAAATCAGACCTAAAGAGGTCTTATATATATATCAATATACCATGATAGTGGGCTTTAGGGCAAAAGTGGGGTAGTCAAAGTTAAGCCTTTATTTATCTACATATGAAGGGAAAAAGACCCAAAACCCAACAATTCTCCTCCTCTCGACTATGTAAAGGAGACTGTCATCCCGACAATCATGCAACACTCTTCAAACTTCCCTCTTGGCAAAGCTTTCGTCATCATGTCGGAACCATTGTCGCCTATGTCGGAACCATTGTCGTCTATATAAATCTTCTCAAGCAACTTAGAATCCAACATATCTCAAATCCAATGGTATCTCACATCAATATGTTTAGAACTACCATGAAATGTCAAATTCTTGCCAAGACGAATAGCATTTTCACTGTCGCAATAAAGCACATACCTCTCCTAAGCAAAGCAAAGTTCCCCAAAGAATCTATTCAACCAGAGCAACTCTTTACAAACTTCAATGGTAGCAATAAGCCCAGTTTCTGTAGTAGATAGAGCAACACATTTTTGCAACCTAGATTGCCAAGAGACAACTCACCCTGCAAAGGTAACCAAGTAGCTTGAAGTAGACTTGAGAGTATCAAAATCACAGGTCATATCTCAGTGTAACCACAGAGAATAGGCTTCCCTGTCCCAAAACACAAACTCAGATTAGAAGTGCCACAAAGATATCTCTATTTCAAAGCATTCCAATGCTCTCTTCCTGGATTAGAAAGAAAATGGCTAACAATACCAACAACATGAAAAACATCTGGTCTTGTACAAATCATTGCATACATCAAACTGCCAACAACTGAAGCATAAGAAACTTTCTACATATCTTCCTTCTCAACATCACTAGAAGGACACCGCTCGTGCTCAATCTAAAGTGTATAGCTACTTTTGCCACTGTCATTCTGACCTCACCTCTGAAGTTGTTTCTCCCCCTGTCTTTAGTAACCAAAACGTCAGAGTGTGAAGCTGAAGAAGACGAAGCTTGACATCTTCTCATCTCTTCATTTAAAACACCACTCTTAGCATATTCCATAATTACAACACCATTGGGAGCAGAATTAGTCAAAGAAACCCGAAGAGCTTCTCAAGAGTCGGCCAGAGTATTAAGAAACTAAAGTCCCTGTATTTCTTCATCAATCTTTAGACCCATTCTAGACAGGGTCAAGGACACCATGAAACTCATTTATATGATCAGAAATAGTATTGCCCTCTTTGTATCTAAATTCATCAATTGTTTCAGCAGAAACAACTTATTATTGCCAGTCTTAGAAGCATAAAGTGTCTCGAGCTTTTCCCACAAACTTCTAGCATGTGTCTTATTCACAATATGATTTCTAACATTATCTTCAACCCATTGTCTAATATAATCACAAACTTGTAAGTGCTCAAATTCCCAATCTTCAACATTCATAGACTCCGGTTTGTTAGAAACATAGGTGGATGTTTTTTCTTGACAAATAAAAGATCTTTCATCTTGCCTTTCCAAATGTGATAATTACTGTTATTTAAACACACCATCTTACTCATATTTGCCTCCATCCTTCAAATATACAATCAACGATAACCACAAGCTCCGATACCAATATGTTGGATTTTGGGTCTTTCTCCCTTCTTATGTGGATAAATAAAAGTCCAATTTGGATCAGCCCGTGTTTGCCATAAAGCCCACTATCATGATTCATATATAAAGACTTCTTTAGGTCTGATCCACAACACGAGTGAAATTTCAGCAGCCACAGAGAGAGAAAGTGAAGATTTTTGCACAGATTTTTCAGCCACAGCAGCCCGCTTCAAATAGCGATTCCCGCTTCGTTTCTTGTCCGATTGAGTTGATTTTAAGACAACTTGTTCCTCTCATTTTAATCTTTGGAGTCCCGTAGCCCCAGATTTTGGCACATAAACAGTAGCTGCATTTTGGTAAATTTTGCTCCTTTTCTTCACTAGTTTTGGTTTTGGTGCTATCATTTATCTATTGTTGCTCGTTTTTTTGGCAATTATTTGGTGGCCAATTTGGAGAATGTTGTTGTAAATTTTGTTGATTTTAGCGGAGCTTTTGTGGGCCGAGGTCTCGTGTTTTTTCCCTCTTCACATTGAAGGAGTTTCCATGTAAATTTGGTGTTTGTTGTTTAATTATTTTTCTTGCTATTTTATTTGTTTGGTGGCTGCCCTTATATCCATTTGTGCTTAAAATTAGTTTTCTCATCGTGTTCAAATAATGTGGGAAGTTAGGCTTGGGTATTTCTTCCGCTGCTATCCTGACGTGCAATAGGGTTTATTGCTTATTTCTTCCCAACATAATGGTATTAGAGCCAATGGTTTGACAGGACGAGTATGAAGATGGTGGAGAGTGGCATGGAGCCTGACTTAGTGTCTTTGCCCGTCTATGGGCTGGTTTGCGATATTTACCCAAAGCTTTGAAGACGCATACAAGCCTTTGGGCTTCGGTGACCATAAATACTCTGACGATGTGGGTGGCACACAGACACGTTGAATCTTTGACCCGTGAATCGTGGTAATGAGCCATGTGGAACTTAGTTCGAGAGGGAGATTGTTAGGTGTGCGAACAAAGTCCACATTGATAACTGAAAATTAAACTACTTATAAGGTGTTGGATACTCTTAATGATGTGAGGCCTTTCGGGGAAAACCGTGTCGACTTGGCCCAAAGTGGACAATATCACACCATGTTAAGAGTATCTTTGGGCTGATTTTGCCCAACAAATCATTATTCATCTAATGCTCATTACTACTTTTTGCTATCAATCAGCCTAGGCCAGAACAATCAATAAGAATTACTTCCTCACTCTCTTCATTATTTCTGTTGATTATTTACTTTGTTATCACTTATCATTATTACGTTATTTCCATTATCTTTACATTATCAAAGGATCAACTATAGTTTAATTATATTGCTTGTGACCTTAATCTCGCAAATTTAATTGCTTGACCTAATAACCAAATTTTAGGCTAAACAAATTATGCATTTATAAATAAGAGCTAGATAATCTTTACATTATCTTTACGTTATTTCCATTATCTTCACATTTCAAAGAATCAACTGAATTTAGTTTAATGATATTGCTTGTGGCCTTAATCTCGCAAATTTAGTTGCTTGACCTAATAACCAAATTTTAGGCTAAACAGACTACGCGTTTATAAATAAGAGCTAGATAATCTTTAAATCAAGACCACAGGAAGAAAAAAAAAGGTAGAGCCAGGAACATCATTGTACGTCTGCCGCTAGCAAATTCAAGCAAATAAAACTGTCTAGTGAAAAGCAGAAATTGTAAGTCTTGTCATTATAGATTGATAATCAAAACAGAGCAATAAAGGACCAGAACAACGACATATACAAGATTCTGCACATGCAAACAACTCACTTATCCATCTTGCTAAAAAAATAGTAAAACCACTAAGAGTCTTCAGTGGGAGAAAGACAAAAAAGTTACAAGCATAAGCTCGCTGTTACGACCATGATATGTTGACGGTAGATATTAATCTCATGAAGTAAATACTCAGTACAAATAATAGGTTTCAATTATTCCAGGAAGGATGTGATTTCACAAGACACAAGTGAAATTAACAAAAGTTGCAGGATATTGCTAACCTCTTCCACTTTCTTTTGAAGTTCCAAAAGTTCTTGACAATATGCAAGGCACTCTGCATGGTATATAGCAGCTAAGTCTTTTATCATAGCCTTCCTTCTGATGATACCAATCACTGTAATACTCAAGAAGTAACACCACATGTTAGATTAAACAAATCTAGTTCTCCTTCATGCCAAGCTAACACAAATTAAAATCTTTTGGACACAAACAGTTCGATCAACAAATACACAGTTACCGAATTCTTTGCAGGTGCTATTATTTGCCTGTCATATCTCATTGGAAAACAAGTGTTCAAGAGACAAATTAAATAATCTATTTACAGAACCATTTCAAGTTGGCCAAAGAGAAGACCACAACCCCAGTGAGTGACGATAAATGGGAAGCGAAAAGAAAGAAAATGAAAACCAACCAATATGAAAATGAAGGACTCCATTTTCACATACATCATAATCGGATATCAAGAAGGTAGAAGTTTAGGATTAACTTCATAACAAGAAAGTTCTTTTATTTTTATAGATACGATTATATCAAGAATTTGTGGCCCTTCAACTGTGACTCTTCCCAACATAAGCAATAAGAGACATTATTGCAATGCTCATTCTTTGATATATCCAACCCCACCCCCAACCCTCCCAAGAAAAGGACAAATAGAAAGAAAACAAAAAACGGACGAATCTTTAGTTTATTATATCAACAATCTATCTGGCCTTCAAGGTTCAAGCAAATCCATAGAGACATTCCTTATATGAACAAAGTGCAAATAAAGATTGAAATATTGACTTTAAACCACCTAACGTATCTAAGCTACAAAAGAGAACAAAAGCAAAAGAACAGCCAGAAAAGGTACAACTACGCATCAATATCAAGCAAGCTGGGGTCGGCTATATGAATCCTCACTGTCCATGTTACTTCATTCAACCCATACCAGTCCAATATCATAAAAAATAGGTTTTCTACATTTTCTAATGGCATATAAAAGACAAACAATTAGAAACATCTAACATTTCTGCATAAAATTACAAAATTACTGTAGTTAAAAGATAATAATGCATATATTTAGAAAACAGCACCAAAAAGCGAGACCATACGGTTACATCCCTATTCTCAATTTCCAAACATTCAGAAGGAAAACCAAATCCCAGTACACTAATTAGGTAATTTTCAAACCGAAACTAAAAATTCCATTTCCAATGTGAACAAACAGGACATTCTAAACAATAGTCCTTGAATAACAGGAAAATTTTGATGACAGGTGATTCCTAAAGATATTACTATGAAACAATTAGCAAGTACTCAATGCATAATTTTGGCAAAAGTGAGGACGCAAACAGACATAAAATCTTACCAATTACAACCCTTTTCTCACCATCGTCAAATCAGATTGTTTTCAAAATAAAATCTGGAAACTTTTCATCCCTAGTGTTGACAAATATGAAATCCTAAACATTATATATATGAATTGCAGCTCAAAATCGAGAAAACTACTCTTAAACCCAAACTGACTTTGCATATAAAACCTTTATATCATTTACTTTATTTGACCCTTTCATTCCAATACTAAATAATTCGTTACAAATTTCAATCGAGACAAGAAAGATTAAGGAAAAAGGAAAAAAAAATCTCTCGTTTAGAATGACAGCCAAATCAGATTGTTTTCAAACTAAATCTGAAAATTTTCATCCCTATTGTTAAAAATATGAAATCCTAAACATTATATCTTGATAACAGGCAAAAATATAAGAATCGTAGCTCAGAAGCAACAAAAAAGAATCAAGAAAACAATTAATCCCAACCCCAAAGTAACTTTGCATATTATAAATCCTTTATATCATTCACTTTATTCAAAGTCGAACCCTTTATTTCAATTACTAAATAATCTGTACCAGATTTCAGAATTATACATAGAAATTTCATATTGAGACTCAAAAAAGATTATGGGGGAAAAAATCCCCTGTTTAGAATGACGGCCAGAAATATATGTAGGGTAATTCAGAAAAAAATGAATCATCTGCTCTTCTCCCCAAAAAACTAATTGGGTTTGCTTAAAGATCCTCTATATCCATTCCTACAGACCCATTTTACCACAATCAAAATAATATATGGCCAATTACGTCCCTTTTCTCACATCGTCAAATCAGATTGTTTTAAACTAAATTCGAAAACTTTCATCCCTAGTGTTGACAAATATGACATCCTGCACATTATATGTAAGAATAACAGGCAGAAATATACGAAATGTAACTCAGAAACAACACACAATAATCAAGAAAACAACTAATCCCAACCCCAAAGTAACTTTGCGGATTTACACTTTATTCGAAGTCGAACCTGTTCATTCAAAATAATCTATAGCAAATTTCAGAATTATACATACAAATTTCGTATCGAAACTAAAAAGATTATGGGGAAAAAGTCTCCCCCCCCCCCCCCACCCACTTGGAATGACGGCCAGAAATATATCTAGGGTAATTAAGAAAAAAAAAGAAGAAGGAATCAACCGCTCTTCTCCCCCCCCCCCCCCCCCACAAGAAAAAGGGTGCCTTAGTTGGTTGAGCATGAAACTTCCATAAGGAGGTCTTAGGTTCGAAACCCGCCAACTTCCATAATGAAGGTCTTAGGTTCGAAACCCCTTGCCTATGACAGCAGGGGATTTGCCTTCTGGGTTGAAGCTCATTGCACGGGGCTTGTTATGTGGTTTGCGGGCTATTACACCAGAGCGGGGTTTACCTATGCACACCCAAAGGGTAGCGACTGCGGTCATTAAAAAAAGATCATCTATATGAGTTCCTTCAGACCCACTTTGCCACAACCAAAATAATATATGTAGGGCAATTCAGAAAGGGCAAAACAAACGAATTGGGTTTGCTTAAAGATCCTCAAAATAGACCCACTTTACCATTAATCAAAATAATATACGGAAAATTAGATTATACAAATCTTACACTTACTTCTACTGGGATTAAATCCAGTTTGAGCTTTTGGGGTTGTCGGATCTGATGTTGATGGAGGAACCGGGCGGTCCTGTGTGGGATCCGAAGGAAGAGAAGAGTCGTTTTGAAGTTGGACCATTCTTGAAATTGAGATGAGAAATAAGTTTTGTAGGAGATGTTCCTTTTTAAGCTTTGGTGTTGTGAACCCATCTTGCTTCTAGGTTTGTTTCAACTGTGGATTTGCAGGAATAATAGGTAAAACAGGTTGAATTATGGTGTCTTGAGAAATATTACTATCTCTTTTGAGGGTGAGGTGGAATAGTACAGACCCAAAAAATATATACTAATAAGCTAAATAATATAATATTTTGGAGTTATAAATTAAATTGAGAATTTATAATACTTAACTATAGTTAAATAATAAAACATTGCTATTATCAGTGTGGTGTAAATGTCATGTGCTAATACTCCCTCCATTTTAATTTATATTTGTCTTAATTTGATTAGACACATAATTTAAGAAAGTAAAGAAAATTTTTAAATTTTGTGATCTTAATTAAAATATATATAATTTACTTAAATATTTTTTAATCTTGTGAATTTAAAATGTCATGTGGTAGGATGTTAAAATTAAAGAGTTATAAAATTAGTAAAGAGACCTTTTTTAAAACCGAATCAAAAAAGAAATTAAGACAAACAAATTAAAATAAAATATTTTTCTCAAATTTGTTTCTATAAGGAGGTTTGCACAAATAAAATCATTTGAGGTTGTTATTTAAATTTTGTCCTCATTAAGGAATTTGTGCCAACTTGGTTTGCTAAACCAGCTCCGTCGGCTACCACTGTTGGTGTTCAGCAGATTAGTCATGAACTAGTACATCAACTCCAAATTCCTTCACCTAAACATATTGAGACACAGATAGCACCTCCTTATAGAAATCCTCAGGAAGTGGCTAAACGGGAAAGCTACTCAGACAGATAACCTATCACCTGAGACTGAAACCACTGATCCAATGAAAATTTTCTGTGACATTCCACAACTAAGCGGTGATGTGATAGCAAATTTGCTCCCTTCTAGTTTAGGAAGGTGTTTCTCTATAGATATCTAATGAATTGATTATCCTGAAATGTTAGAGGCTTGAATAAAAGGTATAAAAACGGCAGTCCGGTGCATTAAGATCCCGCTATGCGCGGGGTCCGGGGAAGGATCGACCACAAGGGTATATTGTACGCAGCCTTACATTTATGCAAAAGGCTATTTCCACGGCTTGAACCCATGAACTCCTGATCACATGACAACAATTTTATTAGTTGCTCCAAGGCTCCCTTTCGAGAGGCCTGAATAAAAGGTATAAACAAAGAAAAATAGTTAAATACCTTAGAGAGAATAAAGTGAAGCTAGCTGGATTATTGGAGACAAGAGTCAAGGAACTCATTGTGAGTAAGATTACACCATGGAGGGCAGAATTTAATTACAGCAAGACTAATGGTAGGGTTTGACTGGGATAGTAATATACACGATTTTCGACTTTAAAAATCGTAAGGGTTCAAGTCCCTCTATCCCCCAAAAGACTATTTAACTCCCCAACTATAACACGTTTCATCCTGCCCTTGCAGTTTCCAACATCAAGAATCACATCCCTATTGTTCTTGAGATGGAAAACGTCCAATATGCGACGTGGGCGGAGCTTTTCAAGATTCATGCTCATTCGCATCAAGTTCTTCATCATATCATTCCCTCACCCGCGGGTACGGAGCCTACCCCAGAAGTTGACCCGATATTATGGACTACTCTTGATGTTACCGTTCTGCAGTGGATTTATTCCACTATCTCTACGGACCTCTTGCAAACAATTCTTGAACCTAATGCTACGGCGATGGAAACTTGGAATAGTCTATGTGACATATTCCAAGATAACAAAAACTCCTGTGATATTACTCTTGAGCAGGAATTTTCTCATGTTAACATGGAGGATTTTCCGAACGTCTCAGCCTATTGCAAATGGCTGAAAGAGTTGGCGAACCAACTCCGCAACGTTGGTGCGCCCGTTAGCAATAATCGTCTTGTTCTCTAGATGGTTGCTGGCCTATCCGAGGCTTATAGTGGCGTTGGCACTCTCATTCGTCAAAGTAATCCTCTCCCACAGTTCTATCAAGCCCGGTCCATGCTTACGTTGGAAGAAACTGGCTTGGCTAAAAAGGCGGTTACTAGTGCGCAAATCTAGTCGTCATGATGACAACATCCGACGCTACTCCGTCCTTCTCCGAAAATTCAGGCCAAAATCGCAACAACGGTGAAGGCAAAAATGGTAAAACTCGGAAAAATAATGGCGGAAACCAAGGATGGATGTAACATCCCGTACTTTCAGGTCACGATTTGAATCGCTAGGCGTATGTAAAATCGCTAGGCGTGTGTAAATAGACCCGAACGTTGGAAAAATTTATGTTATATTTACATATGCTAATAAAGAGATTAGTATATAAAAGGATGCAGTCCCGAAATAATTTTGGACGTAACAAGTGTGACGATAGTGATTAATAATAATAGTTGTATATCCCCAAAGAGGTTATGGGCTAGTGTCATATCACAAATTATGACATTGAGTATATGAAGATCTTATAAGTTATTAAGATTTAAGTAAATTGGATCAAGAAATTAATTATGTGTGTGATTGATTAATTGTGGGATTAATTAATCTTAGTGGAGGGACAAGTTTAATGGAGATAAATACGTGTAGCTTTAGAAAGGATTTTAAATGACTAAGCTTAACAAACACATGAGGTGGCATCTCGTGAGATTAGTTAGTGGGAGACAATATAATGAAAAGTCATTTTCAATTTGAGAATTCATTTTGTAGGCTAAAATGAGACGTTCAGCAAACATTCCATTTAGAAGCATTTCATCCAAAGTTAGTAGTTAGATAGCAATTCACGTTAGTATTAGGAAATTGGGTAAGAAAAATCGTGCAAGTGCAGTGAGCTCTTAAACCTTGGTTTCATTTAAAAAGGAGAGACCGGCCAACGATGTTCTTGAAGCAAAAACATTTTGCAAATATTGCTTCAAGCAATGTTCCAGCGAATTCAATACAGAATTATTGAAAAGACAATATTCAAGGTATGTTAAGGCAAATTATTTCTTCTTTTGCCATATTTCATGTAATAAAATATAACCGTAATATTGTTTCATAAATTATTATACTCCTAGTGGTTAAGAATATTCATGTTGTTGATGCCTATATTAAAAGCATGTCTAAATATGTTCCTAAATCCTTATTGAGGCATACAGAAAAGATGTTGATATTCACAGTGTTAGCCGAAGGTACAAGGATATTATGTCACTCAAAATGTTTTATTGTCATTCATGCATTTTCATTTGCATTATTTTCATGTATTACCCTAGACCCACTGGTGCTATGCACATTACTATATGGTAAATATTACCGATAAACTATTCATACCAAAAGGGTTATATCCATTGATAAGTTGTGCACACCACATGCAGCTGATACAAACTATCACGAAAGAGCCCGAAGAGGCCAATATTGATGCCCTTGTGTGGCTAATACGATATAACCTGATGCCCACAGAGGCGATTATGGACAGGAAGAGCCCTTGTGTGGCCAATATTTATATGTATACCGCATTTGCATTGTGCATAACATTTAGGCATATGTCTTAGGGCCCTCAAAGGTATTTACTGTTGGTCGGTTGTTTCTGTTTCAGTTATTGTTATATCCATGTGATGCTATTGTTCATGCTTGACATACTCAGTACATCAGTCGTACTGACGTCCCTTTTGTCGGCAGACGCTGCGTTTCATGCCCGCAGGTTCACGTAGACCGGATGACGATCCACGTTAGTAGGTTGCTGACTCAGTGGATTTTTGGAGCACTCCCCTTGTTTCGGAGTGTCAGTCTATCTTGATACGGTGATTTTCTTTGCTTGTATATATGGGTATGGCGGGGCCCTATCCCGACCTTTTGATGTCACATACTCTTTAGAGGCTTGTAGACAGGTGTCCTGTGTGTAGTAGTCTTGTATGGCCTTGTCGGCCTTGGTATGAGTATGTATATATATATAAGTTGGTTACCTGATTTTACATGATCCTTTTTGTCTTAGTCCGTATTTAATTATGACTAGGTGTTGACACGATTAGTGGTACCCGGCGGGTGGGGTCCGGGTGCCCGTGTCGGCCCTCCGATTTAGGTCGTGACATGGGAATAACGGGGATGGACCTCGGGGAAATGGGCCACAAGCCAACTGGCCGCAGCCTTAGGGTCCATGGCCTTGGAACTAGGTCGGTGGCCTTTGGCCCACTGGCTCCTATTATCCGCAATCGGCCTACCCGGGAAATTGGGCCCAATTTCCCAACAGGCCTAATTTTTCCAACCAACAGTTCAGTCCGAGACCAGGATCTGGACCGGGGCAACAGGCAGGGGTGCTTAGGCCTCGACGTCTACACTTGTCTCGTATACAGATGCTGATTGGGGTGGCTGTCCAGATACCAGACGATCCACGTCTGGCTATTGTATGTTTCTTAGTAATAACTTGGTCTCATGGTCTGTGAAGCGTCAGTCTACTTTGTCACGTTCTAATGTAGAGGCCGTGTATCGATGGATCGCCAATGTGGTCTCTGAATCCTGTTGGTTACGTAATCTTCTTTTAGAGCTTCATTGTCCTATTCAGAAAGCTACCTTGATTTATTGTGATAATATTAGTGTTGTCTACCTTTCTGGTAATCCGGTTCAATATTAGCGTACTAAACATATAGAGATGGATATCCACTTTGTTCGCGAAAAGGTAGCTTGTGGACAAGTACGCGTCTGCCATGTCCCCTCCAGGTATCAAATTGCAGACATCTTCACTAAGGGTCTTCCCTTGGTCCTTTTTGAAGATTTTAGAGACAATCTCAACGTACGAAGACCGCCCGCTATGACTGCGGGGATGTAATAACATACCGTGATATACACAGTTTTGTATACCATGTATATCACGATTTCAAAAGGAAGTTTTTCCATAATTGAAACTATGATATACACGGTATACAAAACCGTGTATATCGCGGATTGGGGTTTATATTTTAAGTAATATTGTTGTAATAATTATCATTGTACATTTACCATAATTATAGAATTCTTGTACAAGTAGAATATGGTTTCTGGAATAGAATAGGAAAAAGGTTTTCCATATTATGAAAATTTGTAAATTGTATATATACTCACTTATTAATGAAAATAATCAAGGGATTATTTCTTTCAGTTTGTGATGTATACTTGCTAGATCATGAAGCTCAGTTCATTCATTGCAATGTGATCAATAGGCAACTGAACATTGATTGTGAAATGATTATAATCTAATGTTATAAAACAGAGGAAACAATTGTGGATACAATTGAGAAGAATTGCTCAGAGTTGTTACACAAGATAGACTTTATGGTGTTGTAGTCACAAGCATGGAGATAAGAGACTTTTCAGAACTCGTAAAAAAATTAATGCTTAACGAATTGTCATGGTAAGGAGAATTTTACACATGGTTAAACAAGCAACACCGTGAAAACAGAGTGTGGAGTATGATTGACAGAGCAATGTGAATTTCAATTTAGATGATGCAATTGTAGGATTTCGTTGGGTTCAAAACACATAAGTAAGGCACAACGGAAATTTAAAATTTTGTCATTACTTACCCCAACAATTTATTCCGGTATGGTTATATGACAATCAAAACCTGTAACATAAAATATGAAGACTTACAAGTTGTATTATCTGGAATCTTTATCAACTGTGGGTTCGCACACGAATGCCCTTTCGATTGCAAAGTCCAAGCTTCAATGTATTCCTCATTTGGAAAGCTAGGAAATCCGGCAGATATGAAAATGTATTCCTCCTTTAGAATAATGATATGAAAATCAAGTGTATTGAATAATGAAATGAATGTCTGTATTTATAGGTGAAAAATTAGGTCAAACCAGATTAGGGTTTGACCTTGGGCTTGACCCAAAAATTGAGACAGATTAGGTCATTAGCACCGCGGCCCTATGGTGTGGGCGCCGTGGCGCTTGACGTGGCCCTACACTATCTCGATTTATTTTCCGCACATTCTTAATTAAATCCAAAATCTAATTTTGACTTAATTAAAACAATCATTATTCATTTAAATATCTCGATTCTAAATCAAATATTTAATACTCTCTCAATACATCCTTAGATCGAAAAGACAATCGACATAGTGTGACCCTACATGACTTCACATATCGACATTAATTAAATTAAGGTCTACGTGGAACTCCTAGATGGCGCCGCAAGACGAACTCAATATGTGAAGTACGTTTACACGAATCCAGTAAATTTAACCTCTAAGTGGTAAGATAAAATCATTTCATTCACGACACACCCGATCAAGCTTAGGATTTGTCAAGTTTCTATCCAAATGGCTTAATAATTGTATCACATCTATATTAGTTGACAACTAGACCATATTCTAAATATGTCTATTGCGTTGGCCAACGACTTAGTCAACCTAATATCACTGAGAATCTGAATGTTCTCTCGAATATACATTCGAGGAATGAATAATAATCTTGGCTCAACTACCACCTTTAATCCACATCGTAATGTACCTAATACAAGCCGTATCTCAACCTATAAGGCTTTTGAGCTTAGGACATGATCAAAATATATTACTTTGTAGACAAGGTGCATATTGACCTCAAGTCTAAGGACTTCTATCTCCCACACGCTGATCGTACTTTAGACAAGTATAATAAACAATATATCAACAAGGTATACCAATACTTCCAAAGTATCCATGTGTCCATCACGAGTAGTCATTACTCGTAGTAGGTGAGACATATTACATCCTCTAAGGATGTGATGCAGACCACATGTCGACTTATCACATATCATCGATATCCCATTCTCGATGATCATTAGTCGAGGCTATTTTAAGAGTTACGTTATAATATTAATATCTCACATTATTAATAACAGCGTAACCTCCAAGGATGTATATTATAGAATATTATAAACAATTAATTAATAATTCAATAATTGCAAATACCAAAATATTAATCTCCTTTAATAATAATACGAATGTGTATAAAGTACATTTGTCCTAATACAGATTGTCTCTAGGACATAAATATACTTTCAATCTCCCACTTGGCCTAGACCCAATCTCCAACATATCTAATGCCCATATTCTTAAAATGACCATTATGCTTGACTAAGCTTAATGGTTTAGTGAATGGGTCAGCTAGATTATCGTCTGTGGGAACATAGTCTAATCTATTCTCTTCAGTCTCCACCATCTCCCTGAGTATGTGGTACTTCCTTGGTACATGATTATTTCTGTTTGTTGATCTTGGTTCCTTAGCTTGCGCAATCGCACTAGTGTTGTCACAATAAATCGTTATTGGACAAGTGGCACTTGGAACAACCCCTAGTTCCTTCAGGAACTCATAAATCGCGACAACTTCTTTACCAGCTTCCGATCCAACAATGTACTCAGCTTCTGTTGTCGAATCAGCAGTTGTAATTTGTTTGGAACTTTTCCAGCTTACTGCTCTACCATTGAAAATGAACGTGTACCCAGACTGAGATTTGAAGTCATCAAGATCCGTCTGGAAGCTAGCATCAGTGTACCCGGTAGCAGCTAGCTTTTCTTCCCCACCATAGACTAAGAAGTAATCTTTAGTTCATCTAAGATACTTAAGAATACTCTTGACTGCTTTCCAGTATTCTTCCCCAGGATTCTGCTGAAATTTGCAAGTCATAGTAAGTGCAAAGGCCACATCTGGCCTAGTACAAGTCATGTCATACATGATCAATCCTATAGCCAAAGCATATGGGATCCTTTTCATGCGTTCAAGTTCTATAGTATTAGAAGGACTATCCTTCTTAGATAACTTGATGCCTTGTCCCATAGGTAGACCACCTTTCTTGGAATTTTCATAGAAAAACGTCTAAGCAATTTGTCTATGTAGACTGACTGTGACATCCCCAACAATCTATTAGGTCTATCTTTATAGATCCTAATTCCCAGAATGTAGCAGGCTTCACCTAAATCCTTCATCATGAAGGTACTGGACAACCACTCCTTGACTGACTGAAGGAGAGTCTTATTGTCTCCCATTATCAATATGTCATCTACATATATGATAATGAAGAAAATACTCCCATCATTGCGTTTACTATAAACACATGGATCCTCTTTGCTTCTGACGAAATCAAATGACTCGATAGCCTTGTCAAAACAAATGTTCCAACTCATTGAGGCTTGCTTAAGCCCATAAATGGACTTTTGTAGCTTGCATACATCATTTGGTTTGGACTCAAGAAAAAAACCCTCAGGTTGTTTCATACACACCTCCTCAACTAGATTATCATTGAGGAAAGCAGTTTTGACGTCAATCTGCCAAATGTCATAGTCATAATATACAGCTATTGCAAGCAAAATCCGAATGGACTTAATTTTTGCAACAGGTGAAAAAGTTTAATCATAATCGACCCCAGACCGTTGATTATAACCTTTAGCCACCAATCTTGCCTTATAAGTCTGTACCTTGACATATGCATCAATTTTCTTCTTGAAGACCCATTTGCACCCTATGGGTCTAACTCATGTTGGCAAATCAACCAAGTTCTAAACTTGATTTATGTACATCGAGTCCATCTCAGATTTCATGGCTTCTTGCCATCTCTGCGAATCAATGTCTAACATAGCTTCATTGTAGGTTGTAGGTTCATCGTCATCAGGAATATCTATCTCATTGTGTGTTTCAACAAGGAAATTAAGTCTTTCAGGCGGACGATGAGTCCTAGTAGTCCTACGGAGTTGATTATTCTGCGTTTCAGTGTTTGTTGCATTTTGATTGTGAGAAGGTCTTTGTGTGCTGGACAATCCATCACCTTGAGAGCTTTCATGAATGTCATTCTCATGTATTTCATGAATGGAATGATGTACAACCATTGTATCACCTTCCATTGGTTGTGTATGAGAGCCTTGCATTTCTGCACTATCTCTCACAACACTCCCACTGGCTGAAGGGCGTACTCGAAGTACCCAATCTTCACCAGATACTCCCACTGAATCCTTGTTTAGGTCATTCAACAAGGGTTCAATTTCTATGTTATCTTGTGGTTCTTGAATTTCTTCAAGTTCTATCTCTGTGCAACTATGTTCCTTGTAGACATATTCTTCTTCAAGAAAAGTTGCGTTCCTGGAAACAATGACTTTACGTTCTCCAAGAAGATAAAAAATAGTATCCCTTAGTTTCCTTTGGATACCCCACGAAGTAACATTTCTCACTTTTGGATTCCAACTTGTTAGTGAGCATCTCTTAACATATGCAAGGCACCCCCAAGGTCTCATATGTTTAAGAGCTGGCTTCTTGCCACACCATATCTCATAGGGTGTCTTTTCTACTGACTTGGAAGGAACCCTGTTCAGAACATGTATTGAAGTTTGTATAGCATGTCCCCAAATGTATGTCGGTAGAGTTGAGGAGCTCATCATGGATTGAACCATATCTAATAAGGTTTGGTTTCTCCTTTCGGCAACACCATTCATCTGTGGTGTTCCAGGAGGTGTCCACTTTGATTGGACTCTATGTAGCTTTAAGTAATCTAGAAAATCCTTGCTCAAGTATTCACCTCCTCGATCCGATCGAAGGGTTATGATACTTGTTGCAAGTTGTTTCTCTACTTCCGACTTGTACTATTTGAACTTCTCAAAAGTCTCAGATTTGTGTCTCATAAGATACACATATCCATACCTTGTGAAGTCGTCAGTAAAAGTGATGAAGTATGGGAAGCCTCCTTTAGCTTGCATCGAAAATGACCCACATACATCAGTATGGACCAACTCAAGCACCTCATTGGCTCACACACCTTTCCCAGAAAACAGCTTATTGGTCATCTTTCCTCTCAAGCATGATTCGTAGTTACCATAAGACTCCAAGTCAAATGATTCGAGGTAGTCTAACTTCCTCAACCTTGCTATCCTTGATCCGTTGATATGACCAAGTCTGCAATGCCATAGGTAGGTAGAGTTTCTATTACTTATCTTAGCTTATTTATTTTGTACATTGAGTATTTCTCGACTACAATTTAGTGTATATAATCCATCCACAAGAGGAACAGCTCCACATATAACATTATCAAAAGACAGTACTTAACTGCCATTATAAATATATGAGGAAAAACCCTCCATGTCCAAAACAGGGATAGAAATGATATTCCTCGTTAACGGGGTACATAGTAGCAATCATTTAACACTAGACAATAGCCAGAAGGCAAAATTAATCTATAAGTTCCTACGTGCTCAACATCCACTCGTGCTCCATTTCCAACGCGTAGGTCTACCTCTCTTGGTCCAACTTTCCTGCTATCAGTTAGCCCCTGCACATTTGTACAAATGTGTGAGCCACAAGCAGTATCCAATACCCAAGAATGAGAGTTATTTATAGACATATTTATTTCAATGACGTACATACCTTGTTCACCAGAGGTAGAAGCACCTGGTGCTTTTCCTCCTCCTGGTGTCGTGCAGTCCTTCTTCCAATGTCCATTCTTGTTGCAGTTGAGGCATTCATCCTTAACCGGATTTACCTTCTTCTTCTTCATACATCCCTTAGGCTTCATAGCTGAGGGCGTAACGACTGATTTGCCTTCTTCTTTTTCCATTCCTTACCTTTCGGCTTGGGTCGGCTAGTAGAGCTCACTATGAGCACAACTTTGCCTTTGGAGGTGGAAGACTCAAAGGTCTTGAGCATGTTGTGCAGCTCCGGCAGACTCTCTTTCGTTCCATTCATATTGTAATTCACTATGAAGTTTTCAAAGGAACGAGAGAGAGTTCAGGATGAGGGTGGTAGCGACATTCTTTTCCAGCTTCGTTCCAATTGAAGCAAGCCTCTCTATCAGCCCTATCATCTTCAACACATGCTGCGAGACCTGACCCCCTTCATTGAGCTTACACTTGAAAAGTTCTATCAGTAACTCATATTCCATAGTCTGGGATTGTGAGTCATAGAGACTCTTCAAGTGTTCGAGCATCTCATTGGGACCCATGTTCTCATGTTGTCTCTGAAGTTCCATAGACATGGAAGACAACATCACGCACTGTGCTGAAGTGGCATCATCTAGGTGTTTTTGGAGCATCCTTATCAAAAAAGGCATATTCAGCAGAGTCTGTCGCAGGAACTATTGGGAACACCGTGTCCAACACATATTCTATTTTCTCTTGTCTCGGCACTATTCGCAAATTTCTTAGCCAGTCAAGGTAGTTAGATCCAGTAAATTTGTTCATTTCAATCAACATTTTTAATGATAAGCTCGACATCTTTGATAATCTGAAGAATTAGATAGACTGTAAATCAAACTCAAAATTTATTTTCTATTACACACATTCGTTTAGGCTAATCAACATGGCATTTTGTTTAATTAGCTCCCACTATTTTAACATACTTATACGACCCCATGGTAGAATACAACCTATATTTATTAAGGTCATAATGGGCCAAGATCCAAGCCTATGCTATCTCCGCGTTTGCTTTGGCTGATAACTTCAATAACACATCTTGGTAGGTTCTAAACCAATTGCAAAACTTATTTGCAACTCTTGGTTGATCAAATATTACATTTAATCTTGCGTCCTTAGATTAGTCCGACGCTTTGGCGCCAAGATTTGTCTAAGCAAATCTACCCCATTACACGACTGCGTTTATGTATCTAAGTAAATTTGGCCTTTGTGAGCAAACACTTTGGTGTAAATACCCACAAAAGTTTATCGTTTACCTTTGCATTAAAACACATCTATGAAAGAGTCTGGGTCCTCGTAGACTTAGAGCAAATGCTTTGGAATAAATACTCGTATCGCCGAAAAGGATTTTGCACTCTAACAATTATAATAGACGACGCGTTTTAATTTAGACTTGTATTTAAAATTTTAGGGAACATTTTAATTCAGGGTTTTAACCAAGATCAACTCTTTTACTCCATATCCAATATGACATCTTAATATCATGCAAAACTAATGACACATATAGTTGGGAACCGTCAACCCAATATGCATGATATAATATGGTTTAATCAAATACTGAGCGCCGCCTGCCCAGACAGTTATAGCGGACGCTATTCTAGTAATTTAAATGACAAACGATTTGACATTTAACACATAAACAGTATACTTATCAAATAATAAACTGTATTATAATAATCTTGGGTTAAACATTTTGAACTATGATTTTTTTTGTTTCTGGACAGGTGGGGCCGCGACGCTAATCATTAGGTGTCGCGGCGCCACTGAGGCATAAGCCTTTCGACTTCTGTAAATGCATTAGCATCGCGGTGCTTCACCATGGAGCCGCGGCGCTGCAAAGACAAAAACTTTTCGGCTTTTGCAAATGCATTTGCGCTACGGTGCTCCATCATGGAGCCGCGGCGCTGCAAGGGCAGAAATATTTCGGCTTCTGCAAATGCATTAACACCGCAACGCCTTCAGTCCAGTAAGTCCAAAATTTTGAAACGAAGCATTAGCGCCGCGACACTCCACCATGGAACCGCGCCGCCGCCTTGAAAACCCTAGCAAGCGCCGCGGTGCACTACCATTAGGCTGCGGCGCCGATGTCCTGACAAAACGTTTCTGTGTTGATTTTTCAAAGTCGTTCGAGCCCTATGTCCAATTTAGGGATCAAATCACAGATCCTTTATCATCATTCACCATTATCAATAACGCACATATCGACTATCATCCGTTCTTACCCGTTCTTTGTCATGCACGGTGCAATGAGCAGGACAACACACTTTTGGCTTAGTTCGAGTTAGAGCGGAATGACTTCCTCGAGTTAGCGTAGGAGATAATTTAGGGTGATATCAAAAGGTTAACATTCGGTCAAGACATGTAAGATTTCAAGAAGCCTTGTTTTAATCCAATTTTATGTTTAACTCATATTATTATGTTATTCAATTGTTATATAACCATTGACCCAGTCTGGGCTCTGATACCACTGTAGGATTTCATTGGGTTCAAAACACATAAGTAAGGCACATCGGAAGTTTAAAATTTTGTTCTTACTTACCCCAACAATTTATTCCGGTATGGTTATATGACAATCAAAACCTATAACATAAAACATGAACACTTACATGTTGTATTATCTAGAATCTTTATCAACTGTGGGTTCACACGCGAATGCCCTTTCGATTGCAAGCTCCAAGCTTCAATGTATTCCTCCTTTGGAAAGCTAGGAAATCCGGCAGAGGTTCGAGAGAGTGTTTTAATTCTGAGTCTCTAAGACTTAGAATAATGATATGAAGATCAAGTGTATTGAATAATGAAATGAATGTCTGTATTTATAGGTGAAAAATTAGGTCAAACCGGATTAGGGTTTGACCTTGGGCCTGGCCCAAAATTTGAGACAGATTAGGTCATTAGCACCGCGGTCCTATGGTGTGGGCGCCGCGGTGCTTGACGTGGCCCTACACTGTCTTAATTTATTTTCCGCACATTCTTAATTAAATTAAAACAATCATTATTCATTTAAATATCTCGATTCTAAATTGAATACTTAATACTCTCTCAATACATCCTTAGATCGAAAAGACAATCGACATAGTGTGACCCTACATGCCTTCACATATCGACATTAATCAAATTAAGGTCTACGCGGAACTCCTAGAAGGCGCCGCAAGACGAACTCAATATGTGAAGTACGTTTACACGAATCCAGTAAACTTAACCTCTATGTGGTAAGATAAAATCCTTTCATTCACGACACACCCGATCAAGCTTAGGATTTGTCAAGTGTCTATCCAAATGGATTAATCATTGTATTTCATCTATATTAGTTGACAACTATACCATATTCTAAATATGTCTATTGCGTTGGCCAACGACTTAGTCAACCTAATATCACTGAGAATCTGAGTGTTCTCTCGAATATACATTTGAGGAATGAATCATAATCTTGGCTCAATTATCACCTTTAATCCACATCGTAATGTACCTAATACAAGCCGTATCTCAACATATAAGGCATTTGAGCTTAGGACAAGATTAAAATATATGACTTTGTAGACAAGGTGCGTATTGACCTCAAGTCTAAGGACTTCTATCTCCCACACGCTAATCATACTTTAGACAAGTATAACAAACAATATATCAGCAGGGTATACCAATACTTCCAAGGTATCCATGTGTCCATCACGAGTAGCCATTACTCGTAGCAGGTGTGACATATTACATCCTCTAAGGATGTGATGCAGACCACATGTCGACTTATCACATATCATCGATATCCCATTCTCGATGATCATTAGTCGAGGCTATTTTAAGAGTTACGTTATAATATTAATATCTCACATTATTAATAATAGCGTAACCTCCAGGGATGCATATTATAGAATATTTTAAACAATCAATTAATAATTCAATAATTGCAAATACCAAAATATTAATCTCCATTAATAATAATACGAATATGTATAAAATACATTTATCCTAATACATATTGTTATACTTTTAGCAATCTGGTCATGTAGTCACTTATTATAAGCTGCCTCATATTTCGGACCATTCTCCAATGCACCTAATCATTGATAGTAATGACATAAAAGGTGAAACGGTAAGTCTAATTTAAGCCTCAAGAGCTTCAGTTTCATCCATAAATGTATCTAAGCAGACTTCTAAGTACACTTAAAGAATTCAAACAGTTCAAACATTATCCTAAATGTGCTAATTTAACATTATGTATTTATGTTTTTCAGATGGCCTTTTGTTATTTGCAAGAGGTGATGCCACATCTGTGGCTTTGCTACACAAAATGTTCAGCAGCTTCCCAGCTGCATCAGGCTTACAAGCAAATCTAAACAAAAGTGCCGTTTACTATGGAGGAGTGACAGACGCAGATAAACAGAAAATTCAGAATATATGGGCTATACTAAGGGTGATCTTCCCTTCACTTAACCTTGTTGATCATGAATTCCTCTAGCCAACACATGCTCATATCCCATAATGTCACACCTTTCATAAAATGACATTATTGGAGAATTCTACTCACATTCAGACTGCTTTTGCAGCTTTTGATCAATGATTATATAAAGGGATTTGTTTTTTCGATATTTGTTTTTGCCTTTCTGGTCAGTATAGTCAGTCTGTTCTTAAATTCTCCTTGTGACAATCACTGAAATACAATTATACATATTTTTTACACATAAAATCAGTTCCAGGAGAGGATTACTTTACGAAAACTGAGATCATGAGAAAATTGTTGAATATGCAGATGATGACTATGATTATCACCCTCAGACAACAACTCACTTTTGGATACTATGTTCTAGTTGGAGAAATTTAATGTTTTGACAAAAGTAAGAAACTAAATGTGATTTCTGGATCAAAACAGAATATCGAGCTATGATGATTGCGGCATGAACCTATATGAATTAAGCAAGTACTGAAGGTATTGACATTTGGAGAGATTGAAGAAATTAGACTCGTGTGCAATAATGAAGTTGCACTTCACATTGCATCAAATATAGTATTTCACGAGAGGATCAAACACATAGAGATTGATTATCATTTTTGTCAGAGAGAAACTCTCGGAAAACACCGTCACAAAGTTCGTGGGTCAGTTGATCAGCTTGCAGACATAATCACTATGTCCCTAATTGATTCCGAAATAAGTTATATATGTAACAAGATTGGTCGATAATTCCTATGCACCACCAACTTGAGGAGTGTTACAATTTTATAAATATTCTAGAATATATGTAAATATAGTAGATTCCTTGATTTACTTCCCTTTTTAGAACATATTACATAATTATTTAAACCCAGTAACTTATAATCAAGCCGATTTCTCTCTTATTTTCACTGCGCTTCACACTTCTCACATCTACAAAAAGAATTGTGTGTGTGTGTGTGTGGGGGGGGGGGGGGGGGGGGGGGGCTTGTAAGCCTGGCTACAAAAAAAAAAAAAAAAAAAGAGAAAGAAGCTACACTTTAAATAGGGGGATTGTTTGAGAGTACCTCAAACAGTTCCCAAGCTTCATAACCTGATGTGGTCGCGACCATTAGACACAACAAACAACTTGTTCTTGTTGATACTGCAAGCCAACTTCTAACTCTAACTTGGACATAAGTAAGACAACTTTGTCGCACAGTTAGAGCAGAAACCTACAAGTTTCTAATCCTAATTTACATTTTTGCCTCATTAAAAGAAACAAAAAAAAACAGCACCGGTGTGCAAACCCGAGTTGCCTCCGCTGTGATAACTATACATTAGAATGACCCCGTCATCGATGGCTGGTCACTCGGTGTAGAAGTTTGTTTTCCCATTACATTTTCGAGTGAAGGCCCCATTTCATGTACAAGCATAAGGGATTCTGAAAGCCGATTCAGTAAGTTAATCAATGCAATAACTTCATTCCGTTGCAAATGCAGCTGAAATAATATACAAACAGAAAAGGAAGGCCTCCGTCAGTCATTTGGTTAAGCAGCAAGTTACAAACTACGAAGAAAGCCAAATGGAAGATGCAGAAACACATGCCAAAAATTAAGCAATATTCAAAACACAGCAGCAAGTAAGAATTTGGACATAAAAAAAATCCAAGGGACCTACATGTATAGATACAACAAACAACCTATATGAATGGAAACTAAAAGTACCCATATTATGACAAATATCTATAAGAAAGGTACAAACTGTTGGTCATTAATTCCTATCAAACAGAATAAACTAGAAGTTGTTTTAGATAAGGCTAATGAGAGTCATTCATCTGCAGAAGACTTACCGTTTCACCTAAACGTTTCTGACCATTGACAGAGAATAGGATCTTTAATGCAGTACCAAGACCGAGAACCTGAAGCTTTCCCCAAAGACGACATTTCTCGCATCCAATGCAGTCCATCAATGCACTACAGGTTTGGTTGTTAGATACCACAAAGAATAAGTTAACAGATGGTATAACACCAAGATGTCCTCACAGAAGATACTAGTACAGTTGCTCATCTAGGTAACTAATGTATCTAAGAAGGAAAACTGCACTCCCAACAAACTTGAATCAAGTAACATGTGTGATCATGTTCACGAACAGCTAAACTAATTCAACAATAACAGATGAGAAGAAGTAAGACGATTAAGAACTGGATTTTCTTCATTGTATTTTCCATTAATATTTATGCAATAAAAGAGGATAACCATTAAGATCCAAAGGGAGGGAGTGAAAAAACCTAAAGGATTTCTCAAGGTGCATGATTTTGAAACACGAGTAGAAGAATTCTATTCTAGAGAAGTATCAATCAGCAAGGATACCGATAGAGGACCTGATATTTCTGAACTGCGTTTGAATTTGCTGCATCAGGTCAGGCTCGCCTTGACCTTTCCATAACCGTGCCTCAGCAAAAGGTAAAGGACATGCAGCTTTCAATTTGGGATTGTAAACCAATTGCTTCACCCAGGATTGTGTTTTCAGGTCATCCTCAGGGTTTCCAGTATCATATGAAGCCTCGTCCAAGTAGTCCGCTGCCTGCAAAAGTATTAAATCAGTTATCTGACTCTTCAAAAATGCTGATGGATGCGTGTCAGATCCTCCAAAAGTGGTGCATTTTTAGAGGATCTGACACGGGTGGCAACATTTTGGAGAGTCCGAGCAACACTTCTCTTGCTGCTCCTCTCCCATCAAGGGGGTGGGTGGGGTAAATCAAGCATGTTGATTAAAATACTCACTTTGGTAACAACACGGAGCACAAACAGGAAAGTGAAGTATAGGTTGTCAACACGGTCTGGGAATTGTAAGACACGGTCATACATCAAAGTGAGATTCTGTCCCCACTGAATCATAACAAAACCAGAAGAAAATAAGGAACAGTGTCAGAGACCATCATCGTTGCACAAGGATGCTGCTATTGTACAATCTCAAGAAGAAATAACTATTGACTATAAAAATGTGAAGAGACTTCTGATCATTTCTTCAACAGCCAATCATATGAGAGGATGTTCTGATGTGTTCTACAGTGCTTAAGACAATAAAAATCTATCTTGACTCCAGGTAAACAAAAGTTTCCTCTAAATATGATGCCACAACTCCAGCACTTATGGTTAGTCATATTTCCAAGAATTCCTTTTTTTTTGGCGGGGGATCAAGAAACTCAGTCACAAGCATGTTTTCAAGACAAAAGGAAGAACACTGAAAAATAGGAAAGTAAAGATAATTTCAGCATGGTTTTCTCATGATAGTAGATTTACAAACAAGAGAGAAGAGGTTGTTACAGCTAATGATTTTTCATTCCTCAGAACCACAATTCTTCTAATCAAATACCACCCAAAAATTATAGCTTCGACAGATTGAACATTTTTCATATCCACAAAAGAAATAAACTCTTGGACAAGATTGCCTCACGGTTGTTTCACAATAATTACACTTTCTAGATATAAAAGCCATGACGGAAAGCAAGTGGAAGGGTCAAGGTCATAATACCGTGTTTGATGCTTCATCAAGCAAGTATTCAGCTGCTATATGAATAGAAATTGAGGAGTGGAGGCCAGATATTAATTTATACAATATTTTTTTCTCTGGGCAAATCTCTCCAGATGGATCTGCAGAACAAATCACAGATATTTGAAACTTCAGAGACTGATGCAAAACAATAAGAAATCTTCTCGTGATCATGTAGAAGAAGCAAGTCGAAAAAAATGTAGAAGCAGCAAACTATTCAGGCTTGAAAATTTGTGAATATGAAACCACCCAAAATTTTTGAAGGCATTAAAACTTTCCCTTTGTTATTGAAGTAGATTCCGAAGATGAATCTGGCAAGAAGTTCTGACTTAGGAGACCTTTATCAGAATTTGATGTTGGTAAAGCTGAAATCCATAGAGAGCAAGGATGCCCATTCAGTCTTGTCACATTTCTAGATGCACTTAGTAATGAAAAGTAAAAAAGTAGTTTTTTCTGGAATTACAAGACAACCATTCTTACACCCGTTACTTCCAAAATGCTAAATCTTCCTCAAGGACCACTATTATAAAGAGCCACAACACTAATGTAGGTCTGTAACAAACAGAAGATCTAACAGATTCTTATACTGCAACGAAATTTTTTAAACCAACATGATGAACATGATTCATCTAACTTCACAAGGGAAAAATGTCTGATCTAGACTGAGCAATATCCGTGCTTAGAAAACATTGTAATTTGTTAGATTTTTATCTGAAGACTAAAACAACTGTGAAAACTAGCAGTGTCATCCTCAGAAAAGGAGTGGTTCTTAACTTGAATCCTACTAAAAGCTGATAGCAAAAGAAGTTGGCACGCAAGAGGAACAAACCATTAAACTACCATATACAGACTTTTAAGTGAATTGGTTTCAGGAATTTCTCTAAACTGAATCTTAGCCATTGCAAGAAAGCAAACAATGAGGAGTCGGCTCTTATGCTGCTATATACGCACCCCCAGCATGAAGGGTCAGTTGAGTAGTTGAACAACTCAAGAGTTTCCCCTTCAACATGCAGGCTGCCACAGGTTATAATACACACTTCACACAGGACATGCACTTCTATTCTTGCTTTAGCAAACTAAAAAGTCAAATCACCATGGCTCTCATTTACCTTGCTAGTGAAAAGGGCTTCACAACGAAGTTTCATTGGTAAAAAGGATAATATAATGAAAACAACACATTGTAGTGACTTTAGCATCTCACAAGTAACGTTTCAACAGATCCCCGGCATCTCAATTTATTAAAAAAGAAACCTACATCCAATGTCGTATTTCTTTTTCCTTTGGATAACTGTGATGCCCGAACAAGTTTGCACACACCTTGACTGTTTCACCGATTACTTGCATCCTTTATTCAGTACAGGGATCAGCTAACTCTGGTCCCAAAGGCTTAGATAGCTAAAAAAGAAATAACCAAGCTTTTTTAGCCTCTGTTGTATCCGAACCCTCACCTCCCATGATCTTCATTCCAACTTCATCGATCGCTAAGCTCCTCCCTTGGATACTTTTTTCCTTACTTCACTCAAGGCTTGTGCAAGGAATTAGACTTATTCATTCCTCACTGTTGTAGGAATTCAACGGAAACGGTTTTTGGTCAAATAACTGAATTCTCTAAATTTACAGTACCAATGCAAGTGTTCTTCAATAACTACTCCTTTTATCCTCTTGAAGCATGTACCAAATTACGTGCTGGGGGCAGGACGAAGGCAGAAATAGAGGTTAACAATTCATAACACTTTAAATTCGCCAACTATCTACAATATATTCAAAGAAAATAGATGAGATATATATTCCTGCAGGATGAAGAGAACTTCGAAATTAACAAATTTGACCTCAATTGAAATATAAGAACTTCCATATGTTCTTTATTTGCAGACATGTCCAGTATAGGTTCAAGCTGTGGAAACAGCCTCTTGCAGAAATGTGAGGTAAGGTTGCGTACAATAGACCCTTGTGGTCCGGCCCTTCTCCGGACCCCGCGCATAGCGGGAGCTTAGTGCACCGGGCTGCCCTTTTTGTGTCTAGTATGTCTCTACTAGATGCAAATGTAAATAGCTTTATAAGTAGTTGTATTAATTGCTTCTTTTCATTTTAATTCATGACAAAATAGTAGTGCAGATGCATCAATGTGCTTCATTAGCTTGATACAATTAAATTGCACGACCTAAAACCACCAAGCGCTAATTTACAGCAATACCAGCAACTGCTTCAGCAGAACAACTGTATCAGAACAGTAATTGGGTTATGACATTTTATCAATAGTAAATCTCCATGTAAACGAAGTTTAGTCGATCTCTCTAAACTGGATGTACACCATATTCACCCAATAAACATGCATACTCATACAGGAAGGCGCAATAAGAAATGTCAAAAATCATTGACCTTTGATAGACTGACATACAACTTGGTCTCTCCAAACCAGGAAAGAGTGCAGTACAGTTGGTCTTTACTTAGTCGAAGTACTTTATAATACCTAACCAACCAATTATGCTAATTTCAATCACAGACATTACATTCTTCCAGTCATTGCTAGTAACATAGCAAGTCTAACTAAGAAAGCATAATGCTTTAGACCCCTCCATGTACTCTCGATAATTAAACTATCTGAACTATAATACAAAGGTGACTAAAGAGCACCTACTTGTTTCTTACTTTCTTCATCATAGACTACTGCATAAAAGTATTCTGAAGAATCTAAAATAGCAGGAGAAAAGGAAGTGCAACAACTATATGTCTAAGTACAGGAAACTGTGCCGGCATTATACAAAACAAAGGAAACTAGTACTCCTACCGTCTTATAGGTACTAGCACACCAATGCATGTTCGTCATATCCATTATAAGATGTCTATATAGCCACCCAAAGACAGAAAGTAAGGCAAAGAACAGAAGAGGAGATAGAGAGGGCGAATGGTTCCATACTGAAAGAAAGAAGTTAAGAGATAAAGATAAATGAATGAGCCAGCTTACATTTAGGGCAGTTTTCTATGTAAACGGCATCCCATATTCTTCTAGCAGATGATCCACTATATCCAGTGTAGCGTTCAGGGTTCAATTGGAGATTAACATATGTCATTTCAGCTGAAAGTAAAAAAACAATATCAATCCTGCCCAATTTCATAAAAAATATTCGCTAATATTTCTGTTGATGCAGATACTATTCAATTTGTTAAAGAAACAAAAAGAGATATTTAAGAAGGAAAAAAATGCATGGCAGAAAAAATGGGTTACTCTGCTGCAAAGCAGTAGGCCCGGACCCCTGCCTGATTGAATTGTAATGAGGCCTTTAAATTTGCCATACTTTGTAGAGGAGTGGTCTTCAATGCAGCAGAAAAAATGAGAAAAAAATCTTAAACATGAAGCTCAGTATTGGGCTGTAGTCAATACTCCCAAATAAAAAGGGAACTGATCTATCATTTGTTACACTTCTTCCTAGCAGCTTGACCATTGGGGTTGCTTTTTTCAATAAACATTCTTTATGTTATTTGTACCAGTAACTGGCTTATGGATGAGTGCTCTTGGAGTAGTCGGCCTAGCCCTGAACCTACGTGCCTATGACTTTGTTTCTCAGGAAATTTGCACTTTGTTTTCCTAATGACATAAGAAAATACAACTTGATATATAACTAATCAGTATGGATTTTCAATAAAAAGTATTTACTTTCAAAATCATTATCGGCAATAGCGAGTCAAGAAGTTAATCAGTAGTTCAATACTCCTTTATCTTTTTTCTTTTCTGGTGGTCTCTTTTCCTCTCTTTTTTTCCCTTTGTGGGGCAAGACTGGAACTATATATATAACAGTAGAAAGTGAATAACCATTATCTGTCTCATCATCATTCGTCCATGGGTTGTCCACTTCCACCCAGCCTTTGAATGCTTTGGAGTCTATTGTACGGTCAACAGCTCCCTCAGTGTTTTCTTCTAGACAGACTAGATTACTTGAAGAACGTCGATGACTTTGTGCCTTAAATGGCTCAGGAAATTCATTCTCTGGGCATTCACATACACTGCAGTCTCGTAAATGGCACATGCCATCATCTGGCCAGAATGGACAATCACACCACAACTTAACCTGCAACCGTAAAACATGGTAGGAAAGAAGTGGAACTGAATCAGCAGTGGCAAGTAAGAACATCTGAAAATATCAGCAGTGCATCATGAGAAAGTATAAATTAGAAAAGAAGCAAGTGACGACAGCACAAAGAGTAGGCTGCATTAGTTCTTGTTTGACGCTGAATCTTATGTCATCGAATTATAAATAGAATCAAACACATAAAGTTGAAAGAGAATTACGATCCTTATTTAAGAAAGAAAAAGAAATTATAAATATGGAAATGTAGAAGCAAATGACAGGACTAATAAATTGGCGTTTAGAAAACCATATCCGAGGATCCGAGAACGAAGAAATAAGAAATTAATTCCAATGAGCAGAAAACAGAAACATGTGTTGGTAACTAGTTATCACATTCTACAAAAACTATTTCTTAGTCAGACTTGTTTTGTTAGCAAGTACTTTCGCCTCAAACTTCTACATGATAATAATAAAAGCTGTCCTTCAAAGCTGAAAAAAAAAAGAGTTCCTTATAACATTTCATTCTTTCCCTACTAATGAGGACAAATGTGTGGCAAATATGATCTTAAAGGGGTTACAATGGATTTGAAAGCCAGAGAAACAAAGCAAATGAAAAATCAAACACAGGAAAAACAAGTTTATGTAATTAGAGAAAATGTACATAAGAGGAAAGACGAAAGTTTAAAACTTATGATCAGAGACAAAAATGCACAAAAGTATACTGCCTCCTTCCTCTCTCCATGTACCAACTCCACATAAGAAGTGTCTAGAAGCGTAGAAAAGCTCAGATTCAGTGACACTGAGGATACCCAAAGTACAAGTCGTTCCAGTGGCTAAAGAATGAAATAAATTGAAGCGATCAATGCCATATCAGATACATATCAATACATCTCACCTGAGTGCCCAATGTGTGAATTCAAGATGACAGGAACATCCAGACCTCCTAGAATGTTTATACTACAGAGCCCCTGTAATAAATAATGTAGCAGCCTTAAACCATAGTGGACCAAGTGGAGTGTTCCCAGCCCGATTTCTGCCAGCTAGCAGTTAGAAGTTTTAACAAGATTTAATTGAACATTATTCATCCAACGAGCTTGAAACAAGATGGGGATGGCTTCAAAGAAACTTTGGGGATGATGAACTAGTTCAATTTCTATGTATCTTTTCCATGGATAAAGCTCCACGCTTAGATGGATTCTCAATGGCCTCTTCTTATTACTCTAAGGATTCCATTAAAGAGACATCATGGAGATGAGCACCCTTTTCCTGCCTTATTCAAGAGACACTTCAACCTTCCTGTTCAAACCAAAAAAGAAAGTAGCTTGCAACTTCAGACTTTCATGGAATAAATGTTGTAGGAAGCATCTGTATAATTTAAGAGAAGGGTTTCTCATTGATAAGGCTGACAGCTCCTTGATAAGGATGCTCAAACGCCTTCAGATGGAGCAAGAAAATTTTGAAGTTGATACATATTACTTCTTGTTAGTGAACTCAGTATCAAGGGCTATTAGTTGAAACCTTAAAAAGTCGACCACGTCTTGTTATTACTTCACCAGTAATAGTCAAGGACTATCAAATACTTGAATGCTGTTGATGTCAAGATAAAAAGAACACTGATCTTTCACGACTGTGCAACGTACTTTCAAACCAAAACTATCAAGAAATTCAAATATGGAAAACCACAGAGTACACGATCATTAGTACTAAGCTATCCAAGCAGAAGCGAGACCACCACTTATTGATGGTTTGATTCAGGAAGTAACAACCAGTAAAGAATTTCCACATGATAGGAACATATCAGTATTTAAAACTAACAGCTCAAACAGTTTTAACTCACTGACTAAGTACATGAGCATACTAAATATTTCCATGAGATGTGATTAGATGCATACCTTGAAATATCTGAAAAATGGTGTTTTAACAAGTTCTTGGAGTACTGGATGTAGTACTTCCTTGTTAAGATGATTCACGGTCTCGTAGTCACAGCAACATTTCTCCACATCTTCACTATACTTAGCTGGCCCCTACAAACATTCCACCATGGCAAAACCCAACTCAGAGAAAATCCACTTCTATAAATCTTATTTTAAAAAAAGAATCAAATTTTGAACTTCTTACCATCACTCTTAAAACTGAATTTTATGTAGTATTGATGATCCATCAGTCCAAAAAATCAATAAAAAATAATAATAATCTCAGCTTAGAAACTAGGATTAGAACAGGAAATAAATAGTAATCAATCACCATTTTAACTATCTTTTCCCAGAAAAATAGAAAAATTAAGCAAGTCATACAAATCAAAGAATGACATCCCAACATAGGGAAACACAATCAATCAATCAACTACAGCTCAATCCAAAGCTAGCTGAGAACGCGACACGAATCATCTATATATTCTGCTCCAATCAGATATAACTTTTTTTTTTAAGATTATGTTATTCATATTCCATGAATTAGAACTTCATGTCATCATCAGGGGAGGAGCTAGAGTATGACTTACGGGTTCGGCCAAACCCAATAGCTTTAGTCCAAAACTCTATATTTGTCTTAAAAAATCCGTTGAATATGACAAATTATTAAGTAATTTAAAATTCAGTTACTTAAAAAAACTAAAATCCTAAACTCATAAACTTCAAATCCTGGCTTCGCCTATGGTCATCATAGGCTGATTTCTCATATGGTCACTCAATTAATAGTTATTATCTCATAAAGTCACCTTTCTTCTTGATTCCAAATTCAATCAACAAAGAAAGGTGACTATATGATATAATAATTATTAGCTGAGTGACCATCTGAGAAATCAATTCTCACTTTAATCTACACAATTCAAGTAGCCTAAATAATCTCAAACAATATCATTGCTTCAGATAATAACCCTCTTTTATCCTAAAAAATACTCCCTCCGTCCCAATTTATGTGAACGTGTTTGACTGGCCACGAAATTTAAAAATGAAAAAAAAAACATTTGGAACTTGTGGTTCAAAATTAGCCTTAATATTTGTGTGGCTATAAATCATCACCCCCACCTCGGACAGTCCGGGACACACTGCCCATCCGGTTCTGCTGACGGTGGCCCGGAACAGCCCGCCTCAGGGTGATTCCGCAGCCACCTCTCGGCAAACCGAGCATCGGCCAGCCGATCCCGCCACCCCTGCCCTTCCTCCACTTCCCGTGGCACACACCCCTCCCATCCCGCGTCCCGAGACACGTTCTCGGACCATGGAAACTTGTGTCATGCACGGAATTCATAAACCTAAACAGCTATTTAACCTATCCGTTTCAGTTGTTCCTTCCATGTCCCTCGAAATCCGAAGGATGCCTTGTCCGACCCTAATTGAAAAGCCACAATGATTGACGAATATAATGCTCTTATTGATAATAAGACGTGGGACCTAGTACCCCGTCCCCTGATGCTAACATTATTCGTTCTATGTGGATTTTTAGACATAAAAAGAAATATGATTGTTCTTTTGAGAGGTACAAGGATCGTCTTGTAGGTGATGGCAGGTCTCGACAGGTGGGAGTGGACTGTGATGAAACGTTCAGCTCGGTCGTAAAGCCTGCAACCATCCTCAGCATTGCTCTATCCAAGTCTTGGCCCATTCGTCAACTTGATTTCAAGAATGCCTTCTTACATGGGGATCTTCATGAAACGGTATATATGCATCAGCCTATGTGTTTTAGGAATCATCTTCATTCGGATTATGTGTGTCTGTTGCGGAAATCGCTATATGGACTGAAACAGGCTCCTCGAGCATGGTACCAGTGGTTCGCCGATTATGTCTCCTCTATCGGGTTTTCACACAGCAAATCCGATCATTCTCTATTCATCTACAACAAAGGTACATACATGGCTTACCTATTATTATATGTTGATGGCATCATCCTCACCACATCATCTGATGCTCTCCGCCGGTCCATTATGTCTCTCCTTTCCTCTGAGTTTGCTATGAAGGATCTAGGTCCCCTGAGTTATTTCTTGGCATCTCTGTCACTCGACATTCTGGCAGCCTATTTTTGTGTCAGTAGAAGTACGCCGAAGAGATCCTTGACTGTGCAGGCATGACATCTTGCAAATCATCCCACACGCCAGTAGACACCAATTCCAAGCTCAGCGCTGAGTCTGGCCCCATATTCAGACCCGACTCACTATCGTAGCCTGGCTGGGCCCTGCAGTACCTCACATTCACGAGACCTGACATATCCTATGCCATGCAACAAATCTGCCTACACATGCACAATCCGATAGAAGCACACATGCATGTCCTCAAACGTATTTTACGATAAGTCCAAGGTACACTTCACTTCGGATTACATCTATACAGGTCCTTGCTAACTGGTCTCACTACTTATTCTGATGCTGACTAAGGTGGATGTCCTGACACCCGACGCTCCACGTCTGATTACTGCATTTTCCTCGGAGATAACCTATTGTCTTGGTCTTCCAAAAGGCAACCTACACTATCCCAATCCAGTGCCGAAGCAGAGTACATAGGTGTCGCCAACGTCATCTTTGAGTCTTGTTGAATCCATAACCTTCTACTTGAGCTTCACTGCCCGATTCAAAAGGCAACACTAGTCTACCGCGATAATATTAGTGCTATATATCTTTCCGGCAATCCCGTCCAACATCTGCGCACTAAACACATTGAGATGGACATTCTTTCGTTCGCGAAAAAGTGGCTCGTGGTCAAGTTCGTGTCCTTCGTGTTCCTTCCAGATATTAGATTGTCGACATCTTCACCAAAGGACTTCCACGCATACTATTTGATGATTTTTGAGTCAGTCTCAATGTTCGTGAACCTCCCGTTTCGACTGCGGGGTGTAATAGAATATTTTCCGAATATTATTTCATTATTTGTATATCTCTTATTTTAGGTAGAATTGTATTCTTATTGTAATTAGGTCTCCTATTTTAGGTAGAATTATATTTCCTATTGTAATTAGGTTGATTAGTTAACTAGTTTAAATATTCTTGTACTACTATATATATATATGGTACATTATTCAATCAAGGAACATATTCCTTTAGTTACTACTAAATTTAAAAAGATGTTTTTTTTGTAAAGACGGACTAAAAAGTAAATAATGTCACATAAATTGGGATGAATGGATTATAAATCATCAATAACAATAACGTTTCAGCAGAATAATTATAATTAAAGCAGAAAACAAACTAAGAGAAATTAATCGTTAAGAAAACAAAACCTGAGCACAGTGGCAACTTATGCTAGTAGTGTTATTGGTTCGGAATATGGTGGAACTGAGGAAAAGAGCGAAGAATACAACAACTAAAGCACCAATTAGCCAATGCAATTCAATTATACAACTCTTTTTATTCTTATCAATTTCGGGATTCGCCATGCGGATTTGAGGAAAACAAAGAGAGAGAATGTTAAAGCAGGTTGTTTAGAAAATGGATGAATGTGAAGGAAGAAAAAGAGAAAAATGGGAATTCCAAGAGAGTTTTTCAGGGGGTGGAAGGAAGAAAAATGGAAAATGCCATGGGCGGTTGGTTTAACGGTTTTGATTAGCTGAGTCATATGAAACAAAAAGAAGTAAAGGAACACATATTAACTGTGTTTTTGGTATGGAGAAAAATGTTTTTATTTTTTATTTTTTCATATCTGATTGGCTTAATTGTTTAGAAAAATATTTCCCTTCAATATTTTTCAAAACTCTCTTTCAACGCTCACCCAATCCACTACCACCCCTAATCCATTTACATACCTCTTAGGTCCCCGGTCCCCGCCACTCAACCCACAACCCCTAGACCTATTATCTCATCACCTGACATACCCTACCCACACCCTCCGCCCACACTAACCTCCACTTAGGCCCACACCCTCTCACTCGATCAAGATATGGACCTCCCATCTAACACCCCGGTCTTCGCCTTCCCCCACCCTGCACATCCCCACTACCACCCTCCATTAAGGCCCACCCTTCCCCTGCCCTCTATCGAGACTCGAGCCTTCGGTGTCGCGACCCTAACTCAAGAACCAGCCCCTATGAGACCTTAGCTCGGGACTCGACCCTGAAACCAATAATTGGACTCGACCTCGACCCCAACTCGAAACCCAACCCTCGACTTTGATCCGACCTTAACTCGAGACCGAACCTCAACCTCGACCCAAGATTAAACCTCCAACACTTTACTTCAATACAGTAACCCACCCCGACTTAGGATTTGACCCCAACAATAGACTTGACCTCCAACACGACCCGAATCCCCAACCCTGACCCAAGACCTAACACTGACTTGAGATCCGACTCAGACTCATGATCGAACCTAGTCGTGATCTGACACCTCAACCCGATCTCGACTCAGGAACCGACATCTACCTCGGCCCTGACCCAAGACCCAACCACAACCCTGGACCTGACCCTATTCGGGACAAACTCTGACCCGAGACTCGACCTTGGCTAGAGACCCAACATCTGACCCTGGACCTTTCAAACGTCGACCCCAACTTAGTTCTCGATCCTCGACCTTAACTCGAGCCCCGATACCGACTCCGGACCAGACCTCAACTTGAGACTCGACCCCCAACTCCGACTCGCGATCCGACCTCGACCACGGATCCAATCCTGACTTGGGCCCCGACTAAACCCTGATCCCGAACTCGATTTGTGACTTGACATTTACCTTGATTCAAGACTCGACCCCCAAGTTGGATCTCGGAGCAGAGAGTCGGGTTCATGGTCAAGGATCGAGTCCTATGTCAGGGTTGTGTTCAGATTGGGGTTGTATCCCGGGTCATAATCAGGAATCGAATCCCGGGTGAGGGTCGTACCGAAGGTTTAGTCATGAGATAGGGTTGGGACCGGAGTTAATGTTGGGGCTCGTGTCGGAGTCGGTGATTGGGTCCCGAGTCGGAGGGTAGGGGTGTGGGATGAAGTGTATTGGAGGTTGGAAATGGGAGAATTTCCATTTATGGAACTTGTTTTTTTTTACGTCCACTAAAAAAGTTATTTTTTTCATTTTAAAAAAATTATTTTCTTATACAAAATAGTTTCTAAAAATGTTGACTAACAAATATGAAAAAAAATAGAAAATATGTTTTGAAATATTAATATTATCCTCGAATTATAATTTTTATATTTAAAATTTCCTAGAGGGCATAATGTCAGCAGTTTAACTCTTCTTTTGGCGTGTGAGATCTAAGAATTAATAAAGAGACAGCCACGTGACACTTTTTTTAATTTTTCTTATTTCTTATTTTTTTTCTTTAAAATTTTTCCTCTTTTATTTCGTATTTAATGTTTTTGATTATATTTTTAGGTAATGCATAAAACACTCATCTAAACTATATCCGAATTTGTTATGATACATATTTTCTTAATTATATGAAATGAGTAAGCAACTAGCGAATGCATGAGTATTTGATTCTGAACTCTAAAACTGGACAGACAAGCTTCTGGCAGAACGTGTTGCGCACACATCACCACGTGTACATTTTAACATTTTTTTCCTTTGCCTTTGATTCTTTTCGTAGGGAACTCCCTTTCCTCTTTATGGTTGTGTCCTCTTCGCTTTTTTTCTACCTAATACATTATTTGGATTCATCAGTAGCATTCTATGTTCAAATTGAGCCCAATTTTTTCTGTCATCTTTAAAAATTTCTCCTATGAGTTTTGTTTCCCCCCCCCCCCCCCCCCCCCCCGCGAATTTGAAAAAATTGTTTTGTGGGTTTTGGGGTATTCCGATGAGGTAAAATAATTCAAATGGCTATACAAAAAAATATATTAGAAGAGCAGAGAGAGATTTACTTTCCATTTGAGTTTTTATGATTGGCAATGGAAGTCACTGCATTATAGGTGAGAATAATATGAAAGTTGAGAGAAGAAGATAGTAAGGATAATAGTTCATATTCCTTATTTGTGGAGTCATCTCTTTAATAGGGTTTCTAGTTATATAGACTGATTTAAATAAAAAAATTATAGTGCAGAGTCGGTGAAGATGGTAAGGTGAACGACAATTTTTTGTGGTGGTTAATGGTAGACGATGGCCGACTGGTGGTGTCCGCGGCAAGAGTGTAACTAAGAAAAATGGAAAAGAAGAGAAAGAAAAAGAAAAAACAGGAAAATTCTAAATAATGCTTATAAAACTAAATGTTTAACATTTTTAGTGCTCAGTGAAAAGACTTTCTTTGCCAACTCAATACGTAAGAACTTAATAATATCAGTTAAGAAATATTCAGACACCCCTGTAAAGTTAGTGTGTCTTATAGCAAATTTGAATATAATTTAGGTGTATTTTTATACATTTTTTTCTTTTCTTTACTTGCACCTTTTGCTGATAACAATATACCCCGTTAAAATTCAAAACCTAATCAAGCAAAGCATTACCTTACCTAGGTCGATCGGCTGTCCAAGGTCGATTGGCTGTTTTCGGGAGACCCTCGGCTCAAGACAAAACATAATCACAATCAAGCAAGAATTATAAATCAAGAGAAACGGTCAGAGACAAAAAATTAAAGCTGTATGAACATGCTGATACCAGAATCGAATACGCTACACATTCTGACAAAAGGAAGCAGTAGCTAACACAGATAAATAATATAAACAAAGTACACTAAGGAACACATAGCAGTAGAAATCAAACTACAGGGACTATAAAGCAATATTGCGCCTATAAGTGTGATGAGCTAATCGGGCCTATAGTAATAACACTACAACTATCATTTTGTAAGCGTAAGTAGAATTACGCTCGACTACCTACTACCCTAATCTGTGTCCTCCACAACCCCATATCTAAGGTCATGTCCTCAGTAAGTTGCACCTGCGCCATATCCCGTCTAATTACCTCTCCCCAATACTTCTTCGGCTTATCTCTACCCCTTATGAACCCGTTCATAGCCAACCTCTCACACCTCCGCACTGGGGCATTTGTGTCTCTCCTCTGGACATACCTGAACCATCGCAACCTCGCTTTCCGCATCTTATCCTTCACAGAGACCACTCCCACTCTGTCCCGGATATCATAATTTCTAATCATATCTCTCCTTGTATGCTCACATATCTATCTCAACATCCTCATCTCCGCAACTTTCATCTTTTAGATGTGTGAAGTCTTGACTGGCCAACACTCCGCCCCATACAACATAGTCGGTCTAACCACTGCCCTATAAAACTTGCCTTTAAGTTTTTGTGGCATTTTTTTATCGCACAAGACTCTAGATGCGAGCCTCCATTTCATCCACCCTGCCCCAATACGATGTGTAACATTGTCATTAATCTCTCCATTCCCTTGAATAATAGACCCGTGGTACTTGAAACATTCTTTCTTTGGAATGACCTGAGTCCCAAGCCTCGCCTTCACGCCTGTCTCAGGGTCGTTCCCGTTGCTGAACTTGCACTCCAAATATTCTGTCTTAGTCCTACTCAACATGAACCCTTTAGACTCTAGAGTCTGTCTCCAAACCTTCAGCTTGACGTTCACTCCTCTATGAGTCTCATCATGTAAATGAGAAACTACTACGTTAAATACAATGGAAAACTTGATACAACCCCAAGAACCTGGTCTCACAAGTCATGAGCTATTAGGAATAAGAAATGTGACTTTGATTGAATAATATATCATTTATTTGGAATACAAAATAGAAGTAAATGACTCTAAGCTACCATGAATTAGTTGACAGCTCAACACTGGAACATTAGTAAATCTCCAAAAATTTCTCACTAACTACATAATAGCTCATATTCATATCTGTACATAGGGTGCAACAAGTGTGTGTACAAGACGTACTCAATGAGTATCGAAAACTGCCCCGACAACATAGTGGCAAGGGTTTATTGAAAATAAACACTTTAGACTAGTGCAGTTATTATATCTAACATTAGTGATACATATACACAATCAAATCATGTGAAGATATGAATAGATGAGCAAATAATATAATGCACACTATCTCAACTATTCAAGTTCAATGCATGTATCAAATGCACTAAATCAACGTATATAATGATATGCACAACTCAACATATATATGAAATGTATGAACATGAGTCAAAAGTCAATTATGCATGATAAAAATTCATACTTTCTTCAACACCAGCACTCCTTGTGCCAAAATTTTGTGTGCACATATATAGAGACGGATCCTTATGCACACGCCATATCTAGAGTACTTGATTCTATAACAGTTGACACCTAAGTGATGGATTACACAAAACTCATCAGCTCAAATCACATTTGAGTGTAAAAATATAATTGTTGTCACTCAAGCCATGTCCTGCAATATACTCATCAGTTCAAATCACATATAAGTGTGAATCACATATGCAAATATGTATACATATGCTAAATCATATGTCCCGACACACATGAACTTTCATTATGTTAAACTAGTACAAATATGATGCTCATGGCAATAAAACTAGCATGATAGAATGCTTAGAGTAGTCATATCAAGTAGATGAAGGTTTGAAGTTGGATATTGAAGTAAACCAAGTGCTAATAGATAAAAAGAAGATACCGAAAGATTATGGACAGGTTAACGTATTTTGCACACACAAGATTAAATCTTGCTTATGCATTGAGTTTTATTAGCCAATTTATGCATAATCTTAGTAAACAACACATGAATAGCATCATTCGTATTTTGAGGTACTTCAAGTATGATCATGGAAGAGAAATATTATTCACAACAAATGCTAATTATTAGGATATTATTGATGTCTATATAAATGTTGACTGGGTTGGATCAATTGATAATAGACGATCAACTTTTGGTTACTTCACATATGTAGGAGGTAATCATGTTACTTAAGTAAAAACCACAATATTATAGCAAGATCAACTGCAAAAGCTGAATTTAAGGGTATGGCCCTTGGACTTTGTGAGGCCTTATGGCTTAAACTCCTTTTTCATTTTGGCTACATGTCTAAGCATTTAATCCAATTATATAAAGAATTATAACATACTTAGTGTAATCTCATGAATGGGGTCCACGGAGGGTAGAGTGTACGCAGACCTTACCCCTACCTTGACAGGTAGAAAGATTGTTTCCGAAAGACCCTTAGCTCAAGTAAAGCAGAAACAACATTAGGATAGCCAGGAAATTTAAGCCGAAGAGACAACAAGTAGTAATAGAAAACTAAGGATAAGAAATATGTGAATACTAAAGTAAAAATACAAGAAAAATGATGGAAATAATACGATCCAACAAGAAAGAAAAATAATATTAATCCTACTACTAGCCTTCTATCCTAATCCTCGACATCCACACATTCCTATCTAGGGTCATATCCTCGGTAAGTTGAAGGCTTGCAATATCCTGCCTGATCACTTCTCCCAATACCTCTTCGGCCTACCTCTACCTCTCTTCTAACCCTCTATCGTCCTCCTCTAACACCTCCTCACCAGAGCATTTGTGCCTCTCCTCTGGATATGTCTGAACCATATCAGCCTCACCTCCCACATCTTATCCGCCACGGAGGTCACCCCCACTTTATCTCGAATTTCTGACCATTTCTCTCCTAGTCAGCCCACACATCCATCTCAACATCCTTATTTCCCAAACTTTCATCTTCTAGACATGGGAGTTCTTAATTGTCAAAAACTCTGCCCCACACAATAGCGTTGGTCTAACCACTACTCTGTAAAACTTACATTTAAGTCTTAGTGGCACCTTCATATCACACAGGACACTAGAAGCGAACCCCCATATCAACCACGCTACTCCAATATGGTGTGTGACATCCTCGTCAATCTCCCTATTACCTTGGATTATAGCCCCCAGGTACTTGAAAATCTCTCTCCTCGAGATGACTTATGAGTCCAGCCTCACTTCCATGTCAGCGTCACTCACCACCGCACTAAACTTGCACTCCATATACTCAGTCTTAGTCCTACTTAATCTGAAACCTTTTGACTCCAGGGTCTGTCTCCAAACCTCCAACCTAGAATTCACCCCATGCCACGTCTCATCAATCAATACAATATCATCCACAAATAACATGCACTATGACACCTCCTATTGAATGTGACTCGTCAATACATCCAACGTTAAGGCAAATAAATATAGGCTAAGAGCAGATCCTTGGTGCAACCCCATCATGACTGAAAAGTGTCCAGGGTCCTCTCCACAGTCCACACTCGAGTCTTAGATCTATTATACATATCCTTGATCACTCTAATATTGCTACCGAGACTCCTTTAGCCTCCAAATATCTATAGGACCTCTCTCGGACCTTTATCATATGACTTCTCTAGGTCGATGAACACCATATGCAAGTCCCTCTTTCTTTCCCTGTATTGCTCTACCAATCTCCTCACAAGATTAATAACCTCTGTAGTCGATCGTCCCCGCATGAATCCAAATCGGTTCTAAAAAATAGACACCTCCTTCCTCACCCTCAACTTCACCACCCTCTCCCAATCTTTCATGGTGTGGCTCATTAACTTGATACTCCTATAGTTATTGCAGTTTTGAATATCACCATTGTTCTTGTAAAATGGAACCATTAATGTACTCCACATCCACTCTTCTAGCATCTTTGTCGTCCTAAAGATGACATTAAACAATCCAGTTAGCCACTCCAAAGCCGCTATGTCCGCACTCTTTCAAAATTCCACCGGCATCTTATCTTGCCCTATTGCTTTACCCCTACTTATCTTGCGCATAACCCCTCAACCTCCTTAGCCTTAATGCGCCTACAATAACCAAAGTCTCGATGACACTCGGAATTTTCTATGATTAATTCAATGCAACATGACCGGATAAAATATATTGAGGTAGATAGAATTTTCATAAAAAATAGATGAAAATATTTTTAAAGTTGCCTAAAATCCAATCTAAAGATTAGTTAGCTAATGTTATTGCTAAAGCATATTAGCGAATATTCTCCGAATATTCACAGTATATTTGTAATTATGATAGATGTATATTTAAGGTAACTTATGATTCTTATTGTATTAGGAATCAACCATTTAAGGTAAGTTAGGATTCTTATTGTATTAGGAATCAACCATTTAAGGTAAGTTAAGATTCTTATTGTATTAGAAATCAACCTCTGTACAACTATATATATTGTGATTAATGAAATAAATCCCTAAGGGAAATTATTCCAATCTTATATGGTATCAAGAGCCAAACCCTAATCCCTACCCCTCTCTACTCTTTTCTCTCGGCTGACCACCACCCAAATTCCCTTCCTCTCGGCCGGCGGCAACAAGGTTGCCACCATGTCTTCCCCCACTAATTTCGGTTCATCCACTGGCACACTTGACAACCCCTCTCAACGTTCATTATCTTATTTTCATCCGGCATTCGCCATTAACAACATCAAGAATTTTATCCCTATAATTCTTGACCAAAAAGACAGTCAATATTCCATGTGGAAGGAACTGTTCTATATTCATGTATGTGCATACAATGTGCTCGACCATATTGATGATTCTGTTCCTCATCCCACCGATGTTGCAGACTCCACCTGGCGTCGCCTTGACGCTATCGTCAAACAATGGATCTACGGCACCATCTCTAAAGACTTGTTGTGCACTATCATGAAAACAGGTGCTACGACACATGAACTTTGGGTCCGGCTAGAAGAAATCTTTCAGGATAATAAAAATACTCGGGCCGTGTTTTTGGAAGAGCAGTTCAACAATACACGTCTCAAGAATTTTAACAACATGTCCGAATATTGTAAACAACTGAAACTCATAACCGACCAACTTTCCAACGTAAGGACTTCTGTGTCAGAAACCAAGATGGTGCTTCAACTAGTTGCTGGTTTATCGAAAGGTGAATATGATACACTCGCAATGATGATTCAATAGGCCGACCTCCTCCCAAGTTTCAACAAAGCACGTTCACAACTTCTGTTAGAAGAGACCCGTCGTGCCAAACAAGAGGAGCACAATCATAAGGCATTAGCCATTGACAGCATGACACCACCGACGGCCAACACCACCCAGCCACCACCACAAGACCACTAGCAGCAGCAGTCTCGCGGCGGAGGGCGTGGCGGCAGAGGCCGTGGCGGCAGAGGCCGTGGTAACAACAATAAATGGAAGGGTCGTGACAAAGGCACCTGCAACCAGCAGCCAGTCCCAACTCCTACTGCCTATCTCCCGTGGCCTGGACAACAACCAATGTGGCCCAATCAAGGGAATTGGGCCTCATTTGCATGCCCATACCCAACTACAAGGGCCCAGTTCCAGTAGGCTGCTTGGTCACCTAGACTATTGGGCTCTGCCCCAGCCAACTGGCAGGCCCACCCGTAGCAGCAACAAGCCAACATGGTCTCGGTCCAACAGCACCCGCAAGGCAACAGCCTGGCCCCCATCAATTTGGGCCAGGCCTTCAACACCGTGAACCTTCAACATCCCGATAAAAATTGGTACATGAACACCGGAGCCACATCTCACCTCACCCGGTCGTCAGGTAACTTATCTCAACTACTTCGGCTAAAGCATCCTCAATTTATTACTGTCGACAATAGTCATCGCATTCCAATTGATGGTTATGGTAACACACATACCAAACATCCTCACCCGCCTTTCTCCCTAATTACGTCCTCTACACCCCCTAACATTATTAAAAACTTAATCTTTGTTAGAAAATTCACTCGCAATAATTTTGTGTCTATCAAATTTGACCCTTTTGGTTTTTCTGTGAAGGATCTCAATACGAGGAAAATTCTTTTGTGCTGCAATAGTGTGGGAGACCTCTACCGCTGTCAGACCGCAATCACCTCTATTCCTTGCGTCTATCTCTCCCCCAACTTGGCACAACAGACTCAGACACCTCGGAGACCCTGTTTTTACTTTTCTTAGGTCTACTAAGCGTATTCAATGTAATAATGGAAAGCTTGCCCAACACTGTTTTTCTTGCCAGCTCGGCAAGCATACTTGTCTTCCATTTATGTCATCAAACAGTGTTACTTTTTCTCCTTTTGATATTGTTCATGCTGATTTATGGACATCTCCGGTTGTTGGCTCTTTGAGTCACAAATTTTATCTAGTATTCTTAGATGATTTTTCACATTTTGTCTGGATTTACCCACTGAAATTCAAATCTGAAGTTTTTTCCAAATGAATTTCAAAAATTCATTAAAACACAGTGTGAAAAATCTGTCAAATCTTTCCAATGAGATAATGGACGTGAATTTAATAACTCAGCATTTCACAATTTCTGCTCTAAACAAGGCATGGTTTTCCATTTTTCCTGTCCCTATACTTCCTCCCAAAACGGAAATGCTGAATGAATTATACGTACCATCAATAACATGGTTCGCACACTTCTATTTTATGTCTGTCTTCCACCGCCATTTTGGGTATATGATGTTAAAATGGTAGAATCCCTTCTTAATATTTTACCAACTAGCACCCTCCAAAACAAGACCTCTACTGAAATCTTATACCATAGGTTCCCATCCTATGACCATCTCCGTATTTTGGACTGCTTATGCTACCCCAACATAACCTCCACTGCACCTCACAAACTTGCCCCTCACACCTTGCCCTGTGTCTTCGTTGGTCTCTCTCCTTCTTATCGGGGCTACCTATGCTATGACATTGCCACTCGTAAAATAATCGTATCCCATCACGTCACCTTTGACGAGACAACCTTTCCTTTTTCAAATCTCCAAAAATTTCAGACCACCGACTATACCTTTCTCGATGAACCGAGTCTGTCCCTGGCTATCCAATCTATGTACCACCAGCAACCCACTACTCCGACAGAGCCTGCAGCTCCGTCCCCGCCACTGTCCGGGACCATCTCCGATCAAACAACTCCCTGCTCTCGGTCGAACACCCCTCCAGTACCCTTGCTACCTCCAGCCACGTCTCCTGCACCTCCAGCAGCACTGCTGCCTCCAAAACCCATAAGCCTGCAGCTTCCCAATCCAGACCTCCCACTGTTGCCTACCCACCGCATGGAGACTCGTGCCCAATACGAGATCTTCAAACCCAAGGTTCACTTCAACCTCTCCACACAAACCTTATCATCCATTCCAAAAAATCCAAAACTAGCCAAATTGGACCCTAATTGGAATGGGACTATGTGCGATGAGTTTAACGCTTTAACCAAGCAGAACACTTGGGATTTGGTACCTAGACCAGACGGTGTGAATGTTATCCGGTGTATGTGGATATTTTGTCACAAGTTCAGAGACAATGGTGACTTGGAACGGTATAAGGCAAGACTAGTTGCCAATGACACTTATCAGCAGGAGGGTATTGATTGTGGTGAGACATTCAGTCCGATTGTTAAACCGGCTACTATTCAGACTGTTCTCAGTATTGCTATGGGCATGCATTGGCCGATTTATCAGCTTGATTTCAAGAATGTATTTCTTCATGGGGATTTGAAAGAAACTGTGTACATGTATCAGCCCCCTAGATTTGTCCATCCGGTAGTTCCGCAGTTTGTATGTCATCTCAGGAAATCATTGTGTGGCTTGAAACAAGCACCCCGAGCCTGGTATGATCGCTTTGCCAGGTATCTTATGCAGATTAGATTTGTATGTAGCAGGTGTGATAACTCTCTCTTCACTTATCATCGAGGTACCAGCACTGCTTACTTGCTACTATATGTGGATGACATTGTTCTTACTGCCTCATCTGACGGTTTGAAGAATGAAATCATTGCTCTACTTAAAATTGAATTTGCTATGACCGACTTGGGCAAGCTGAGTTATTTCTTGGGTATAACAGTGACCAGAGCTGCAGCTATTATGTTCTTGTGTCAGCGCAATTATGCAGAAGAAATAGTGTACAGGGCTAAGATGGCTAATTGTAAAATTTTGCCAACTCCAATTGACTCGAAATCCAAGCTAAGTGCCAATGAGGGTGTGCCAGTTTCTGATCCCACTCTATATCGGAGTCTTGCAGGTGCCCTTCAGTATGTTATATTCACTAGGCCTGATATTGCATATGTCGTTCAGCAGGTGTGTCTATTTATGCACGACCCTCGAGAGTCCCATTTTGCAGCCCTCAAACGTATTATCAGATACGTTAAGGGCACACTGGCCTTTGGACTACATCTCTACCCCTCTGCCCCAACCAAGTTACTCTCCTACACGGATGCAGATTGGGCAGGATGCCCAGACACACGTCGCTCCACCTCAGGCTACTGTGTATTTCTTGGGGATAATCTTATTTCATGGTCCGCCAAGCGGCAGGCCACACTATCCCATTCGAGTGCTGAAGCAGATTATTGCGGAGTTGCTAATGTCATTGCTGAGATCTGTTGGCTCCGAAATCTACTTTTGGAGCTCCAGTGTCCACTGCGAAAGGCGTCTATAGTCTATTGTGACAACATATTTTCCATCTATATGTCTCACAATCCGGTCCAACATCAGCGGACTAAGCATATTGAGATGGATATTCACTTTGTACGAGAGAAGGTTGCCCTTGGTCAGGTCAAAATACTACACGTGCCTTCCTCCTATCAGTATGCAGATATTTTCACAAAGGGACTACCGAGACAACTCTTCACCGACTTCCGATCCAGCCTTAGCGTTCGACCTCCTCCCGCTCCGACTGAGGGGGAGTATTAGCGAATATTCACAGTATATTTGTAATTATGATAGATGTATATTTAAGGTAACTTAGGATTCTTATTGTATTAGAAATCAACAATTTAAGGTAAGTTAGGATTCTTATTGTATTAGGAATCAACCTCTGTACAACTATATATATTGTGATTAATGAAAGAAATTCCTAAGGGAAATTATTCTAATCTTACCTAGCAGTCTCAAATCAAATATTCTCGAAATGCCTTAACAAGTTGGGCTGATGATATCTACATACCAACTTGAAGAGGAATGTTGAAATTTCGCGAGAGAATATTCCTTATTCGATTTTACTTTCATAGATTAGAATAATGTACAATAGTGTATTCAGTTTTCTAGTTTGATAGCTTCACTATATTGTAAATACCGATTGTAACATGGTTTCATACATAAGTGAATATCAATATAATGTTGGGTATTTCTGGTGTGAATGAGAAATGAAGGTCTTATTACTCGCATTTTTTCCGGAAAGGTAATTATTATATGAAAAGACACATCTAATTTTCCTAATAGACATCTTTGTTGGTTATAAATATCTGATCATTTCTTCAGATTCTTCTTACGAAAATTCTGATTATCTTCTTCATTCTTTCTACACTTCAAATATATTCTGTGTGATTGACTGCCGCATGTTGCGTTCGCCATTTACCAAGGTTTGAGATACCGCTATGCTGGTGAATTAATTTATTATATCCTGGGAGGATATATTCCATAACCTCGGGTACATTGAGGGGAATGATTTCCTTAAGAAAACACCGTGAATTCAGTGGACTCGAATTATTCTTTTTACATTTATTTTTCAAATTATGTTTAAGTGATTATCGAATACAGACGGATAACAATCTTAAGGAAATTATTTTTTATTGTCATTATTTTTCTGTAATCTGCTTTGTTGAAAACAAAAAGAGAAAGAGAATTATCTTATCAGGTTACCGAAGCAATTGGGGGTGAACGGTTAGGCGTTGATATGCTACTGATCCAAAAGGTCGCGTGGTAGAGGAAGAGAAAACAAATGAGTTCTTGTGTGAATTCTAAATAAATAAGTGGCATCAATAATGTGATTTCAAGTTCATGCAATTTGGCAACATGTTAAATGGATTACACTTTGAGAAATTTGGATTTTCTTACGTGATATCCATAAACAACAAACAAAAATGTAGACCACTTATATTTTTATTATCCATGTTCTACTAAATTGACATGAAATTGAGAAAGAAAGAATAATGGTGAAAGAATATACGTGTGAATACCGTATATCCCGTGTATATTCATAGTAGGATTCTTGTACATGTGTAATTATGATAGTAGTCTTGTATTAGAAAAAATGTAGATTTAATTTCCATAATTAAATATTGTATATCATGTATATGTACCTTTTACATTAATGAAAATAATCAAGGGATTATTCTCTTTTATGATATCAACAGTCTAGGGAAATATTTTCCTTCTCCAAATTTTCGCACCTTCTGCCGCCCGAACTCTACCAGTGGTGGCCGACGGCCAACCCTACTCCCTCCCTTCAATTTTTTTTCTTCTTCCAAACCCTAATTCTCTTCTTGTTCTGTCATCATGTCTACCACAAAGAACACCTTTCATTCTGCCCTTGCAGACTCCAATATCAAGAACACCATCCCTATTGTTCTTGAGATGAAAAACACCTGATACGCAACGTGGGCAGAACTATTTAAAATTCACGCACGATCTAATAGAGTCCTCCAAGGAGAAGGTGCCTACCACGGATGATGAAATTGAGTTATGGGCAACTCTCGATGCGACGGTCCTTCAATGGATTTATTCTACCATCTCTACGGACCTCTTACAGACAATTATCGAATATGTCGCTACGACAATGGAAGCTTGGAATAGGTTGCGTGATATATTTCAAGACAAAAAAAATTCCCGAGTTGTGACACTTGAGCAGGAATTCTACCACATAAATATGGAGGATTTTTCGAATGCCTCAGCCTATTGTCAAGGGCTCAAGGAGTTGTCGGATCAACTCAAGAACGTTGGCGCGCCTGTTACTAATGATCGTCTTGTTCATCAAATGGTTGCAGGCCTCTCTGAGGCTTATAATGGCGTTGCCACTCTTCGTCGTCAAAGCAATCCTCTCCCACCGTTCTACCAAACACGTTCCATGCTCACCTTAGAAGAAGTTGACTTGGCTAAAAAGGTGTCTACCAGAGCCCATTTCGCCATGATGGTGGCCACATCACGCGACACCGATGACCCTCACTCCTTTTCGGAAAATTCTAGCCAAAACCGTAACAATGGTGGTGGCAAAAAAGGCTAAATTTGGAAAAATGGCGGCCAAAACCAGCGGTGGTCGCGACGGAGGACGGGGTGGCAGTGGCCAGTAGACTGGGCTGCAGCACCACTGGCCGCATCCTTGGGCCACTGCACAGTGGTTGTGGGGCTGGGCCAGTGGGTAGTGGCCCACTCCACTGTATCCAGCAGGCGGTCCAAGACCAACAAATTATTGAGCCAGGCCCAATGGCTTTCAGCAACCAGGGGCTCGACAGAATGGGCCCTGGCAGCAGCCTGGCCTTCTTGGGCCTCGACCACAGCAGGGCTTCGCTATTGCGGGCCCAGTAGCATCCTCGAGTCCCACGAATATCGAGGCAGTCATGCACACACTTGGATTAAATCCTCCGGATGCACATTGGTACATGGACACCAATGCCACTTCTCATATGATGTCCGCTCCAGGTAATCTCTCGTCTTATTTTAATTTGAGCAAAAATCATGACATTATTGTTGGTAATGGTAATTCAATTCCAATTTGTGGTTATGGTCACACAAATTTATCTCCCCCGAACCCATCTTTATCCTTGAAAAAAGTCCTTCATGCTCATCAAGTAATTAAAAATTTGGTGTATTTCAAAAATTTACAATGGATAATTGGGTTTCTGTTGACTTTTACCCTTTCGGATTTTCTGTGAAGGATTTCACGACGGGGATACCTCTAATGATATGTAATAGTCGGGGTGACCTCTATCCCATCACCACATCCACCACCACCACTAATCAAGCCACACCGTCAACGTTTGTCGCTTTAGCACCGTCCTTATGGCATGCACATTTGAGTCATCCGGGAGCATCTGTTCTTTCCTGTCTTAAAAATAATAATTTTATTGAGTGTAATAGTATGCGTAGTACTAATATGTGTCCTTCATGTCCGATTGGGAAATATGTTAAATTACCGTTTGTTGCCTCCAATTCTAATACTTTATTGTCATTTGATATTATTCATAGTGATTTGTGGACATCTCCCGTTTTGAGCTCTTTGGGCCACCGTTATTATGTGTTATATTTGGATGATTATTCTAATTTTTTGTGAACTTTTCCGTTATCTAAAAAGTCTCAATTTTATTCCACATTCCTATCGTTTAGAGCATTCATACGTACCCAATTGAACGGTAAATTAAAACCATTCAATCTGATAATGGAAGGGAATTTGATAATGGGACATTTAGAGAATTTTGTAACATTAATGGTATTTCTTTCCGATTTTCTTGTCTACATACATCCTCACAAAATGGGAAAGCCGAGTGAAAAATACGCACTATTAATAATATTGTTCGAACATTACTTGTCCATGCTTCATTACCACCTTCATTTTGGCATCATGCACTATAAATGCCCACTTACCTTCTTAATATGCTCCCTAGAAAAGGATTAGCATACCAATCTCCACTCAAAATTCTTTATCACAAAGATCCGACCTATTTTCATCTTAGGGTGTTTATGCTATCCTCTCTTTTCCTCCACTGCAATAAACAAACTACAAGCCCGCTCTACCGCTTGTGTGTTTTTGGATTATCCGTCTAATCATCGTTGATATAAATGCTATGATTTATCCTCTCATAAAATCATCATTAGTCGCCATGTAATTTTTGATAAAACTCAATTTCCGTTTGCCAAGTTGCATAATTTCGTGTCTAATTCTTATAATTTTCTGGATGATGGACTCTCACCGTATGTGGTCCACTATTTGGTCCGACCCCCATATCGGGATCTGGACCAACAGAGACCGGCTTGCTCAGTGCCCACTAACGCAGTCCCTTCCGGTGTTCAAATCCAGCTAGCAGGCCCACTGTCTCCTGGCCCAAATAAAAAACACCCCAATCCAGTTTCTCGGCCAGCATGCCCACTTCCTGCTGGCCCATCCAGTCCGTCACTTGGTCCAGCATCTCGGTCAGCAGGCCCACTGCCTGTTGGCCCACTTCCTAACTCGAGTCTGCACCTCCCAAATTGAGCCAATTACGACGTCCCCACACTGACCCAGGTCCAACCCACTTCTATTCTGACTCAAGTGCCTGTTACTCATAATCAACAGAGTATTTTTAGACCAAAACGCCATTTTAATCTCAATTCTAATGTCACTAAATCACCCCTAGCACGTAACCCCATGTCTGCCCTTCGTGATCCAAATTGGAAAATGGACATGAATGATAAATATAATGCTCTTATTGAAAATAAGGCGTGGGAGTTGGTGCCCCATCCGCCTGGTGTCAATATGATTCATTCTTTGTAGATTTTTACTCATAAGGAAAAATCTGATAGTTGTTTTAAGAGGCATAAAACCCGTCTTGTAGGTGATGGCAAAACTCAACAGATTGATGTGTATTGTGGAGAGAAATTTAGTCCAGTGGTCAAACCGGAAACCATTCACACTGTTCTCAGTTTGGCTCTCTCGAAAGCATGGCTCATTCATCAATTGGATGTGAAAAATGCTTTCTTACACGGTGATCTCAAGAAAACTGTATACATGCATCAACCCTTGGATTTCAAGGACTTGATCATCCTAACCATGTCTGTTTGCTGAAAAAAGTCCTTGTATGGGCTAAAACAGGCCCATCGAGCCTGGTACAAAAGCTTTGCAGATTATGTTTCTACTATTGGATTTTCTCACAATAGGTCTGATCATTCTCTATTCATCTATCGTCGTGGTACTTTTCTGGCATACATTCTGTTATAGGTGGATGATATTATATTGACTGCCTCTTCTGATAAACTGCACAAGTCTATCATGTCTCTTCTCAGCTCCGAATTCGCTATGAAAGATTTGGGGCCTTTGAGTTATTTCTTGGGTATAGCTGTAACTCGTTGTGCAAGTAGTCTATTTTTATCCCAGAGGAAGTATGCGGATGAGATTATTGAGCAGGCTGGCATGTCATCCTGTAAGTCATCTCATACTCCGGTTGACACCAAACCGAAGTTGAGTGCTAATTCTAGCACACCCTACGAGGATCCCTCTCATTATCGTAGACTTATGTGGGCTCTTCAGTGTCTTACATTCACGAGGCCCGATATTACTTATGCAATGCAGCAGGTGTGTTTATTTATGCACGATCAAAGGGAATAATGTATGCACGCTCTCAAACGCATTGTGCATTACATTCATGGCACTCATGATTATTGTTTGCACTTATATCCATCCTCCGTATCTACTCTCATGTCTTATACAAATGCTGATTGGGGTGGATTTGCAGATACCAGACACTCTACATCTGGTTATTATATATTTCTAGGTGATAACTTGGTCTCGTGGTTGGCTAAACGCTAGGTTACTTTATCGCGATTCAGTGCGGAGGCCGAGTATCGAGGAGTAGCCAATGTGGTGTCTGAGTCCTGTTGGCTATGGAATCTCCTATTAGAGCTTCACTTTCCTATTCAAAAAGCTACCATGGTCTACTGCGATAATGTTAGTGCGGTCTATCTCTCTGGGAATCCGGTCCAAATCAACGCACAAAACATATGGAGATGGATATTCACTTTGTTAGCGAAAAGGTAGCTCATGGACAAGTACGTGTCTTGCATGTTCCTTCACGGTACCAAATTGCTGACATCTTTACTAAGGGTCTTCCTTTAGTTTTGTTTGAAGATTTTATGGACAGTCTCAACGTACGACAACCGCCCGCTATGACTGCGGGGGTGTGAAATAATATACGTGTGAATACCATATATCCCGTGTATATTCATAGTAGGATTCTTGTACATGTATAATTATGGTAGTAGTCTTGTATTATAAAAATGTAGATTTAATTTCCATAATTAAATATTGTATATCATGTATATATACCTTTTACATTAATGAATATAATAAAGGGATTATTCTCTTTCAAATGGAACGTGATCTTTGAAATCGGAGAAAAAAATTATTTTTTTCAGAGAGAAAAAAGTTACTCTTTTCATAGAGAAGAAAGTTACTCTTTTAAGAGATTGAACCTTCGTGGTTTCTACTTCCTACGTTTGGAGATTAAAATCTGCGTGATTTTCTACTTCAATTTAATACTCGATTTGCAGATATAAAAATTTCACCGGTTTATCAATTCTGTTTTGTATTCGGTTCGAAGTAGCAGAAAAACCTCTTATATTGAGTTCTTCCAACTTATATTGATGTTCTATTTTGAGTTCTTCCAACTTATATTGATGTTCTATTAATCTTTGTTCATCCATAATGTTGTATCTCCATTCTTATATCAGCTTCTAAATCATTTATCAAAGTATTTTGCTCATATATTCTAGTGTTGATTTCTATCATTCTCCTGTACGTTATACTAAAATCTTCTATGTGTGTACTATACTCATTACCAAAACATTTTTCATACGATAAGTCCGTTTTTCGTCTTATAGCTAATATTGCTTCTTCGATTCTTAATAATCTATCGTTTTCGTCTCTATATTTTACCAAAACATGTCTAATCTCACGTCTTTTCCATAGTAATTTATTAATCAAGTTAACATTTCTAAACGCATAATTTGTTTTCATCTTACAATTCTAATCCTTTTACAAGCTCTGATACCAATAAACGGGGCAGATCTTTTCTTCATCTAATAACCCTAAAGAGGGTAGGATAATAGACGGTAGGTTGATAAATATGTTCAGAGTTTATCAAGTTCATCGAATTTATTAAATAATAAGCATGTAATAGCGTAACGCGTAGTCTTAACTCAAATTTCATTTTTTGAAATAAAGTCTATAATCTCTAATCAGTATGAGAATCATAATTGCAGAGACTAACATTTATCCAGATAACAATTAAGAACATACTAGTCTAGAAAACATACCTCTTAATCAGATTCTCAGATCACCGGAGATATCAACCTCACCCTAGCTTTCGAATGAATCTTTCGAATTACAAAGAGGCTCCTTATATAGATGACCTCGACTATTCACCATTCATTACTTTTTCGAAAGTCATAAAGTAAACAGTAGTTACTTTTCAAAAATCGTAAAGTAAACAGTAATAAATAGTAATTGTTATAGTTTGTCGGCTGCTTTTCAAAAAGTTGTTTTGTCTTTTTCTTATTTTTCAAAAGTTGTTTTGTCCTCTTCTGCTTCTTTTTCAAAAGCTGGTTGTCCTCTTCTGCTGGTTGTCGTTGTCTTCTTTTTCAAAAGTTGTTTTGTCATTGTTTTCTTTTGCTTTTGATAATATCTTCCGTTTGATAGTATTTTCTGCTTTTCAGGTGTGATATGCCTTGCTTCGTTGATTTGAAATAATCGTTTATTCATGATATTCAAAATTGGGTTGCAAGTAGTGTTAACTACAGGCTCCCTGTTCAGAGTAATCAATTTTTTGGGCTGTTTAAAGGAATAGTAACAACAGATTGTGTAGCAGAAATAAACATAAGAACTATTAAAAGTTTTATACATATAAGTAAAATAAATGAAAATGACTGCGATCTGATAGACCCACAGACTTATAATTACCCTTAAAATGACAGAGAAATAATAATTAATAAAAGTATTAATTTAAGATTCAAAATTCAGGATCTAGAATATAAGATAAACTTAGGAGTAATAGAATATGATAGTTTCAACGAATTACTTTTAGGAAGTGATTTTTCAACAATGATAAACTATAAGATAAATAATAGTGGAATAGAAATAAACGATCAAGGAAAAACTAGATTCATAAACAAAGTATGAATATACAACTAGAGATAATTGAGAAAAAACAGAAGCTAAAGAAAATAAGGACAATCTTATCAAGAGAGATATATTCCCAGCTAAAATACTTAAAATACAAAGCAAAAGAAATAAAACTAGAAGAAAAAATAGAAAAATTAGAGCGAAAGTGTGATAAGTTTGATAAAATATGGATAGATATGAGAAATGGATGGAAGAAAAGAATTAATAATCCTGACTAATAATAACGAAAAAACACAAGAATTATGGGAAGAAATCATACTAAAAGAAAAACTAAAAAGTACAATAGCGATAATGGATGAAGTAAAAGAAAATCAGAAACGTACCCGACAAATGATGAGAGAAGAACTGACTAATCTATGGAATGTATCTGAAATACCAACATTTAAAATAATATTGGAATAACTAAATATGATATTAGATGACAAAAACAAAGGTAAAGAAATAGCAAAAGAAAAGGAACCTAGCACGAGCGGAGAAAATACAATAGTAAAAACCGACATCAGGAAACCTGAAATAATACCAATAGATGCGTGGAGAAGAAGTAGAAAACCAGTATTGGTAGATATTAGTAAAATGAAACCAAAATTAACATCTCAAGTAGAAAAAACATTAGAAGGACTAAAAATAATAAATAATTTTAATGGAAAAGCAAGAACCTAGCATACCTAGCGTACTTACGTTTTTAAGAAATAATGGAAAAAAGATAATAGAAAAAGAAAGATATAAGTATGAACCTATAGGAATACGTACAAAGGAAGATACAGACCCAAAAGAGGAAAATATTTACCTAAAGAATGTAGAAAAAACAACGTACGAGTACCTAGACCTAAAATTAGATAAACAGGAACAAGAAATATCTGAATTAAAAACAGAAAACATAAGGATAAAATTACATAGAAATGAGGAATGGTATGATAAGTACAAAAAATATAAACACAAGTTCAGAGATACGAAAAAGATACTAAAAGAAACAAAGGTAGAAATAAAACAAATGAGAGATGAGTTAAACGAAACTAACAAGAAATTAGAGAAAGCAGAAGAAACAAAGAAAGAATTAGAAGACTTGAAAGAGGAAATGCAGATACTTAGAGAACAGGTAAAAAGGGAAAAAGAAGGTAAGAAAAGACACAAGCGATGAAAGTACTAGTAGTAATGAAAATACTAACAGCGATAGCGATAAACCAAAAATACGAGTAGTAGAATTCATAGAGGAAGTAGAAGATGAATCAGAAATAATAAAAGAAAACAACCAGATAATAGAAGCTCTACAAAAAACATAAAGAGTAAATGCTATTATAGAAGAAGAACCTGAAAGTGATATAGAAGAAGAATATAACCAACCCGAAGAAACAGAAATAGAATCAGAAGATATAATAAATGAAGATGCAAATGATTATCATGAAGAAGAGTTAGTAGACCCTAACCTAGAAGTGATAGAAAGGAACCATATACCAGCAGGACAACAAGCAGAATTTAGAGAATTTGTAGGATCAATGGCACAAGGAGTAAATTACAATGGATATTCCTAGACTTAGACAACGGCTACGATGAACATGAAATAGAAAGAAGAATAACTGATTGGAATCTAGGAATGTATATAGCAATAATGAACTCTGCACACACGGAAAATCTAGAATATATGTACGAATTAATATCAAGAACATTAATAGGAAAAATAGCATATTGGATAGAGTCTATAGCATATCAGCTACGAGGAGAAGTAATGAGTCATGCAACAGATTGTAAATCCATGCTAATGATATTTGATATTATATTAAAAAGAGAATTTTTAGGAAAAAAATGGCTAGTAGCCAGGGAAAACGTATTCGCAGAAAGAAAAATTGAAATTATAATGAGTTTAAACAATATGAAGTGTTGTAAGATTAATAAACTACCAGAATACACGATTAGCTTTAGTAAGTTCTTTTATGAAGCTAGATTCTTACCAGAAGAAGGATTAATATACCAACAACTTTATTATGATCACTGACCAACACCTTATAATACTGAAATAACAAAAGAATATACTCAACTAGAATCAAAATAAAATACCTTAGGAGAGAGAATACGAGTATTACGAGCTTACTTAATGAGAAAATGCGAAGAATTTAGGATGCAACAAAAGATTAAAAAAGATAAAAAAAAATTAGGATTAAGAGAGATATGTGGATTTACAGAAAAAAGATTAGTGTTCGGATGCGATGACAAAAGAAAAGAGAAAAAATATAAAAAGCATAACAAGAGATATCAAACAAGAAGGTATAAGAAAAATAGTTATAAAAATTATAATAGACAAGATTATAACAACAAGCCTTATCACAAACCATATAGAAAAAAGAGATTTAAAAGATATAAGAATACCCCAGAAACCAGGAAATTTTTTAGGTATAAGCGAAAATTCAAAAAGAGAAAATTCGTAAACCGATTAACACAGAAAAAGTGAAAGAATGTACATGATGGAATTGCAATGAAAAGGAACATTATGCGAATAAATGTCCAAAACTAAAAAAACATGAATAAAATACATAAATACCACATAATTTATTATGAGTTTACAACAGATTAAAGAAGACAATGATAAATGGTATGAATATGAAGATTTTTATGTAAGTCAAACAGATGAGGAAAATGAATCAAACTTAGAAAATGTCCAGTTCATTAACCAACAATCAGAAAGTGAAACTTCTTCTGAATAAAATGAATGTATTAGAAAGAGAGAAAAACAAACTATTAGAAGAAAGAGATTATTGGATACAATGCGACCAATACAATAGATTCAAATTAGTTATGACCTCAACTACTAGTGAGACAGGAAACAAATACTATTTGGATAGACATAAAAAGGTTACAAAAGCCCTTGGGAAAATAATAGAAAGAATAAGCGAAATAAATTGGAAACTTATTGAGATAAGAAAACAAATTCAAATACTAATGACTGATGAAGATATTTGTCAAGAAGTAAGGGAATATGAACAGGATGAAAACCTCCAACAGAGGTTAAGAGAAATGAATATTGGATAAATGGTAGCAATCTATATAGACCATATAGAATACAAGCCTAGTAAAATGATAAAACAGAAAATCTTTATTGATAGCAGAGCAAACTTATGCTTAGCTAGAAAAGAGGTACTAGAATCACACAGATGGAAAAGAACTAGAACACATAGAGCTAAAGTATCAGGATTCGATGAGCAATCAAGAGAATTAGATATAATAGCAGAAAACATGAGAATAATATTAGGAAAAACCATATTCATATTACCAATAATATATCAATTGGATAATATAGAAGAGAGAGGATGGGAATTGCTGATTCTATTCTAAGGCATTTCTTTCTGTGTGGGACGATGCCGCAAGCAGAGCTGGAAACGAGGTAAGACTTTCTAGAGATAGCCAGAAACAACAAGTATTGTTAGGAAACAACTTCCTAGATTACTTTAAAACACAAGTTATAGATAGTAACACTTTTAGCTTACAAACACCCTGTAATAAATGGATAGTATTAAAATGAATATTACCAATACATACATTAAGATTATGTACTATAAAGAGTGATAGGAAAGATAATCTACAATTGTTAAAAGAAAAATATCTGAATACTTTAAAAACAAACTTTGGAGAAAATCCAATCCAATTATGGGAAAAAGAAAAAATATATGCAGAAATAAAATTGATAAACGAAAATGAAATAGTAAGATCAAAACCTATCAGATACAACCCAACAGACCAAGAGGAATTTAAAGCCCAACTAAAGGAATTATTAGATTTAAAACTAATACAAGAAAGTAGAAGTCCACATAGTAGCCCAGCCTTTTTAGTAAGGAAACATAGCGAACAGAAAAGAGGCAAAGCCAGAATGGTAATAAACTATAGAGAACTAAATAAAAAGACTATATTTGATGGATATTTTTTACCATATAAAAGAAACCTTATTAACCGATTAGAAAATAAAAAAATAGTTTAGCAAATTCGATTGTAAAAGCGGTTTTTGGCAAATAAAAATGACTAAAGAATCAAAACCCCTAACAACTTTTAGTGCCCCTCAAGGACACTATGAATAGAACGTATTAACCTTTGGATTAAAAAATGCACCGCAGATATTCCAGAGAAGACTGGTTCAAGTATTTAGAACATTGACAAACTTCTGTATAGTATATGTTGATGATATATTAATATTTAGTGATAATCTAAATGATCAAACACCTAGAAAAAATTATAGTAACCATAAAACAACACGGAATACTATTATCAGAAAAGAAATCCGAGTTATTTAAAAACAGTATTGAATATTTAGGATATGTCATAGATAACCAAGGATTACAATTACAAGAACATATAGTAACAAAGATAAAAAACTTTAAGGAAAAATTAGAAAGTAAAAAAGTGGTACAACAATTCTTAGGAATAATAAATTATGCCTCAGATCACATAAAAGATTTACCACTCCTAAGAAAACCACTACAAGAATTGATAAAGAAAAACATAACCTTTGAGTGGAAGCAAGAGCATACTAAGGCTATAAAAGATATCAAGGAAAAGGTAAAATCGTTACCAAAGCACAAAATACCAACTGAAAAAGATCAATTAGAACTTTTCACTGATGCAAGTGATGTAGGATGGGGAGCAGTCCTCATAGCCTATGATAAAGAGGATATAGATAAAGAAAAACCACTTATTTGTGGACACGGAGGAGGAACATGGAAACCAAACGAAAAGAATTATCATATAAATGAAAAAGAATTATTAGCGGTAAAATTTGGGATAAAGAGATTTCATTACCACTTATTACCGGTAAAGTTTATTGTTAGAACTGATAACACACAGGTAAAGGCTTTTATTACTAATAAAATAGATCCCTTACCAGAATTGAATAAAAGAAGAAAATGACAATCTTTTTTTGTTGTTATGACTTTATTGTTAAGAATATATCTGGAACTAACAATGTTTTAGGTGATTTTCTTAGCAGATATAATGTCGAACAACAGTGACAAAATAAAGGAGTATATTACCAAAGCCATACAATCCATTATACAAACAAATGAAATCCTGATAGCCAGATTACAAGAAAATACCAACACTATCAACCAGCTCAGAGAAGCTATAAAAGACTTGATAACTGTGAAAAATATACAAAGCGAAACATCATCATCCAGAACACCTCCTATTACACTGAAAAAACCAGAAAACCCCACACCATTCATATCAAAGTTAGCAACCATGACATCAAACACACCATCTTCTTCATCACCCATATCAATGGCAGATAAATTGAAGTACATACCTGAGTACATCACATCGTATGAAAAGATTAACAAATTTTATGATTACAAGACTAACCCTCATATCATACGAAGTGCAAAAATGAGCAGGTACCCAAGATTCATATGCAGTGAACAAGCTAATCCAGAAATAGTATCAAAACTATTCACCTATGGATTCATTGACAAATTGATAGTCGATGAGAACATGTGCAATATTGCTAAATTACCAAGTATTATTGTGGAATCAACCAGATTAATGATGGAGTCGTTCGAAAAGGGAATATATGGAGTACAGGTATTTGATGCCTCTTTTGATTTAACTGGCAAACCAATTATAATTTGTCAGATATTCAAGATAGGGAAAAATAGTACAATCAGCGGAGATGATGAAAATCTGAACAAGAAAATCCCTTGCACTTTGGATAAATTCCAAGAATGGCTAAGTGCGAAAATGACATTCGGATTAATCACTTTGAAAACCAGAATAGAAGACATGCTGAGAGCAAAGAAGGCATGTATAATTGGAGACTCAAGAGGAGGAGAAGTTGAAGAAATTATTACCCTGTACTATGACAATGACATTATGACCCAGGATACCACAAGACTAAGTACTATGCATGACAAAATAGTCAACATACAATATAAGCATGCAAAAGAGACAATTGAACAATATCAAAAGATAATCGGACAGAATAAAAGACATGTGATAAGCACCAGGCCTACCACTCCTACTAATGTGATAAAAAAGGAAGGAAATTCTAATCCTTTTGCATAAGGATCGTATTGATTATCAGAATATCAGAATCATGTAGTTTACTATGTGAAACCTATTGATCATCTGAATATTGGGATCATGTAGTTTACTATGTGAAACCCCTATTGATTAACAGAATATAAGGAATCATGTAGTTTAACTATGTGAAATCCAACGGTATCGGGAGCCTATAGTTTTACACTAATTGCAGCCCAAAAATGATTATTCTGAACAGGGAGCCTATAGTTTACACTACTTGCAACCTAAAAAATTGATTACTCTGAACAGGGAGCCCGTAGTTAACACTACTTGCAACCCAATTTTGAATATCATGAATAAACGATTATTTCAAATCAACGAAGCAAGGCATATTACACCTGGAAAGCAGAAAATATTATCAAACGGAAGATATTATCAAAAGCAAAAGAAGACAATGACAAAATAGCTTTTGAAAAAGAATACAACGACAATCGGCAGAAGAGGACAACCAGCTTTTGAAAAAGAAGCAGAAGAGGACAAAACAACTTTTGAAAAAGAAGAAAAAGACAAAACAACTTTTTGAAAAGCAGCCGACAAACTGTAGCAATTACTATTTATTACTGTTTACTTTACGACTTTTGAAAAGTAACTACTGTTTACTTTAAGACTTTTGGAAAAGTAATGAATAGTGAATAGTCGAGGTCATCTATATAAGGAGCCTCTTTGTAATTCGAAAGATTCATTCGAATAATTGGAGAGAACTTCAATACAACTCTTCGATTAAGAATTCATATGTCTAGCTAAACTCTTCCATAGTCTATAATCCAAATCGGTGAGATTATCATAATACCAGAGAAGAAAACACTTTGATAGATTATAATTATTATCATACCAGTCTATAAACTAACACCTTAGTGAGAATCTCAGAGGATATTCCGTCGAGAATTCCCAGGCACCTAGGCCAAAGATCCCGCAAGTCAGAGGAAGGAGAAGGGAGGCAGAGCTAGGGTGAGGTTGATATCTCCGGTGATCTGAGAATCTGATTAAGAGGTATGCTTTCTAGACTAGTATGTTCTTAATTATTATCTGGATAAATGTTAGTCTCTGCAATTATGATTCTCATACTGATTAGAGATTATAGACTTTATTTCAAATATGAAATTTGAGTTAGTATTACGCAAACCCTTATTACATGCTTATTATTTGATAAACTTGATAGACTCTGAGAAAACTTTATCAACCTACCGTCTATTATCCTACCCTCTTTAGGGTTATTAGATGATGAAAAGATCCGCCCCGTTTATTGGATGATACAAAATGGTCATGTCATAGTCATTCAAAAACTCCATCCACTGACGCTGCCTAGAATGCAAATCCCTCTAATTAAACACGTGCTAAAGATTGTGGTGGTCACAATGAACACCATACAAATAATGCCTCAAAATCTTCAGAACAAACACAATGGCAACCAACTCCAAATCATGAATAAGGTAATTCTTCTCGTGCACCTTCATCTTCCTCGATGCATAAGCAATAACCTTACCATTCTGCATGAACACACAACCTAACCTAATTCTAGAAGCATCACAATACACAGTAAAGTCTTTTCCCTCCACCAGAAGGGATAAACTCATGGTTGCGGTCAAAAGAGACTTAAGCTTTTGGAAGCTTCCACACACTGGTCGGACCACTAAAAAGGCACCTCCTTATGAGTCAAAAGCGTCAGATAAGAAGTGATAGAAGAGAAACCCTTAACAAACCAGCGATAGTAGCTAGCGAGACCCACGAAACTCTGAATCTCTGTCACATAAGTCAGTCTAGGCCAGTTCTTGGTTTCCTCTATCTTCTTTGGGTCAACTATAATTCCATTCTTGGACACCACACATCCTAGAAATGCCATAAAACTCAACCAAAACTCACACTTCGAGAACGTAGCGTACAACTTCTTCCCCTTCAATAACCCAAGGACCACTCTCATATACGACTTATGGTCCTCCAGAATCTTCGAATATATCAAGATGTTGTCAATGAACACAATTAGAAAAGAATTCAAATATGGCTTGAATATCCCATTCATCAAATCCATGAACATTGCGGGGGCATTGGTAAGCCCAAATGACATCACCAAGAACTCATAATGAGTCTGGAAAGCCGTATTGGGAACATCCTCAGCCGGGATCTTCAACTGATGATATCCAAAACTCAAGTTAATTTTCAAAAATACAGAAGCACTTTGAAGCTGATCGAACAAGTCATAAATACGAGGGATCGAATACTTGTTTCTGATGGTGACCTTGTTCAACTGTCTGTAATTAATGCACATACGTATGGTGCCATCCTTCTTATTCACGAATAAGACATGAGCACCCCATGGAGATACACTCGGTCAAATAAAGTCCTTAATAAATCTTGAAGCTTCTCTTTCAACTCTGTTGGAGACGTATGGTACGGAGGAATAAAAATAGGTCGAGTACTCAGCTCGAGATCAATACAGAAGTTGATATCCTTTTCTGGTGGCATACTCGATAAATCTGAAGGGAAAACCTCGGCAAACTAACTATCGGAATGGACCCAAGGGACGGAGTCTCTGCACTAGTATCCTGAATATGAGCTAGGTACGTCAAGAAACCCTTGCCCACCAACTTCCTAGCTCGAATGAAAGAAATGATCTTCTTAGGAGCAGGGGTAGGAGCGCCTCTCCACTCTAACCTCGAAAGACCAGACATCGCTAGTGTGACTGTCTTAGAATAACAGTCTAAAATTGCATGATACAGTGATAACCAATCAATTTCCACAATAATATCAAAATCAACCATGTCTAATATGACCAAGTCTACCCAAGTATCATAACCCATAAAAGTAACCAAGCAATGTCGATAGACTCGATCTACAATTACACAATCACCGACTGGTGTAGACACACAAATAGGGACATCAAGCATATCACACCACATATCCAAATCACTAGAAAAGTAGGTAGACACATATGGGAATGTAGAACTCAGATCAAATAACACTGAAGCAGACCGATGATAGACTGAGATGATACTTGTGATAACCGCATCTGATGCCTAAGCCTCTGGTCTACACGAGAAAGCATAACAATGAGTGTGTCCCCCCTCAGACCGAGTACTCTCCTGGCCACCTTAGCCCAAATAAGCTCTATCTCTCTCCGACTGGGATCCATAACGACGGTCTGATGGCCACCACTGCATGACTAAGATCCTCCTCAGTTAACCCGACTACCACTTCTAGATGGTTGTGTTGAGGTCTTAGGTGCACGAGATTCACTCAATACAGATTTGTTGTAGTCTCTCTTGAAATGTTCAATCTCACCACAGTTGTAACATGTCCTAGCCACTGAGGACTGATAAATAGAGATAGAAGAACCGAACTACCATGATCAGAATACCGATACTAAGAACCCCTCAAAGACTGGCCCTTAGCATAACCGCTCTGTCCTGCAGAGACACCATCGGTAATTTGAAGGGCTGCTTGAATCGATCACCCATGCTGCGAGTTCTGATATCTACCATGCTGCCATAACCATGAGAAGTAGATATACTAAACTGTCCTTTTTGCCTCGCCCTCTTATCGAACTCATACCTGGGTATCTTTTCCCTTACAAACTCCATCATCCTTGCATGATCAGTTACAGTCTCAAAAGAAGCCCCAACGGCCACTAGCTACAACGTAGCCAAAAAAATGGGAATACTCAAACCTCTTACAAAGCATCTCACTTTATCTACCTTTGTAGGTAGCAATGGTGTTGATAGCGCAATAAGGCATGGAAACGAGTCTCATAATCTGCAACTGAAGAACCCCTCTGCTAAATTCTCTGAAACTCATCATGCTTGCTCAAATGTATGCTAAGAGGCACATACCAGAGATATCCAATAAAACCTAACCCATGACAGTAGATGCGACTCCGCTGGTTGATAGTCAATATAAGCTCTCCACTACTGTTTCACATCTCTCAAAAGTTGAAGGGCCACAAAACAAACTAAGTGCGACTCAATGATACCTAAGGTATGAAACCTCTCATGGATACTCATAATAAACTCATACACATCCTCCTCAAGATGGCCATAGAATATCGGAGGCTTCATAATTGTCCTTATAATTAGCCTAGGACCAAACTCTGGAGTAGGAACCTCATCAATACGGGATGCTGACATAGGCGCTGGCTGAACCCTGGGAGTACGAAACTCGGGATTCTGAGTTTGTCCCTCTCCTACACGGGTATAAGAACCACCTGGAGTAGTCGGATACACGCACGCCTGGGAAAAACCATCTAGAACACTCAATAATATGACCAACGTGTCATGTAGAACTGTAGTAACAATAAATCCAGGCTAATCCTGGGCTGGCCCCATCTTCTCCTCAAGTAACTCACATTGAGGCTCAATAACTGGCTTAGGGGAAGCTGATCTTGTATGAGTCTGACAATCTCTTTGTGCCCCACCTCGAGCTGGTGTAGCTCATTGGGGCTCTACCTCGATCCTGAGTATATCCTCTATCGCGACCGTGCACTGCAGGTGCCGGTGCCGGTGTCGATACCTCTTCTCTCTCTCGCTGCATCGGCATGAGTCCTCACCATCTGTGAGAGAATAAGAACAAAGGTCAAATACCAATTTGATTCAACTTAGCGCGAAAGGAATGCATAAATTAAAATTTCGTAAATGTCCCATAGCCTCTCGAATATAAGTACGGATGTCTCAGCACCGATCCACGAGACTCTACTAGACATTGCTCTTGTATTCAACACCGTTAACCGAAAGCTTTGATACCAACTTTTTATGATCCCTTTTAGGGACCGTGGTGGCACCTACACATTTCCACTGGTAGGCGAACCACTCCCAATCATTCACATGATATATAAGGAAAATAGAAAGATAACAAATATAGAATAACTGTCTTATGATATAAATACGGAATAAAGTCTGAGAAATAACATAAACCCCAAAATCTGGTCAATCATACAAGAGAACTAATAATATGATACAAGTCTGAATTCGACACGCAGGCCAAAGAAAAATCTAATAACATAAGAATCTGAACAAGTCTCTCAATCATAAATAAATTCAAGATAAGGATAGAGCATCCAAGGCATGCCGTAGGTAGCATCTCACCCTGAATACTGAAGTCTGCCCGCTTAGACTCATACTCAAGCTTGCGAACTGGTAGTGGGATCAGTATATGCACCAGAGAAAGATACATCAAGTATAGTATGAGTGCACAACGTACCCTCATAGATATCATAGGCCGACAATTATGGAAGATACGTAAAAAGAGAAAATACCAAGTATAGAGATGAATATCACATGCTTCCAAGAATTCAAACAACATAACAATCAAAGTACATATTAGAATATCATATCGAAAGCGGGTGTGATGAATTAACATACAATATCAAATATGGCGAAAAGCCCACATATGACAACAAGCCCAATCAATCATCAGTCAGAACTAATATAAGGCTCATTCCCCAAATCACCCATCATTACAATTCAACATCGGTACCTACTCAAACGTTCATCACAACCGGCTGAGTGGGACCCCTAAACACACTGAATACCCCTCAATATTTATAACTAATTATGTACTTCTATCAGAGTCTAGTGAAAGTAAACCATAGCCTATTTTTAAGCCGAGTTGAAGCCTCGAACAGTCAAATCTCTACTACATCATTTCCTTTCTACTGCGCCTCGTGATAATCGAAGTCTAATCATACATATACTATTTATTAATATAAATCTTACACACATACAAGGACATAATTCTTAACAAATCAAGACTTCCAAAACCAACCCCGGGCCCACGTCGCGAAGTCTCAAACTTTAATATTCAAAAAGCATCAATACATACTAGGTAATTATATCCTTAAGTTAATTGGAAACTTATACTCATTTGGACCTTCAATTGAACAATATACAAAAAGCCCTAATTCGGAACCCCAGAATTTCCCCCAAATTTAAAGAGATTTCCATAATCAAATTAAACCTCACAACATGATAATCCAGCATATTCTATCACTAATTAATAATAATTGAAGTAAACTAATCCATAAACACCCATTTAATCAAGGATACAACTCGCTTATTCTCACAAGAACCTACTAATTTTCCCCAATTTACATAAACATAATAACACCATTAAAGGACCTTAAATAATGGAACCAAAACATAAAGGATGGATTCACTCTGGAACTTCAGAAACCCCTCTTTGCGGCATTAGGTTCGAGAATTTTTATTTTAGGAAATGAGACTTAAACTAAGAATTTAATATACCACGTGATCCTGTGATTCCGCCCCAGCAGAATTGACCCAGCTGGCGCGGACTCTCTCATGCGTAAATCGACCTTGATGAGACGGTATCACTTGGCACCTCAGCTCAGTGCAACAGCGAACCCGAATCTGCAGAGGCACACCCACCCATGCAGAAGTCTGGTCCGCCAAAGCAGAAACTCAATAGATACCCATACAATGCTTTTGTGAGACAACCTCCTACCGAAACAGACATGCAAGAGCGAAAAAAAGTGTCATCGAGGCAGACACCAAATCACAATAAGCAACTCAATCTTCTACCAAACATCTGAAACACTTCCGAGACCCCCCGGACATAAACTAGACATGCTCCTCCAATGTAAATAGTGCTAAGAACTCACTCTTACCCTCAGATTTCCTATTTAACCGAGTTATGACTTACTTTTCTAAAGAATTGTCCGGGAAAACCAAATATCCAATTTTCACACATAGCACTATAAAATACATCTTATTATCTTGGGATGAAACAATGACTTGACTAAGTCATAAATGATCCTATGGAGCTACCAGAAGCGACAGAACTCAAAAATAATCCCATATACCCAAAATTTAATCTTGAGTCAAACTATTCAATTATAAGGTTCAAGTTTTGGGTTTTTCATCCGAAATTCATGTACATAGACCTCGGGATCTGTGACACACATCCTTGCGCATCATAAACCCCACATAAAGTCTACGGAGAGGGTAAAATAGTCAAATATAGGTCTTAGGCTAAAAACGATCGAATGGGTCATTATACTAGGCTTAGCCCATTAACGTTGCTTCCTCTTGCTTTGTTTTCTGCCTCTGCATTAGTAACTACGCTAGGCCCATTTAGTTGTTTGATTATTTAAATGACTGTCAACTGCTCTTTAACCAGCCTAGTTCAATCTCTTTTCTTTTGTCTGAGTTTGTCTAAGTGTGGGTTGCTTCTAATTGTTTGACTATGAGCCTTAACTGCAAAATACATTTTTGCTTTCCTTCAATTTATGTATGATGAGTGTGTGTAATTTAGGATTACTTACATTTAATTAGATAATTATAGGTGCGTTCTGACTGGTCTCTTAGTTTTCCCCTCCTTTTTTCCACTATGCACATCAGGATGTGCCCCGTTGGGCCTCCTTTTTATCTTCCAGCCAGTTGGGCCAAGGCCTAACAAAAACCTTTATTTATAGAGTTTGTATGATGTAGTTGTGCATATTGGTCCAACTATGGATAAAAATAGTAACTGGTGGCTTAGGTAGGCCCACTAGCCAAAACTCATTCTTTCCGATTCCTACTTGTATTATATGTGTAATATATTTGTATAAAATACTTTACATGTATTAGAATTCTAACAGTTATATCCTAGAATAGGCAAACGATACATATATAGTTTAGTTAGAATTGCCAAATGAATTTCAAAGGATTTTAAAAGATTTGGACATATTTTTTGACTTTAAATGATGTAACGACACATCCAGTTGTTTTTAGCTAAAGACACTTATTTGACTATTTTACCCTTCTCGTAGACTTTGTGTGGGGTTTGTAATTGTGGGGATGGGTGGAATGAAGCTCGAGGTTCATTTATGTAATTTTTGTATGAAAGGGTCATTTGTGACTTAGTTGAGTCATTAGTTCACTTTCCGAGGCACCTGGATGTATTTTGTGGTCTTATTTGTGAATTTATGAAATTTGATGGTTTTGGAATTTTTTGAAAAGTATGTCTTAGCCCAGTTATATGAGAAATTTGAGGGTGCGAGCAATTTTGTAGCATTATTTACCTTGGGATAGCATGTCTGGTTTGTGTTCAGGGGGTCTCAGGAGTATTTCAGGTGATTGGTGGTAGTTTGAGTGAAATTTCTTATTGTTGTTGTCTGGTGTCCGCACCAGTGAATAGTTGTCCGCCTCAATGGAGGTTGGCTTACAGAGGAGATTCCGCTTCTACGCTGAGGTGAGGTGTCAAGTGACTGTGCCTCAATGAGCCTCTTTTTTGCGAGAGCGTGACCGCGCGTGCAGGGTCAATTCCACAGGAGAGAAAACACTATAACAGAAAGTTCTCCTAAATGCCTTAGGTGGAGTCACTTTTCCCAAAACCTCATATCTCGGTTCTTGAGTTTGTGGAGAGGAGATTTTCTTGGGAACACTTTTAGATCATCTTCTAAGGTATAATTTCACCTCTTATGATTATTTTGCCTTTTTAAATACTAGTTTGGACTTTATTTGGGGAAGAAGGGCCGTAGGCTTCCATGGGAGATTAAGAGAGCTAAACCTTTATTTGTGATTGAAATATGGATTAGATGATCATAATTTTATGAATAAGTGTTGATTAATGATAGGTGACCATGTTGTATTAATTAATTTGGAATTTGAAAACTTTTTCTAGAATTGGAAAAAATTTAGGGTTTATAAATTGGGGTTTTCTTAAATCGTGCAATTGAGGGATCAATTGGGGTTTATTTTTCAATTAACTTAAGGATATAACTAGTTAGCATGTTTTAAAGCCTTTTTAGTAGAAAAGTTCAAATTTTGATAACGTGGGTCGGGGTTGATTTTAGAGTCTTGGGTATGTTTGAAGTACTAAGTCCTTGTGTTGTGTAATAGCTTAATATTAACGTATAATCTATGTGTTTTACACTACGACTATTACGAGGCATTTTAGAAGGGCAAGGCTATCATCGAGGGTTGATTGTTCGTGGCACCTGCTCAACCTTGAGGTACGATACAGTTTATTCTTTTTATACTCCGACGGAAGTACGTAATTAGTTATAAATGTTAAAGGATATTGGGTGTGTTTGGGGGTCCCATCCAAGCGGTTGTGATGAACGTTTGGGTGGGTACTGATCTTGAACTGTGATGATGGGTAATTTGGGAAGTCAGCCTTGGAGCTGATTCCGACTGCTGTTGATTGGCTTGTTGCCATTATGTGGGCTCATCGCCGTATTTGCTATTGTTGTGTTTACTTATCACATATCCTTTCGATATGATATCCTGATTGTACTTGAATTATGTGTTATTTATTTCTTGAAAGCATGTAATATTCATCTCTATACTTGGCTGCATCTCATTACATCATGATTTATTATCTTGTATTGTCATTTGCATTCATACACTCATGGTTCTGATGATTTGATATGAGAGTGGTATGAAAATGATGTGGGTCCAAGAGACTGGGAAGGTAAGAACATTTTTGAGATTATGGCAATATTGAGATAATGATAATGATACGCGGGGGAATGAGTTGCATGCCTGCAACATTTATTATTCAGCCAAGAGCTGAGCTCCGGTAAAAATTCTAGAGAAGTATATGAACTCCGCAGGTCCTCCATGGGTGTGCTGTTAAAATAATTTGAACACCTGTATACCGGGAGATGAAATGTACCTGGCATATGCATTGCATTCATATCATACATACATTACTGCATGGATTATATGTTGATGTACTAATTGTTGGACTGGTTATTGATGATTTGGTTGAACTGTTGGATAAAGAAGGATTATTATTGATCACTTGATACTTGAGATATTGTCATTGAACTCTTATAACATTGGGGTAATCTACATGATTATGAAATATTATATGAACAAGATGAATTGTTGATTAGTAAACTATTATGTGGATAATGTGACTTATTTGGGATATTGGATTGCTTAGTATATGATTATTTGATGTCAACGTGATATTAATCTCTAATTACGTATCTTCTGTCGTTGTCGGCCTATGATTTCTACGGAGGTACATTGTGTACTCATACTACACTTGTTACATTCTTTTTAGATGCAGATACAACTCTTTCAACCAGTTCGGGATCTCGAGCTTGAGTCCGAGCCGGTTGATTACCAGTATCCAGGGTGAGGATGCTACCTTACGGCATGCCTTGGATACTCATATCTCTTATCTTATCGTTACTTTTACCTCGAGAGACATACTCCAGACTTCTAGACTTATGTTCCGTCCTTTTGGCTGATGTATTTGACAGTTAGACGCTCTTGTATTATTGACTAGATCTATGGGGGTGTATTATGATTCTCAGACTTATTTACGCTTTTATATCATGATAGACAGATTATCAAGTATTTTATTAATTTTCGCATTTCTTATCTTATTTTGTATTATTAAATGAGGATTAGTTCGCCTACCGATGGAAAGGTGTAGGTGCCACCACGATTCCTAAAAGGGGTCGTGACAAATGAATTTTCAAATCGGGAACAAAATTTGGATTTAAAGCGTTGTTTCAAAAACTGATTTGGGATGAATTTATCATGTAAAAGATTGCTTTTATGGGCGAAGCCCAACTGAAAGTTTTAAGGAAAATAACCAAAACCTTTCTTGGGCTTGAGTTTGTGTTATAGGGCTTTGAGTAAAATATAGAGTATAAATTGACTTTAGGAATATAGCATGAAAAAAAACTTATTTTATATTCTTTTAAACCCAAAATTTGTCATTCCAAATGGATTATTCTTTTCAAATTAAAAGATTTTCAAAGTGTGCAAGAAATATTGAAAAATTTATTAGACTAAATAGTGAAGTTCTACTCAATTTGATAATTGAGTGTTCGTAGTCTGAAAATAAATACACTAAATTACCTCTTATGCAAACCATTTTAGGCGGAATTTAACTCTTTTTTCAAAACCTTTGAGTTTGAGATAAATGAATGACATGAAACTTTCTGGGAATTTAAACACTTTAAGCAATTTATAAAGTTCAAACATGTTGTAGAACCCGAAGATCAACCGTATTTTACGGATCCTTAATATCGGGGTGTCTAACACCTTCCCCGGGGGATCACCAGAACCTTTACCTTGACTCTGGTTTAGAAAGAATTTTTCACTGATTTTTTAATAAACCCTTTTAACTTGGTTAAATTAGGTGGTGACTCTAAGAATATTATCCGACTTAGAGCACCAACAACCTCTTATTTACTTTTATACCTCACCGTAAAAGTGAATCATAACAGTTGGCCTATGATGCCTATGGGTACGTTGTGTACTCATGCTACACTTGTTGTATTCTTTTTTGGATGCAGATACAACACCATCCTCTAGTTTAGGACCACGTGGCTGAGTTTGAGCCGGTGGATTTCAAGACTTCAGGGTGAGGATGTTTTCTTTCAGCACACCCTTGTAGGCTCTTACCTTTCCTTGTCTTTTATGTGGTTACGAGAGACATGTTTATATTTTTAGACTATGTAACCTTTTCTTTGGCTTATGTATTTGATAGTTAGATGCTCTTGTATTATTGACCAGATCTATGGGGTCGTATTGTGACTATCAGACTTATTAAGTATTTTGTTAATTTCACATTTCTTATCTATATTCGTATTATTTAAATTTGGAGTGGTTGGCCTACTTATGGGAGAAGTGTAGGTGCCATCATAATTCTTAAAAGGGATCGTGACACTACCGGTAGCTTGGCAAGTGTTTTGCACGCATATGTCACCACGATTTTTGCAATCTTTGAACCAAGAAACTTCTAATTGCATATATTCTAAAACTATTTGTTAGCGTTATAAAATAGAAGTTGAAGAACGAAAAGTTACTATTTGTTTACTTATTTAATTTTTCAAAAACGTACATTTACTAGAGTTGTTCAAATTAAAGCATTCATCTTCTATCTCAAGCTCCTTAATCTAGACTTATTCACATTCAACTTTTCAAGGGCTAGCATCAGATTAATTCATTTTTTGTTTAGTACATTCTAGATTCATCAATCTCAGATAGAATGATTTATCCAACTCCGATGAAGAACAAAGTAATGATTTTGGTCGATAATGTTGAAATTGTAAAAGTTAAAAAAAGAAAAAAATTCTAAAAAAGAAGAAAATCTAAAGCAGTATCCTCAGATATAAAACCTTGTTTGCATTTCTCCATCGCGTGAGTGATTAACAATTCTTTGATTGTTTTTGACAAGTATTAGTGCACTTCTTATATTCACATGTATAGATACATTAAATTTCATCATTCCATCTTTGTATGAGAACAAGAAAAATCGCTTGAGTGATTAACAATTCTTTGATTGTTTTTGGCAAGTATTAGTGCACTTCTTAAATTCACATGTATAGATACATCAAATTTCATCATTCCATCATTGTATGAGAACAAGAAAAATCGCGTGCGTGATTAATAATTTTTTTGATTGTTTTGGCAAGTATTAGTGCACTTCTTAAATTCACATGTATAGATACATCAAATTTCATCATTCCATCATTGTATGAGAACAAGAAAAATTGCGTGCGTGATTAATAATTCTTTGACTGTTTTGGCATGTATTAGTGCACTTCTTAAATTCACATGTATAGATACATCAAATTTCATCATTCCATCTTTGTATGAGAACAAGAAAAATCGCGTGCATGATTAATAATTCTTTGATTGTTTTGGCAAGTATTAGTGCACTTCTTAAATTCACATGTATAGATACATCAAATTTCATCATTCCATCTTTGTATGAGAACAAGAAAAATCGCGCGCGTGATTAATAATTCTTTGATTGTATTGGCCAGTATTAGTGCACTTCTTAAATTCACATGTATAGATACATTAAATTTCATCATTCCATCTTTGTATGAGAACAAGAAAAATCGTGTGCGTGATTAATAATTCTTTGATTGTATTGGCCAGTATTAGTGCACTTCTTAAATTCACATGTATAGATACATCCATCAAATTTCATCATTCCATCTTTGTATGAGAACAAGAAAAATCGTGTGCGTGATTAATAATTCTTTGATTGTTTTGGCAAGTATTAGTGCACTTCTTAAATTCACATGTATAGATACATCCATCAAATTTCATCATTCCATCTTTGTATGAGAACAAGAAAAATCGCGTGCGTGATTAATAATTCTTTGATTGTTTTGGCAAGTATTAGTGCACTTCTTAAATTCACATGTATAGATACATCCATCAAATTTCATCATTCCATCTTTGTATGAGATAAGAAAAATCGCGTGTGTGATTAATAATTTTTTGATTATTTTGGCAAGTATTAGTGCACTTCTTAAATTCACATGTATAGAGAAATCAAATTTCATTATTAAAGCTCATTTTCTGCCTTCTTTACTACAAAGATATATTATCTGTAATCATACTAAACAAATCAAACTTCAATTCTCCTCCAATTCAGTCCCATTCTCCCAAAATGTCAGACTGCTCAACTGAAAAGAAGATCAAGAAAATAACGCAAGCAACTTCAAGGAAAGGTTGCATTTGAGACAAAGGTGAACCTTAAAATAGAGGCTATTGCAATTACATATTTCTTTCCAGCTTTCCATTGAGAATATAGGAAATCGTCTTCTAGAAACTTAACGATTTTATTTTATCATTGATAGCAAATCTAAAAAATGCCTGTATAAACATTTATACTAATTATAAATGCAAATGCGATCTTTTTAGACGAAAAAGGGTCATATTTGACTGTGTACTTTCAGAAAAAAGTTATATTTGACATTCGTTTTATCTTTTTGATATATTTGCCCTTCTCATTCAACTTTAATATCATATTTACCCCTGAACCATTAGTTCCCTTGTACCCACCTTTATTCCTAAAGCCTAGGTCGATATTTATTTCTCACAAATTAGATCTGATTCATCCATATTAAACCGACTCATCTGCAAAACTGACCCAACTCATGGATCTCGGCGCAGCTATGTTGTTCATAATTCGATACAAATTAATTACCAGTTGCATATATGGTTCGCTAATAATCTGTAAGATACTTTAAATCTGGAAACATTGTGAAAGTCAAGAAAGACATTTATAACCTTATGGTCAACTGTTGCAAATTGCAATGTTAGTCCATAACTATAGATTTTGTAAATGGTGTGCATTTCTATAATTATATGTATTAGCACTGTAAGCTACTCTGTTTTTTTTACAAAGTTCTTACTTTGTGATACAAAAAATACATAAATGATGGAACAGGTTTTAGTTTGACCGGATATAATTTGTGATAAATACAATACAAGAAATATTCTCTTTTTTTTTTAATCACTCCTCCATCGATCTGCATTTTTCATCACCGAAGCTTCCACCCGAATGATTCAATTAAGACTTGAAATGGTAAGCTTCTTCCCATAGTTTCAGTTGCTTTAGTTTAAGGTTTTGATTCTTTGAAAACGTGGATTAGGATTTTGACTCCTTTAACACACCTTCATCGTATCTCCTTACTCCAGTCCAATAACCCATGAACTTACACGTAGAACGACCATACATGGAATTTGCTCACTAATTACTAATACTTCTGAAAGAAATAATCCCCTTGATTATTTTCATTAATTGAAAGGCTATATATACAAGTTACATATTTACATAATAGGAAGATCCTATTCCTATTCTACTTCTAAATCCTTATTCTACCATAATTCTAACTATACAATTATGGTAAGTGTATAACACTAATTAAGGTAACCTTTACACTACAATATACTACAAATATATATACCATATATACAATATTGTGTTGTCCACAATTCGTATGGTCCGGCCGAGAGGCCCACCGCCGAGGCCCAAGAGACCCTCTCGCTTTGCTGCTTGCTTCCGCCGGCCGAAGGCCCACCGCCGAGGCCCAAGCGGCCCACCGCCGAGGCCCAAGCGGCCCACCGCTTTGCTGCCGCCCACCCATTTTTGTATACCCGTGATATATACTTTCGCTTGTATATTCGGTGTATATCACAGTATATTACCTTTGTTTAACACCCCCCCCCCCGCAGTCATAGCGGGCGGTCTTCGAACGCTGAGACTGTCCCTAAAATCTTCAAAGACAACTGCTGGGAGACCCTTTGTAAAGATGTCTGCAATTTGATACCGAGACGGGACATGGCATACGCGAACGTGACCCTTTGCAACCTTTTCACGGACAAAGTGAATGTCCATTTCGATATGCTTAGTGCGTTGGTGTTGAACTGGGTTACCTGAAAGGTAGATGGCACTAATGTTATCGCAATATACCAAGGTTGCCTTCTGAATGGGACAATGAAGCTCCAAAAGCAAATTACGTAGCCAACATGACTCGGAAATCACATTTGCTACCCCTCGATATTCTGCCTCTGCACTTGAGCGTGATAAAGTTGCCTGACGCTTTGCCGACCAGGAGACCAAGTTGTTGCCGAGGAACATACAGTAGCCAGACGTCGACCGTCTGGTGTCGGGACAACCACCCCAATCAGCATCCGTGTAAGAGACAAGTGTGGATGTAGATGAAGGATACAAGTGCAACCCATAGTCCAGTGTCCCCTGAATATACCGAATGATGTGTTTGATTGCATTCATGTGCTCAACTCTGGGATCATGCATGAATAAACGCACCTGCCGAACCGCATACGTAATATCCGGTCCGGTAAAGGTAAGATACTTGGAGGGCCCCTGCAAGATCGCGATAGCGGGTCGGGTCCTCGTATGGTGCACCTCGCCGCGGCACTTAGCTTTGGGTTTGCATCAACGGCGTGGAAGTGGACTTACGGATGACATCCCAGCCCTCTCGATGATCTCAGCAGCATACTTCCGTTGAGACAGAAACAACCCACCTGAATGACGCTTGACGGCAATCCCCAAAAAATAACTCAAAGGCCCTAAGTCTTTCATAGCAAACTCATAACTGAGCATGGCCATGATAGACTGGCGCAAAGCATTGGAGGAGGCAGTCAAGATGATATCATCCACATACAACAGAATATAGGCCAATGACGAACCACGGCTGTAGATGAACAAGGAATTATCTGACCTGCTGTGAGTGAACCCAATAGTCGAAACAAAGTCAACAAATCGTGTATACCAGGCCCGTGGAGACTGCTTAAGCCCATATAATGATTTCTTCAACAAACAGACATGATTAGGGCGGTTGGGATCCCTGAAACCCAACGGCTGATGCATATAGACTGTTTCCTTGAGGTCACCATGTAAAAAAGCATTCTTGACATTCAACTGATAAATTGGCCAAGTCTTTGAAAGAGCCAGGCTAAGCACAGTGCGAATGGTAGCCGGTTTGACCACCGGACTAAACGTCTCACCACAATCAATTCCAACCTGCTGAGTCTTACCATCACCAACCAGTCGCGCCTTATGTCGAGCAAAGGACCCATCTGAATTCTCCTTATGAGCAAAAATCCACATAGACCTGATAACATTAATACCATGTGGACGGGGCACCAACTCCCACGTCTTATTAGCAATAAGAGCATTATATTCATCACTCATAGCAATTTTCCAATTAGGGTCATTTAATGCGGACACAGGATTGCGGGGCAAAGGAGATTTAGAGACATCCGAATGTAAATTAAAATGTCTTTTAGGTGTAAAAATACCCCGCTGACTACGAGTGACCGGTCTATGACTCGAGGAAGAATTAAGGGAATTTTGGGAATTTTCTCGGGCTCGGGACGGATCGCCGCGGGCGGTGGGCCCGCTTTGGTCCAAATCGGTACATACCGGATTCGGCTTTCGGACTAGTTTCGAATTGGGTTGGACCGGCCCAATAGCTGGAACTGTTCCGATGGGCCGGATTGGCCGGGCGTGGCGGTGCTTGTGGGGCCGGCGGGCGGTGGCCCGCTGGAGGATTTTGGGTACGGGAGATGTCCAAAAAATTCTGAATAATATACGGGGATATTTGGTCATCCAAAAAATTATACGACTTAGGTTCGGGAGTATGAACTTTCGTAAATGGGAATTGAGTTTCATCAAAAATGACATGGCGATTGATTATGATTTTCTTGGAGGATAAATCAAAACACTTATAGCCATGATGATTCGATGGATAACCCAAAAACACACACGGGGTAGACCGAGCCTAAAGTTTGTTAATTGTGGTGGATGGGAATAACGGATAACATAAGCACCCAAAAATCCGAAGATGAGAATACGAAGGGTCCTTATTATATTGGATTTTGAGGGGGGAGGAATATTTCAGACCTTTAGAAGGAAGTATGTTAAGAAGATATGTGGCCATTTGTAGAGCATGATGCCAAAAATATGGAGGTATAGAGGCATGAATTAAGAGAGTTCGGACAATGTTATTGATGAAACGAATTTTGCGTTCGGCCTTACCATTTTGTGGAGATGTATGAGGACACGAAAACCTAAAATTGATCCCATTATTAGCACAGAAATCCCGAAACTCCCTATTGTCATATTCTTTCCCATTATCACATTGAATATTTTTTATGTCTCTTTCGAATTGAGTACGAATGAACGCTCTAAATTTGATGAAGATGGAAAATACTTGTGATTTATTTGCAATTGGAAACGTCCACAAAAATCTAGTATAATCATCTAAAAAGAGAATATAATATCGATGACCCACTGAACTTAGAACAGGAGACGTCCATAAGTCACTATGAATAATGTCAAATGGCATAGAAGTATGAGAATTGGAGCCTACAAATGGTAACTTAACAATTTTTCCTAATGAACAAGACTGACAAATTGGAGTACGACTCGTACCCTTACAAGAAATAAAACTATTTTTATCTAAAACTGATAAAATAGAATATCCCGGATGACCCAGACGAGCATGCCACATGGAAGGAGAGATGGCTGCAAAGGCTGACGGCAAGGTTTGACTCGATGGACTGAAACCATGCATGATAGGATACAGATCCCCCCTACTATCACACCTCATGAGATGACTCCCCGTCTTGAAATCCTTCACAGAAAAACCAAAAGGATCAAATTCAACGGAAACAGAATTGTCAGTAGTGAACTTCCGGATAGACACTAAATTTTTAATCAATTTAGAAGCATGTAAAGTATTTTTCAAGAGAAGGGGTGGATTGGGGGGAGACAACGTTTTGTGACCATAACCCTGAATTGGAATAGAGTTGCCATTACCAACAATTATACCCCGATGGGTGCTCAAATTGGAATAAGAGGAGAGAGTACCTGATTCAGAGGTCATGTGAGTAGTTGCCCTGGTGTCCATGTACCAATTTGGGTCCGGTTGAGTCAACCCCAATGTGTGCATCGCGGCCTCGATATCAGTCTGAGTGGGGCCTGCTGCATGATGGGTTTGCGGTGGTCGGGGCCCAAGAACTCCTGTCCGTGGTGCACCTGGGCCGTAGCTGCTGTTGCTACCGCCGGCCGGGCCACCGGCCGCCGGGCCGCCACTACTGGGTATTGGGCCTGGACTGTTGGCCAGCCTAATGGCCGCTGGAAACTGCTGCTGGATGGTACGGGTTCCACTGCCATTGGCCCCACTACTGGGCCCATGGCGGTGGTGGGCCACTGTACCCTGGCTGGGACCCACCGCCTGCTTGTTGACCACCGGAACCGCTACCAGAACCGCCGCGTTTGCCCCCGCGATTTTTGTTATTATTCTTGCGATTATTCTTGCCGCCACCATTATTATGGTTTTGGCCTGAATTATTAACAAAACCCGAAGGACTAGGAGAGGACGCCACCATGACAACCGGGCTTGCTCCGGTAGCCACCTTTTTAGCCAAATCGGCTTCTTCCAACGTCAGCATGGAGCGGGCTTGATGGAAGTCGGGAAGAGGGTTGCTTTGGCGAAGGAGAGTTCCAACACCATTATAGGCTTCCGAAAAACCGGCAACCAACTGTAGAACTAGACGATTATTTGTTACTGGTGCGCCAACATTACGGAGTTGATCCGCCAACTCTTTTAGTTTCTTGCAATATGCAGAAACGTTTGGAAATTCGTCCATTCGAACGAGAGAGAATTCTGCTCGAGTGTGACGACACGGGAATGTTGGTTGTCTTGGAATATGTCACGCAATCTATTCCATGCAGCCATAGCCGTGGTATCCGGCTCCATAATCGTCTGTAGAAGGTCCAGCGAAATAGTGGCGTATATCCACCGAAGAACGGTAGCATCAAGTGTAATCCACAACTCAGGATCCTCGGCAGGAAGGGGTCTAGCGGGAAGAATGATGTGATGAAGAACTTGATAAGATATAGCGTGAATTTTAAACAACTCCGCCCACGTCGCATATTGGACGTTTTCCATCTCAAGGACAATAGGGATACTGCTCTTGATATTGGAAACCGTGAGGGCAGGGTGAAAATTGTTCTTAGACATATTGAAAGAACAAAGAAGAAAGGGAAATTTAAGAGAGGTGTTTTTTAGAGCGGAAGACGAAATTTGGAAGAGAAACCCGAGGAGGGGGGGTCTCGGCCAAAGGGAGGCAAAAGTTTGAGAGAAAAAACTTTTGTTTAGACCTAGTCTTTTGATACCATGAAAGAAATAATCCCCTTGATTATTTTCATTAATTGAAAGGCTATATATACAAGTTACATATTTCCATAATAGGAAGATCCTATTCCTATTCTACTTCTAAATCCTTATTCTACCATAATTCTAACTATACAATTATGGTAAGTGTATAACACTAATTAAGGTAACCTTTACACTACAATATACTACAAATATATATACCATATATACAATATTGTGTTGTCCACAATTCTGTATGGTCCGGCCGAGAGGCCCACCGCCGAGGCCCAAGAGACCCTCTCGCTTTGCTCGCTCGCTGTGCCGGCCGAAGGCCCACCGCCGAGGCCCAAGCGGCCCATCGTTTCTTCCGTTTGTCCGATCCACCGCCCGATCCACTACTTTGTATACCTGTGATATATACTGCTGTATATTCAGTGTATATCACAGGTATATTACCTTTGTTTAACAACTTCAGCCACCTCGATTTTGCTCGTCCCTTTTATTTCTCTATAAGAATGTGTCGGTTTTTAATTTGACCGGATCTCACTTATGAGAAATTAATATCCATGTGAGAAAGATAAAGGACAAGGGAACTAATGGTTTAGGGGTAAATATGACAGACGAGAAGAGAAAATATATAAAAAATATATAACAAAAGGCAAATATAATTTTTTCGTGAAAGTACAAAGTCATATATAACCCTCTCCCTTAATTATCATGACAACTATCAGTGAGCTTCCTACGTACATAGACATGTATCGAAATCAACTACCTCCATCAAAGCTTATTTTGGGATTCCTTAACTATAATTACTACTCATAAGCTATATTGAACAACTCAAATTCAGATTCTCTTTCACAAATAAGTCTTATTTGATGCAATGTAAAATTTGTTCTACAAAACACAAAGTAGCTCGGCACATGTTTCGCACGCATATGTCACACTAATATTTCAAAAATCTTGAAGCAAAAAAATTCTATTTGCATATATTCTTAAACAATTTGTTTTAGTTATAAAATAGAAGTTGAAGAAGAAAAAGTTACTATTTGTTTACTTAATTTTTTTTGTTTAATTTCTTCAAAAATGTACATTTACTAGAGTTGTACAATTTAAAGCATTTATCTTCTATTTAAGGCTCTTTAGTCTATACTTATCCATATTCATTTTTTTTCAGAACTGACGTCAGCATTTTCTTCTTTTTTGTTTAATACATTTCAGATTATCCAACTCAATGGAAAGATTTGTCCAGCTTAGATAAAGAAAAATAGTAATTATTTTGGCCGGTAGTATTGAAATTGAAAAAATTAAACAAGAAAAGAAAATTCTAAAAATAATAAAATCTAATTAAAGAAGCATCCTCAAGTGCAAAACTTTGTTTGTTGTTCGCCACCTTTGCATGAGAAAAATAAAATCACCTGCGTAAGCATCCGTGTTAATTGGTACTACAAGTAAGAGCTTTGATTGCTTTTGACAAGTATTAGTGAACTTTACATGTACATACACATAGGAGTAATCAAATACCTCCATAGTATCTTATTTTTTTTCTTAACTACAAATACATACTACCCCTAAGAATACTAAACAACTCAAAACTAGATTATCTTCTAACTCAGCCCGATGTTATCAGAATGTCACTGCTCTACAAAAAAAAAAAGGCCTAGAAAATCACACAAGCAATTTAATAAAGGCGGCATGCAAGCAAATGTAACCCGTAAAATAAAGGTCATTCCCATTACATATTTCTTTCAACTATTCAATGAGAATATAGTGAAACGGTCTTCTCGAAACTCGGCGAGTTTTGATCATTGATGGGGAATCTAAAAAATATATAATGTATAAAAATATATACTAATTACAAATACAATCGCGATTTTTATTTAAATCTCTTGGAAGGAGCAGTGAGCTAATTCCTATATGTAGACACGTATCAAAATCAAATTTCTCCGTCAATGCTTAATATCTCTATAGCTAAGTATCAATAGTAACTGACCACATATCAAAATACTCTTGACCAAATCAGCATGTGGATAAGTTCAAGGAATATTACATATTAGGAGGTGAAAAAGGGAAAGATGCAGTGAATCCCATGAATACCAACAACATTAATGACAGATAGTGAATTCAAGTAAACCACAGAAAAAAATCTCAATAAACCCCGACCGCATATCAAAATACTCTTAGCCAAATCAACATGGATGTTTCTTCCTCAATAACAAATACTATTCATAAATCATATTGAACAGCTCAAAATTTGAATTCTCTTCATAAATGAGTTATTTTTACCAAAGACAAAAATTGTTCAATAAAAATACTAGTAACTTAGGCACGTGTTTTGCATACGATAATTTTTATAAAATTTGTACCAAAAAATGTTTAAGTGCATATATATATAAAAGTTACAATTGTTTACTTAATCATTTTTGTTTAATTCTTTCTAGAAGTGTAAAATTACTATAGTTGTTCAAATAAAAACACCCCATCTTCTTCTAAAGCTCTTTAGTAAATATTTATCCACATTCAACCTTTTTAAGACGGACTCCAGGATTTACTTCATTTTTTTGTTATATATTCTAGATTATCCAACTCAGATGAAGTTTTTTTTTCTATATTAGTAGGTAGTGTTGAAGATGGAAAATTCTAAAACAAATCCTAAAATTGAATAAACTTAAAGAAGTATCTTGAGGTGTAAAACTCTTGTTCGCTTTTTGCCACATTTGCATGAGACCAAAATGTAGAGAAGAATATCCGTATGATAAAGCTTTCCCAACTGACCTACGATCCTTCCGTGCGCTGATCGTGGCTATGAAACTCAGAAGAAGAAGAAAAGATGACACAAGATAATTAGCTCAAGGTGATTGAAACAAAATAAGTTATTTTTAGGAGAAAAATTAAATCTATCATGAAGAATCATGTATGACGACATAGATTCACAGTGTGAACGAGGTAAGAGAGTGTCATTTGCAATATTAACAGAATCTTTGATAAGTAAAGAAAGCAGACAAAAAATATAAATATATGTTCTCTTTCGTGCAATAAGGAAAACACTTTTGGGGGCTGACAGTACTTCTTTAGATGGTTTAACGTGACTAGAAGACCGCGTCATGCTCAATCAAATAATGGACACTAACTACGATTTGAATAGTTTCCTCAGCTTCATATGGGTTGAATCTATTCCATGAGTTAGCAGATGAGAACCAAAGACTAGTGCTTAGAAATCTGGTTGACATTGAACTTAAATTAGTTGTTGCCATTGAATCAGAAGAGAGCTCCGTGACTTCCGGGCTTAACTCTTTTCTGGTGCAGATGAATAATTCAATATTTTCTCCTTAAGTTGTTGCTCCAGAAAAAGAAGTTGAATTTTCTTTGGTAGTCTCATAGTTATTATAAAGAATAAGATTCCCGTGAGAGAGGGACTGAAAAAGAGGCTCGACCTATAGGGAGAAGGAATTTTTTTTGTAGCGTCCCGACTTCCGGCAAGATCCCTAGATGCGTGGGCTGCCATGGAAATACCACCAAAATATAGTGAATGGCGTTCCATATTCAAGACAACATATCTTACTAATAATAAGAAAGGGTTAAGGACTCCAACGCCTATAAATAGAAGCTTCTTGAAGTCTCTATTTGGTAAAAGGAGACAAAGAGGAACTCAGAAGTCGAAAAAAATGGGAGGAAGCGAAGTTGTGTACGAAGCTTTCTTCTCCCCTTGTAGTCGTAATATTTGGCTTGTCACTACTTTGATTCAAAATGTAACCGACAATTCTCAACTTTCTCCATTTTTTACAACTGATACCACTCGTCATTCCGATTATTTCATCAATAATCTTCTTTTTATTCGAAATAGCGATATACTCTAAAAAGTAACGGAAAAGCTTCCATCCTAGAAGTGGTAGCTTCCTGCCTCTCTCGGGGTGAGCAGTTTCCTTTCCTTTTCTAAAATGACTGACTAGTATGCTCAACAAACTTATAAAGTGGGCCGCAATTTGGATGACCTACTTATTCCCATTCTGGATGGGAGGAGACAACAAATAAAGACCACAAAAGATAACGACCACCAAGATATGTATAGTAATTCGATCTTTTAATTACCCATTTTTAAAAAATTATTTTGGGGACTTCCGCCTTACACACGAAAGCTTGAATTACTTGACTCACAAGTCCTATATAATGTGTTACGATCACCTCATATTGATGAAAAAGTTCAGAGAATTTTTTTTATGAAAATCAAGAAACAACTTCTGGTCATAAAAATCAAAAGGCATGACTTATGCAAGATGTTATTTCGATTAAATCGTCGTGTGACTCAGAGGACATAAGACTTCTCGCTCAAGCCAAAAGGATTTGCCAACCGCTCCTATCCCATCATGTTTGGTCCTTTATGTTACCTTAAGAAGAAAGAGAAAGTATGAAGCATGGGATCACATGATGCAAAAAATATATGATACAACTGATAACTTTAAAGGGCAACCCTCTTGATTGATCAACGCGAGTGAATTGTGCTTAGACGCTTCATAAAACCGCATGATCTACCTGAAGGAGATGATAAATGACTAGAATTTCCCTTTTGTGAAAATAAAATTACATGCGTAAGCATACCTGTTAATTGCTACTACAAGAAAGATCTTTAATTGCTTTTGACAAGTAGTAGTGAACTTTCCAAGTTCACATGTGTACGCAGACACGTAGGAGAAATCAAATTTCACTATTAAATCTATTTTTTTGTCTTCTTAAGTACGAAAATTTATACTACCCTAGGCATACTAAACAACGCAAACCTCAATTCTCCTCCAAATTAGTCCTATTTTCTAAAAAATGTTACACTGGTCTACAGAAACAAACATTAAGAAAATCACCCAAGCAACTTTCCACGAAAGGTTGCATGCGAAGTCCTTAAAATTGAGGCTATTATATTGCATTTACATATTTCTTTTCAAATATCCAATGAGAACATAGGAAATCGTCTTCTAGAAACTCGGTGGTTTTTTTTTTTTATCATTAACGGAAAATCTAAAAAATGCATGTATAAACATTTGTGATAATTTAAAATACAAATACGATCTTTAGTCAATACTCTTTACAAGTTTCAATGCGTCCTATGTACATTAACACATATTAGAAATCAACTTTTCCTCCGTGATAGCTCGTTTTGTGCCTCCTCAACTATAAATATTACTCATAGATCATATTGAACACCTCAAAATTCATATTATCTTCACAAATAAATCTTAGTTTTCTAAGATGCAAAATTATTTTACAGAAAATATTAGTAGTTTGGCACGCGTATTGCACGCATATGTCATATCAAATACAAAATTTGTACCAAGAAACTTCTAGGTGCATATATGTATGCTAAAATTATTTTTTTGAGCTATAAAATAGAAATTGAAAAATGAAACTAAATGTTACAATCTTTTTACTTCATCTTTATTGTTTAATTCTTTCAAAAGTGTACATTAACTATAGTAGTTCAAATGGAGTACCCATTTTCTTCTAAAGCTCTTTAGTTAATACTTATCCACATTCAACCTTTTCAAGACTCACGCCAGAATTCATTTCATCTTTTTTGTTTAGTATATTCTAGATTCATCCAGCTCAGATGCCAAAAATATATCTATATTGGTAGGTTGGTATAATTAGGGAACCTAAATACAGATTTTCACAAACTTTTCCACTTAATATACATCATTTCCAACCTTATTTCGGAAACAGATTGAACCAACTTTCCTGGAAGTTGCCTGGGTGATTTTTTGGTCTTCTTTTCTGCAGAGCAGTGTGACACTTTGGTCTGTACATTTGAACTTGTAAAGTTCACTAATACTTGTAAAAAACAATCAAGGATCTTGCTGGTAGTAGCAGTCAACTGTCATGACCCAAAATCCCATTTGTGTCGTGAGGGCACCTATTCTAACCTGCAGGCAAACCACTAACATTTAAGAACATAATTAATTAAGTAATTATAACTTGCGGAAGAAGTGAAGGAAGTACATAATATAACAATGCTCCTTAAAATGTTTACATCATCTAACCAATTACCACGTTTACTACCCAGAACCTGGTGTCACTCGTACAAGGACTCTAAGATACAAAGTGCGGAAAGAATTAGTAACTATGCCCTGAATGAATAAGGGCGACCTGACTGGATGAAGACCAAGGCTACCGAGAGTGAACGGTATGTCTTAACCTTCTCGTGCTCCAAGCTGCAACCTGAATAGACTGAGTACCTGCATCCATGTAAAACTTGCATCAAACGTAGCATGAGTATACAACGTACCCCTGTAGGCATCATAGGCCGATAACGACGGAAGTTACGTAACAGATATAAACATCAAGTTGACTCTCAGATAAGTCACATTCTAGACAGTACAAACAATCACATAAATCACCTTATTCACATACGAATTTATAAATCACTCAATACACATAAGAGTCAATCAGAGTCAAGTACACTTCAATACACGTAGCACACAGGGACATTACTATCGATATCCACCGATCTAAACCTCTGTCCAAGTCATATTCATATTTCACCTACTTACTCGACTTGACATAATCAATAAGCAAGTTGACACTTAGTACACAACATCATTTTAAGAATACCTTTCGAGAATATGATACCAAGGCTAACGTACCACCTTAGCTCTTTTATTAAGTTAGCCTTTAGACTTATTTACGACTCTAGGCGTCCACGGCATAACACATATTAGTTCATTAACATCTTCATTGTGTACAAGTAGGAGTCTACGCCTTACACCTAGCATACAAGTCAACAACTACCACAACAACACCTTAACAAGATCTTTGCTAGACACTTTACTAAATAACACTATCAATAATTGACAACACACAAGCACACATAATTCCCTTGATCTAGATGCTAGTTCTGACAAGTAGGCATTTCCGACCATAATAATAGTTTGAAATCGAACACTTAGACTCATAAGTTGTAAACCACACGACCAAATTTACATAGAATAAGCCTAATTACGGCAACCAATCCAATAGGATCACTACAATAATTCAAGTTCAATTAATCATAAGAATCACCCAAGTTCCAAGCAATCATTCCAAATCACATTACTATTCAACAACAAATCAATGTATAAATGTGGGTATGGTATGAATGCCAATTCAAATGTCATATACTTTGCACAATCAGTATTTCTCTTACTAAGAGTCTCAAGATCATGGAGCTTACCATTATTTATCTCCGAGTACATACAACATTAAATACACGCCAACATGTATGAATGGGGTGCAATGCTAATGATATGTATGTATGCAATGGTCATAGGTATCCGGTATACACACGCTCTTGTGGTAGGTGTCACGTGACCCATGGGTGACTCATGACGTCCATATACCCACTGATCCCATCAGATCCCAGCTTTGTGGCTGTAGTATCATAATCCTCCGGAATTTCCCATCGAATCCCAGCTCTGTGGCTGTAGTTTCATCATCAATCATCACCGTCTTACCATGTACCATATCCAGTAAACCGGTCTTCAAGCCCCTTTATCGATATATCAACAATTTAATGCCAAATATAATATATATGAATGATATACATATGAGTACACCATGCAAAAGCTAATTAATACAATTAGTATTATCAATTCCTTTTCAAGTATTTAAACGAGATGTAGAGTGATGAATGCATGACAAAACAAATCGCAATAAGCTATCAAGCATAAGGAATGAATATCACAAACTTACAAAAGTTCCACAACACGTAATTTCATGTACATCAGTTTATCATAACAAAAGTAATGTGATGACTAAACACACAATACCAGTAGTGCGACAAGCCCACACAATGACGATAAGCCCAAATAACAGCAGTCGGAATCAACTTAAGGTTGATTCCCTAAATCACCCATCAACACAATTTAACACTGATACCCACACAAGCATTCATCACAACCTTTAAGGTGGAACCCCCGAACACGCCAAATACCCCCTCAATATTTATAACCACTACGTACATCTATCGAAGTCTAAAAGAGTTAAACCGTAGCCTACCTCAATTCCTGGCAGGTACCACGAACTATCCAGCAAGTGCCTTGCGCTTTTGAAGGGCCTCCGAACATACAAAGTCTACCAAATAAGTATTCTATCTTAGCTTACGAACCCAAAAGAAAAGGGAAGAACCCTAAGTAGATATAATAAAACAAATAAAAGGGAATCCGAACCCAAAAGGGATAAAATAGTAACTTTACATCAAAAATATTTTATCCAAAGTTGCTAGGGTCCAAAATATTAATCGTCAACCCAAACTAACATCAATTTCATCAATTTAACCAAAACACTCCAATCTTTATGAGAAAACCCATTTACTAATTCATTTAAGAAACTAGTTTAAAATCCCAACATTCAACTTAATAGATGTTTCCCATCAACACTACATGATTAGAATAACAAAGTCATCTAAAATATTCCATCTTTAATTGAAGAAATCAAGTTATCAAAAATTCGGGTTTAAACATTTAATCCTCTTCTTCCCCACCAAGTTGCCACCATGAAAATCATTACATGAGAACTTAAATAATCAAAAGGGAGTTAAATAATCTTACTCTCAAGAAATCCTTGCTAAATATCTTCAAAAGCCCTCTCCACCGAGCCTCTTTGCTTAAGAAAATATTTTGGAAAAGTGTGGATCGAAATGGAAAAGTGAGAAATAAAAATATTTTTCTTGTTGTGGTGAATGTCATATTCATGTTTCATACTATATGAACCTATGTGGCAAAAGACAAGTATAAGAGTTGTGTAGTTAGAAGCAGGTGATGTGTGAGCCTATTGTGTGGTTATACTTAGGTACTGTGTGAGCCTGAGTTATATATGGACCTCGCGAGTCCTCCATGGGTCATGATTCATTAATATTCGAACGTGTGTATACTGGTAGGAGAGAGAAAGACCTTGCACATTATTCATTATATTTCATATCATGTCATTTATATTCTTGACGGGGGCTTAAGCTGTTGATTGCAATTCTATGACTTAATTATGTGAACACTTGATTTGATTGAGGGACTAGATGTTATTATATAGGCTTGAACTTCGTAAATGAGTATATCTATAATGTGGTTATTGTGATGGATTATTTGGCAGAAGGTGTAGTGGTAGCACTTGGTAGACTAGCCCTCGTATCCGTTTAGGATTGGGTCGGTCGACGATATTGTTGAGTACACGTTATTTTCCGTACTTACGCTACACTTGCTGCATCTTTTTTGTGTGCAGGTCCCCTCCCTAGTACCAGTGAGGCATGTGGTCACTCTTCCCGTTGAGTAGTTGTTCCTGGACAATTCAGGGTGAGCCACTAGAGATTCATGGCACCAGATCTTCCTCCTATCATTTACTTTCTGTCATTTCATTCATACATCTTTTATATATTTTCGGGACTTTGTATTTCCATACTTGTATTACTCATCAGTTAATGCTTGTACTGTGACACCCGGTTTTGGGGATTTCATATTTAGTACTTTAGTTATTTTATGGATATTATTAAAGACTTAAGGTTGTTATTCTTTACTACTTTCCGCTGGTACTTTCCTTATTGTTTTTTGCTAATGATCGGCTTACCGACTCGAAGGAGTTAATGCCATACCCTCGATTTTGGGCCGTGACGCATAAATGGACCTAGAAGTTTCTTGGTATGTACAACTTTTATAAAAATTGGCATGGCATATACGTGCAACACACGTGCCAAGTACTAGTCTTGTATTTATGTTCCCTAATTATTCCAACATAGAAGAGCCAAAATCCTTACCCAGGTCGCTGCAGGTTGAATTTATTAGTTATAGGAGTGGGTACATTAGTTCCAACAAGCTGTACAATTAAGTATATACTTTAAAACAAGTATTACTAATGTTAAATAATATACAACATGCACCATATGGTAATGAAATTACTGCTAGACCCAAATTGTACCGCTTCTTGTTATTATATAATTTTGGCGAGACTTTCACACCTTTCTCTCTATATATACATATTAGGGGTGTGCATTATTTTGAGTAACCGAGAAATCAAATCGAATCTTAATTTGGATTGGTTTTTTTATTTTTCAGTTGATTTCGGATTGAAAATTTTTAAAAAATATGGTTTTGGTTTCGAATTTTAAAAAATAAAAATCGAAAAACCCAAAAAACTGAATTTATTGTTGAACATATCATTTTTATTTAACATATACCATTTAAGGGAGTTTGAGTTTGAACTGTTTTACTACTTCTAACCTTTCTTACTTAGTGGCTTGTTTGCATTAGAGTATAAAATAACTCATTTTCAATTTTTAGGTTATGGACATAAATTTACATACTTTTAAATATTATATTTTTAAATTTTTACCTTGACTTATATTGAAAAATATATTTAAGAGATTTGACATAATTACTTCTCATTCTCTATAATATTTATTCTTTTTCGTCGTTCAAATATAACTTTTTGATTATGTTAATTATTTTATATAACACAATTGGATAACCAAACCGAAAAAGACTGAACCAAAAATAGAAAAACCTAACCAAAGAAAACTTATTTTGATTCAGATTGGATTATAATTTTTAGAAACCAAACACCGAAAACCAAAATCGAATAATATAAAGCCGAAACGAAAATTGAATGCATAACCCTAATTTATATACCCAAATCACACAAACAAAAGAATTGTTCCGAAAAAACATCTTTTTTCAATGTGTTTACCACTTTTGACGCCACAAGAGACTACTTATGAAGTACTTAAATAGCAAGGGATTCAACAATGTATTGTAAGATATTTAATACAGTAGAACGATTTTTATAGGAGGCGAAATTTGTTAAGGAGTGTGCAACAATTATACTTGCGAATCAACTCGCCGCGCTCCAAACAACAATTGAATTATGTTTTAATTACTTTTTAAGTTCATCAATTTATCATGCTCAAGTCAGATATATATAGTTGTTAATAAAGTGAAGGTATGAAGATATATATGAAGACCTCAGAGTTCAACATCAGCAAAGTAAAAAAAATAACACTAAGTGATTCATATTCATCTTTTTAAGTTATGGTGAGCGGATCGTAGACATCGAAATTTTGTAGGACTCTACAAGACGAGTGCAATCTATCTTCAAACTCTAAGGTCTGTTAAAATTTTTTGGAGGCTACTTTACCTATATAAAGGGGCACATAATCCCTTGAAAAGCCATCTCGAAAACCCCACAAATTATGGGATATTCACAAAGAGATCAAGGCATGATAGACATCAAATATTGTCTTTTTTTAAAGCCGAAGTAATGATCAAACACATCACAAACAGGTCCAAATCATCCTAAATTTGAGAAATACGCTACTCACGACCCTCGAATTACGGAGAAAAATAGGAGGGAAGAATCAAGGAAATACACAGATTTATACTTACAAATATCTTGATAAATAAAATCTCTATTTCATCATATTTTATTTGTGATTGCAGTCAATTTGTATCACTTTAAAATTTGTCTCAAACACGGATAATTACATGGTATCTGTGTGGATGGAAGGTAACAAATATCTAATGAATAATCGAGGTGCAAGCAAGCGAGTCCCCACACCACCATAACAAAAAAAAAGTTATTTTCTTTATCCCATTTTATATGATATTTTTTTTTTAATCCATCACAAAAGCATGACACTATTTATATTTGAAACAAATAATTTTTTTAGTTTATTCTTACTGACATAATTTTATAATCACATAAATATTTAAAGTATATTTTAGATCACCTTTAGACCCTATAGTTTATCAAATACTATCACATGAAAATGTGTAAGTCGTAAGCATGAAAATGAATGAAAACAAAAGTACTGAAAAAGGTGAAAGTGAGCACTAAAAATCAATGCATATAGGGTTAAACATAAAAGTAGAGGAAGCATGGGGTTTAGAAGTAGATCATCAGAAGTGAAAAAGAAAAAGTAGTTTCGGTTAAGAGAAGAAGAGGCTCATGCAGATACGATGATATTAACAACATTTTTTTTTACTGCTTTTCAAAGTCACGCTGTGGCTCTCTGCAATTTGTGCCGGATGTTTCACACAAATAAAAATATAAAAAGAGTTAATAGCACTTTTAATCCTTTAATTAATGGTGTATTTTAATTTTGATTTTGTAATATCTAACTTAGCACATTTAATATTTAATTAATTTAAACATATATTTTTGATCCCTTTATTTATGAATATTCACAAATTTATCATATTTATTAATTGTACCAATACTTTATTACCTACGTGTTATACTAAGCTTGTATTGTTACTCACAATCTAGGATATGGATACATCACTAAAAAGGGAGAAAAATAATTACTAAGTGGAAATCAATCCCGCATCCTTTAGATAAATAACTTGGCATTAAGTGCATCACTCAAGACTTTTATAGCTTGGGTGTCATCGCGTAATATTGCATCAATTCTAGAAAATATGTACTACATAAAATATCTAGCTTTGTAGAAAGACCATGAGTTCAGGTGCTTAAAATTTACACACAAATTCACTTATGTTGTTATTCTATATTTGACAGTAATATAATTTTAAAAATAGTTCAAATACAATATTCTTATATAAAAGGATTAAAAATATATTTTTAATTAATTAAAAATTAAATATCCTTTATTAAATACAAAAAGAAAAAAGGAAAAAGACACTTTTGACAGAGTTATAGACTGTACATCAGCTGACGGTCAACGGCGGCTATTAAACCGCTACTTGTCGGCTTGTCGGTTCTTTCCCAACTTAATTTCTTACTTTTTTTTTTTCTTCAGATATTCCAATTTCCCAATATTTTGTGTGCACTCTTTCAATTGCACACCAAGAAAGGTATAAACTTGTTCCTCTATTTACTTACTATCTAAAGAAAAAATTTCAATTCAATTTTTGAAAAAGAAAAGAACATTTTTCCCTCTCATGAATGGAGAACTTTACATGATAAGAAAATGATGGTTAGTATATTAATGACATGCATTTGATTGTGGTTAGAAAAGTAATTTATTAAGTGGTGTTAGAGATTATTCAACGAAATTTATTCTTTCACGAACAAATTACTAATATTCAAAATATTTTCTTCTAGAAAAGACAAAGGCTTTCTCCAAAAGTTGTTCAAATAGTGTGTTTTAAAAATCATACCAAATCATTTGAAAGTATTTTACTTGCTTTGCACCAAATAGATGTAATAAAATAGCTTCGTTCTTTAAAAGTGTAAATTAGATACAATTTTTTCTAGCGTTATGTTATATAATAACTTGCACAAACTAACAGGTCAGTATTATATTTCTTTATACTAATTATGTAAAGAATATTTTGCTAAGTCTTTTTTATGAGTTGTGGGCCATGTAAGTGAACTGAAGACATATGGTAGTAGAGAAATACTTGCATTTGGACAAGTAAATTTGATGCAAAAACTAATTATTTGTGCATCCACGATACCGAATCGACAACCTTTCCTCAAAAAATAATTGGTGATATTTTAGTTTCCTTTTGGATATTAATTAGTTACTCCTCTTCCCAAATCAGTAAGGTCACTTGTTACATAAATTCTCTACGGAGCTGCTCTTCGTCCATAAATTATATTTTTGCTCAAGTAATATGAATTGCTATAATAAGTACCTTAAGTAATACAAATTTAAATTAGAGGTAATTGTCTAGGTCAAAATATGATACTATATAAAAAAAATTTGAAAAAAAATAGTAATCCGTATTACAGAGGAGGAAGGGGGCAGCGGACATTGAAAATAAAAAGGGCAAAATTGACTTTCCGTAGGATAGAGGGAGGAGAATGTCATAAATTGTTAATAATTGGACAAAGCATTTGATTTAAAATAAAATTGAGGTGCAAATGATTTTTACCCATCCATTATATGAATGACATATATATTTTAAATTACTGCAAGATTTACAAGATATTTTTAATATGTTATAAACATGTTTAATTTAAATTTACAATATTCAAAAAATCTTATTTATTTTCTTAAATTTTGTATTTGGTCTAACTAAAACACTAAAATGACGGAGGGAGTATTATTTTTAATTTTGTTATTCATCTTGCAATTCTCTTCATATATCTGAACTCAAACTAAAAGCTTTGTAATAATAATAATAATAATAATAATAATAATAATAATAATAATAATAATAATAATACTTTCTCTGTCTCAATTTATGTGGCATGATTTTACTTGCCATGGAGTTTATGAAAGAAAGACTTTTAAGATATGTGGTTCAAATAAGTCTTATTAAAATGTGAGTAAATCATCTTATAAAATTAAATTATTTTTAAATATAGAAAAATAATTTTTTTTTTTTTTGAAATAGAGTATCATATATATATTGAGACAGAACCGTTAGAAAGTGGTCCACAAAATTAAGTGTACATCAACCTCAAGTCTGAGTTTCAGGTTGCAGTATGAGGTAACACTTGTCCCATTAATTTTTTTCGTTCCTCTTTCAGGTTTTCCCCCTATTTTGTTGAATTTATTTTTACGGAAAAAACAAGAATCTATAGTAATATTTTATTTTTCTTATAAAATGATTTAGAATGTTTTATATTTCAAGGTTTAAATTTGGAGAATTCCTTTTGGGGAATTTTTTAACTGATCGAATTAGTTTTCTGCTTTATTCTTTGGCAGTGATTTTTTGTGGTCAATTGGGTTTTGAGTTATAGCAATGAAAATGACAATGACAATAAATTGTCTCCTTCTTTTCTTCGTGTAACAGGAAACTTTCAACCAAATTTTTATCACCATATTGGAGGAAATATCATTCACTTGTTTTTGCTATTTTCTAGTGCATTTTTAGGGGGCTGATGTAGGATTTTTTTCTTTTAGGGTATTGAAAAAAAAAATACAAAGTGTAGTAGAAAAGAAACCAGAACACATTAATGGATCAAGTTTGTCCATTTGTCAAGTAAAGAGATGTCTCACACAAGTATAACTTACAACATGGTAAAAATTTTCATTGGGAATATGACTTTGCCCCTTTGAAAACTGGCCCCACACCCAGCTGAATTTTTTAGTAGTAAGTCTTAAATCTTAATTATGGCGATAAATTTAGCCGATTTAGCTTAAATTTAATTATTTTGGAGAAATACTTTTCTGCAGAGGATGGTTTTGTTTATAATTGTAAAGGGAACCATATTAAATTATAGTAATTTATCATTGTTTAAGTTATAAATTAATACGATAATATGTATTCATTCATTATAATTTAACTATATTTCAAGACATGTATCGTTATGTACTTATTGCATTGGTGTAACTATATAGTTGCCGATACGTACCATTTACCTCCCAGAGAAAGATATATAATTGAGCTCTCACAAGTCACATATATAAGTTTTCTGGTTTTAGCACTCTCTTTTTTCATGTGCGTTTGCTTATTTTCCTTTGTAATTCTTTAAGAAGAACGTCACAACAAAATCAAAATGACTCCAATTATAATTTCGAGGCCGGTAATAGCATGATCATAGAATTGAACTTCCATACAATAATTGTACTTGTAAGAGAATGTTTTTTATACGTAAAAGATAAGTACAAACAACCATCTATAATAAGTTAGATTAATAGTAACATAGGAAATATGATAAGTTAATTATCTGTTATAACAAATTAAAATATATTAGTAGTTTAAACAATCAAAATACTCCTTCAGATTTAATTTTACGTGTTTACTTTTCTTCTTAATCTAAATAAAAAAAATTCAATAACTAGTAAGTTTTTAATTTCAACATTCTTATTTTACCATTACCGATACTCACTTAGTCACTTATAAGAATAATCTTATTTTTTCATTTTTTTATTGTCTGAACATTCAGGAGCTAAGACCATTGTATTGCCCCTTCATCATGCACAAACTAAATCAATAATTAAGATGAACACGAAGCTTATATAAATACAGATATATCGATACAAGTAGTTATGAGTTTTGCTATTATTTGTTACTATAGTTTGACTTGCCTATCTTCTTGGATCTCCAAGTTTTTGGAACGCTTCATACTTGACTTGAGCATCTTTAGTTTATTTTTAGCTAGGCATTGAGCTCCACTTTAGGTGTTGAATGGTGTTTTATTTTTAATCAGATATTTCAAATTTGAGCCTTTAAAATAAAGAAATTATGATATAAAGCGCTTTCCTTTTTATAACCTTACTCGACGCAAATTCAAATTAATCGGCGCCGAATACGAACACTACATGGAAAACCAAAAAAATGTTTTAGGAGCACCCAATATAAATCATACTTCATCCGGATCAAAAAGAGTATCCACTTAGCCATTTGCATACCCCTTAAGAAAATACTAACTTCAAGGTAAATAGATAATTTGACTAATATGTCCCTAATTAAATAAGTATTGTACTTAATAAGGGTAAATTTAAAAAAATATGATTAATTCTTTCTTGATTTACTAAGTAAACTCTCTTTTTTAATAAAAAATAAAGACTAATTAGACACGTGAGTGAGTATTAAGTATGCAAGGTACTATTAATGGGAAATGACGAAGTAATGGTAGTAGTTTTTTTTTTTTTGTTGACGAAGGAATCCGCAGCCGCTACTCTCTCGAGTGTGCACAGGGTAAACCCCGGACTGACGCAATAGCCTGCAAATCACGTCAGCCGATTAACCACACTTGGCAAGCCATGTGTGACAGGCTCAACCAAGAAGGTTTATGCAGGGGATCGAACTCGTGACCTTGCGGTCCCGCGCTTTACTTCTACACCAGCTTGGCTACCCTTGCGGGTAATGGTAGTAGTTTTAATGACACCTTGTAGGGGTTGTAAATTCACTATTACTCCTATTAGTCCACTTGGGCAGCTCAATTGGTTATCAAGGGGATATTTGGAAAACTATTACTCCTATTTTGATTGGATTCTACTAATTAATGCTTCGTAATTAATTATTCATTCATCAAGAGGTACAAAGAAACATCATCTTAATTACATATGTCCCAAAAGCCCTAATCGACAAAATTGTGACCTTATCCACACACACTCTCTCTCTCTCTTTAAACAAAGGCAAAAGGCAGAGGAAAGGCATGCAAATAAAGTAGATGATTGGGAAAGGATCGTACTACCATTGCTGTTGTAAAAATGAGGAAATATCAAATACGTCAGAATTTGCCGGGTTCAGCTACTATGTCCCTAGCTATACACTCCCCCACACCCCCAATCTCCCCTTACCCCCCATACTACCTCCTACCCCACTACTCCCCCTCTCTCTCTTTCTCTGTCTCCCTCCTATAAAACCCAACCATTATTCTACGCAAGCCCTAACAACAAATTTCCTCTGAATTCTTGCTCTTATTTTTTGAACCTAGAACTAAAAATACAAAAGATTTTTAGTTTATTTAATACCCTTTTGAAATCTTGTGAGAATTCACAAAAAAAATGCAGGTAGTGAAGGAGTCATCATCAAATATGAGGATAGTCGGAGAATCAAGAATGGAGTCGGTTTACGAGAGGGTCCGGTACTTGGTGTCCAGCAATGCGGTGGTGATTTTCACAATGAGTGGTTGTTGCATGTGCCACGTTGTGAAGCAGCTCCTCTTCGGGCTCGGGGTGGGCCCTACCATCGTCGAGCTCGACCGGGACGCGGCGGGGAGGGAAATTCACTCCTTGCTGTTTCAGCTAGCTGGCGACGGCCAGCAGCAGCCGGTGCCGGCTGTTTTTATTGGTGGGAAATTCTTGGGTGGAATTGAAACAGTTATGGCTTGTCATATAAATGGTACTCTTGTCCCTCTACTCAAAGAAGCCGGAGCGCTCTGGCTCTGAATTCACCCGTTCGAAAATTAGTGGATACAATGTTGGAATTTTATATACTATTAGTAAAGGGAGACAAAAGAGTCAGATAATGTCTAGTATTTCCAGAGGCTCTTTTTTTTTTTTGAGTTGTGGAGGGGGAAAATGAAATTAGAGTTTGTTGTATTTTATAATGACTTACTCTAGCTATATTTATCTTGGGTTTCAATTAATGAAGAATCGTTATCATGTATTACATCAATATGTACTCTTGGTTTATTTTTTATCATTGGTGCAATATTTGCAGTTATGAGGTTTACTATAGAGAAGGGAGATGAAAGGGACTGTTTTAATTCCCTTTTTTTACCTTTCTGTCGGAAAGAAAGGCAACAGAAAATTTATAAAAAATTAACTATGCATATTTTTCTTGAAATTTGATCGAATATTTTCTTCCTAGCTAATCAGTAGCTTCTCTTCGGTTTGTTTGTCATTTAATTTCTGAAATTGCATGAGAATGTAGAAGGAGATATTAATTCTAACAGAGAAGAAAAAGAAAAAGAAATTACAAAAGAAAAAAAATAGTTTTAATTCTCTTATTTTCTTAAGAGAGAAGAAAAAAATTAATGGTACTTAACGTTTTACGTGATATCATGAAGGAAAGTAAGGGGAGGTACGTCAATTCAAAAAGGAAAGAATGATGATCATATGATATGAATGCTGGATGAAAGTAGTTGTATTCATGGATCAGCTTGGTTAGGACTTTGGATAATGGAAAAGAGAAGTGAAATGACTAAAAACTGAATATATTATTCAAAAAATTGTCAAATGAATTTAAAAATCATATCCATTTACATCTTCATTACTCCATCCGTCTCAATTTATATGACACCATTTTATTTGACACGAAGTGTAAAAAGGAAATTAAGACTTTGAAATGTGTGATTCAAACCAAATCTTATATAAATATGTAGTTGTAAATCATTTCATAAACTTAAATTATTTCTAAATATAGAAAGATGACATGTTTTTTGGGACAGACAAAAAAGAAAATGGTGTCACATAAATTGAGACAGAAGAGTATAATTTAATCGCTTGAACAAGATTATTGTCTTATTTTCAAAATGAATTTAAATTATATAAATTGTTAGTATAAAGTATATTTACAATATTAGGTCATTCAAACGTTATTTACAGGTAAGTCTCCTTAATATATGAGATTTGTAAGTTTTAGAGTAAGACAGATTATCTGCTACACCAGGTAAAAGTGACCTGTGTACTTGTGTAAATTTTTCTTACACTGACTGATATAACTTAAATTCTTTTCAAATTACTAATTTCATCTATTATAAATAATTACAACAGAGATTGCTACAGCGAGTGAGAAGAGAAAATCACTTTGTGCCGCTTGTTGCGTGAAGTTAGTGCGGGTATATAATTGAGAGACGACGACTCTTCTTAACCATAGCTATCACTTCTACAACTTCATCACTCATAAACCCTTGGCCGTTGTTAAATACTTCAACTATTAAAATCAAGAAGTTATAATTTGGTCATTTGATTGTTATATCGTGGGATATAGCTAACACAAGATTGTTATTCCGACTATATAAAAGTAGCACCAAAATTATGATATAGCTAATTCTGAAATCACTAAAAAAGAAAATTTAACCAAACGACGAGATTAAATAACTTTATATTTCTTTAATCTCGTGAGATTATTTTTATTTATAGGAGGGAATTAATAGTTATACTGCAAGGATGGTCAAGGGAGTGACGCATAAAGTGAAGGACAAAAAAGAAACTGTTTCTGATGTGAACATTGATATAGTATGATAAGAACATGATGTTTATTGCTTTCAGTTATTTCCTTTCATTTGGACTTGCAGACTTTGACTGGCTTATTTAATTTCTTCAGTGTAAAAGGTTAGTAATTTGCAAAAATGATCAAACACTAGTTCTTGCTCTAACAGCACTTGTTTCTTTTTCCCGAAATAAAAGAAAAGGAAGATAATTATTATTAATCGTTATATTCTCTAGTCTATATATGATTAGTTCTTACAAAGGATATAAATAGAGCAAGATAATACTTGAGTAAAATACCAAAAGTTACAAATGGTATCTTCACTTTTTGGTCTACTTTTCAATGGAAAACAAATAAGAAAAGTATTTCTAATAGAATTCAAGTTAAGAATGTTTTACACTTTTATTATATACTCCCTCCGCCCAATTTTATGTGGAGTAAGAGATTGAACACAAAGATTTAGAATTAAAAAAGTCTTTTGACATGTAAGACATATAACAATACCAGAATTATCCTTTTAATTGAATAAGTGGAGATGAAAGTTCCAAATGTCTTCACTTTTTAAGTCATGTCATTAAGTTTAAAATGAGAATGCTAAAACTAAATATTTTACAAAAAGAGAAAAATATTATTCTTTTTCAAACAGATTAAAAAGGAAAGTATATCACATATATATAGATGGAGATAGAAAGAGTATAATTATTAAAATTATGGAGAGGTGTCTTTAATTAAGTATAGGAAGATGTAACTGTAATTTCATAGAATACATGTGAAAGTAATAGAGAGGTGCACAAAGGTACCATGAGGAGGAGTGCATGATAGTACTATTATTGAGTTTGTTATAAGGAGTTGAGTTAGTTAGTTGAGTTTGTTAGTTTGTTGAAGAGTTAGTTGTATAATTAATAGATATTTTTGGAGGAATTGTAGTGTGTATATATATAGCATTTGTAAAGCATCGTAAGGATAACACACATATATGAAAGTTCTTCTTTCTCGGACAGTACACTATCTCTGTTTTCTATGCTTTTCATCAATGGCAGCTTATCCATTTCTGGTTTGATTTCTTCTAAGACCAGTGATGAAGTATAACATGGTATCAGAGCAACCGTCCGGCATAGATCGAGAGAAATTCAGTCACATGCAGTGAGGGATTCGAGGGATCTATGTCTACAATCGAAGAAATCGAACATCGAAAACTTGAATCAAATCGCATTTGAAGAAAAATATTGTTATTATACTTGCAATTGAAGTCTAAAAAAATCACAAATTCGACAAAAATGGGAGCAAATGGAGAAGATATGACCAATGTAGTTGTGACAACAACGATGAACATCGATCACAACCATCCTTTGTATCTTTTTCCATCTGATGCACCAGGTTCGTTGTCGATTGGAATAATGCTAACTGGAATGGATAATTACACTTTATAGAGTAGGGCGATGAAATTGTCCCTATTAGGAAAGAATAAAGTAGGATTCATAGATGATACAGTGAAGAGAGAAACATTCACTGGTGAATTAACTAGGCTTTGGGATAGTTGTAAAGCCATTGTAGTATCATGGCTAATGGGAAATGTGAGCAAAAACTTGCTGACTGACTGGAATGTTGTTTGATTCAGATTCTTATATGATATGGGAGCATCTGAAGGATAGGCTTGATAAAATAAACAGTTCGAGGACATTTCAATTGCATAAGGAGATAGTCACATTGAGACAGGGAACACTATCAGTGTCTATGTGCTACTCTAAGCTTAAGGACCTTTGGGATGAATATGATTCCATTATACCACCACCATCTTGTTGTCCTAAGTCGAAAGAATTTGTAGATCATTTGCAATATTAGAGAATGCTATAATTTTTTATGGAACTTAATGACAGTTATAGTAAAGCTAGAAGTCAAGTGATAATGATACAATAGATACCAAACCTAAATCAGGTTTATGCAATGATCAACCAAGAGGAGAGCCAAAAGATGATATAGGATACAATGGAGTCGTCAGCTATGTTTATAGCAAAAAATGGAAGTAGAGGTCCAAGGCAAAAGAAACTATATAATCCTAATGTAGTGTGCGATTTTTGCCATGCCAAAGGACACTTGAGAATGGACTGTTTTAAGCTGATGAAATGTGACATCTGTCATAAAACTGGACACACACAAGAGGATTGTTACAACCTAAATGAATATCCTGATAATTTTAAAGAAAAAGTTAAGAAGGAAAATGTAGTGACAGGAGGAAGTTTCCATTTGAAGATACTGGATAGGGAGGTGAAGTCCAAAATTACCATCATATGTAGAATGTGCAGTTTGGGAAGACACAATAGCAACATGGAATAATGTTGATGCCAAACTCACAGTCCGACAATCATCCACAAGCACCACACTTTGTACCAGGATACAACTCATGTTAGCATTATCAAGGAACATATATGACAACTGGTCAATTTACACCCAGCCAACATCAACAACATCTCAACATGCTTAACAACAAATATACAGTTTGAGAGACCAGTGCTAGTGCAAACATGGAAGGTATATCTGATGTTAATATAAAATCAATGTTAAAATGGATTGTGGATACAGGTGCAACCAATCACATGATTGGTAATCAGAAATACTTACAGAACAAAAATATGATAGAAAATGCAGGAAAGGTGCAGTTGCCTACAGGAGATTCAGTTAGAATCTCGCATATTGGTGACTATCATTTAGGATGAGGTGATATTCTTAAGAATGTCTTATGTGTGCCAATATTTAAGTTTAACCTCATGTCTGTTTCTAAGGTGACAAGAGAACTGAATTGTAGTGTTACATTTTTTCCTAAATGTTGTGTGCTTCAGGATCTCTCATCTGGGAAGGTGAGGGCGATTGATAATGAGGAAGAAATATTGTATATACTATTATGGACACACAGAATAAGGTAGGAGAGGTGACTAAGTGCTTGGCAGCAACTAAGCATGTTGATGCAATCATATGGCATCACAGGCATTGTCATGTGTCTATGAAGGTCCTGAAGAAGATTCCATGTTTCAAGAATGATAATTCTTTTATTTTAAATAATTGTGAAGTGTGTCCTTTAGCTAGACAGACTAGAGTACCATTTCCTATCAGTACTAGTAGAAGGACAAGATCATTTTAATTATTATATATGGATGTATGAGGACCTTACAAAGTTGAAACATATAATGGAATGAGGTACTTTCTGACTATTGTAGATGACTACTATAGATGAACTTGGATTTTTTTAATGAGATTGAAATCAGATGTGGTCACACTGCTTCAAAATTTCTTTACTGAAGTTCATACTCAATTTGATATGAAAATAAAAGGAGTGAGATCAGACAATGGGACAGAGTTCTTTAATCACATTTGTAAGGATTTATTTCAACTACATAGTGTAGTACATGAGAGTTCTTGTCCACATACACCACAACAAAATGGTATTGTGGAAAGGAAACATAGACATATACTTGAAACAGTTAGAGCCATAAAAATTCAGGCTAACTTGCCACACAGGTTTTGGGGTTTCTGTGTTGAGGATGATGTATATGTAATAAACAGAATACCTTCTTCAGTTATAGGGAACAAGTCACCTTATGAGATTTTATACAATAAAATTCCATCACTTTTTCACTAAGAGTGATAGGTTGTTTGTGTTTTGCTACTACTTTAACTAGACATGATGAGTTTAGTCCTAGAGCTGTGAGAACTGACCTTCTTGGATATGGTTCTGCACAGAAAAGATATAAACTTTATGATAAGAAAAATAGAACAATTTTCATGAGCATGGATGTAGTGTTCATGGAGAGAGTTTTTCCTTTAAAAAATGACACATATGACAGTCCTGGTTTTATGAGATCACATGAGCATTTTTTCTTTGATGATCTAGTTTGTTCACTGAACATAGAAGTTGTGTGTAGCAATCCAGTAATGCAAGATACATGTGCAAATACAGACACTGAGTGTCACTGCTGCAATAGATAATCCAGAACAACACACTGTAGAGTTGTTGGATGGAATAGTACCATCTGAAACTGATATTAGAAGATCTGCAAGAACCAGTAGACCTCCCATATGGCACAAATATTATATCAGTAAGCAGAGTTCTAGTAACTGTCTGTATTCCATATCTGATGGAATAGACTACACAAGACTATCATCTATATATTAGAATTTTATGGCACATGTGTCTGTTGACACTGAACCATATAGCTATTCAGAGGATGCACCAGACAAAAGATAGATTGAAGCAATAAAGGCTGAGATTCAGGCACTGAAGGATAATAATACATGGGAACTGGTACATCTTCCAAAAGGGAAAAAGGCCATTGGATGTAGGTGGGTGTACAAAATAAAATACAAAGCATCAGGAGAAGTGGAAAGGTTCAAATCTAGACTGGTAGCCAAAGGATACAACCAAAATGAGGGTCTTGATTATAAAAAAACCTTCTCACCCGTGGTTAAAATGACCACTGTTAGATCAATCATATCTATTGCAGTTGTTAGACATTGGACAATTGATCAGATGGATGTATACAATGCTTTCCTGCAAGGAGATCTTTATGAAGAAGTGTATATGACACTACCAGAGGGTTTTAATACTGCTGGAGGATAGAAACAAGTTTGTCGATTGTTAAAGTCCCTATATGGCTTAAAACATGCTTCAAGGCAGTGAAACATTAAACTCACCTCAGCATTGACTTCATCTGTTTTATTCAAAGCCACATGGATTATTCTTTATTTACTAAACAGAAAGGGGATAAAATAGTTGTGGTACTTATGTATGTTGATGATTTACTTATTACTGGTAATGACTCAACTCTTATTCAGAACACCAAAGAAACACTTCAGTCAACATTCAATATTAAAGATCTAGGAGAGCTTAGATATTAATAGAGTTTGCAAGAAATTCTCAGGGTATTCTTATGCACCAAAGAAAATATGTTTTGGAACTTATATCTGATATGGACTTAGCAGGTGCTAAGGGTGCCTCCTCACCTATGAAAATGCACCAGAAGCTCACTACAATGGAGTTTGATCAATATATTGCTTCTCAGTCTCTTTCAGATAATGCAACATCCACTCCTACACATGACTTGCCATTGCCATATCCTAGCATTTATAGGAGGCTGATTGGAAGATTACTATGTCTCACAAATATCAGACCTGATATAGCATTTGTTGTACAATGCTTGAGTCAATTCATGCAAGCTCCTAAAACTTCAGACAAGGTCGTTGGGATGAGGCTAGTCAGATACATCAAACATGCACCAGGGTCAGGTATCCTCATGTCCAGTTCTAGTAGTTCCCAGTATTATGTGTTTTGTGATGTAGACTGGGGGTCCTGTGTTAATAGCAGGAGATTTATTACTGGTTACCTGATAATGTTTGGGCCTTCACTTGTATCCTAAAAGTTTAAAAAGCAAGTTACAGTTTCAAGGAGCTCAGCAGAGGCTGAGTATTGAGCCATGACATCTTCAGTTGCAGAAGTAGTTTGGCTTACTGGTTTATACAAGGAACTTGGCATACAGGTTCAGTTACCAGTTTCTGTTTTCACTGACAGCAAATATGCACTTCAGATTGCTGTCAATCTTGTTTTTCATGAACGAACCAAACACATTGACATAGATTGTCATTTTATAAGGGAAAGAATCCAAGAAGGTCTCATTCATGCTGCTTATCTGTCGTCTGCTGACCAGTCTACAGATTTTCTCACCAAAGCCCTCAGCAGCATCCATCATGCTCTTCTAATGTCCAAGCTAGGAATGAAGAATATCTTCATATCTCCTAGCTTGAGGGTGTGTGTGTGTGAAAGTAATAGAGAGGTGCACGAAGGTAGCATGAGGAGGAGTGCATGATAGTATTATTATTGAGTTAGTTAGTTGAGTTGGTTAGTTTGTTGAAGAGTTAGTTGTATAATTAATAGATATTTTTGGATGAATTGTAGTGTGTATATATATATAGCATTTGTAAAGCATTGTAAGGATAACACACATATATGACAGTTCTTCTTTCTCGGACAGTACACTGTCTCTGTTTTCTCTGCTTTTCATCAATGGCAGCTTAGCCATTTCTGATTTGATTTCTTCTTCTAAGACCAGTGCTAGAGTCTAACAATACATTACGGGAAATTAAAATCTTACTTTCATCAAATTATAAGAAATACAAATTAAGATTAAGAGATACCCAAATAAACAAAGAAAATTAAGCAATAGGTTTAACTGGATCCGGTTTAATTAACTCCTGGCCGCTATACGCACTTCCACAAGATAAAGATCAAAACAGGATTTAATAAAGTGGTAGTTTAAAGAGAATAATAAAGGAGTAATTATAATGTACAAATTCATTGCAAGTCTAGAAGATTTTCAGAATCAAGTCGTCATCAACAAGTGACTTATGACATAAGAGGCAGGACAGCATGATATATAGGTACTATAATTTCAGTTATCTAATCAACAAAATCGAACTTTGCAGGTGGGAATATTTCGTTTGTCCTTATAATTAGTTGCAAAAATGCAAATCATGCATGAACCAGATTGATCATTTTAATTTGCATGTATTAACATGCAGAAAAGTGTCTAAACATATGGTTGAAATCAAAGCAGTACGAAAAGTAAATAAATATTACAAGTGTTCGAAAGGATAAACAAACAGTCAAGATTATAATTGCCGCAAGCTTGTTGAGTCTTGAATCTTGATAACTTGAAATCAAGAAACACTAAATCTGGATTGTCACAACTGTGGCTGAGTCGAGAGATGACTCTCTGTCTTTAAGACAAGATTGCCCCGTATATATGCTTTTACGTTAGCGGGCAATAGTCTCCCAAAATAAAACAACAACTAATCAACACTACAAAGCAAATAGGTTGATTCTGACGAAGAAAACAAGCATGAAACGACTTGCTGAAGAATGAAAAATTTAGAGAAAAAGGAAGAGTTTATGTTCTTTTCTCTCTCTACTGTTTCTGTCTGCTCTCTTATCTTTCTGCTCTTGTTCTCTTTTTATGTGTTCTTTTCTCCTGCTTCCTTAAATCTGTTTCAGGTCTCAATATATAGTGTTTACGAGGATGAGAGGTGTTAAGAGGAACTTTAAGAGGTGTAGTCATGGCCAAAAACGTTTTGTAGTAAGTGCAAAACGTTTCCAATGGTTAATGCCAGAAAATTATTGGCTTTCTGGCTGCTGGCAGCATTCCTGAAACTCTAGGGACCATACTGTAAACATAAAATAGTTTAGGGTCGAAAAGATAATATCAGAAGCTCGCGACCCACGACTCGAGCCCGGACCGGACGGGATGGGCGGGCGGCGGTGTGGGGCTAGCCTCGAACCCAAGCACACCTAGGTCCTCCCTCCTTCAAACACATAGGTTACCCTTTGGGGTCCCAAACCCTTATCCATTTTTTAGGCTTATAAAAAGAACAATTCTTCATTTTCCCACCGATGTGGTAGATTTGTCCCACGCCATATTTTCATGCCTCAAACACCTTACTTAGTGGACCAATATCTCTTTCATTTCTTAACGCAATTTGACGATCCTTGGTCCTACAATCATCTACTCACTTAGTAGATTATGCACGTGTGAAGAACCAAAGACTCCAACATGCGGAACCCGAGTATTTAAGTCATTAAAGATGGGTGGACGCAACCCACCATCAAAGGCAAATTTTCAACACATATCCTACCCAATCTCCTGAATTGTCTAAAACATTATTTTAGAGGCAGATTCAGGATTTGCAATTTATATGTCATTATCATATGCTTTGCCATTATCACATTGAATATTTTTTATTTTCCGGTTGAATTGGGCACGGATGAATGCTGTAAATTTTAAGACTGTGGGAAAAATTTGTGATGTTTTCACTAACGGAAAGGTCAATAAAAAATTAGAATAATCATCCAAAAATAGAACATAATAACGATGACCCACAGAACTGAGAACGGGAGAAGTCCATAAATCGCTATGAATAATATCAAAAGGCATCAAAGTACGAGAAGTAGATGCTACAAATGGTAATCTAACATGCTTTCCTAAAGGACAGGAATGACAACTTGGAGTACTACGCGTACCCTTACAAGAAATAAAATTATTTTTATGCAAAGAACAAAAAATGGACGACCTAGGGTGACCCAAACGTACATACCACAAGGAAGGAACTAGAGCTGCAAATGTCGATGGCAAGGCTTGACCCAAGAAACAGGTGGCAGGCGTGATTGGATAAAAATCTCCCATACTATTGCATCTCATGAGAGGTATCCCCATTTTGAAATCCTTCACAGAAAATCCAAATGGATCAAAATTAATAGAAACCCAATTATCAGTGGTGAATTTATGGACAGACACCAAATTTTGAATTAAGTTAGGGGCATGAAGGGTATTTTTCAAAACAAGAGGTGGATGGGGGGGGGGGGGAGACAAAGTTGTATGACCGGTACCACGAATTGGAATTGAGTTTCCATTACCAACAATAATGCCACGATTACTACTCAAATTGTAATAAGACGAGAGAGTACCTTGGTCGGACGTCACGTGCGAAGTGATGCCGGTGTCATGTACCAATTCGCGTCTGGAGGATTTAATTCAAGTGTATGCATAGCGGCCCCAATATTGGTGGGTGTCGATATCAGATTCGAGCCCGCAACATTGAAGGGGCCCAAGCACACTGACCTGCTGACCCGACCCAGAACACTGCTGGTAAGAACTCGAGAGATTGGGCCTGTGATGGGGCTGGACCGAGGCCCAAGGTTTTTGGAAATAATTGGGAGGGCAGTAGGTGGGATTGGGCCACTGGTCCAGGCCTACTGCCAAGGGGCCCAAGGCTAAGACCAGGCAATGTGGAGCCCAGAACCTCGAGGCCCACCCCCGACGTTGTTATTATTCCCGTCGGCATTGCTACTATTTCGGCCGCCGTTGTTGTTGCAACCATGATTTTTGCCATTATTTTTACAGTTTTGATCCTTCTTGTCACCACTGTTGTTGCGGTTTTGGCCTGAATTATCAACAAACTTGTGAGAGTCATCGATTGAAGTCATCATTGCCACGGAACTGGCGCTGGTAGCCACTTTTTTTGCCAAGACGACTTCTTCTAACGTGAGCATCGAACATGCTTGATAAAAAGGTGGAAGCAGATTACTTTGACGGAGGAGAGTCACAACGCCATTATAGGCCTCAGATAGGCCTGCAACCATTTATAGAACAAGACGATTATTGGTAACAGTCGCTCCAACATTACGGAGTTGGTCCGCCAATTCCTTGAGCCGTTTACAATAAGCTGAAATATTCAAGAAATCTTCCATACTGATTTGTGAAAATTCTTGCTCAAGGGTGACAACTTGGGAATGTTGGTTATACTGGAATATATCACGCAATCTATTCCAGGTAGCCATAGCTGTAGTGTCTAGTTCAATGATCGTCTGTAAAAGGTCGGTAGAAATAGTGGAGTAAATCCACTGAAGGACGGTAGCATCAAGAGTGATCCATAACTTAGGATCATCCGCGGGTGGAGGGAAAGGGGGAGGAATTATGTGATGAGGACTTGATGTGAGATTGTGTGAATTTTGAATGATTCTTCCCACGTCGCATATTGGATGTTCTCCATCTCAAGAACAATACAGATGTGGTTCTTGATGTTAGAAACAGTAAGGGCAGGATGAAACATGTTCTTTGATGTAGACATAACGAAAGAACAATAGGTGAAGGAGGGATTTAGAAGAAAAAATGGGAAAAGATGAGCTAATGTTGCACGGTTGTCGAGAATGGACACTAAAATCGAGGCAGTAGAGAGAGAGGAAAATCGGTAGAAGCACCTAGACTTCTGATACCATAAAAGAAATAAGCTCTTGATTATTTTCATTAATTAATGAATATATATACAATTTACAATTTTCATAATATGGAAAATCCTATTCCTATTCTACTCCCAAAATCGTATTCTATTTGTGTTGGAAATTTGCCTTTGGCGGGAGTTGCGTCCAACCATCTTTAATGTCTTAAACACTAGTGTTTCGCATGTTGGAAACTTCGGTTCTTCACACGTGCATAATCTACTAAGTAAGTAGATGACCGTAGGGCCAAGAATCGTCAAATTTAGTTGAGAAATGAAAAAGATATTGGTCCACGAAGTGAGGTGTTTGAACTATGGAAAAAAGGTGGTAAAGACCAATCCTCCCTCATCGGTGGGGGAAGAAAGATTTGTTTAGTTTATAAGTCTCAAAGTTGGCTTGGGGTTTGGGACCCCAAGGGGTATCCCATGTGTTTAAAGGAGAGAGGACCTAGATGTGCTTCGGTTCGAGGATAAGCCCACACGCGCGCCGCAGCCGCCTGCCCGTCCCGTCCCGTCCGGTCTCGGTCTCGGGTCACGGGTCTATGCTGTGGGCTTCGGGCTTCTTCTGGTATTATCTTTTTGGACCAGAATTGTTTCATATTTACAGTTTGGTCCCTGAAGTTTCAAGTAAGTCAAAATTGGGCAGAGAACTTTGCTATTGGTTTTTGGGGAACGTCAACCAGCCTTAATATACACTCAATTCAGTCATTTATTTTGGCTGAATAACTCTCCCTAAAAGCCAATCCGTTGCACATTAATTCACCATTTATTTTGGTGAATTACTACCTCCATAATTGCTATTACTTGGCCAGTAACAACAATTATGTGGGCAGTTGGTAAGTCCTCTTCTCCAACTATATAATGGAGCCTTTGCGCAATTGTTGAGACACACAGAAACATACAAACGAGTCAGATTCTTCCTACTATCTTCTAGCATCATTTCATTACTCAAAATTCTTCAAGGTAGCATTTGAGTTTCCTTTGCTCAATTGTTCAGTTGCTGTTTTATCTTGGGAGACTATTGTCCAGAACGTAGAAAGGATATATACAGGGCAATCTTGTCTTAAAGACAGAGTGTCATCACTCGACTCAGCATATCAATACTGTTCCAGTTTCTTCTTCAAGTTCATTGAAATTTCAGTTTGTTGTAATTTCATTGTGTTGTAATACGTAGCAGTTACTTATTTTCATTTCCTGCACCATTGTAACCAACAATTTGTACAAGAATTCTATAATTATGGTAAGTGTACAATGCTAATTAAATACAATAATATATTACCCAAACTACCTAAATATACACGGCTTATGTTTCCGTGATATACACGGTATACATAGGGCAGTGTATATCACGGGTATATTTATCCAATAAATAAATTTACAATTAAATATTTATTGATAGTTGATGAATTTTTGATACATATAGTCTAGAGAAAAATGACCGACTTCACGTAAATCCATAGATTACACTGATAGATCCACCTCAAATCTTTTTGACATTAAAATTATTTGGGAAGTCCTAAATTTTATTTCTGACGGATGTTTAAATTCTTATGCTAAACCTAGAGAAACTAATTACTCCTAGTTTTTATAATATAGGAATGGAGTGAAATGGACGGTGAGCTAGGACTAGAAAAAAAAAAGAGGTGAGCTAGGACTCATATATGACCGCAATTTGTGGGTATGTTTAATATCTATACAAAATTATGCAACTATGTATAAAAATCGATCCTATGTTCGGGAACAAGAAAAAACAATGAATACAGAGAGACCTCCAATATTTGTTTTATTGATCTCAAACTATTTTGTGATTATATTAGCAAAAAATGCACAATTGTGCCTCCCCACCAAATTATTGTCAAATCATTTGAAAACCATCCTCTCGTCCCTATAATTTTGCACTTGGATGGTCTCTCTTTTTTTCTTAATAAGTTATTTATTATATATCCAAAAGAGCGGACACCGTCTTTACAACTTAATTTGGAAATATTTGTTAAAAGAGGGAATATTCCCGTGATATACACTTTCCTTATGATGTGTTTATCACGGGTTATATAGAGTATATCACAAGGTTTTTGGTAAATATTTTGTATATTATTTTGTATTATTTACCATTGTACACTTACCATAAGTATAGGATTCTTGTACTACTAGAATAGGGTTTTGGTATTAGAATAGGAATAGGATTTTCTTATTATGGAAATTGTAACTTGTATATATACTCTTTCCTTAATGAAAATAGTCAAGGGATTATTTCTTTCATGGTATCAGAAGTGTAGGTCTTAAAATCCTCTCCAAATTTCTTGCAATTTCGTCCGTCCTAAGCCTAAAAAACCGAGCCCTTCTTCTCGGGTTTTGTGCCGACGGTTCATCCTTTCTCCCAACTTTTTCTTCCAAATCCCTCAATCACATATTGTTCTATTAGTATGTCTACATCAAAGAACACGTTTCATCCTGCCCTTGCAGTTTCTAACATCAAGAATAACATCCCTCTTGTTCTTGAAATAGAAAATGTCCAATATGCGACGTGGGCCGAACTGTTCAAAATTCACACACGCTCGCATCAAGTCATCCATCACATAATCTCCGCGGCTCCTGAGGATACAGAGGTGCCAAAACGCGAGGATGATCCTAAGTTGTGGACGACTCTTGATGCCACTATCCTTCAGTGGATTTACTCCACGATTTCTACCGACCTTTTGCAAATGATTATTGAGCCTGACGCTACGACGCAGGTGACTTGGGATAGACTACGTGATATATTTCAAGATAATCAAAATTCTAGAGTTGTTACTCTTGAGCAGGAAATCTCCCACGTCAACATGGAAGATTTCACTAACGTTTCGGCTTATTGTAAAAGATTGAAGGAATTGTCGGACCAACTCCGCAACGTTGACACGCTGGTTTCAAATTATCGTTTGGTCCTCCAAATGGTTTCAGGACTCTCCGAGGCCTATAGTGGTCTTGGCACGCTTCTTCGTCAAAGCAATCCTCTTTCGCAATTTTATCAAGCTCGTTCTATGCTTACACTCGAAGAAGCAGGCATGGCTAAAAAGACGGCTATCGGTGCTAGTCCCGTAGTCATGATGACCAAGTCCAATTTTCATCCTATCGTTTCCAACAACTCGGGCTAAAACCGCAATAACGGTGGCGGAAAAAAGGGACAAAATAGGAAAAATAATGAAAAGAATCGCGGCGGCAACACTGGCGACTGCCGGAACAGTGGTGGTGGCGGTAGTGGCCCTCGGGGCGGTCAATAACAGCAGTAGTTTTGGGCCCCGCAGTGGCAGTGGGCCCACAGTTTGGGCCAAACAGTAGCAGTCCAGCGTTTCCAGCTCACTAGCAGTGGGCTGGCTAGCCCCAGTCTCGGCCCAACATGCAGTGGCCCAATTTCAGTAATCCCTCTAGGCCAAGGCAGCAAGCAGGGGTGCTTAGGCCTTGGCCCCCACAGGCCCATCACGCAGTGGCCCCCACTTCTACCGACATCGAAGCCGCGATGCACACGCTTGGATTAAATCCTCCGAACCCAAATTGGTACATGAGCACCGGAGCCACTACCCACATGACATCCGACCAAGGTACTCTCTCGTCTTATTCTAATTTGAGCAACCCCGGGGTATAATTATTGGTAATGGTAATCTATTCCGATTCGCAGTTATGGTCATAAAGTTTTTCCCCCACCCCATCCACCACTTATCTTGAAAAATACCCTTCATGCCCCTAAATTGATTAAAAATTTAGTGTCTGTCCATAAATTCACAACTGACAATTTTCTTTCTGTTGAATTTGATCTGTTTGGGTTTTCTATTTAGGATTTCAAGACGGGGAGTCCTCTCATGAGGTGTGATAGTAGGGGAGATCTTTATCCGATCACACCAAGTTTGGGTATTTCAAGTCAAGTCTTGTCGTCTGCGTTTTCCGCCCTTGCTCCTTCCTTGTGGCATGCGCGTCTAGGTCATCCGGAGTCGTCTATTTTGTCTTCCTTAGATAAAAATAAATTCATTTCTTGTAAGGGTATACATAGTACTCCGAATTGTCAATCTTGTCCTTTAGGGAAAATTGTTAGATTGTCATTTGTAGTCTCTAATTCGCATACTCTAATGCCATTCGATATTATTCATAGCGATCTATGGACGTCTCCTGTTCTCTGTTCTTTGGGTCATCGTTATTATATTCTTTTTTGAACGATTATTCTAATTTTTATGGACTTTTCCAATAGCAAAAAAATCTCAAGTTTTTTCCACCTTCTTAAAATTTAGAGCATTCATTAAACTCAATTCGAACGGGAAATTAAGAATATCCAATGTGATAATGGTAAAAAATATGATAATGGAGTATTTCAGGTATTTTTTGCTAATAATGGCATTAATTTTCATTTTTCTTGCCCTCATACGTCTTCACAAAATGGGAAAGCAGAACAAAAAATTCATACCATTAACAATATTGTCCGAACTTTATTGATTCATGCTTCCGTACCCCTACCTTTTGGCATTATGCTTTACAAATGGCTATATATCTCCTTAACATTCTTACTATCAAAAGTTTGACGTATTCATCCCTCCTTCATATGTTATAAAATAAGACCCCTTCGTTCTCATAACTGAGGGTCTTTGGGTACTTATATTATCCATTGTTTCCGTCAACCACAATTAACAAACTTCAGGCCCGGTCTACCCCTTGTGTGTTTTTGGGTTATCCGTCTAATCATCATGGTTACAAATGTTTTGATTTATCATCTAATAAAATCATCATTAGTCGCCATGTCATTTTTGATGAATCCCAATTTCCGTTTGCTAACGTGAGTAATCTCGTGCCTGGTTCGTATAATTTTTTGGATGATAGTATATCCCCATATCACCATTTTTTGGACATGTCCAGCACTCCAAATCCTCCAACGGGCCCACTGCCTGTTGGACCCACTGTTCCGTCACTAGCTACGGTTCCAAAGAACACATCGTCCGCTTCAATTCTTGGGCGATGTAACGGTAAATGGGCCAGTCACCCAGCCCATTACCGCCACTGGTCCAGTCCCTATGTCCAGTTCTCGTTACCGTATTGGGCCAGCAGGCCCACTTCCTGCTGGCCAGTCCATTCCGAGTCTCGATAATTCCTAAAATCCACCCGATTCTCCCCCGAGTCAAAGACCAGTCACTCGTAGTTAACCGAGTATTTTTAAATGGGAAAGACATTTTAATTTAAATTATAATCTTCTTAAATCACCTTTACCCCGTAACCCAGTGTCTGCGTTAAATGACCTGAATTGGAAAATTACTATGATCGATGAATATACTGCTCTTATAGATAATAAGACGTGGGAGTTAGTGCCCCATCCATCTGGTATTAATATTATTCAGTCTATATGGATTTTATCTCATAAGGACAATTCTGACGGCTCTTTTGCTACGTATAAGACTCGTCTTGTAGGTGATGATAAGACTTAGCAGGTTGGTGTGGATTGTGGTGAGACATTTAGTCTGGTGTTCAAACCGGATACCATTTGTACGGTGCTCAACTTGGCTCTTTCGAAAGCATGGCTCATTCATCAGTTAGATGTGAAGAATGCTTTCTTACACGGTGATCTCAAGGATACAATTTATATGCATCAACCCTTGGGGTTTAGGGATCCCAAATAACCTCATCATGTATGTTTGTTGAAGAAGTCCTTATATGGGATTAAGCAGTCTCCACATGTTTGGTATAAGAGGTTTGCAAACTATGTTTCAACTATTGGGTTCTCTCACAACAGGTCTGATAATTCATTGTTCATATATCATCGTGGTTCTTTCTTGACTTATATACTATTGTATGTGGATGATATTATATTGACTGCCACTTCTGATGCATTACTCCAGTCTATCATGACAATGCTCAGTTCTGAGTTTGCTATGAAAGACTTAGGGCCCTTGAGTTATTTTTTGGGGATTACTGTCACTCTTCATACATGTGGGTTGTTCTTATTCCAGAGGAAGTATGCAGCTGAGATCATTGAGAGGGCTGGGATGTCATCCATTAAGTCCACTTCCACTCTGGTTGATACTAAACCTAAGTTGGGTGCTTCAGCTGGTTCCCCTTATGAGGATCCAACCCGCTATCGCAGTCTTGTAGGGGCCCTTCAGTATCTTACATTCATGAGACCAGATATTACGTATGCCGTACAACAGGTGTGTTTGTTTATGCATGATTCCAGGATTGAGCACATGAATGCGCTCAAACGTATTATTCGGTACATCTAGGGGACACTTGACTATGGCTTGCGTTTATATCCTTCGTCGATGTCTACACTTGTCTCATATACAGATGCTGATTGGAGTGGTTGTCCTGACACCAGACGGTCTACGTCTGGCTATTGTATGTTTCTTGGTAATAACTTGGTCTCATGGTCTGCAAAGCGTCAGTCGACGTTATCACGTTCTAGTGCAGAGGCTGAGTATCGAGGGGTAGCCAATATGGTCTCTGAATCCTGTTGGTTACGTAATCTTCTATTAGACCTTCATTGTCCTATTCAAAAAGCTACCTTGGTTTATTGTGATAATATTAGTGCCATCTACCTTTCTGGTAATCCGGTTCAGCACCAGCGCACCAAATATATAGAGATGGATATCCACTTTGTTCGCGAAAAGGTAGCTCGTGGACAAGTACGCATCTGTCATGTTCCTTCCAGGTATCAAATTGCAGACATCTTTACCAAAGGTCTTCCCTCGGTCCTTTTTGAAGATTTTAGGGACAGTCTCAACGTACGAAGACCGCCTGCTACGACTGCGTTGGTGTGTTAAAAGAGGGAATATTCCCGTGATATACACTTTCCTTATGAAGTGTATATCGCGGGTTCTATAGAGTATATCACAAGATTTTTGGTAAATATTTTGTATATATTTTATATTACTTAGCATTGTACACTTACCATAAATATAGGATTTTTGTACTACTAGAATAGGGTTTTGATATTAGAATAGGAATAAGAATAGAAATAAGATTTTCCTATTATGGAAATTATAACTTGTATATATTCTCTTTCATTAATAAAAATAATTAAGAGATTATTTTTTTCAATATTCTTTTGCAAGAAACATTTTGAATCAAAGTAAATGAAATTTAGATAAATTATGAGTAACAGAATTGAAATTCCTAAAATATGTACAAAATCGCAGAACACGTATACCAAATATCTTTGCAAGTAACATCCACATGCCACAGTTTTTATTTTCCTCTTCAACATATCCCCAACACCTTTTGCATCAGAATAACTGCTTAGCAGTTTCCAAGTCTTGAGTCACATAGAATGCATTGAAGATCAGACATTGGAATTTACAGCTTGAGCATCTCTTATTTTAAGTATTAATTATTTTTAATTTATTTTTCAATGAGTAAGATAATTTATAATAATGAAATTTTATATGTTATAGCTAACTATTTTCTGGTAAGCCTCTTAGAGTAAGTGGCTTAAAGGCAACCTGTACTAACCCAATATGAATAAAACGATGGGTTTCCCTATAAGGGGCAATATCACTGTCATTTAATAATTTAAAAGTAGCATGATCGCTATCTATAGTAATAGTTTCCTCAATAGTTTTGATTACTTGTTTAAATCCTATTTTTTCAAAAGTACCCTTCTGGTATATTAACCTGGGTTGGATTTTTGGAATAGTCCACTTATTAAGTCTGAAATCCGGCAGCATAACGCTGCAATAACAACATATGCCAGGGTAGGCAAGCCGACAAGGCTGCCTTTACCCCCGAATGTACCTACCTCCTGAGGAGTCACAACTAGCCAACACAATATAACAGGCAAGCCGACAAGGTTGCCAACAGATAATATAACAGGCAAGCCGACAAGGCTGCCAACAGATAATATCACATATACACGGGAACACCCCCAACATAGAGTACAATAATATGGCTGACCGAAACAGATTTCTGACCCTTACACCAGTGCAAACCACAACTGTTTACAGACCTCTACAAGAAGGATAACGACATATGACGGGACAGGGCCCGTCGTGCCCCTAAATATACAAAAGTCAAAATAATAGGGTTCTGTACCCAAAATGACAAAGCTCTGAATCAAAGGAGCTTCCCAACCTGCTGAGTAGGAACCTAGGCCTGAGGTTCACCAAACTGAAAACCTGTACCTGCGGGCATGAAACGTAGCCCCCCGTGGATAGGGGGTCAGTACGAAATAATGTACTGAGTATGTAAAACATGAAGCTGTAAAAGAGATCATAAGTGGCCAATAGAAAACAGGAGATCAATATAAAAATCAGGATCCAAATCCAACTGTGCCATAAACAATAAAAGTCAGTTGCCTTATAAAAATGAGAGTCAAGTCAAGAAAACATGAGTGACTGCCCATATATATATATATATATATATATATATATATATATATATATATCGTAACGTAACCCGACCCACTAGTGCGGGACTTGGTGGAATCATATCATAACCCGGCCCATGCTGGGACTCGGTAAATTCATATCTCATCTATGGATCCATCCTACGTAACCCGGCCCTCTAGTGAGGGTCTCGGTGAAAAAAATGCAAGGTTGTGCACGAACATAACCCGGCCCGGGACTCGGTGAGGTGAAGTAGTAACACTTAGCACGAGTAGATATCATGAGTAACAATATGCAAGTAAAAATGATCATTTGACTCTCAATAAAATCAGTATAATAATGTCATAATAAACTCTTTGCTGAAAAATCATAGGTACTTCTCATAACAATCATCTTTAGGAATTAAACTGTATAAGAATCAAGTACGTCCGCCGTACTTTCATTAAACCATGCCAAAAGAAAGAAGTAAGGGTTTCACATACCTTTTAGACGAACTAATCCACCCAATATTAGAATATGCCTCGCTATAGAACTTCAACCTATAATAATGGTAATACGTTTGTTAATTCTATGATTACTAGCATACTTTATATCGAATAACGACTTCTTATTCTATAAAAATTCGGGCAGCACTTCCCCTGTTTATACATGTTTCCACAACTTCCAAACGAGGCTAATAACATCAATAACCAAGCACCAATTAAGGGCACAACCAAAACAACAATAAAGGGAATTTACACACCCACTTCTCATGTAAATTTAGCCTCTTAATCCACCTTAAAAACAGCCCACAAAATAGTCCATGTTCCAACAACAACGAGGGTAGAATGTGAAGCCTTTCTACGCCTTTCTACACCCTTATTCCTTTAGGACTTACATTAGCAATTACCACACTTAAACATGCATAATGGTAACTAAATTTTCAGCATTATAACACCACAAAACAGTCCCTAAAACAGTCCATATACATCACAACATGTCCAACAATTTCATGCAAGTTCTTGGCCACAACATGTCATAATTCCATAACTCTTATCTTAACTCCTAAAATCCAATTTCGTATTTCAATACTTCCATATAACTAATTCTAACTAAATATCAATGTTTCCTTTCAATTTCATCATGCAATTAGTGACAATAATAACAACAATAACCAACGAATCCAATAACACCAAAATCTGTCCCAAATTGGCAACTAGCCCAAAATTGTCACATGCAACGCTTAAATTTCAATTTCTCCTTAACACAAATTCATTACCTTAATTCTAACAACATGCATTCCAATTATATCATAGAAAGAAGAATTTTATACCTCAAATTCGCCCCAAAATAGTCCACAATTTTCTGCCCACTGCTTGTCCGAAAATCCCCACTGTTTTCGTATTTCTTTCCCTTTTTTGTTCACTTCTTCAACTCCAATTGACATGCAAGTGTTCTACAATGTTAATCCATCATCCCTACAAGTTTTTCTTCCAAAATTTCATCCCAAAAATTCGAAATTTCTGGGCTAGAGTTTCGGCCAGCAGTGGCTGTTTTTGCCACTGTTTTTGGTGTTGTTTTGCTTCTAATTTTTGGTGAAAATGTATTCTAGGAAGAGAAGATAAAAATCTTAAATTGGGTATGGGGTTGGGGTGATTTTCGGCCAGCAGGGGGGTGGGTGGGTTTTGAGAAGAGAGGTGAGGTTTTTGGTTAAGTTTAGAATGAAGTTGAAGAGGTGAGTGTCTACGTATATAAAAAAAAATATCTGAATTTCCTTATCACACTTTGGCCCCCCAAGTTCTTCAATTAATAAATCTTAAACCCACTTCTTTTAATTCCCGAGAATTCCATAAAGCCTCGTATCCTCAATGTCACAATTTTAATACAATACTATTCCATAACTCCATTGGAATAAATTCAACTACTAGGATTAATTCTAGTCGTCACATGTATAGCACTAAAGAAAAACTATTCCGGGATAACATTCGTTTATACACTAATTTCCCGTATTAACATATGTAAGCGTTCCTTATATTCAATATCCGAATCTTACTTCCTTAATGACGTTCTTATTTATCGTCTTAATCTTACGAGGTGTAACAGTTAATATACCAGATGGGTACTTTTAAAAAATTAGGATTTAAACAAGTAGTCAAAACTACTGAGGAAACTATCATTGTAGATAGCGATCATGCTACTTTTAAATTATTAAATGACTGTGATGTTGCCCCTTGTAGGGAAACCCATCGTTTTATGCATATTGGGTTAGTACAGGTTGTCTTTAAGCCACTTACTTTAAGAGGCTTATCAGAAAGATTTTTAGCAGCTTTAAGGGATGACAGAAACTAGAACTGGAAAAAATCCCTAATAGGGACAGTACAGACCAGTTTGGCATATGGTCCTGTTTATTTTAATGTTTATCCTAACTTGCAGGTATCTTTGCAAGATGAAAACTCTTTGAATGCTTTAATTCTGGGCATTAAGTTACATGGTTATGATTATATGCCTAGAACTGAAGTGATATGTATTTGTTATAGAATATATTTTAAGCCTTTATACAGTATGAATCCGATGTGCAAAATCATGAATTTTAAAAACGAGACTATTTTAATAGAAACTAATTTTGGTAAATAAAAAATGACCACTAGGAGACCAATTAAATGGGATGATTGATTTTCCCACGGAATGGGTCATAGAGGGAGCTGCACCTCCCAAGAGTAATTGTAATACTGATATTACTCATATTGAACAAACCCCTGATGGGACTGTCAAGTTAAAATTTTCTAAACCTACCTACTTGACAAATGATTTGGGTTCTAGATCTAATAGATCGGATGCTTCAAATCGGTCTTATATTTCTCTAGCTGATTATATTGTTAAGTCTCCGTCACGAGCTTCTACATCTCGTATTCTGAATTTTATACATCCTCATATGTCTGATGATACTGATAATAATAGAGTCAATAGAATTATAATTGGTACTGATAATATTGCTAGATGTGTTAATGAAGACCCAGAAATAACTGAGTCAGATATGGATTATCCAAGTATTTAATGGATCAAAGTCAAAAAATTGATTTTAGCCGGGGATCACCCGCACGAGAAAAAATCAGTAAAGACTTTTATAAACCCAGATGGGAACCTTTTAAAAAATGTTTTTTTATGCTTTTGATAACAGTGAGCGTGTAGCGATGCAAGAGGAATTTCATAAAGATATTTCTCAAGCTTACAAAATCATATCTTTTGTTCCTTGGTTTATGGTCAAATATGTGGGAGATTATATCTCTGTTTTAGAAAGAGAGTACAAACTCTCTAACGGAGGTGTTGCTCATACTGTTTTCCCTTCTCAACAGCCTTTCCAGATTGAAAAAGATAATAAAGTTCTCGATTTTGTTGCCTTTTCAAATCTTATTGAAAATAATACTGCTTTAGTTACTACTTCAGATATTAATATCATGCTTAAAAAATATAATTACACCAATGTTTATATAAATGTTTTGGGTGAACAAATTGTTCTGTTACATAATAGAATAGAAAAGTTGACTTCAGAAATCATGAGGTCAGTCCCTTCTTCTCTTAATCTTCATACTTCTGCCGATACTCCTAGTGTGCAGCCTCCACCTGAGATTAAAGATTTAAAGTTAAGAGCATACTCAAAACTTGAACAGTTACTAGATGACAAGTTTAAAGGTTTGCGAATCAGCCCTTTAACAAAAGATTATGAGTTAGACCTATCTGGAGATGATTATAAATAGAAGATGTCTGACGAAATTAATAACCTAGAAAAATATGCTAGGAAACCAGTACAAAGGATGTACTACTATCCTAGGCCCACTCCTTAAGATGTTTTGTTTGAGGAACAAGAGATTGTTGATAACAATAGCTATAGTGGAAAAAAGTATCTATGAATGGAACATAGATGGTTATACAGAAAGACAAATTTATACAGCAGTTCATAGAATGCTCATGTATAGCACAATCTGCAAAGCTAACAGTAACACATACAAAACTGTTGCAGAAATGATCATATAAGGATTCACTGGCCAGTTGAAAGGTTGGTGGGATCATTATTTAACCCCGGAACAGCGTAATGGTATTATTGGGGCTATAAAAACCGAAGCAGGGGTAGATCCGGCGCAGAATGTTGTTTATACCTTAGGTATTAATATTATAGAGCACTTTACTGGAAGATGGTCAGATGATTCTGAAAATATCAGAACCTTACTCCAGAACTTAAGATGCAAAACCCTCACCTCATTTAGATGGTATAAGGATGTTTTCCTTAGCAGGGTCATAGAGCTACCAGAATGTAATAGTTCTCACTGGAAGTCCAAATTTATAGATGGATTACCAGCTTTTTTTGCGGAAAGAGTTAGAAAATCTCTTAGAAAATGGGGAATTACAATCAATTATGATATTTATACCTATGGTAGTCTAATAGGCACATGCATACAAGAAGTGTTAGCGTTATGTAATGAGATCAAGCTGAACCAGTAGATAAAAAGTCAGAACCTCAATGAAAGACAACAATTGGGAGAGTTTTGTGGCCAATTTAGTATGGATATACCTAAAGCCAAGGTGTCTCATAGACGAAAAGCTAAGAATCAGGAAAGCTTCCAAAAATGGAAAACAAAACGCCTGGATAAAAAGGTGAGAAGAAAGAAAGAATTTAAAACACGCAAGAATTTTATAAATTCCAAGAACCCCAAAGCGTGTTGGAAATGTGGTAGGACAGGACACTATTATAAGGATTGCAGAGTTAAGGAAAAAATTAAAGCCCTTAACATTGGAGATGATCTTAAGGAATCATTATCAAAGCACAAAGCTATTGCTCAACTCAGAACCAGAGGACTCAGGTTTCGAAACTGATGAAGTAAAGGATTCCTCCTCAAATGAGGAAATTCGGGTTCTTTAGAAAGAAGATTATATTCCTTCAGAAGAAGAATGCCTACCAGGACAGCCTTGTTCCATCAAACAGAATAAGAAGGACGACGAGTTCTATAATATTTTTACTCAATTTCAGGACATGAACATTAATGTTCTCAAAGGTGATAACCTTGTAGAATTGTTAAAATTAATCAAAGATCCAAATATGAGATCACAGATTATAGATCAGCTCCAGGATACTCCAGAACCTTCACAAGGAAGGAAAACTCTGGAACGATCAAGTGCTTATACTATGTCTGAATTAAGGAAACAAATGAGGGAGAAACAAGGTATTACTAGTACTCCCAGAAATTTAGAAAAAGAGATTAATAATCTCAAGCAAGAGATATTGGCATTAAAAAAGAGTAATGATACCAATATTGAAGGTAAAGGAAAAGAGAAGATCATAGATTCAGCAATAGTGGATGATATCTCCGACTTAGATAATCTTCTTATAACGAGTGCCACTGATGAAACAGGAAACGTTTTACAAACCCTGGAATTAATCACTTCTCAAAAGTTTTATATAAAGATTAGTCTTTTAATTGATTATAATTTCAAAAAAGATTTCACTACTCTTGTTGATAGCGGGGCAGATGTAAATTGTATACATGAAGGTCTTATTCCTTCTACTTATTTTCATAAAACCACTCATAGTGTTCGACATGCTAATGGGCAGAAATTACAAATTACTAAATTACCAAAAGCTTATATTTGCAATAATAAAACTTGTATAGCAGAAAGTTTTATTTTGGTAAAAGATATTTTCAGCCAAATTATTTTAGGCACACCTTTTATACAAAAGCTTTTTCCAATTACTAAAATTGATATAAAAAGAAAAAGGTATCTTAGGAACCTTTGACGGAAAACCCATTATTTTCCAGTTTATAACTGAACCTTTTTCTAGGGTGTTAAATGAGCTCAAACATCGTTTGGTTCATAAACACCAACAAATTAGTTTCTTAAAACAAGAGACTTATATTTTTAATATTGAAGAACTATTGGGAAACCCCAAGCTACGACAAAAAAATGATCTTATACAAAACCAGTTTTCAATATAGGTTTGCAGTGACCTTCCCAATGCTTTTTGGGATAGGAAAAAGCATATTGTTTCCCTTCCCTATGAGGATGATTTCAAAGAGGGTAATATCCCCACAAAAGCTAGGCCATGCCAGATGAATTCCGAATATCTGGAATTATGCAAAAAAGAGATTGCTTCTTTATTACAGAAAGGTTTGATAAAACCCTCAAAATCCTCATGGTCTTGTACGGCCTTTTATGTCAATAAGCATGCTGAGCTGGAAAGGGGAGTTTCCCGACTTGTTATTAATTATAAACCGCTTAATAAAGCTCTAAAGTGGATTAGGTATCCTATTCCCAACAAAAAAGATTTACTTGATAGGCTTAATGGCGCTATTATATTTTCTAAATTCGATTTAAAATCCGGATACTAGCAGATCTAGATTAAGGAAGCAGATAGATACAAAACTGCTTTTAACGTTCCTATGGGACAATACGAATGGAATGTGATGTCATTCGGATAAAAAAATGCCCCTTCTGAATTTCCAAATATTGTGAATGATATTGTATGCCTTATAGCAATTTCATCATCGTTTATATAGATGATATTTTAGTATTTTCTAATAATATTGAAACTCATTTCAAGCATCTTGATTTTAAAAAAATCATTATACAGAATGGTTTAGTCATATCAAAACCTAAAATGACCCTTTTTCAAACTACTGTAAGATTTTTGGGTCATAACATCGAAAAGGGAAAAATCATTCCTATTAATAGAAGTATTGAATTCACTTCAAAATTCCCGGATATTATAACCGATAAGACCCAACTCCAGAGATTTTTGGGCAGCCTGAATTATATCAGTCCTTTTATAAAGGATTTGGCAAAAGATACAGCCATCTTATATGAAAGGCTGAGAAAAGTTCCTATACCTTGGACAGATAATCATACTCAAGTTGTCAAGAGAATTAAGGTTAAGGTTCATAACCTTCCTTGTCTCACTTTAGCCAATCCTACTTGGCCAAAAATTATAGAAACAGATGCCTCAGAAATCGGATATTGGGGTATACTGAAGCAGCACTCTCTAATTGATAAACAGGAGTATCTAATACAATTCTACTCCGGAAAATGGAATCCCAGTCAGAAGAATTATTCTACAGTTGTAAAAGAAATTCTAGCAATTGTAAAGAGTGTTTTAAAATTTCAAGGGGACTTATACAATCAAAAGTTTATTATAAATACTGATTGTCAGTCAGAGAAATTTATGTTTAATAAAGACTGCAAACATGATGTTTCTAAACAAATATTTGCAAGATGGCAGGCTCTATTGGCACCATTTGATTTTGAGATCCATTATAAAAAAGGGACAGATAATAATTTGCCTGATTTCTTAACCAGAGAATATTTAAGTTCATAAATTAATAGTTTTGTCATACAGGATGATGAGTCCTAATTGGCAAGGTAGAGATTCCAATTATAGAGGACGCGGCGGAAGATGTAGAGGAACTGGACGAGGTAATACTATTGTCCAACAGGGAAACAAGAAGCTTAAAGCACAAACAGGGACTTCAGCCATTGATAAAGAAAATCCATTATACCAATAGTTCATGGATTTCATCAAATCCAAATAAAACAATGGCAATCCACAACCATCATCACAACCATCATATGTTGAAGTTGCTCATGAAGAGAAGGATGATAATGAGGGTTATGAAAAATATGAGAAGAAAGATGTCATACTCCTTCTCAATTATAAAGATCTGCAATGGAAAGAGGAGTCATGGAAGCTCATGGAAAGGTATTTGGAAACTGGGTCATATCCCATCTTGACTTATAAATCAAGAATGCATTATGAGACCATACTCACAACCACGGGATCAGCTGAAATTCAGCACTATTCCCGATGCATACTAAGAAAGTTTATAACTTTTCTAAAATCATTATAAAAAAATCTTTACTCCAGAAGATTGGGGATTTAGCACTTTAAAAGAACGAGAATATTTCCATCTTGAACAAAGAATTTAGGTAAAGTTTAATTATTGGGATTATATAGATAGTTTTTATAAAACCTTTTTATATGAAAACCCAAACAAAAAACATTCGTGGTTTATAAAGATATGTTCTCATGTTTATAAACAGGACATACCTAATTGGTTTTGGCATTGGTGTATAAAATATGGTCCATCTATTAATATCTTGCCACAAACATTCAAAGGTTTATATACTGAATGGATTGATGTTTCTCCTAAAATCATAAAATTAGAAAATCATAATACAATTATAAATGGCATTGCTAATATGCATTTCTTCATCGAATTTTTCATCCCATGTATCATGAGATGGTTAGTAGAAGTGAGTTATACCCCAGAACAATTTCCTTGTCTACAACGAGCCTATTATATAAGGTTCTGGAAAAAGTTATTACAAAAGACCAATGAAGGTGTTTTGAATGGACAATAACTCATAGATCAGATAACCTCGGCAATTGAAGGTTATACCAAATTAAAAGAAGATCAACCTCAGTCAGAGATTAATAGTCCGTTTCAACATATTGTCAGAAAACTCCAAATTAAAAAGGGGGTAATATCAAAAGCAGAAATTATAGCATCTTATATGGCAGAAGTAAAAAAGGATTTAATGAAAAATCTGGATGAGGAATTCCGCTCAGATACTTCTATGGAATCCATTCATATAGAGGATGAAGATATTCATGACTCCCAAGACCCCTATGATGCAGACTTTGACGTCCACGAGTATGTTTCGAAGTTTCAAGATAAAATGGAGGCATCCTCCAACACAGGAAAAGACAAAGGGAAAGAAAATGTGTAATACACAGGAAAGCAGTTGGTGGACCAATCATAAAAGCCACCGAACAAATGGAATCTACTTTAATAAAGTAGATGAATTATTGTACTTTAGTAGGGCCCATAAGTTTTGGCCGTTTTTACTTTATTACTTTTTATCTTTTAGGTTTGTCGGCCACTTGTTAGGCCACTGTTTACTTTTGAGTTTGTCGGCCACATAGTAGGCGACTTTATTCGTAAGGATCCATTATAAAAGGATCCAGAGGTTGAAGGTAGATGACATGCTTTCTTCAACTACTCTCTCAACACTTTGTAAAAATTCTCTACAATAAAAGCATAAGTTTTGCGTTACATCCTCCTGTACTGAGCACAATCTCTTCATCTTAGGTAATTTAAATTTTTGTATTTTAATTTTATTTTTATTATATATTTTGGATTAGCCCATGATCGACTAAATGCCTTGTGTTGAACCTATATTGCACTAGACTACTTGGAATCATGGTAATAATGCTATAATATAGCTAATGATTCATGTGAGAAGGTACTAAGGTTGGGCAGAGGACAGCCCAGGCGGAATGTCTGAAACTCAGGCTGATGATCCTGTTGTAACCCGCTGAGCCATGGTGGCATTAGGGTGTTTTGGATTTGTTCTAGGTCAAGACGACCCTGCCAGGACTGTCAACCCGTAAATAATACCTCTTATGGTGCCTCTCTGTGATCACTTCCGCTTGTTATATTGCCATGTGTAGCTACATCAAACATATATTAGCTCGTAGCTATATTCATATTTTTATATTCCATTACTCTTGTTTTATCTTTCACTATCTTCTCTCCCCTCTCTCTCAGATCTTTCACTTACATTCTGTTAAGATCTCCAATCAGATTTCATTGTTGGGTTTTTGTTGGGTTCAAAACACATAAGTAAGGCACAGTGGAAGTTTAAAAGTTTTGTTTCTTACTTACCCCAACAACATTTCTGGTATGATTATACAACAATTAAACTTGTAACATAAAGCATAAACTTACAAGTTTGAATATCTAGAGTCTTTTCTACTATAAGGTGCACACGCGGTTGCCCTTCCGATTTGCAAGCTCCAAGCTTCAATGTATTTCTCCTTCGAAAAGCTAGGAAATTTGGCAGAGGTTCGAGAGAGTATTTGATTCTAAGTCTCTAAGGCTTAGAATGATTTTCAGAAAATTGGTCTATGAATAATAAAGGAAATGCCTCTATTTATAGTTGAAAATTAGGTCAAAACCGGATTAGGGTTTGACCTTGGGCCTGGCCCAAAAATCGATGCAGAGGCGCCGCAGTGCTAGGGTATGGGCGTCGCGGCGCTCGACGTGCTCCTGCACTGTCTTGATTTATTATCCGTGCATTCTTAATTAAATCCAAAATCTAATTTTGACTTAATTAAAATAATCATTATTCATTTAAATATCTCGATTCCAAATCGAACATTTAATTACTCTCTCAATACATCCTTAGATCGAAATAGACAATCGAGATATTGTGACCCTACATGCCTTCTCATATCGACATTAATCAAATTAAGGTCTACGAGGAACTCCTAGACAGCGCTAAAAAACGAACTCAATATGTGAAGTACGTTTACGCGAATCCAGTAAACTTAGCCTTTATGTGGTAAAATAAAATTCTTTCATTCACGACACACCCGATTAAGCTTAGGATTTGTCAAGTGTCTATCCAAATGGCTTAATCATTGTATCTCATCTATATTAGTTGACGACTAGACCATATTCTAAATATGTCTAATGCGTTGGCCAATGACTTAGTCAACCTAATATCACTGAGAATCCGAGTGTTCTCTCAAATATACATTCGAGGAATGAATCCTAATCTTGGCTCAAATACCACCTTCAATCCACATCGTAATGTACCCAATACAAGCCGTATCTCAACCTATAAGGCATTTGAGCTTAGGACGGGGTCAAAGTACATTACTTTGTAGACAAGGTGCGTATTGACCTCAAGTCTAAGGACCTCTATCTCCCACACGTTGATCATACTTTAGACAAGTATAACAAACAGTATATCAGCAGGGTTAACCAGTACTTCCAAAGTATCCATATGTCCATCACGAGTAGCCATTACTCATAGCAGGTGAGACATACTACATCCTCTAAGGATGTGATACAGACCACATGTCGACTTATCACATATCATCGATATCTCATTCTCGATGATCATTAGTCGAGGCTATTTTAAGAGTTACACTCTATCATGAATATCTCACTCTATTAATGACAACGTAAGCTCAAGGGATGCACATTAATGAATAATTACAAACAATCAAATAATAATTCAATAATTGCAAATGCCAGAATAGTAAGCTCCATTAATAATAATATGAATGTGTATAAAATACATTTGTCCTAATACAAATTGTCTCTAGGACATAAATATACTTTCAGTCTTCCACTTGGCCTAGAGCCAATCTCCAACATATCTAATGTCCATATTCTCAAAATGACCATTATGTTTGACTAAGCTTAATGGTTTAGTGAATGGGTCAGCTAGATTATCGTGTGTGGGAACATAGTATAATCTAATCTCTTCAGTCTCCACCATCTTCCTGAGTATGTGGTACTTCCTTGGTACATGCTTGTTTCTATTAGTTGATCTTGGTTCCTTAGCTTGTGCAATCACACCAGTGTTGTCACAATAAACCGTTATTGGACAAGTGGCACTTGGACCAATCCCTAGTTCCTTCAGGAACTCAGATATCGCGACAGCTTCTTTACCAGCTTCCTATCCAGCAATGTACTCAGCTTCTGTTATCGAATCAGCAGTTGTAGCTTGTTTGGAACTTTTTTAGCTTACTGCTCCACCATTGAAAATGAATGTGTACCCTGATTGAGATTTGTAGTCATCAACATCTGTCTGGAAGCTATCATCAGTGTACCCAGTACATACCAGCTTCTTTTGTCCACCATAGACTAAGAAATATTCTTTAGTTCGTCTAAGATACTTAAGAATACTCTTGACTGCTTTCCAGTGTTCTTCCCCAGGATTCTGTTGTTGCAAGTCATACTAAGTGCAAAGGCCACATCTGGCCTAGTACAGGTCATGACATATATGATCGATCCTATAACCGAAGCATATGAGATCTTTTTCATGCGTTCAAGTTCCAGAGTATTAGAAGGACTATCCTTCTTAGATTACTTGATGCCTTGTCCCATAGGCAGACCGCCTTTCTTGGAATTTTCATAGAAAAACGTCTAAGAACTTTGTCTATGTAGACTGACTGTGACAGCCCCAACAATATGTTAGGTTTATCTCTGTAGATCCTAATCTCCAGAATGTAGCAGGCTTTACCTAAATCCTTCATCATGAAGGTACTGGATAACCACTCTTTGACTGATTGCAGGAGAGTCTTATTATCTCCCATTATTAATATGTCATCTACATATATGATAATGAAGGAAATACTCCCATCGTTGCGTTTACTATAAACACATGGATCCTCTTTGCTTCTGATGAAATCAAATGACTTGATAGCCTTGTCAAAGAAAATGATCCAACTCCTCGAGGCTTGCTTAAGCCCATAAATGGACTTTTGTAGCTTGCACATAACATTTGATTTGGACTCAATTGAAAAACCCTCAGGTTGTTTCATATACATTTCCTCAACTAGATTACCATTGAGGAAAGCAGTTTTGACGTCCATCTGCCAAATGTCATAGTCATAATATGCAGCTATTGCAAGCAAAATCCGAATGGACTTAATCTTAGCAACAGGTGAAAAGGTTTCATCATAATCGACCCTAGGCCATTGATTATAACCTTTAGCCACCAGTCTTGCTTTATAAGTATGTACCTTGCCATATGCATCAATATTCTTCTTGAAGACCCGTTTGCATCCTATGGGTCTAACCCCTGTTGGCAAATCAACCAAGTTCCAAACTTGATTTATGTACATCGAGTCCATCTTAGATTTCATTGCTTCTTGCCATCTCTGTGAATCAATGTCCAACATAGCTTCGCTGTAGGTTGTAGGTTCATTGTCATCAGGAATGTCTATCTCATTGTGTGTTTCAATAAGAAGATTAAGTCTTTCAGGCGGACGATGAGTCCTAGTGGTCCTACAGAGTTGAATATTCTGCGTTTCAGTATTTATTGCATTATGATTGTGAGAAGGTATTTGTGTGTTGGACAATCCATCACCTTGAGAGCTTTCAGGAATGTCATTTTCATATATTTCCTGAATGGGATGATGTACAACTATTGTATCATCTTCCATTAGTTGTGTATGAAAGTCTTGCATTTCTGCACTATCTCTCACATCACTCCCACTGGATGAAGGGCATACTCTAAGTACCCAATCTTCACCAGATACTCCCATTGAATCCTTGTTTAGGTCATTCGACAAGGGTTCATTTTCTGTGTTATCTTGTGGTTCTTGAATTTCTTCAAGTTCTATCTCTGTGCAGCTATGTTCCTTGTAGACATATTCTTCTTCAAGGAAAGTTGTGTTCCTGGAAACAATGACCTTATGTTCTCCAGGAAGATAGAAGTAGTATCCCTTAGTTTCCTTTGGATACCCCACGAAGTAACATTTCTCACTTTTAGATTCCAATTTGTCAGTGAGCATCTTCTTAACATATGCAGGGCACCCCCAGGGTCTCATATGTTTAAGAGTTGGCTTCTTTCCACACTATATCTCATAGGGTGTCTTTTCTACTGACGTGAAAGGAACCCTGTTCAGAACATATATAGAGGTTTGTATAGCATGTCCCCAAAGGTATGTTGGTAGAGATGAGGAGCTCATCATGGATCGAACCATATCCAATAAGGTTCAGTTTCTCCTCTCGGCAACACCATTCATCTGTGGTGTTCCAGGAGGTGTCCATTCTGACTGGACTCCATGTAGCTTTAAGTAATCTAGAAAATCCTTGCTCAAGTATTCACCTCCTCGATCCGATCGAAGGGTCTTGATACTTGTTGCAAGTTGCTTCTCTACTTCTGACTTGTACTCCTTGAATTTCTCAAAGGCCTCGGATTTATGTCTCATAAGATACACATATACATACCTTGTGAAGTTGTCAGTAAAAGTAATGAAGTATGGGAAGCCTCCTTTAGCTTGAGTCGAGAATGGCCCACATACATCAGTATGGACCAACTCAAGCACCTCCTTGGCTCGCACACCTTTCCCAGAAAGTGGTTTATTGGTCATCTTTCCTCTCAAGCAAGATTCGCAGTTACCATAAGACTCCAAGTCAAATGGTTCGAGGTAGTCTAACTTTCTCAATCTTGCTATCCTTGATTCGTTAATATGACCAAGTCCGCAGTGCCATAGGTAGGTAGAGTTTCTTTTACTTATCTTGGCTCATTTATTTTGTACATTGAATATCTCTCGACTACAGTTCCGTGTGTATAATCCATCCACAAGAGGAGAAGTTCCATATATAACATTATTAAAAGACAGTACGTGACTGCCATTATAAATATACGAGGACAATCCCTCCATGTCCAACGTTGGGATAGAAATAATATTCCTCATTAACGAGGGAACATAAAAGCAATCTTTCAACACTACACAATAGCCGGAAGGTAAATTTAATCTATAAGTCCCTACGCGCTCAGCATCCACTCATGCTCCATTTCCAACGCGTAGGTCTACCTCTCTCGGTCCAACCTTCATGCTATCAGTTAGCCCCTGCACATTTGTACAAATGTGTGAGCCACAAGCGGTATCCAATACCCAAGAATCAGAGTTATTTATAGACATATTTATTTCAATGACGTACATACCTTGTTCACCAGAGGTAGAAACACTTGGTGCTTTTCCTCCTCCTGGTGTCGTGTAGTCCTTCTTCCAATGCCCATTCTTATTGGAGTTGTGGCATTCATCCTTAACCGGATTTACCTTCTTCTTATTCACACCTCCCTTAGGCTTTATAGCTGAGGGCGCAGCGACTGCTTTGCCCTTCTTCTTCTGCCATTCCTTGCCTTTCGGCTTGGGTCGGCTAGAAGAGCTCACCATGAGCACAACTTTGCCTTTGGAAGTGGAGGAATCAAAGGTCTTGAGCATGTTGTGCAGCTCTGGTAAAGTCGCCTTCATTCCATTCATGTTGAAATTCACTATGAAGTTCTCAAAGGAACGAGAGAGAGAGTCCAGGATGAGGGTGGTAGTGACATTCTTTTCAAGCTTCGTTCTAATTGAAGCAAGCCTCTCTATCAGCCCTATCATCTTCAACACATGCTGCGAGACTTGTCCCCCTTTATTGAGCTTACACTTAAAGAGTTCTATTAGCAACTCATATACCATCGTCTGGGATTGAGAGTCATAGAGACTTTTCAAATGTTCAAGCATCTCATTGGGCCCCATGTTCTCATGATGTCTCTGAAGTTCCATAGACATGGAAGACAGCATTACGCATTGCGCTGAAGTGGCATCATCTAGATGTTTCTGGTAAGCATCCTTATCAAAAGCGACATATTCGTCAGAGTCTATCGCAGGGACTGTTGGGAACACCGTGTCCAACACGTATTCTATTTTCTCTTGTCTCAGTACTATTCGCAAATTCCTTAGGCAGTCAAGGTAGTTCGGTCCAGTAAGTTTATTCATCTCAATCAACATTTTCAATGAAAAGCTCGACATCTTTTATAATCTAAAGAATTAGATAAACCGGAAATCAAACTCAAAATCTATTTCCTATCATACACATTCATTTAGGCTAATCAACAAGGCCTTTTGTTTATTTAGCTCCCACTATTTTAACATACTTATATGACCCCATAGTAGAATACAGACCTATATTAATTGAGGTCATAACGGACCAAGATACAAGCCTATGCTATCTCCGCGTTTGCTTTGGCTGATAACTTCAACAACATATCTTGGTAGGTTCTAAACCAATTGCAAAACTTATTCGCAACTCTTTGGCGCCAAGATTTGTCTAAGCAAGTCAACCCCATAACACGACTGCGTTTATGTTTCTAAGCAAATTTGGCCTTTGTGAGCAAACACTTTGGTGTAAATACCCACAAAAGTTTATCATTTACCTTTACATTAAAACACATCTATGAAAGAGCTTGGGTCCTCGTAGACTTAGAGCAAATGCATTGGCATAAATACTCGTATCGTCAAAAAGGATTTTGCACTCTAACAATTATAATAGACGACGCGTTTTAATTTAGACTTGTATTTAAAGTTTTGAGAAATATTTTAATTCGGGGTTCTAACCAAGATCAACTCTTTTATGCCATATCCAATATGACATCTTATCATGCAAAGCTAATGACACATATAGTTTGGGAACCGTCAACCCAATATGCATGATATAAGATGGTTTAATCAAATACTGGGCGCCGCCTGCCCAGACAGTTATAGCGGACACTATTCTAGAAATGTAAATGACAAACATTTTTACATTTAGCACATAAACAGTATGCTTTATCAATTATAATGTATAATAATAATCTTGGGTTAAACATTCTGAACTCTGATTTTTTTTTATTTCTGGACAGGTAGGGCCGCGACGCTAATCATTAGTGCCGCGGCGCCACTAAGGCAGTAGCCTTTCGGTTTCTGAAAATGCATTAGCGCTGCGGCGCTCCATCATGGAGCCGCGGCACCTGTTGTCTAGTGAATCCATGTTTTTGAAATGAAGTATTAGCGCCGCGGCGCCACCTTGAAACCCTAGCAAGCATCGCTGCACCCTACTATAGGGTCGCGACGCTCATGTCCTGACAAACATTTCTGTGTTGATTCTTAAAATCGTTCGAGCCCTAAATCCAATTTAGGAATCAAATCACGGGTCCTTTATCATCACCCACCATTATCAATAACGCCCATATCGACTATCATTCATTCTTACTCATTTTTAGCTGTGCACCGTGCAATGAGCCGGACACCGTTCGAGTTAGAACAGAATGACTTCCTCGAGTTAACGTACGAGATAATTTAGGGTGATATCAAAAAGTCAACATTTGTTCAAGACATTTAGGATTTCAAGAAACCTCGTTTTAATCCAATTTTATGTTTAACCCATATTATTATTCTATTCAATTGTTATATAACCATTGAACCAGCCTGAGCTCTTGCTACCACTGTTGGGTTTTTGTTGGGTTCAAACCACATAAGTAAGGCACATCGGAAGTTTAAAAGTTTTGTTTCTTACTTACCCCAACAACATTTCTGGTATGATTATACAACAATTAAACTTGTAACATAAAGCATAAACTTACAAGTTTGAATAGCTGGAGTCTTTTCTACTATAAGGTGCACACGTGGTTGCCCTTCCGATTGCAAGCTCCAAGCTTCAATGTATTTCTCCTTCGGAAAGCTAGGAAATCCGGTAGAGGTTCGAGAGAGTATTTGATTCTAAGTCTCTAAGGCTTAGAATGATTTTCAGAAAATTGGTCTATGAATAATGAAGGGAATGCCTCTATTTATAGTTGCAAATTAGGTCAAAACCGGATTAGGGTTTGACTTTGGGCCTGGCCCAAAAATCGATGCAGAGGCGCTGCAGGTATGGGGGCCGCGGCGCTCGACGTGCTCCTGCACTGCAACGCAGCCCTAGGGTATGGGCGTCGCGGCGCTCGACGTGCTCCTGCACTGTCTCGATTTATTTTCCGTGCTTTCTTAATTAAATCCAAAATCCAAATTTGACTTAATTAAAATAATCATTGTTCATTTAAATATCTGGATTCCAAATCGAATATTTAATTACTCTCACAATACATCCTTAGATCGAAACGGACAATCGACATAGTGTGACCCTACATGCCTTCTCATATCGACATTAATCAAATTAAGGTCTACACGGAACTCCTAGACGGCACCTGAAGACGAACTCAATATGTGAAGTACGTTTACGCGAATCCAGTAAACTTAACCTTTATGTGGTAAGATAAAATCATTTCATTCACGACACACCGGATCAAGCTTAGGATTTGTCAAGTGTCTATCCAAATGGCTTAATCATTGTATCTCATTTATATTAGTTGACGACTAGACCATATTCTAAATATGTCTATTGCATTGGCCAACGACTTAGTCAACCTAATATCACTGAGAATCCGAGTGTTCTCTCGTATATACATTCGAAGAATGAATCCTAATTTTGGCTCAACTACCACCTTTAATCCACATCGTAATGTACCCAATACAAGCCGTATCTCAACCTATAAGGCATTTGAGCTTAGGACGGGATCAAAGTACATTACTTTGTAGACAAGGTGCGTATTGACCTCAAGTCTAAGGACTTCTATCTCCCACACACTGATCATACTTTAGACAAGTATAACAAACAATATATCAGCAGGGTATACCAATACTTCCAAAGTATCCATGTGTCCATCATGAGTAGCCATTACTCGTAGCAGGTGAGACATACTACATCCTCTAAGGATGTGATGCAGACCACATGTTGACTTATCATATATCATCGATATCCCATTCTCGATGATCATTAGTCGAGGCTATTTTAAGAGTTACGCTCTATCATGAATATCTCACTCTATTAATGACAACGTAAGCTCAAGGGATGCACATTAATGAATAATTACAAACAATCAAATAATAATTCAATAATTTCAAATGCCAGAATATTAATCTCCATTAATAATAATATGAATGTGTATAAAGTACATTTTTCCTAATACAGATTGTCTCTAGGACATAAATATACTTTCATTCATGTCCCTCGCTTCCGTTATCGTCGTCGCTGCACCTGGCGTAGCATATCTAAAACTGGTTGTTCGAGCATGAGATGACAAAAATCATAGATTCTGACCGGAGATCGATTTTTGAAAAAGGATTTCGGTGGGTGGGTTCACCGGTTTCCGTTGGAAATTTCGGTCACGGTGAGGGAAATTCGAAAAGGGATCTTCTTCATCTGTTGTGTTGAGACTGAATAAACATGGTCCATCTTCTTCTTGTTGAGTCGTCTAAGCAACTGAGTGAATCAACCCTTCACAACATTGAAGAATGGATGTGGATACCAATTTCTAAGATATGTATTTTCTCACATTTGAGTGTATTTTTTATTTTTTGAGTGTAAATATAATTTATTTTGTATTTCGCAGAGATCCAACAGGATTTAATTGTATTCTTCATTTTTAAATACAGTGTATTTTGTATTTTTATCGAAGATTTGATCGGATTTGATTGTATTCTTCATTCTGATATATATATATATATGTGTGTGTGTGTGTGTGTGTGTGTGTGTGTGTATTTGGATGACTAAACTTTTGAACTGTATTTGAATACACCCTAATAAATGTGAAACAGGTAAATCATAGTTATATTTGAGTGACTGTATTTTTGAAACTGTGCATTTGAATACACGCAAAATAACTATAACATAGCTATGAATTGTAATTAAGAAAATAGTAGCTACAATTGGTTTGAAGCCTAGAAACTATAGCTATTTATGTAAGTTACCCTATAATAATTAGAGGTGATATAATAAAATTACATTTTATTTTTTGCTTCTTAATAGGTGTGCCAAGTCAAACATGACAAGTTAACATGGACGGGGGAGTATATAGGGTCATTCACATAAATGCCCCTATTTCGGGGCGATCTTTAAGTTTTGCACCAAAAATTTGTGGTCTTTAATTTTCGCCCTGCAATATTTTTGGCGTGGCATAATTTAGATTTTGCATGACGTCTTACGTTTAACTTTGCATATGTATCATAACATCCACACAAATTACGCCGGAAGGGGCAAAACTTTCAATACTCAACATAATCTGAAAAATGGCATAATTTTAGATTTTGCTCAGCATAGTTTACGTTTAACTTCGGCATATTTATTCTAACATCCATACAAATTATGCCGGACAAGGTAAAACTTTCAACACTCAACATAATCTGAAAAATAACACAAAACTTATGGCGCATAACTTAATTTTTACAGAATTTATGCCAGCAAGGCAAAAGTTCAATTTTCGAAGATAAAAATATTATAAATATTATATCTTGCAAAGTAGATCTGAATATTTATATTAAATATATCAGTGATAAAAGACTACATATATGAGTCACAATATTTAAAGACCAGTGAGATTGAAGGAAATCCGTGCAAAAAAAATGGAGTATATCTATTCAAATTGAACTAAAATTGGTAAGTATAAGGAAGTTGGCCCAAATTCTAAAAACTAGTTGGCCAACGGGTATTGGACCGTAAATATCTCACCTTTAAAACTAGAATTACTGGGAAAGGCTCATAAATCTGTTGCTAGGCACCTAAGAGAAAAGAAGGTTATGCTCCAATTGAGGCATGCATTAATATGGTTTGATAGTTATACTAATTGTTCATAAATGGGTTTCAAGAATATTTAAAGTATTACTCCTCCCTTCTATTCCTTATTGATACTTCTTTAAAAACAACTATTTATTAGGTTTGTTTTACTAAATTATTCTTATTAATTATGCTTTTAGAAATCTAAGTTTGACTACGAAGGACTATAAATTAAAATGAAACGGAAGGAGTAAAAGCAGATGGGATGGTATTTGGTTTTGGTTCCGACGAAGGTCAAAAGAAGAAAGAAAAAGACAAGTTAATAAGTGTGCTTATGTTATATGAAGTCTCTCTCTCACGTACCTAATCATGGTATTCTTAGCCACCTAACATTTTATAGCAACTCATATAAAATAAGTAAATCCTGCACTATCAAATTAACATTGTTTTCCTAATTTCCCCCCCCCCCCCCCCTCCCCTCCCCCTCCCTGTGTAATTCAGTAGCTAAACTGTGTAACTATTTGTGCTATTTTGTGGCATTAATGGTTGTTTTAAATCAAGTTACTCTATCTCTGTTTCATAACACACGTGCACAAATCTTTTGTTTCAAACATTTTTTTTGTAGAAGTGACATTTATCACATTCTAGTTTCAGCATTGTTTTTGACAGAAACAACACACTGTTGTTTGCTGAATACAGAATAAAATAAAAATGCAACGTCTCTTTTCTTTATTCACTTATCTGAGCATAAATTATACCGTTTGACTGGACACAGGATATAGGAAAGAAATGATGACTCTATTGAACTTTTCATTTTAAACGTGCTATGATAATTATTGTCAGAAAATATAATATCAAGAACACAAAGATGAAAGTTTGATATTATGAACGACGAACACAGACTGAAGGCATGAAACACGTGCGAAATATTTTTCTAAAAATGATATTTGCTCTCGCTCATTTGCAAGATTGCTACGGGATTGTGCGCAAATAGTTTTAGTGGATATGACAAGCTTTTTGAAAATCTACACTGAGCAAACAGTGAAAAAATCCGTCTTAGGAAAGCAAGAACTTTTTTGACTTTCAAGTGCAGGATTTTTATAAAAGAGAAAAGAGTTTTGGGAGGAAGAAAGTTACTTTTCATAAAGAAGAAAAAATTACTTTTCAACGTAACGTTGAATTGGTTTTTATAAACAAACATTTAATAACCAACACACCATTTTAATAAAAGACACATCCTTTCACTAAAAGACATCTTTCTTTATAAAATTCTTTGTAAATAATTTATATTTAAATAAAAAATTGAACAATCCCCCACTTATTTAAATATAAATCAAGACTTAAAATCAAATAATATTTATGCATAGAGTAATGTATCTTTCGATTTGAACATTGCCTTAGTACAATGTCCCAAGACGAAATCGAAATCACATGTAGCATAATAGCTTTGAACATGCTATTTCTTATGATAACATCGGTGACATTATACACATAAACATTTTATTCCTGTTTTACACTCAACATGCTTAGCACTTTTATGGCCATGTGCTATCCAAAATTCATGAACATTTATGAGAGTAACTCCACCTCTCAATCAAAGCGGCACTACTTCTATGTTCATATAGGTGAAATTATTTCAGTGTCTTTGTCACATTTGAGACATTTGTTTCCAGAACAAAACTTCATCAAGAGTTTAGAACTCAACCCTCTAATCTGTGACAGCCAGTACTAATATGTCTCTTATTGAACACATTTCATAGTGTTAGGTAGGGTTTCCATTATCGGTGGACCTAAATTTGGAGTTTTACTATTTGAAGCTGCTTCACCAACTTCCTTGTATTAGACTTTATAAATATATTAGTCAAACTACTCTTTGACTTCACAAATGTGAATGAGATAAATTCATGTTGATATAATTTTCTCATATAATTAATCTTGTCAAAGACTCACATGTCTTGACTTCTCATTATACATGTTTTTTTATACGCTTGAGTTAGAATGACTTGACTATCACAAAGTAGAGCTCACACTTTGTAAGTCGATGGAATTTCTACAAAAATTCCATACCAATCAACTCCTTGATACACTTCAGTTAAAGCAATAAATAACGAATGACTCTTGCAAACTCAATTTGAACCAAAATATTCCATCATTTTTTATTTGCGTATTTATTCGATCTAGGATCAAATAGGATATTACACTCTTGGATGTCTAATTGACTAAATTTATTTAGCACTTTCTTCTCAATGTAATGAGATTAACTCAATACATTACCCCCACTATTTTATTTAATCTTGATACTCAACATAGTATCGATTAGTCCAAGATTCTTTATTTCGAATGTGGAAGAAAGGAAACCTCGTCGTTTCTATTTTGTCATATATACCTCTTTGTATCTGTTATACCGTAAAAATCTCTTTATATTTATAAGTTCCTCATAGCATTGCTTACAATAACATAAGAACAAATTAAGTAGCACAAATAATTGCCACATACTTTGGTGTATATTACAACTTTTTATGACAAATCACAATTTTTAAAGTATTCATGAAATAATTTTTTTTAAATGACAATCTTTCATGAAAGAACACAACTTTTTTTTTAAGGCATAAAATTAGTCTAATGTTGACTTCGAATCAAAAGTCAAATACCCCACTCTTCAAATAATCATCTTTTATTAAAAAATATGAAAACTCAAAATTATTATACTTCTTTCAAAACATCAAAGTCACAAAAGGCCTTTAACCTTTAAACAAAATCAAACAGTAAATATTGTTCACTCTTCAAGTATTAATATGATTCTTTTATATAAAGTAATTCATATTATCTCACAACTTGAAAATAAATTTCAAGTATGATCTTTATACAAAAATAACGTATCACACACATTAAAAATGTTATTCCTAATTATCATGCATATCAAAATCATCACAAAATAAATTATTTATTCTAATATTTGTAAAATCAGATTTCACAAAAAATCAAAAAGAGAATAAGTAAATAATAAGTAACATTAAGAGAGTTGAATCCGATTTATCGCCTTTTTCTCTTTAATCACTGCGCAAAATCCTCTTTGGCCATCTTAATATAGTCTAGCTTTTGGATTCACTCCTTGTCACAAGTTGATGGTGATAGAATTTGGTAGAGTCCAAACACCTTTAATTAATTCCATAAATTCTCAATCTCTGAACCAAACTCCTTCGCTGGATGAATCCTCTCATAGACACAATTTTCCCTAGGGTCCTCAACGAATTCATGAAAATCCAGATTCCAGTGCACAAACACTAAATTGGCAAGAAAAATAAATTATTCTACACAAAAAAGTAAAGAATCATAAATTTATGATCACTAGTTATTAACTCTTTCAAACCACTGATGAGAGCTTTTATCAAATCAAAAAACTGACGAAAACACAGTGCTTGGGGAGATAGATAAATATTGTTTTTAGATTGTTGGAAAATATAATACCAACAAAAATTATATGAAGAAGAACACAAAGATGAATGTTTGACAATATGAACGACGAATACTGATTGAAGGCTTGAAACATGTGTGAAACACTTTCCTAAAAACGATATTTGCTCCGTCTCCTATACGAGATTGCTATGGGATCATGCGCAAATAGTTTTAGCAGTTATGACAAGCTTTTGGAAATCTGCACTGAGCAAACGGTGAAACAATTCGTCTTAGGAAAGCAAGAATTTTTCTAATTTTCAAGTGCAGGATTTTTGTAGAAGAGAAAAGAGTTTTGGGAGGAAGAAAATTACTTTTCAGAAAGAAAAAAAATTACTTTTCAACGTAACGTTGAATTGATTTTTATAGACAAACATTTAATAACCAACACACCCTTTTAATAAAAGACACATCCTTTCACTAAAAGACACTTTTTTATATAACTTTTTGTAAATAATTTATATTTAAATAAAAATTCCAACATTTATGTGGCTATAAAAACACGTCATTAAGATTGTTCAACCATGATTTCTCACTTGTTCGACAAATGTGACCAAAATCCCAACCTTTGATAGATTTTTGAATACATGTTCATTCAATTTGAGATTGTGTTCCAAAAATTATACATGAAAATATATAAGCATAGATTACCGTTGTTCTATGAAATAAGCTAGTGTGAGTTTTCTCACATACACTAAGTAGATGAAGAAGGACATTGAGTTACATCATGTACTATTCATTTTTTTTCTCACTTGATTTAGTCTCTGAATTTTCTCTACTTGTGCATCATCTTTGCCCTTCCAGGAGTACTGTAGTATTCAGAGTAGCGTGTGCCCATAGCAGTCTTTGTATTGGGTGTAAACCGCGTCCGGGGAGATCGACACGCCCGGGGACTCAGAAGACCCGGGCAAGCCCTACAGTTGTTCGCCACTCCGCAAGACCTACAGATGTTCACCACTCCCACCAAATCCTGTCATGTCCATCAGTCTCAATCAGAGCGTTGCGACACACATGGGTGATAGGACGTCAACAGGGTTACGTTATCATATTATCATATATTTGGGGCTAAAATAGTCTAGTCTTGGCTTATATATGTAAAGCTTAGGAAGAAAGCAAGGGTATCATCTTGCTCACTTTCTATCCCTAATATTTTTCTCTCAAAGCAATACACACGGAGATCCATTGTCTATTCATATTTTTGACTACCTAAACCGGACTCATTAAGAAGTTTTCTGGATCGGATACAACTCACTTGTCTTCAAACTCTGTTAAACAAATCTCTAACTAGATTTCTGGTTAGAAACATTTTCACCCGAAAATAATTTGGCGTTGTCTGTGGGGATAGACACTTGTCGTATTTTCTCGATTCGTAGTAGATCTCCATGAGTCGAGCATAATCATCGAACTCAGGAAAACATGTCAGGACTAAGTGGCAGTTCCCACGGATCATAGGGACTCGAGAACATTCGAGTGCTAGCTAATGATCAGGGCATAGTGAATCCATTGGAAATATCGATGTCGGAACACAACGAAGAATCCGAACGGGAGCGGAGGAATAACAGAGGAGAGCTCCCTCAAAGACAGCTTAGCGAGAAGCGGAGCGGGGATGTTTCTAGTGATGAAGAAGCAGAGAGGCCCCAGAGTCACACGCGCGAAAGAAAGGACCGAGTTAAATCTCAAACTAAGGGGCCTAGATCTACAAAAAATGGAGGTTCTCTGACGGAAGACGTGACTGCAGTCGTACTCAAGGCGCATAATGAAATGATGAGGGTTGTGGTCACTATAGCCAACCATTTCAGGGCTGGGACTCCGGCGTCGAATACGAACGTGGAAAAGCCTCGGCATCACCAAAAACTGAAAAGAGAGAGGTTGATGGTGCGAAAGAATGGATAGATGCATTCACAAAAGGACTCCTCAAGGTGGAATGGGAAATTAACGAATGAATGAACCAAATACCGGGAGCCCCGCTTGTAAAGGGCACGGGATCCAGGAAGTATAGAGTGTTGCCGTATCCGAAAAGCGCGACCCTTGTTCCTAACCCAAAGAGGTTCAAAATGCCTAACATACCCCAAGTATGATGGAACCACGGATCCTGAAGAGCACGTGATAACCTTTGAAGTTGCCATCACGGGACACGATTTGAAACAACACGAGATCGAATCCGTCATGCTGAAAAAATTTAATCAGACGCTCATAAAGGGAGCACTTTCTTAGTATACTCATTTTCCTGAAGATTCCATTGACTCTTTTAATACTCTTGCAGATGCTTTTGTTAAGGCTCACCTAGGAGCTCAGAGGGTTGAAACACACAAACAAGATGTATTCGCAATAAAGCAGCGGGAGGACAAGATGCTAAGAGGGTTAGTAGACAGGTTGTGAAGGGAGAGGATGTTGTTGCCAGCAATCCCAGAAGACTGGGCTACGGCCGCTTTTGTAGATGGCTTGAAACCAAACAATTTGAATGCGTCCGAAAAACTGAAGGAAAGCATGAGGGAGTTTCTAGCCAAAACATGGAGTGAGATAAACCTTAGGTATATAGAATACGTATTGAGAAGGATAGACGGGTAGCAACATCAACAGACATAGGCAGCCGCCATGCAAAAAAACTGGACCAAGGGTTTAGTGTGAGTACTACAAGTCATGCGGGGTGGTTTGAGCCATATGACGCTCGCAGATTCCCAGGCCATGGAGCAAGCTAGGCCATCAATAGGAATAAGTGCGGCCTCGTTGGAAAGGGCCCTACATAGCCCCAATGATCAATTTTGAGAGGGACTTGACCCCCAAAGTTGTTAGATCATAACTTTAATATAAATGCGACAGAACTAGTGGCAGTAATGAAAATAATGAAGGAAGCCAGATTCCCGGAAGAGATGCAGACAAATTTTATTAAGAGAAATATCGGGCTATGGTGTCACTTCTATAGCGCTCATGGACATACTATGGAGGACAGTGTGAATTTAAGGATAGAAGTGGCCTAACTACTGCAAGCAGGGCACTTAAAGGAGTACATTAGTGAGCGGGCAAAGCTCAATCTAAGCCGGAATCCCAAACTGAGGCCGAATAAAACACCTCAATCTACTCATACTATTAACATGATCTTCAGATGAGAGATGGTAAACAAAGTTACATACAAATTACTCAGGAAGTCCAAGATCTCTGTCACAACAACAAGCCATACCCAGGAGCCCATAGAATGCAGGGACATTTCTTTCTCTGAAATTGATCGTGCGAGCCTGGCCTCATCTCACAATGACGCTATGGTAATATCCATTCAAATTAAAAATTATTTTATCAAACGTGTGTTGATTGATCTAGGAAGTTCGGCGAATATCATCAAACTACATGTTCAGGAAAAATAAGAGCAGACGGATCGATCACATCAATAACCAAGGTCTGGAAGGTTTTAACATATCAAGTGAATTGACAAAAGTAGAGATTGAGCTGTCGGTGCATGCTGATGACGTGGAGTAGAAGATAACATTAGATGTCGTATCCAGGGACATGGAATACAATGTAATATTAGGATAGCCATGGATACATTCAATGCAGGCAATCCCCTCTACCTTCCACCAGAATGTCAAATTTTCTACCGCATGGGGGGTCGGCGAGATAAGAGGAGACCATAGTATAGCCCGAGCGAAGGACGCCCTGTCAATAGCAGCTCCGCATAAAGGCCATCTAGATAAATAGCAATCACAGATCCCAGACTCGCGTAATATGTTCGGATGAGAGAGTGAATTATATGCAGAAGTGTACATTGAAGTAGGACTCATGGGTCAAAACATCCAAAAGGCATTCGTCATGCCGGTAGACAAAGATCCCGCATACTCCACGATAGAAGAGCTAGAGCATGTGGCACTTTTTGAAGAAAATACTGAAAATAAGGTACACTTGGGCTCGAAGCTTTCGCTTGAGCTGAGGAACATATTTTTAGATTCTTTAAAAACTAACCCTGATTGCTTTGCTTGATCTCATCTAGACATAACATGAATTCATTCGGAGATAGTTATTCACATGATGAGCTCCGATCCCAATCATCCACCGGTAAAATAAAGAAAGTGCTCGATATCCGATGTCATGGACCAGTTCATAAAAGAGGAAGTAAAGCACTTGCTCAATATAGGGTCAGTACGGAGAGTGGAGAATGCAGATTAGTTGGCCAACGTGGTAGTGGTCCCCAAAAAATTCAATAAATTCAGGATGTGCGTAGACTTCAAAGATTTAAATGAAGCATTTCCTAAAGACTCATTCCCGTTACCACACATCGGCCAAACGATTGATGCCACGGCAGGGTACGAGTTACTCAGCTTCCTAGATGCATACTCTGGTTATAACCAGATCAGCTTGCATCCTGAGGACCAGGAAAAGACTTATTTCATGACCAATCATGGTAATTTCTACTATAATATAATGCATTTTGGTCTTAAAAAAGTAGGGGCGACCTACAAAAGGTTGGTAAACAAAATGTTTTAGGACATATTGGCAGAACCATAGAAGTCTACATCGATAACATGCTGGACAAATCCCGGGAAACGGAAACTCACATATCCTCTTTACAAGAAACTTTCAACATCCTTCATTGATACGGAATGAGATTAAACCAAGAGAAGTGTGCCTTCGGTGTCAGATTGGGTAAATTCTTGGGTTTTCTTGTCTCCAGCCATGATATCGAGATGAATCCCGATAAGGTCAAGGCTATCCAGGAGATGCCAAACGTATTGAACAATGTCAAAATAGTGCAAAGGTTGATAGGAAAAATCAAAACCCTGGGAAGATTCATGTCCCGATCCTCAGACCGGTGTCATGATTTTTTTAATCTAATGACGAAGGACAATAAGTTCAGGTGGATGTAAGAATGCCATCAAAGCCTGCATGATCTCAAATCTTATATGACGAACCCTCACGTAATGGTAAAACTGAAAGGAAAGGAATGATTGTTCATTTACATGACAGTTTCAGCAGTATCGATCAACATCTCGTTGGTAAGAAAAGAAGGAGAAATACAACTTCCCATTTATTATGTGAGCAAGATGCTGACTAGGGCAGAATCTTAATACCTGAATACGGAGAAGCTAGCCCTAGCCCTCGTTACGACCACCCAAAAGTTGTGACCATATTTCCAATGTCATCCAGTAACGGTAGTCACAAATACCTCACAACAAGGCAAGAACCTTATAATCCGGTTATCCAAATGGTCAGTTGAAATAAGCGAGTAAGATTTGACAAATCAACTTCGCACAACAATACGCGCACAAAGCCTATCGGAATTTTTGGATGACTTCATCACCACAATACGGCCTTGAAAGTCACAGGTATGAATCGTTAACCCATCTTTTCTATTTTTCCCCTAACTCTTTGACCGCAGGACTGAGACTGGGACTGGCCGGAGGAAGGGCTTACCCCGTCAAAAACAGACAAGAATCGGAAAATATGTATTGCACTCTTTTCCTTGATCGAGTTTTTCCCAGCAAGGTTTTTACCAACAAGGTTTTACTAAGGCAACAACCGTAAAACATATTATGTTAATGGATGCATCCGAAACTCCATCTCAAGAACTGGAAGCTCCTCCCGTGTTGTTTGAAGCTGATGCCTTTTGATTTTTTCTCTTGTTATTTTTACAAAGAAAAACAAATGTATCCAGGCTTTACGCCTTACCTTTCATGAATGAAAAAAGGCTCAGGCTCTACCAGTTGCACTCTAAAATTTGTTGGTATGAACGCGTCATCCCAGACTAGAAAATATCCGCCTCGAACATATGACACAACCTACAGGCCTTAGAGCGTAAAGGAAATATAAATCTTATGCCAAAAAGATGAGGTCGAGATGTCCTCATCATCGACGTCAAATAAAGGGGAGGCCTCCTTTTATTATGAATTAGATGAATTTATTCCATGATCATAAAATACGCGGCCGGAAGTAACATTCCCAGATTGGGAGAAATGATTGCATAAAATGTCATCCGCATATGAAAGAATTTTACAATCGTGGAACTTAAACACATGCATCCGAAATTGCTATAGAGCATAGTCCCGAAGAGGGGGTCATTGGGTGGAAGGATCCCTTTGGTTTAACTGCTCCCCTTCAAAGGACCAGGTAATTTTTACACCATAGTCCATTAAGAATGCCAACATAACCAAAGTGATCAGCAATAAACGCGTCCATGTATGGGTACGGACCAAATAACTAAATTTTGGCTTACGAAAATAACATTATATGCAAACAGATAATCGCACCAAAACTTGAAATACATATGAAGGCCCAAAATCAAGGGCAATACCAACATTCGAGTGTTAGAAATATTTTCCAAAAAACAAGAACACGGCGAAACGCCCAAAAAAGAGTATAACATAAGAAAAACAAAAAATCAAGGAGCAGCAACGTTAGCAGGAGCCTCAAGTCCTTCGGCCTTGGAGGGTTTCTGAGTCTCCGGAGCAGGAAGAGCAGGCTAGTCTTCGGGAGGACTCCTTTCAATAATTCCATCCATGGGCTTGACCTTATCACCAACCGGGGCTTCGGAAGGTTGCTCCCCGATCTCTGTCGGGACTTCCTCGAATAACCACCCCTCACTGTCAGAAGCTTGGGTGGAACCTTCCACCTGAGGTTGAAGGGGCAAATCCCTGAAAGTGGCTTCCTCCACAGTCTGAGTGACCCCGTCTCGAGCTTTTTAGAGGGCTACTCTGTGAGCTCGCTACACGTCATGGGTCTTCTAAAGAGTAAACTTCAGCTTTATTTTCTGCATCGTGGCATCCACGTATGACGTACAGGGCTTTTGCAGGGAGTTCTGGAGGGAAGCATCGGTATCAGAGAGGCATTGGTTGTTTGCAAGCCGATCATTGTACCGAGTCATCATGGATTGATACCTCTTGTCAAGGAGAGCCTGGGCTTCTTTCATAGTAGCTTTATATTTCTTCCATGCCTCTAACTTAGCCCCCAAAGTCCGAACCTGCTCTGCCAAGCCAGTCTCCCTCTGTACAATGGTGGCATAGTGATCCTGGTGGTCATCCCACTTCTTTTGCAACTTTAAAATTTTAGCATGGAACTTGGTCGCCTCTTCGATGTGGATCTTTCTGTCCTGCTCCGTCTGACCCAACATGGCTTCTAGCTCCTTTGTAGCTATCAGCTGGCCCTCTAGGGCTCGAAGACGCTCCTCCAGCTTCTAATATTCGACCACCCTCGCTCTCTCCTCGGCAAGCTTACGTTGGAGCCCTTCCAATGTTAGGAGACTAGCTTGAGACAAATGAAACATCTAATGTTACAATCTGGTACGCCAACGAAAATATATGCTAAGTATACAAAAAATACTTGAATACCTGGGTGGCCGCATAAGCACCGGCATTGAGAAGACAATGTCCGGAGACCTCCCCTCATTTTCATCCGATCCTTATCAGTTTCCAGCAGCTTCAGGTAGTTGGCAACTCCCACCGACTGGGAAATGAGATGACATTCCCAGAGAATGGTAAGGGTAACCTATCGCCAAGCTGAAGGGTTATATACTAGAACCGGGAACGTATCTACTAGCCCCAACCTACGAGAACCTCAGGAACCCTTGGGTCGGGCTCTAGTACTCGGACCTTGAGACAGAGAGGCTCGCCTTTGAAAAGTTAGTGAAGGAGCAACTTAGGATATAGAAGGGAGATATGGAATGACACGGATCCCTGAGTGTTACCTCCAACCTTGGCAGGATCAAGGGAAAAAGGAGCGGAAGAGTTCATCAAATGAGTTAACTCTGATTCTCTAAAAAGACCTAGCCCCTAATTGGGCTTTCTTTCTGCAAACAAGCCCCGAAGATGAGTCATCCTCTTTCTCACTAGCATTAGACACTAAGTTGATTGCTACTTGGGTAGTGACCGGAGTTGCAAATACCGAACCTTGACCATCCTGATCTCGAGCGTCCGGCCTACTCTTTTTGGTTGGGGAGGGAGGAGAGAGCAGAAAGATATCCTTTTCGATCTAATTGAGGGAGCCGCCCCCGAACTATAGCCCAGTTGGGACGCAGCTTGAAGAACCTGCTGCAGGGCGGCATCTGGATTTTCAGGGACGTCCTTCAGAGGGATGGTTGACGACCCTTTGGGAAGACCATGGTTCTTGGCTTTCCAGTTGTTTTTTGCTGAAATCTCCTTCCACGTACGAAAGGAAGGAGACGAAGAGTCTAGAATTTTTTAGACCCACTGTGCTAGGCCTTTTACTGAATCTGATATCTATACCTTAGCTGGAAGTGAGGAAAAGACAAGGATCAGCAACCCCACTTGGAATTAAAAAGCACAAATCAAAAAAGGTTATACGAATAATAAACTAACGGTGGAGATTCCATTATTCTGGGATGGCAGCCTATGGCGTCTTGACCAAATCTACGATAGGGATAATGACGTATCTCTATGTCGATCCTCGATCAGAGTTATCATCGGTGCTCGTAATCAAAGAATTTTGGGATTTGATCGCTGATGACTGTTAGTCAAATGTTTGGCAGTCATCCAACTATATATATCTGGAATATGATTATTGGTTTTGTAAGAATATTTGGTTCTTTTCTGCAAACAAGAAAACAAAATGAGACAACTCTTGCTCTTTTATTCACTTTTTTTTTCTCTTGCTCTTTTATTCACTTTTTTTTCTCTTGCTAAGTCAAAGCTTATGTTCTTCATCGGTGCATCATCTTTGCTCTCCTAATGAAGCTCTTGCTTTGCTTCAGTTCAAGCATCCCTTTGAAATTATTTCCGGCGACTATAGTTGGTGTTATGTAGACCCAACTCCTTTCCGAAAAACAATTTCTTGGAATGAGAGTACGGATTGCTGTAATTGGGATGGAGTCACTTGAGACATGTTAACGGGACACGTTGTTGGCCTGGACATTAGTTGTAGTCAGCTTTATGGAACTATTCATCCCGATAGCAGCCTCTTCCAACTTCATCATATTCAGACACTAAACCTTGCTTACAATGACTTCAATTATTCTTCAGTTCCAAATGGCATTGGGCACTTCAGGAATTTGAGGCATCTAAACCTTTCTCACGCTGAATTTGATGGTAAAATCCCAATGGATATCTCATACCTTTCCAATTTGGTTTCACTTGATCTTTCTTGTTTTTTTGGTGAATTACAACTTGACCAGAAAACATTTGAAACACTGCTTCAAAACTTCACAAATCTGGAGGTAGTTTCTTTCTCTTATGTCTATCTCCTCTCCAATACCTGTGAATGTGTTGTACCAAAGATCCACCCGAGCAGCACTCTATTGGAGTTGGATATTTCATACACAAGCATCTATGGTGAGCTGCCTGATTCAATTGGCACCTTGAATTCCTTGAATCGCTTGTACCTCCAAGAATGTGGCTTCTCAGGTTTCATTCCTGATGCCATTCGGAACCTGACCCAAACTAGGGAGTTGTACGTTGGTGAAAATCATTTCACCGGTCATATTCCTTCAAAGTCTCTAAATTGAAGGTCACAATTTTAGATCTTTCATCTAACTCCCTTGGAGGTGAAATTCCCAATTTTTTCTCTAACCTCCAAGAACTAATTGAAATGTATCTTTTAGTTAACAGCTTCGTCGGTCCATTTCCCTCTTCAATTTTAAGCTTGACGCGACTTAAAAGCTTAGATTTGTCGAGTAATTCCTTATCTGGTCCACTGCCTAGCAATGCGAGCATGCTTCAAAATCTAGCTAATCTGGATTTGTCTCACAACTCGCAGAATGGCGCAATACCCTCTTGGGTTTTTAACATTTGTTACTTTCAACTGAGGCTCGATCATAATCGAATTAGTGGGCTAGCTGATGAGCTCAAAACAAACCCAAGTCAAAGTATTTGTATTTAAGTCATAATCAACTCAGTGGTCCTTTTTCTCAATCACTTGCGAATGTCATTAACCTATTCTTCCTTGACCTTTCATCAAATAACATCACCGGCAATGCGGGAAAAAGATCACTTTTCCCAACCTATCTACTTTGCTCCTATTATCATGCGAACAGAAGGATTTTCCACACTTCATGAGAAATTTAAATACCCTTCAAGTCTTAGATCTTTCTGACAACAAGATTCGTGGTCAAATTCCTAACTGGTTTAGCGGCATAAGGTGGAATTCATTGTGGTACCTAAACCTTTCACACAATTCATTAATAGGCCACCTACAAGAATTTCATTACTATAATAATCTAATGTATCTTGATCTTAAATTTAACTTCCTTCAGGGTCCACTATCGACATCCATTTGTAACATAAGCCGCCTTAGCTTTCTGGACGTATCACACAACTACTTCAGGGACTCAATTCCAAATTGCTTGAGCAACATGTCTGAGCTATTGGTGCTAGACTTTGAGAAAAAATAATTTCAGTGGGAGTCTTCCACCATTATGTGAGCAGAGCACTTCATTGAGTACCATTGTCTTGAATGGTAATCGATTCGAAGGACCTGTCCCTGTGTCATTTCTCAACTGTGTTGGTTTAGAAGTTCTTGATGTGGGGAATAACGCTATAAATGACACATTTCCAGCTTGGCTAGGAACTCTTGAAGAGCTGCAAGTCCTTATATTAAAGCCGAACAAGTTTCATGGACCTATAAATACTTGGCAGAAGTTTTGCTTTTCTAGGTTGCGGATTTTCGATCTCTCTGATAATGAGTTCAGTGGTTCACTTCCTGTAGAATTTTTTCAAAACTTCAAAGCAATGACAAAAAAATGGCACACACAAAGGTGGCATCAGATATATGAAAAAAATTGACACATCTTATGCAGTGTACGAAGATTCAATGAGTGCGTACGAAGATTCAGTGAGGTTGGTGATCAAAGGCCAGGATATTGAGCTAGAAAGAATCACCACAATTATGATAGCCATAGATCTCTCAAGCAACCATTTTGAAGGTGTCATTCCGAAAACATTAAAGGATCTTGGCTCACTGTGGCTACTCAATTTATCCCGTAACAATCTCAAAGGTGATATTCCAATGGAACTGGAGCAATTGAATATGCTTGAAGCATTAGATCTCTCTTGGAATCGGCTCACTGGAAAGATTCCGCAGGAATTGACAAGGCTAACATTTCTGGAAAAGTTTAACCTCTCTCAAAATCTTCTTTTTGGATTCATTCCTCGAGGTCCACAATTTAACACATTTGAAAATGACTCGTATGGTGGCAACCTTAATTTATGTGGTCCTCCTTTATCAAAACAATGTCAAACGAGTGATCCATCGGATGTTCCTCAACCATTGGAGTCCGAAGAAGAAAAAGAATCATATTTTGCAAGTGGATTTACCTGGGATCAGTATTCATAGGCTACAGTTGTGGACTCATTGTTGGAACTATTGTGTGGAACCTCATGTTTAAAGCAGGTAAGCCAAAATGGTTTGTGGAATTTTTTGACGGCATCATTCCCCACAAAAGAAGAAGGCCGAAGAAGAGAGCTCAGAGACGATGGACTTAATGGGAGATTGAAAGAGTAATTTTTTTGTTTCCGTTTTTCTCTTATTAATTTTTGGTTTGTTGTGTGTCTTGATAGCAACTTAATTCTATGTCTTATTTTAGCATTAATTCAACTTAAGTTACTCTGTGTGTGTTCCTTTCCAACTGCTTTTGAGTAAAGAGAACAGTGATACCTAAAGAAATTCCTCATCATTGGTTTTCAATAACTTTGATATGTTTGAAAGAGTTGAGAAGATAGCCACAGAGCTAGTATGTAGTTGTTGGAAGAAGTGATCCACAAAGCCACTCTTATCAGCACAACAAAGCAGGAAAATGTATCTGCTTTTAAATTTTCCTGCATAGGGGGAAAATAAATGTTGCTTATACTACTGATTGGATTCGCAAGAATATGGTTACAAGATGATGAAAAAGAGAGTCACAAACTTTTTCAAAATCAGCATCACTTTCTTACTCTATCGGTAAAAGAAGTAGGTTTCAATATATAAGCAACTCCACACGTTGCATACCGCGACTCAAAGAGATGCACAGATACATATACAATTGCAGTAACACAACGGAAAGAGCTTCTATATCTACTATTAACTCAATCAGTGGATGGAGCTTCTATTTCAAGTAAACATAAACTTAGTGAAACTCTTAATTTCAAATGTCGCATATATTTATGTCACAAGCTGCACAAAGAAGAAAGAAAAGCTGAGATTGAAACAACAGGACAACAAAATGACTGCAGAATTTAATCTAGCACAGATTTTTTTTAATCGGTTTGTTAACATGGAGAGAGTTGGGGAATACACGGATATAAAATACACGGACCGATTTAAGGAAGACACTTATGGAATTATGTTCATCATTATCACCGCTGAAGACTTTATTCATGATTTGCAGATAAACCATGTGTTTAAAGGAGGGAAGACCTAGATGTGCATGGGTTCTTGGCAAAGCCCACACGCGCGCCGCCGCCGTCCGCCCGTCCGATCCGGTCTCGGGCTCGGGTTTTGGGTTTCGGGTCATGGGTCGTGGGTCGTGGGTCGTGGGCTGTAGGCTGTGGGTTGTGGGCTGTGGGGACTTTCTGATATTATCCTTTTGGACCAGAGAACTCTGCCAAATGTACAGTTTGATCCCTGAAGTTTCATATGTACAGTTTGGACCTGAATTCTTAGTTTGGTCCCCATAGTTTCTGGGAAGGTGACGGAAGGCAAAGCCTACCCGTTGGGACTATTTTTTTGAGGCATTAATCAGCCATTACTTGGCTGATTAACTCCTCCATTATCACCCTCCTTCATGTCCTTAATTCAGCCCCTCTTGATTATTGGTACTCTATTGTACTTTATAAAGCAGTACGGGAAGTAAATAACTATTACAAATGTTCGAAAGGATGAATAAATGGTCAATCTTCCAAACTGCCGCAAGTGTGTTGTGTCTTGAATCTTGATCACCTTGCAAAGCCAATGTTGAGAACTGCCGCAAGCTTGTTGTGTCTTGAATCTTGATATCCTGAAATCAAGAAACAACTAAATCTGGATGGTTACAACGTTGTGTGTTGAGTCGAGGGATTGCCATTTGTCCTTAAGACAAGATTGCCCCGTATATATGCTTTTACGTTAGCGGGCAATAGTCTCCCAAGATAAAACAACAATATAATCTCAACGCTACAAAGCCAATAGGTTGAGCCTGACGAAGAAAATAAATATGAATCGACTTGCTGAAGATATGGAATAGGAAGGAAGAGTTTCTATCTTCTCTTCTCTTTTGTCTCTGTGTATATAGTGTGTCTCTGTAGTGTATATCTTGTGTATATGTGAGGGTTTGGTCACTATTTTTGACTGAATTTCAGTCACTTTGTTTCGAGCAGTTTTTGCTCACTGATTTCGTGATTTTTCAGTCTGTTTTTGTGCTGCTATATTGCTGTATTTTCCGTCTATTTTCAGCCACTGTTTTGAGCCAAATGAAGCTCAATATATAGCAAGGAGGAGGGGCTGTACAACTGCCCAAAACATGGTTGTTAATGGCCATTAGGAGGGCATTAAAAGAGCCAAGTAATGGTTGTAAATGCCATCAAGAGAGGCTGAAAAGGACATAGAGGATGGTGATAATGGAGGAGTTAATCAGCCAAGTAATAGCTGATTACTGCCTCAAAAAAACAGTCCAATGGTAGGCTTTCTGCCTTCCGTCACCTTCCCAGAAACTATGGGGACCAAACTGTAAATATTGAAACTTCAGGGACCAAACTGTACATATGAAAGAATTCAGGTCCAAACTGTACATATGAAACTTCAAACTTCAGGGATCAAACTGTAGGCAGAGTTCTCTGGTCCAAAAGGATAATATCAGAAAGTCCCCACAGCCCACAGCCCATAGCCCACAACCCGTGACCCGAAACCCGAGCCCGAGCCCGAGACCGGACCGGACGGGCGGCGGCGGCGCGCGTGTGGGCTTAGCCAAGAACCCATGCACATCTAGGTCTTTCCTCCTTTAAACACATGGGTACCCCTTGGGGTCCCAAACCCTTTACCAATTTGAAACATATATAGAGAGCAATTCTTCATATTCCCACCGATGTGGTAGAGTTGTCCCACGCCACATTTCCATGCCTTAAACACCTTACTTTGTGGACCAATATCTCTTTCATTTCTCAACGAAATTTGACGATTCTTGGCCCTACGGTCATCTACTCACTACGTAGATCATGCATGTGTAAAGAGACAAGGTCTCCAACATGCGGAATACTAGTGTTTAATTCATCAAAGATGGGTGGACGCATCTCCCCGCCAAAGACAAAATTTCCAACATAAGCAACTCCACACGTTGCATACCGCGACTCAAAGAGATGCACAGATACATATACAATTGCAGTAACACAACGGAAAGAGCTTCTATATCTACTATTAACTCAATCAGTGGATGAAGCTTCTTTTTCAAGTAAACATAAACTTAGTGAAACTCTTAATTTCAAATGTCGCATATATTTATGTCACAAGCTGCACAAAGAAGAAAGAAAAGCTGAGATTGAAACAACATGACAACAAAATGACTGCAGAATTTAATCTAGCACAGATTTTTTTTAATCGGTTTGTTAACACGGAGAGAGTTGGGGAATACACGGATATAAAATACACGGACCGATTTAAGGAAGACACTTATGGAATTATGTTCATCATTATCACCGCTGAAGACTTTATTCATGATTTGCAGATAAATAATGGGTTATAGGTAAAAAACACACCTCAAGTATCACCATTTTTTGAGTTTTCTATCTAAACTATCAGGTGTGAGAGTTTCCTATCTAAACTACGACCAACTAGTTTGCAAAACACACCTCAACTATCAGTTTTTCACTTTTACTACTTGAACTATCACCAACTAGTTTGTAAAACACACCTCATTAAAAGCGAACAACTGATAGTTGAGGTGTGTTTTGCAAATTAGTTGGTGATAGTTTAAGTAAGAAAAGTGAATAACTGATAGTTGAGGTGTTTTTTACAAACTAATTTGTAATAGTTTAGGTAGGAAGCTCTATAGTTCATGTAGAACACTCAAAAAAATATAATACTTGAGTTATGTTTTTTACCATTATCATAATTGCAGGATTTGATTTTGCAAATAAAAGAAGCATATTTCTCATGAGCTAATCCTGTAAAAGTACACATAAAGTCGGAAAGAAAAAGGTATTGGTATTGTCCAAGTTGTACTTTGATATGAAGTATATACAGACGATTGCAATATAATTAACCCAACGTGGAGTTGGGGTCGAATCCCACAATGAATATGAATTAGAGTGGTATTACTTGAGTGTAAACTCAATTCCAAGCCTAGATTGCTATCAAATAGTTTTGGTTTGATTATAAGTAGGGAAAAGGGTCAAATATACCCTTGAACTTTATTAAAATATCTACATATACCCCTCGTTTGAAGTTTGGGTCACCTGTAGCCTTACCATTAGAGATGGCAGTGGATCCTGGACCCGGTGGATCCAGATCGGACCCGGATCCGTTTCTGACGGATCGGATCTAGATCTTGTATTTGAGATCCGTATTCGGTCCAGATCCGACCTGTGGATCCGTTTTTTATTAAATATATTCATAACCTAGAATGTAATTTTATAAGTATTTTCTTAAAATTGTTAAGCACATCCTTGCAAGTTTAATTCTCAAAACAAATTTAATTTATCCCCGCGTTAACTCAAAAACCAAAAAATAAAGAGGTAACTTCGATAATAAAATCAATGTTATATTAGTGAATGACTAACATCTCCATAGACAAGTAGTTAAAATTATATTCACTTCATTTGTGAAGATTCCAAGCACATGTAAGTTTTGCATTTTGGAAATACTAGTCGGCATTTCCACAACTATTGTCATTGTCCAACATTTTCAATTAATAGCTCACAATCAAAACGAGACAACGAACAAAATATCTCATATGAACATTTCAAAATTGAAACACAATAAATTGTTAGCCAAGTAAAAATCATTTGTCAGTTCAAAAAAAAAAATCTTAGCAAGGCAAAAAATTTTACATGTGGATCCGGATCCGATGAATTCGGATTTGAATCTGATTTTTATGAACCCAATGAATTTGGATTCATGTATGAAAAATGGATCTGGATCTGAATCTAGTAGGATCCGGTCCAGATCTGATTCGTTGTCATCCCTACCTACCATCCAACTTTCCGCTCACTTATACCTTTGTGAACATTAAGTGCATTGCTGGATATCCGAATTTCATTTTTCCTTTTTTTAATTGTCACATGCCAATTAAATTATGAGGGTTGTTCGTTTAACCCGACCCTTCCCATACCCGACCCACTAATTAAACCTGAAAACCTCCCTTTTAACCTATCAACCCAAGCCCAAAACTCAGAAATCCCAAGTCCTAAACCTAACCTAACCTAACCTAACCTAACCTAACCTAACGAAGCGTCGTTGCTGCTGGGGTTTCATCCGGTGAAGATCTTTGATTTCAAACACAAAATTCCTGCTAGATACTGATTTATTCAGTCAAGGTAAGTCTACTATCTTCAATTTTTTACGCTTTTTAGATATGTTAGGGTTATGTGGAAATTTTGGTCATGTCTGCCAAAAATAGCATGAAAATGTGTAATGTTAAAGTTTCCTTTTTATGACTTTGTATGGTGTGTATTGCTGTATTTGTGGTCCCGAGATGTTGCTAGTCTTTTAGGGTTTTTGTTGTGTCTGCCATGATTGAATGGAATCCATTGTTTAATGTTAAAGATTATGTTCTTTAATGCCTTTGTAGGGTCTGTTCTTTTTTGTTTTGGGGTGGTCCCCAGATGATGTTAGTATTTTAGGGTTTTGTTTATGCCATTTTTGTAGCTTTCAATGTGTTTGTTCTGATGTGTTATGTGTATTTACTTTTTCCTTTATGTTATTTTGAAGGATGATTGATGAAGTTGATATTGTGTTCAATTATGGGGGTAGTTGGGTCTTTTCACCTGAGTCACAAGGATATATATGATGAGTTTACTTCTAAGCTAGGGCTTTCTCAAGTTAAAAAATTACTAGTGACTGGGCCCTCTGGTAAGTATTATATAATTGATGGGGATGATGGTATTTGGGCCATCCTTATCCTAGTGTGTAAGGAATATATAGTCATCAACTTCTTTGTTGTTTTAGAGAGTGACCTGACAGTCTTTTCCTAACATATCACACACCATACTGATACTTATTGTGTAGATGTGGAGGTTGGTACAGACTGTGAACACAGACTTGGTTTCGCTGATGAATGGGATCTTTTGTAAGGGTGAGGAATATGATTATGAGGGGCTGAAGGCTATTAGCAAGGAAAGGGGAAGGGTGGTAGGTGATAGGTTGGAAAACTACAAGAAATTAGAAGTAGGTATGTCATTTAAAGACATGAAAGAAAGCAGGCAGGTTGTGAACTATTATGCATTAGATAACAAAAGGGCTTTGACAATCATTAAGGCTGATACTAGTAGAACTAGGTATAGTTGTGAGGAGGGGTGTCCCTTTAGGTGTTTGATTTCAAGAGTTGGTAATAGTGAAGGGTTCAAGATCAAAAATTTCATTAGTGAGCACACATGTGATGAGGCCTTTGTAAATCCTAGAGCTAATGCATCCACTTTAGCTCAAGCTCCAAAATAACCCTAAGTACAAAATCAAAGACATGAGAGGAGAGCTTGAAACTGACTTTAGATTGAATGTGTCCCAATCCAAATTGAAAAGGGCTAAGAATATGGTTATTGAGAAGTTGGAGGGTAGTTTTATAGATGACTACAACAAGCTTGAGGCCTATGGGCAAGAGATTAGACAGTCTAATCCAGGAAGTGATGTAGTGATATTATCTCCAGGAATGCTCTAGAAGAAGGAAAAAAGAAATTCTTGAGGATGTACTTGTGCTTTAATGCTTTAAAGGAAGGCTGAAAATCTGAATTGAGGCCACTAATTGGTCTAGATGGTACATTCTTGAAAGGTAGAGTTAAGGGCATCTTGGTTGGTTGCACTAGGACAAGATTTTATGAACAATTTCTATCCACTAGAGCTTGGACAATAGTGAACAAAGAAATCAGCAGGACTTTGACTTGGTTCTGTGAGCTATTGAAGAGGTCTTTGGACCTTAAAGATGGTGATGTTATCACGTTCATTTCAGATATGCAAAAGGTATGATTCTTAGTCTTTTAGTTTCAGATTCTTTGTGCTTAGTTTCTAAATTCTAATTATATTTTCAGATTCTCATATTATTTGTTCTTTCACTGTTATAGGAATTGGTAGATGTTGTTGACAAAGTATAGCCTGAAGCTCACCACAGGTACTGTGTGAGGCATATTGAGAGTAACTGGTGCAAAATGTGGAGGAGTGGTCAAATGAGGAAGTTTATGTGGTGGTGTGCATGGAGTTCATATGATGAAGAGTTCAAGGACATGTTGAAGATGTTGGGAAATTTATCAAAAGATGCTGCAAGAGATTTGGTTAAATAGCCACCAAGGACATGGTGCAGCGCTTACATGGACACTCAATGTAAGAACATGATAGTTGATAACAACTTCACTGAGTCATTCAATGCTTGGGTCATTGAGCCTAGAGAAAAGCCAATAATCAGGATGTTAGAGGACATAAGAGTTAAAGTGATAGAGATAATTGTGACCAATGAAAACAAGTTGAGGAGTTGGACTACTGATTTTAGTCCAGATTGCATGAAGTTGTACAGTGACTTTAGGGCTATAGCACATAGTTGTAGGGTGGAATTTAATGGAGATTGGGGGTATGAGGTGTCTGAAGGTGAAGATAGACACACTGTCAATCTGCAGCAAAAAAGATGCACCTACAGACTTTGGGATTTATCAAGTATTCCATGTCCTCATGCCATCAAAGCAATGCACAAAAAGGTGGATCCCGTAACTGAAATTCATTGGTGGTATAGTAAGGAGGCTTACATGCTAGCCTACTAACACAAGATGCAGGCTGTAAGAGGTCAAAGGTTCTGGAAGGCTGAAGCTGCACATGCAATGTTGCCTCCTGATGTTGTGAAACAAGTTGGCAGACCTAAGATGAAGAGGAACAGAGAACTAGATGAGGCAAGAAAGAGAAAGGGTGAGTGGTCCCAATTCAGAAAGGGCACTCAAATGACATGTAGTAACTGTGGTGAACCAAACCATAATGCAAGAGGTTGTAAGCAATTAGTCTTATAATTTCATATTTTCAGTTTTATTGACGACACTTACTAATTTCAGTTTTTCAATTTTATTAGCAACATACTTATTGACAGCATTTATTTTTTATAGGAGAAGTCTACTGGGAACAGTTCAAACTCAAGGAAAGGAAAAAAGCCAATGACTGGCAGCAGTTCACAATCAAGAACAATTAGGAGTGCAGATGAGAATGAAAATGGTACACAACAGTCCACTGTCCAAGCTGTAACACAAGAGTTTGAGCCATATGGTCCTGATGTTGAAAATGAAGAAGACCCACCCCCTAAGGCCCGTGGTAATTTCTGAATCACAGTTAAGGAGTGAGAAGTTGAAGAGCAGAAGTGTTCCAACTGGAACAAGACAAAGAAGCAGTCTCTTCTGGAGAAGTGCAGATGAAATCAAAGAAGAGAAGGCTCAAAATGATGGGAGTTAAGGGCAGAGGAACACCTGTAGCTGATGAAGAATTTCTATGATTGTTTAGAATTTTCTATGTTGGTTTGTGTCTTAATTATCTGATGGTTAATTACATTTGGTTGACAAACAATATGATTTTAACCTTTTTTGGGTTGGTTAAGCACCTGATGATTAAGTTTGGTGAAACTTTCATATGCCTTGGTTTAATGGCATTAATGACGCCTTTTGATTGTGTTTATGTTAAATGTCATGTGGTTGTGCTACTGTTGAATGGCAATGGATGACCTGTTTTTAGTTGGTTAAATGAATGGCATTTAAAGCTTACTTTGATATGTTAATGTTTATGTTAGTGTTGATATGGCCATTGTTAATGTTGATGTTGATATGGAAATGAATGGCCTGTTTATGTTAATGTTGATGTTTAGTTTTTAGGTGTGTCAATATATGTGATGTTGAATGGCAATGAATGACATGTTGAATAGCAATGATGTTAGTCCAGTTTTTAGGTGTTGTTCACTTAATAATCTGGCAAATGTGAAGCTGAAAACTGGGACATTTTGAAGCTAAAACTACCAAATATTATGTTTACCATCAAAACTAAAACACAAACATTGAGCGCATATTACCAAATATTTCATTTGCATTTATTTCAACTATAATTTGTTACATATACTTAACGAGATTACAACTGCCACATTGAAATTGAAAATTAGCAGATCAACCAAAATATGATCTACAATCCAAAGTCATCAACAAGTTACATATATGTTAAAGGTTCTTAAAGGCTTATCACCAGCAGCCTCTTCATTATCGACAACAATCTCTTCATTATCGGAAACAACCTCCTCAACCTTGAAAACACTAATTTCATCTTCACGTTCACATTTTTTTTCAATATCATATGCCAAATACCTTTCAAGATCATTCATCCTCGTCTCCAAAGCTTTCTTTTCACGATGAATACAATCATTTTTCTTCTTTAAATTGTGGATGAGATCAGCAAATTCAACAACAACAATCACATACCAAATCAGCCATGAAAAAAAATTATCGCAAAGTTCGAGGGTATATTTGGGCTTACAACGTACCTCAGGTCTACAACCCTTATAAAAGCGTCTCCCGGCATTCACAGGACTGTAGGCCGTGAAAATCCATGCTGTAATACCACAATGACATCTCATCCTCGATCCACTTGACACACTCGAACTGTGGCTCATTTTTGTTGAAGATTGAACTTGAAAATTAAATCAATGGCGAGCTTTGGTGGCGAGAGAAGGTTTAATTAACAATGGTGGATGGAAAAGGTTTAACAATGGTGGTGGAATTTTAATTTGGGAATTAAGTTGTGGTTCGATGGGTTAACCAGGTAGAAACTCTATAAATTAATTCTATTTGGACACCAAAATTTATTAATTAAAAGAGCTATTAATTAATCAATAAATTAATAATTATTAATTTATATAATAATTAATACTTTATTAATTTATAGATAAATTTATAATGAAATACTCAATTTACAAACACTATTCAATTTTTCACTTCATTATTATTCAATATACTAACCATTCAATCTCCCACTTTATTATGTTTCTTGTATTCAATGTAAGGTTGGCCAGTGGGCCGGGTCGGCCCGACCCCGACCAGACTCCGTCCCGAGCCCAACCCGACCTCGCGTAAAAAAAAAAAGAAACGGTAGCGGGACTCGAACTCGAGACGGGACAATGTCTCGTCGAGCCCGCCCCAGGCCCGCCTGCCCCGACCCCGCCCCGAGCCCGTCCCGACCCCGAGCCCGACCCCGCCTGAGAGCTCCCCTTTGCAAATATAACCGTTGCACCAACGACCATTTTAGATTTTGGTCGTTGGGCAACGGCCATTTTAGACCTCCTCCAACCCCCCACCCCTTAATATTTATTTTTAACCAATAAGTTATTATATTTACACTTTAACCCAATTTTCCAACTATAAACAACTCATTTTCTCTTCATCTTTCTCACAAATCTTCCTATAATCTCTCAATATATCTCTCTACAAGTCTACATTGTTTACTAAATATTCAATTTTATTTATTCATTTGGGAATTGGGAGTGAAGTTGGCAACTAGCTTGAGGATCTTCCATCGAGCAAAGTTTCAATTTTCAACCTCTCGATTACACATCGACGTTACGTCGGCGTTTGGTACATTCGTTCCTTCATTAAATTATTATTGTCTGTTTATTTTATTTAGCACACTTAATTTTATTGTCTTTAATTATTTATTATCATAATTAAAATGAAAGGATTAAGAGGTATGTTTAAGGGTAAGGGTAAGGGTGCTTCTTCTAGTAGGGGCGGCAACCAGGGCAAAGGTACTTCTTCTAGTCATCTTATTCCTACACAGGATGATTTTGTTGATACTCAACATTTTCTTACAATACCATTAGATTTAGATGATGAGCTATTTTCTGGAACTCAAGAAGACTTTAATTTAGACGATGATCTAGATGATACACCCACTAATGTTGATGACAACACACCCATTAGTGCACCTTCAACTGAAATGCATCCTATTCCCCCTAGTATGAGACGAGGTCCAACAAAACGACCATTAAAATCAGAAGCATGGACATTTTTTGATAGGGACGCAGAGAATTAAGTAGCTATATGTAAAATTTGTAAAAATGTTTTAAAATTTAAAACTGGAAAAGGTCACGGTGGGACGGGAGGTTTAATTAGACACGTAATAAATGCTCATCCAGCTAGGTATGCCCAATACCAGGCTTCAAAACCGGGTGCCCAAACGTCCGCTCCATTGGGACAAGGTTCACATACTGATACTGTCCCGGATCAAGTACAGGGTCAAATTAACCCTATGACGGGGGGAATTGTAGGCTCTAAATACAATAAACATAGAGATAGGGAAGCAATATCAAAATTAGTTGCTGTGGAGGGTTTGCCTTTTTCATTTCCTTCATCTCTCGGTTTTATTCATTACATTAGAGATATATATAATCATGCTTTTGACGATTTTCCTAGATCAACTGTTAAGAGAGATGTATTTAAATTCGCGCATGAATATCAACAATATTTACGTTATTCATTATATCATTTTAATGGCAAAATATCTATCACGTCTGATATAGGTCGTAGTACTAACGATCATGATTATTTAACTGTAACTTGTCATTGGATAGATTATAAATGGTCTATGCAAAAATGTATCGGTACTTTTATTGCAGATAATATTTATCAAGTGTGCCATTATTACGGAATAACCGATAAAATTATGACTATTACATTAGATAACGCTTCTTCTAACAATTACGCAATTACAATTTTAAAAAATAGTTTAACTCCATCTTTTTCAGATCATTTTCATATAAAATGTGCGTGCCATATATATAACTTAATTGTAAAGGATGGTCTATCACTTTTTGAAGACATTCTTAGTAAAATACAATTTGCTATAAACTTTATTTTTAAAAGTAATAAAGTACAACGTAGAAAAGAATATAAAAAAACTTGTCACGATTGTGGACTATCTTATAGAAAAATTCCACATGAAGTATCCACTAGGTGAAATTCTTTATACGAGCAACTACTTGTTGCTTATGACTATAGAAAACCTATAACTTTATTTTTTAACTCTCATAATCAAAATCCAAATTTGATATGATTGTAGATAGTGATTGGGTAAAAATTTCGAACTTATTGTATTTTTAGAGAAATTTTTTCGTGCAACAAAAGAATTTTTCAAGATATATTATCCTACTATTTCAACTATGTTGTTTTATATAACTCTAATATTTTTATTACTTAGTGAATATATGGAAAAACCAGCTTATATGGCAGCTATTAAAAAAATGTTTGTCAAAATAAAAAAATATTTTATTCCTATTCCCACTATTTATATTATTGGTTCTGTATTAAATTTGACTATTAAAATAGACGGTACTAAATCACTAGTTGAAACTATTTACGATTGTATAGAAGTACTACCACCTCCAAGTCCCAAAAATCTAAATCACCCACCACCTATTGAACAAACTAAAGAAGAAGTGTTGTCTAGCGTAGAACACCAATGCAAAAAAATATATAGATTTTATCAACAAGAAAATGCTAGTAACTTACCGGCTTCCATACCATCTTCTTCATCTTCAACACAACCTCACAAAAGACATCTTGTTTCGCGGCTAGTATTGAAAGCCTCGTAAATAGAATGTGCGGCCGTACCGCTACTAACCAAATTAGCGAGTTGGATATTTTTGTTTTGCAGGGGTTAAATACCGTACCAAGAAGTTATCAATGAAGATGGACATGAAGACTTGAAATACTTTGGAGGGGGAATGAGAAGACCTTTCCGACACTTTCATTGATGGCCCGAGATGTTTTGAACATTCAAGCGTCATCAACTCGTCGAAAGCGCTTTTTCTCGCGGCGAGATATCAAATAGGAGACCATAAACACTCATTAGCAGGAGACAGCTTGAAAATTGCAGTATTATTCAGAGATTGGATACGAGCGGAGCGGAGAAGGTGCGGTCAACCGGAGATCAACGAAGAAGAAGACGAAAACTACAACGAAATCTTATCCGAAGGTGGTGGAAGCGACGTGGATCAATTTGACCAACAAATACCAATTCCAACCGAAGAACCACAGGAAATCATCAAGCAATTAGAACATGTTTTTTTGAGAATGTAATTTTTTTAATTGCAATTTTATTATGTAATTTGCAAGTTTTGGACAACACCACAAAGTTGCAATTTAGATTTTAGACAATTGTATTTGTATTACAAAAAAATCATATGTCTATTAAATAATATAAGAGGCACAAAAACAGCATTGAGATGTTTTTATTACACTATCTTGTCTTGTTTATTGAGTTTTTTTTATATACATATGTTATTTAAAAAAAAAGAAAAGGATAACCCGCCGGACCTGACCCCGACCCCGACCCCGACCCCACCCCGACCCGATTCCAATGGGATCGGGATCGGGACGGGACTGGAGCAAGTCCTGCCAGACCCGACCCCTTCGCCCGTCCCGCCCCGACCCCCGACCCCGCCAGACCCGAGCCCGGCCCACTGGCCACCTCTAGTTCAATGTACAACTTTATGAATATTAAAAAACATTTCCTATATAAACACAAGATCAAATCATGATAACACAAATAATGGATGTCGAACATGTCTTGAACTACCCAGAAGAAATGTAGTTGCACAGTTGTTGACTGGTGAACAAATAATTGAGAGTGTTATGGAAACTGATAAAGGTGATGAAGATGATGATGAAAGTCCTTCGCGGAACGAGGCTATTAAAGCGGCAATCACATTAAATAATTTCTTGTTGAGCAATGAAAAAACAACACCAGAAGTTCTTACAGTGATAAGAAAAATTAGAGATGAGATTCAATGTGACATTGATTTCAACAAAAAACAAAAAACTCATTTTTCAGGAAGTTTTCATAAATCACTCATGTATTATGTAGTATATAATGAATTATTAATTTATATTTTGCATGGGGTCTATATGAGTAATTAAAAATGTATTATCTTATAATTTTAACGAATTATTAATTTAACACGTTATCCCCGAGTCGGGACCGACCAAAAATATTATCTAAGAAAGTTTATTAAATAATCGAGTATTAATTAATAGAGTTTTTACTGTAAAAGGTAAGGGATGGGATGGGTTTAAAGTTATGGGTCGGGTGTGGGACGATTTTATGAGTTGGGTATGCCATGTGCCAATTAAAATAAAAAACAAAAATAAAATTCGGATATCCAGCAACAACACTTAACGTTCTTAAGGGTATAAGTGAGCGGAAAGTTGGACTGTAAGGCTACACGTGACCCAAACTTTAAATGAGGGGTATATATAGACATTTTCGTAAAGTTCAGGAGTATATTTGACACTTTTTCTTTATAAGTATTATTACTAAGGCAATTTATGGAACACTTGAAAAGCGGTTAAACAAAGGGATGTTCAATGATAAAACGGACCGGGATTGTAGCCTTAATATGATGCAATTAACAAACGAGTGATCCAATTGTTAATTACCCATTATTAATTCCAATTCTAACAAGCATATTCCAAATACATCTTCTACAAAGGAAGGTTATATGGTAAAGAAAAACCTGAAGAAAGGTCTTTAAAATTATTATTTTTATAGAGTATGAGGTCCCACTCACCTACTTAGCCACCTAACACTTTTTGTAACTCGTATTAAAACAAGTGCAAGAATTAAAATCCTGCACCATTTTAACATTGTTCTAGGAACAAGATTCAAGTTAGACAGACAGACAACATGGAATTTAATATATTGACCAGTACAATAGATCTGGACGTTTCCTCTGCTTGGGGTCATGAAATTTGCTGTATCTAGATTAGTTAGAATATAATATTTTGACTTGTAAAGTTGGAATTTATTATTTTGACTTGCAAGAAGTAGTGGTGGGACAGTGTATATGTACTACTCTTAGTTGTATGTATGCATCATTAAGAAAGTTGGAACCTTTTTGTTATTTTTGTTCATTAACAGTTGGATTTTTTTCTTTCTTCAAGCCAAAATTATGGGTTTTTCTTATGTTTTGCTTCTATTTAGCTCAATAATAGTAACTATACTTGGTGAAGATATTCTCCAGCTTGAAGTTTTCAATAGTGTACATCAATCTTTTCCTCTCCTTCAGTTTACAGATACTCAACCGTATAGAACTGCATATCATTTTCAACCTCCCAACAATTGGATGAATGGTATATACATTCTTAACATGTTCATCCACTTTTCATATTTGTGATTAATTTTGTGTAATCTAATCTTCCTTTGTTTGGTGGATGGTGTCATTGACTTATAATGCTGGTGAACTGGGACTTGGGATTCACAGATCCTAATGGTAAGTTTTCTTATTGACTTTTTGTTTAGAGGAGATAAGAGTTGCTAAACCAAAAAGATATCTGCAAAAGAAAAAAAAAATTATCAAATCCTAATTGGACAAGTAAGTTTACACTTCTGGGTGGGTGGTTAGTGAGCAGTGTAGCTAAAGCTTTTCTTGAAACAATTTATTAGGGTCCATAACTGATATAATAATACTTATCCCTTTAATTTACCCAGACTTCCCTTTACAAATGGATTAAAGCTAATTTTACTATTTCACCCTTCTAACAAGCAAATTATTAAAGTTATTGTTCCAACTCTCTACTCCAAATATATTTTAGTAGCAAGTATAAAGTATTTATTTAAATGGGATGCATCACATTTCTTCTCTCTATCTTCTTTCCTTTTTTTGAAATAAATATGAGATAATGGTCCAAAACACATATGAACATTTTTTTTTGTGTATTTCACACCTCAACTATCACATGCTCCATTTTCTTACTTGAACTATTACCAACTATGTAATAAAGCACACATCAACTATCCATTGTTATATTTTCCTACCTGAACAATGGTGATAGTTCATGTACGAAAAGGGAACAACTGATAGTTGAGGTGTATTTTAAGACATAGATGGAGATAGTTCAGCTAGGAAAATGGAACAACTGATAGTTGGGGGTATGAAACTAACGAAAAAACGATAGTTAAATGTGTTTTTTTTGTCACAAGTATATATTATAACCCACAAATTTAAACGTGCAGGACCAATGATCTATAAGGGAATTTACCATTTATTTTACCAGTACAACCCTGGAAGTGCAGTATGGGGAAACATTACATGGGGTCATGCTACTTCAACTGATCTTGTCAACTGGATTATTCATCCTATTAGTCTTTTTCCTTCAGAACCATCTTATGACATCAAAGGTTGTTGGTCAGGTTCCGCTACAATTCTACAAGATGGCACACCAGCTATACTCTATACTGGAATCGACTCTAATAATAATCAAGTCCAAAATCTAGCCGTGCCGAAAAATTCATCCGACCCTTATCTAGTCGAATGGATTAAATCGCCTAGTAATCCAATCATGGAACCTAATGCCGTGAACAAAATCAATTCTACTTTGTTTAGGGACCCGACTACGGCTTGGTTAGGCCCCAATGGGAAATGGAGAGTCATCGTAGGGAACGAAAGAGAACAAACTACTGGACTCGCTCTTTTGTACACTAGCGCGGATTTTATACACTGGACAGAAGCAGAGCATCCTCTGCATTCGTCGAATGAAACTGGAATGTGGGAATGCCCTGATTTTTTCCCTGTATCAACACACAAGCATGTGCTTAAGGCCAGCGTGTTTCGATCTCTGGTTGAATATTATACGGTTGGAACGTATGATCGTGACACGGATATTTTTGTTCCGGATGCGGGATCTGTAGACAATGAATCAGGATTGAGGTTAGATTATGGAAAGTACTATGCTTCAAAGTCTTTCTTTGACAGTGACAAGAACAGGAGGATCTTGCTTTCTTGGATCAATGAGTCTACAAGTGCCAACATTGATATAATGAAAGGATGGTCTGGTCTTCAGGTAATATTATGTTTGATGTCATTTTTTTTATATACTTCTTTGGCAGAATTGGTTCACAAAATTAGACTCAGTTCTTAAATGAGATGAGGTTAAATGAATAAGTGTGGATTCATATAACCGATTCAACTTGTTTGAGACTGAGGCGTTGTTATTGTATTAAATTATTCATTAGACCATGTGTTTTGCTCGTCCTGTGAATAGATAGCCTAGAGAGAAGTGGTATCTAGTAGTGTGGCCAGTGGCAGAGAGCTAGGGGGACCCAAGGGGTTCATCCTAACCCTTTGGCTGGAAATTACACCAAGGTCAAAATTATTTGTGGAAAAATTACTGTCCAATGTCTTTGGTGATCTAGTTTACAAAATAGACCAAATATATAGGTTTTGTATATTTATACATATAATATACATAATCTTCAACCATATTAGTAAATAAGTTTGGCCGAACCGTACATATTGGTAAGCTTTCCATTATTCTTTATATATATATAGTAGATGTTAAATCCCTTGCCTTCTTCATGCATTTTTTTCTTTTTATTTTGCATCTTCTTAGTGAAAATTCTAGCTCCGTTACTGAACGTGGCCTAACTGTAATTCAAAGAGTTAAGAAGGTATAGATAATTTCTTTAATTAATTATAATAACGATTGTTTTCAGGCGTTTCCTAGGAAAATTTGGCTGGACAAATCTGCGAAGCAATTGGTTCAATGGCCAGTAGAAGAAATTGAAAAGCTAAGGACAAACCAAGTTAAGTTACCAATTACAACAGTAAAAGCAGGTTCACTGGTTGAAGTTTTAGGTGTCACTGGTGCACAGGTATAATTCTTTCAACCTAGCTTTTGAAAATTTGCTTCAGTTGCACAATCTTCCACTGAATTTCTAGAACTTCTACAAAAGTAGTATGCAGCATATTGTGTCCCTTTCAAATTTGCAACCTTTTACCTTATTTGTTTCTTAGTTGTGACATTTTAGGCAAATTCTTCATGGATAAAATAAGAAAAAGACGTTGGATATATAAAGAAACTAGACTTAGATCCTAATGATGTATTTTAAAACCGTGTTGGCCTAGTCCCAGAACGGATAACATCACTACTGGACTGGGTTATTACAGTCACTGTGCGAACAACCTTTGAATATAGTGGGGCAAAACTCAACTTCACCTAAGTTAAGGCGAATTCCACATCTTTGAAATGAGGCGGAGCAAACCTTAGCGTCTTAGGCGGGTGTATGTGACACCCTAGGCAAATCACACATCGGGAAAACACGAGAGAAACACTGGATATATAAAGGAAAAGAGTTTTAAACCCTGTGACACGGCCGTATAGACCTAGGTCCAAAACGGACGATATCAATAGTGGATTGAACTGTTACATTAGTCTCGCTTAAAGAGAAATGACAATTGGAGTGGAACAGGGTGTAAGATTCTAGTATCATTTGGAAAATTCTTGTCATAGCTTTTGGAAGTGACATTGATGCATACTAATGTAGTTTTGTACTAATTGTGTTGTTCAGAAATCAGTCCATTAATATATCAAAAAAATAATCTGAAGAGCTACATGGAACTTTTAAAATCAAATGATAAAGGTACTTGTAATATGGGCAACCATTCTAGTTTTTTTGCGAAAGGATATACATTACTAAAAATAAAATTGGAAATAGGTACAAACATAGTTGTTAATCCGTGGCTAAATCACTTTTAACTAACAATTTTATTTAATAATAATCGGTCAACAAATAGGATTAGCGACAGATTTAACCATTTAGCTATAGAATTTATCCCTAAAAAAATTCTTATTTTTTTAGGAGTATATTGGTTCCTCAACTGCTAATTTCTAGTGTTAAATTGTTTCAGGCGGATGTAGAAATCTCCTTCTCAATCCCAATGCTAGAGAAGGAAGAGGTACTTGAATCAAGTTGGACGAATCCCCAAGAAATATGCAGCCGAAGAGGTTCATCAGCCAACGGTGGTGTAGGTCCTTTTGGTTTGCTTGTCATTGCCTCAAGCGACATTCAAGAATTTACTGCAGTCTTCTTTATAGTTTTCAAAAAGAATGACAAGTTTGTTGTGCTAATGTGCAGTGATCAGAAAAGGTATCTCTCTCCCTCGACTCTTTCCTCCCTTTTAGGATACCTGTAGGGGGTAAGTATTAAACCGGATTGTAGGTAACGAAAACAGGGTTAAAGTGTATTCGAAAGGTTAAACAAAGAGAATGATGAGTCGAGAGATGGCTCTCTGTCTTTAATACAAAATTGCCCCGTATAAATGTTTTTACAGTATTGGACAATAGTCTCTCAAGATAAAACAGCAACTAATCAACTGTACAAAGCAAATACAGTTGATTCTAGCGAAGAAAAAAAATTAGAACAGATTGCTGAAGAATGACTTCTGCTTTTTGTTTCTGGAGCAAATTAGAAGAGACTTCTCGTTTTCTGCTTATGTGTGTCGAACAGAATAGAAAGGAAAACTTTGAATAATTTGTTGTGTGTTCTATATTCCCTGTTTCGTGCTCTTTTTCTCTCCTATGTACTTAGAAATGAAAAGAAATATTCAATTTATAAGAGTTGAAAAGGAAGACAAACAATCATAGGGAGACAAACGGTCATGTTTGTTGGTATCTGTTCTCTTGAACAATCATGACTGTTGGTGTCTTTAAGAACCATTAAACTTCAGGGACCAAAATGTAAATAATTAACATTTCAGGGACCAAAAAGAAAGTTCCCCAACAGCCCACGACCCGAACCCGAGATCGGACGGGCGGCGGCGCGCGTGTGGGGCTTAGCCCTGAACCCAAGCTCACCTAGGTCCTCTACCTTCTAAACACATAGGTTACCCCTTGGGGTCCCAAACCCTTACTCAAACTTAGAGTTTATATATTGCATAAACTCTCATTCTTTTACCAATGAGGGAGATTTGTCATTTTTGGCCAAAGACCCTCCATCTTTTTATGTCTCAAACACTTTACTTTGTGTACCAATATCTCTTTCATTTCTTAACGAATTTTGACGATTCTTGGCACTAACATTATCTACTCACTTAGTAGATTAGACATGTGCGAAGAAATAATGTTTTCGACATGCGGGGCCCACGAGTTTAAGTCATTAAAGATGGAATAAACTCAATCCCACAATAGTAAAATTTCCAACAATCCCCTCTTGAAAGAGAATTGGTGCACACGGGGTGCCAAAGTTCAACAATCTTTCAGCGGAAAAGATATTGCATTAGGAAAGGTAGCTTTCGGCTTTGAACCTTCCTTAGTCGATTACCATCGGATTTACTTACTACACGGTGAACGCAATGTCTTGAACTGTAGTGTTTAGTGTAAATCAAGACAATGATATCGACACAATAACTCTTCTTATTGTTTTGTCCGTTGTGGCCATGGACAACGCTTGGATTCTTAAGTGCGTACGTTTGAAGCGGCATATCTTCACACTTAAATAGGTGATCTCCTATAATGTATATAGCTCTACCCCACTCGCAAGTGTTAGGAGTCATTAAAAGTTTCAGAAACTTATCTTTTACCCATTATGCAGGTAGCACTTAATGTCTATCGCGGGAACGTCTTTGGAGTTATCGTTCTTTAAAGAATGATAATCCAAAGTGCTCTTACTTCAAGTGAAGCGCTAAACTGAACCTCTATAGTTTAGTTTTCCCATTGAACCAAATTCCTGGGATCTCCAATCAGTAAGGTTGGGTTACCACCATAAAGATTCTTATTGTTTGGGTTTTAAGCCCATTCCCCTAGACAGACAGAATAATTGATCTTTGGGTAGGCCTTTAGTTAAAGGATCTGCTAAGTTATCCTTTGATTTGACGTAATCAATGGAAATGACACCCATAGTGATCAACTGCCTAACACTCTTAGGTCTCCGACGAATATGTCTAGACTTGCCATTGTACATAGTACTTCGTGCCCTTCCTAAAGCCGATTGACTGTCACAATGAATCATCACCGAAGGCACAGGTTTATCCCAACAAGGGATATCCTCTAAGAAGTCGTGAAGCCATTCTGATTCTTCTCATGTTTTGTCCAAAGCTATAAACTCTGATTCCATCGTGGATCGGGCGATGCAAGTTTGCTTAGAGGATTTCCAAGACAACCTCACCACCAATTGTAAAAATATACCCACTGGTGGATTTGGTGTTCTTTATGTCAGATATCCAATTTGCATCACTATATCCTTCCAGTACGGCTGGATATCTTGAATAGTGTAATTTGTAAGTCAGCGAATATTTCAGATATCGTAGTATCCGATTTATCGCTTTTCAGTGATCATTTCCAGGATTACGAGTGAACCTAGCCAACTTATTGACTGGATAAGCGATGTCAAGTCAGGTGCAGTTTGTAATGTACATTAAACTGCCAATGACCTGTGCATATCGCTCCTGGAATACGGGTGCACCACGATTTTTATTAATTCTATGATTCATATCCATTGGTGACTTCACAGGGGGACTATCAAATGCATCAAATTTCCTCAAAACATCTTCAATGTAACGAGATTGAGATAAGACCAGCCTGTCAGATGTCTTAGAAATCTTAATTCCTAAGATCACATCTGTAATACCCATTTCTTTCATCTGGAAACACTGTTTCAACATATTCTTGGTTTCCAGGATCAACTTAAGACTACTTCCGGTGATGAGCATGCCATCTACATAAAGACATATCATGACAAACGGGTTAGAGTTCCCTTTGATATAGATACATTTATCACATTCATTTATGGAGAAACCTTTTGATAATAAAGTATTATCAAACTTCCATGCCATTGTTTCTGAGCTTGTTTGAGTCTGTACAGAGACTTAACAAGTCGACATACTTTCTTTTCTTGTCATGGAATCTCATACCCCTCGGGTTGGTCCGTGTATATTTCCTCCTCCAAATCTCCGTTTACGAAGGCTGTCTTAACATCCATTTGATGTGTCTCAAGGTCAAGCAAAGCTGCAACGGCTATGAATACTCTTATGGAAATTAATCTAGACATAGGGGAGTCTATGTCGAAGTAATCGAGGCCTTCTTTTTGGCTGTAGCCTTTAACTACTAATCTGGCCTTATGCTTGTCAATAGTTCCATTTGCTTTGTACTTCCTTTTGAGTATCCACTTAGAACCCAAAGGTTTGCTTCCCGGAGGAAGATCAACCATTTTCCAAGTATGGTTTTGCAGGATGGAATCTATTTTGCTTTCTATAGCTTCTTTCCAAAGCGGTGCTTCTGGAGTTGACAATGCTTCTTTAATTGTCCTCGTTTCATTTTCAACCATATAGGTTAGAAAGTCTAGACCAAAGATTTTGTCCTTTTTGGCCCATTTGCTCCGTCTTGGTTCCACCTCTAGAACCCCCAAGTTCTGTAGGTCTGAAACATTAAGTTCCAGATAATCAGAAACCCTAGAGTCCTGTAGATCTAGAACGTCTAGTTCCGGATAATTAGAAACTCCTGGGTCTTGCTTGTTTTGAGCATTGTGTTCATAACTTCGTTTGCACGAACTTATTTCTTTTTCCTTCCTAGGAAAGATCTCTTCAAAGAATTCAGCATTTCTTGACTTCATGATCGTACCCTCGTGGATATCAGGTATCACCGACTTATACACTAAGAAGCGATAAGCACTACTATTATTTGCATATCCAATGAATATGCAATCTACAGTCTTAGATCCAATTTTGACCTATTTTGGTTTAGGTACTTCGACCTTTGCCAAACAACCCCACACTTTCAAATATTTGTAAATGGGTTTCTTACCTTTCCATGATTCATATGGAGTTTTATCCTTACCCTTATGCGGAACTCTATTGAGAATTGTATTAGCGGTAAGAATTGCTTCGCCCCACGTGTTTTGGGCTAAACAGGAATTGATACGTAGAGCATTCATCATTTCCTTTAACGTACGGTTTTTGCGCTCGGCAATACTGTTAGACTGAGGTGAAAAATGAGCAGTCGTTTGATGAACAATGCCGAATTGAGCACAGTATTCTTCAAACGGTGCTACGTATTTTCCCCCTCTATCACTACGAATTGCCTTAATCCGTAGGTTTAGTTGATTTTCAACTTCTACTTTGTAGCGTTTAAATGCTTCAAAGGCTTCATCTTTAATTTTCAACAAGTAAACATAACAATACCTTGTACTATCATCAATGAAAGTCACAAAGTACTTGTTCCCCCCTCTAGTTTGTACAAACTTTAAATCACATATGTCCGTAAGAATAAGTTCTAGAGGAGCGGTGTTTCTTTCGACTAAGTGGAAATATGACTTGGTTAATTTTGCCTCTACGCACATCTCACATTTATGTTGAGGGTTTATGTCGAAGGAAGGCAACAATTCCAACTTTACTAACTTTTGAATGGATTTGTAGTTTACGTGTCCTAATCTATGATTGCATAGATTAGAAGGCTCAAGCAAGTAGGTGGAAGGCTTCGTTTTATTAGATGAACGAATTACAAACATAGCATTCACTTTGAAGAGGCCATCACACGTGAATCCTCTTCCTACAAATATACCCTTCTTAGTTATTACAAACCGTTGGACTCAAAAACTAGTCTAAAACCATCTTTGACCAAAAGTGGCCCTAAAACCAAGATCTTGCGGATGTCAGGGACGTGCATCACTTCCTTTAGAGTGATCTTTTTGCCTGAAGTCATTTTGAGGACAACCTTTCCAACCCCTTGCACTTTAGAGGTAGCGTCGTTGCCCATGAACAACTTTTTGCCCATGACTGGGGCGTAAGAGGAGAATGCATCCTTGTCAGAGCAGATGTGACAGGTTGCACCCGTGTATATCCACCATTGCCTTGGATTCTCCACCAGATTTGCCTCCAGCACTACTGCCGAGAAATCCACAATCTTGTCGTCAAGATCCGGAGGATTACCCTTGTCTTGTACAACGTTAGCCTCTGTCTTATGTTTGTTCTTGGCCTTCAGGTCATTTGTGACCTGGGTACTTTGGCCCACTTTAGTCGTTATGTTAGACTGAGTGTCCATTGCATCCCCACTAGACGGAGGATCTTCTGTCTGAGATCGTGACAGGCTCAACACAGTAAGATAGAACAACATTTTCAGTCTCCTTCTCTTGTTGTAATTGTTACCCAGAACCTTACCTTGGCGTTTGCTTTGAAAAACTATCAGGAGCATGGACAACAACATTTCCTTGAGCAGCGCCAGAGACAACAACATTTTCTTGAGCAATGGCAGAGACAACAATATTTCCTTGAAGAGCAGCAGTGTCTTGAACATCAGCAACATAACTAGAAGCATAACTGTTGACAATAGTAGGACCAGAACCACCAACGTAATTGTTAACCGGACTGTCAACAGAACAGTTGGCAGAAACAGAGCCAAACCCAGAGTTAGAACCACAACCGGAAACACAACTGTTGACAGACATCTTTCGAACGCTTAGAAAATAGCAAAATTTTGTCTTAAAATTGTAAGTATAAAACTGGATTGTAGGTAACGAAAATAGGGTTAAAGTGTATTCGAAAGGTTAAACAAAGAACGCTGAGTCGAGAGATGACTCTCTATCTTTAAGACAAAATGACCCCGTATAAATGCTTTTACGGTATTGGACAATAGTCTCCCAAGATAAAACGACAACTAATCAACTGTACAAAGCAAATAAAGTTGATTCTAGCTAAGAAAAACAAATAAGAACAGATTGTTGAAGAAGGACTTCTGGTTTTTGTTTCTGGAACAAATTAGAAGAGACTTCTCGTTTTCTGCTTCTGTGTGTCGAACAGAACAGAAAGGAAAACTTTGAGTAATTTGTTGTGTGTTCTATATTCCATGTTTCGTGCTCTTTTTCTCTCCTCTATACTTAGAATTGAAAAGAAACATTCAATTTATAAGAGTGGAAAAGGAAGACAAACAATCATAGGGAGGCAAACAGTCATGTCTGTTGGTATCTATTATCTTGAACAGTCATGACTGTTGGTGTCTTCAAGAACCATTAAACTTCAGGGACCAAAATATAAATAGTTAACATTTCAGGGACCAAAAAGAAAGTTTTCCAACAGCCCCGAGCCCGAGACCGGACTGGTGGCGGCGGGCGTGTGGGGTTTAGCCCCGAACCCAAGCTCACCTAGGTCCTTTCCCTTGTAAACACATGGGTTACCTCTTGGGGTCTCAAACCCTTACTCAAACTTAGAGTTTATATATTGCATAAACTCTCCTTCTTTTTCCAATAAGGGAGATTTGTCATTTTTGGCCAAAGACCCTCCATCTTTTTTATGTCTCAAACACCTTACTTTGTGTACCAATATCTCTTTCAGGTCTTAACGAAATTTGACGATACTTGGCACTAACATTATCTACCCACTTAGTAGATTAGGCATGCGCAAAGAAACAATATTTCTGACATGCGGGGCCCACGTGTTTAAGTCATTAAAGATGGGATAAAGTCAATCCCACATTAGTAAAATTTCCAACATAGGGTACATGATTTGATGCATGAAAGGTCTACTCTTATTACAAGAGTATAAAACGATATTATACGGTTAAGAAATAAATTGTCTTTTGTACATATCGTGTATTAATCTATTATAACTATAGGATACTTCCCTTTCGCGAATTAGTTTGTTTATCCGAGTAATCCACAAACCAAGAAGATATCTCTTTTTTCTATTCCTATCCAGATAAGCAAAACTAAACCTCTTATTTTCTGTTTAGTAAGTTTGATTAATTATTAAATGAGACCCTTGAAAGCTTGATGCAAGTAAACATATTTTTGTTCTATGTATCTGAGCTATTTATTCCCATTTAATTTTGATCATTGAATAAATAAATTTGACGAATAATTAATTGATTGTCTTTCTTTTCGTTAATTTTTTTTTAAATTGCTATTCCTTTCCTCCAGAGGAATCTTTCTTCCAAGTTACACCATAGAGCCATTTATTAATTTCATCTATGTTATATATTAATTTCTATCTAGAGTTAAGTATATATCTATACTATATTAAGTAGATTGTAGATTTTGATATGTATATATATTAGATCGTGGCTTCATGTATCAAATATTTCAATATTTTTGTATATGGTATTTTTTATTTGTTTCAACAATATGATGAGAATAGATACAAGAAAAAGACTTTCATTTTCAGTCTCTTATTTATTTCGTTATTGGGTTAGCCATACACTTCACATATTTTTAGTGATTCACTTTTATTTTGTTGTTGTTGTTGAATTTTAAATTTTCTAAAAAGAAGATTAGAAAATACAATCAATCATTTTCCATAAGTCGTGATGACTTTGTATCTTGAAAATGGATATTTGTAAGTGTCCGAATTAATTTTCTACTTGTAAATATAGAAATTCATTATGAACTTTTCTAATGCAGGTCGTCATTGGGTCTTGCTTATGACAAACCCACTTATGGAGCAGTTTTGGATGTTGATCCTGTTAAGCAAAACTTGTCATTGAGGACTTTGGTAAGTTTCACCATCAAAATGCTAATTTCCGAACTTTTGAATATTGTTATGCGATTGTTCTAATTTGTTTACTAATACTTTCCACCGTAACGTGATAATTTTATCTTAACAACTCATTTTTTAAATTCAACATGATATCCATGCACTCATATGCATCGTAATTGCAGGGAATAATTATAACATGTTCGATTGACAGAGTATTACATAAATAACCTAATATTATCGGATTTTTACATTATCACTATATATAATCTAAACAATAAAAAAGCTTGTGTTAAACTATAATTTTCATACTTACAAATGAAAGCATACAAAATATTCTCTTTATTAGTAGGAGCTTGACTCTTTATGCTTTTATTCAGATTTCTTGTTCAAAATTTTTGTTGTATTGCTTTTAAAATGATCATTCTAAATTTATTATAAACTACCTCAACACTTTTTTCGTGAACTGAGTAATATAACAAAAAATTAAAGAATTAGAAACAAAAAACTCATGAATGTAAAACTAGAAAGAGAAACAGAAGAGAGAAAAAAAAATATTTTTTATTTTTCTTTATTAATTGCTTTTAGCATTATATCATGGAATTGAATGCGGAGATTCTTTTTAATGGATATTTATAGCAAATATTTAAAATTAGCAAAAAAAAAAATAATAACACAGATTTTACATGATATCCAAAAGGTTCTGGAGCTTATATGTTTTTCTTTCCTTTTTTCGTTTTTAACAGATAGATCATTCCATAGTAGAAAGTTTTGGTGGAGGGGGGAAAACTTGCATTACAGCTAGAGTTTACCCTACTTTGGCCATCAACGATAACGCCCACATATTTATTTTCAACAATGGGTCACAACATGTTGAGATCTCCAATTTGAATGCATGGAGTTTGAAGCAAGCTCAGATCAACTAAAGAAGATGATTAGTCATTGATCAATAAGATTATCAGAGATGATTAATTTCGTATTCAATATCAATTAGAAACTCAAATTTTGTCCTTTGGTTTAATATAGTCATGAATTAAATCAAATAAGGAATGTTTCCACTCACTAGTTACAAGAAATATTAGTATGTTTTTCATTATCAGTCACCACAAGATTTATAAGTTGGCCAGTGGGCCGGGACGGCCCGACCCCGACCCAACCCCGTCCCGACCCCGCTAAAAAAAAAAAAAAAAAAAGAGCGGGACTCGAACTCGGGACGGGACAATGTCACGTCCCGCCAGACCCGAGCCCGCCCGCTCCGAGCCCGTCCCGACCCCGCCCTTTGTCCCCCCTTGGCAAATATGGCCGTTGCACCAACGACCATTTTAGATTTTGGCCGTTGGCCAACGGCCATTTTAGGCCTCCCCCCTATCCCTTAATATTTATTTTTAACCCATAAGTTATTATATTTACACTTTAACCCAATTTTCCAACTATAAATAACTCATTTTCTCTTCATTTTTCTCACAAATCTTCCTACAATCTCTCTAATCTCTCAATATATCTCTCTACAAGTCTACATTGTTTACTAAATATTCAATTTTATTTATTCATTTGGAAATTGGAAGTGAAGTTGGCAACTAGCATGAGGATCTTCCATCGAGCAAAGTTTCAATTTTCAACCTCTCGATTACACGTCGACGTTTGGTACATTCGTTCCTTCATTAAATTATTATTGTCTGTGCATTTTATTTAGCGCACTTCATTTTATTATCTTTAATTATCATAATTAAAATGGAAGGATTAAGAGGTATGTTTAAGGGTAAGGGTAAGGGTGCTTCTTCTAGTAGGGGCGGCAACCAGGGCAAGGGTACTTCTTCTAGTCATCTTATTCCTACACAGGATGATTTTGTTGATACTCAACATTTTCCTACAATACCATTAGATTTAGACGAGGAACTATTTTCTGGAACTCAAGAAGACTTTAATTTAGACGATGATCTAGATGATACACCCACTAATGTTGATGACAACACACCCACTAGTGCACCTTCAACTGAAATACCTCCTATTCCCCCTAGTATGAGACGAGGTCCAAAGAAAACGACCATTAAAATCAGATGCATGGACATTTTTTGATAGGGACGTAGAGAGTCAAGTAGATATATGTAAAATTTGTAAAAATGTTTTAAAATTTAAAACTGGAAAAGGTCACGGTGGGACGGGAGGTTTAATTAGACACGTAATAAGTGCTCATCCAGCTAGGTATGCCCAATACCAGGCTTCAAAACCGGGTGCGTAAACGCCCGCTCCATCGGGACAAGGTTCACATACTGATATTGTCCCGGACCAAGTACAGGGTCAAATTAACCCTATGACGGGGGGAATTGTAGGCTCTAAATACAATAAACATAGAGATAGGGAAGCAATATCAAAATTAGTTGCTGTGGAGGGTTTGCCTTTTTCATTTCCTTCATTTCCCAGTTTTATTCATTACATTAGAGATATATATAATCCTGCTTTTGACGATTTTCCTAGATCAACTGTTAAGAGAGATGTATTTAAATTCGCGCATGAATATCAACAATATTTACGTTATTCATTATATCATTTTAATGGCAAAGTATCTATCACGTCTGATATATGTCGTAGTACTAACAGCCATGATTATTTAACTGTAACTTGTCATTGGATAGATTATAAATGGTCTATGCAAAAACATTAGCGTATAGATATATAGATGATAGGCACACTGGTACTTTTATTGCAGATAATATTTATCAAGTGTGCCATTATTACGGAATAACCGATAAAATTATGACTATTACATTAGATAACGCTTCTTCTAACAATTACGCAATTACAATTTTAAAAAATAGTTTAACTCCATCTTTTCCAGATCATTTTCATATAAAATGCGCGTGCTATATATATAACTTAATTGTAAAGGATGGTCTATCACTTTTTGAAGACATTCTTAGTAAAATACAATTTGCTATAAACTTTATTTTTAAAAGTAATAAAGTACAACGTAGAAAAGAATATAAAAAAACTTGTCACGATCGTGGACTATCTTATAGAAAAATTCCACAAGAAGTATCCACTAGGTGGAATTCTTTATACGAGCAACTACTTGTTGCTTATGACTATAGAAAACCTATAACTTTATTTTTTAACTCTCATAATAAAAATCCAGCTGATATGATTTTAGATAGTGATTGGGTAAAAATTTCCGAACTTATTGTATTTTTAGAGAATTTTTTTCAAGCAACAAAAGAATTTTCCGGTATATATTATCCTACTATTTCAACTATGTTATTTTATATAACTCTAATATTTTTATTACTTAGTGAATATATGAAAAAACCAGCTTATAAGGCAGCTATTAAAAAAATATTTGTCAAAATAAAAAAATATTTTATTTCTATTCCCACTATTTATATTATTGGTTCTGTTTTAAATCCTACTATTAAAATATACGGTACTAAATCACTAATTGAAACTATTTACGATTGTATAGAAGTACTACCACCTCCAAGTCCCAAAAAATCTAAATCACCCACCACCTATTGAACAAACTAAAGAAGAAGTGTTGTCTAGCGTAGAACACCAATGCAAAAAAAAATATAGATTTTATCAACAAGAAAATGCTAGTAACTTACCGGCTTCCATACCATCTTCTTCATCTTCAACACAACCACACAAAAGACATGTTGTTTCTGCGGCTAGTATTGAAAGCCTTAGAAATAGAATGTGCGGCCGTACCTCTACTACTAACCAAATTAGCGAGTTGGATATTTTTGTTTTGCAGGGTTCTGTACCGTACCAAGAAGTTATCAATGAAGATGGACATGAAGACTTGCTGAAATACTGGAGGGGGAATGAGAAGACCTTTCCGACACTTTCATTGATGGCCCGAGATGTTTTGAACAGTCAAGCGTCATCAATCGCGTCGAAAGCGCTTTTTCTCCGGCGAGATATCAAATAGGAGACCACGACACTCATTAGCCGGAGACAGCTTGGAAATTGCAGTATTATTCAGAGATTGGCTACGAGCGGAGCGGAGAAGGTGCGGTCAACCGGAGATCAACGAAGAAGAAGACGAAAACTACAACGAAATCTTATCCGAATGTGGTGGAAGCGACGTAGATCAATTTGACCAACAAATACCAATTCCAACCGAAGAACCATAGGAAATCATCAAGCAATTAGAACAGGTTTTTTTGAGAATGTAATTTTTTTAATTGCAATTTTATTATGTAATTTGCAACTTTTGGACAACACCACAAAGTTGCAATTTAGATTTTACTTTTTAGACAATTGTATTTGTATTACAAAAAAATCATATGTCTATTAAATAATATAAGAGGCACAAAAACAGCATTGGGATGTTTTTATTACACTATCTTGTCTTGTTTATTGAGTTTTTTTTATTCATATGTTATTTAAAAAAAAAAAAGGAAACCCGCCGGACCCCGACTCCGCCCCGACCCGATTCCGACGGGATCGGGATCGGGACGGGACTGGAGGAAGTCCCGCCAGACCCGACCCCGACCCCTTCGCCCGTCCCGCCCCGACCCCGCGAGGCCCGCCCCGCCAGACCCGATCCCGACCCACTGGCCAGGCCTGTTTATAACTAACTATGAAGAAAGAAAAAAGAAAAAAAATTATATTCACATTTTAGCTTAATATTAGGTCAACGTTGACAATATTTCATTAAATTTTGACTTATCAAGCCCTTCTTGTTCAGTTTTTTTTTAAGAAATGATTTTCTTTGATGGGATATCAGAAAACGGCCCAATGAGCCCCAACGTTTTACCGAAATCCCAACTACACATTATATTTTTGCGGGAGTTCTATTACCTCCGGACTAATCTAAATTGGTATCAGAGCTTGTAAAATGATTAAATTTGTAAGATGAAAACAAATTATGCATTTAAAAATGTTAACTTAATGAATAAACTGCTATGGAAAAGGTATGAGGTTAGACACTATTTGATAAAATACAGAGAGGAGAATGAAAGATTAATGAGAATCCAAGAAGCGATATTAGCTGTAAAACGAAAAAAGGATTTACCATATGAACAATATTCTGACAACGAATTAGAAGACATAGGCACACACTAAGAAGATGCTATGAATACGTACAGGAGAACGATAGAAATAAACACTAGAATAAACGAACAAGATGATATACAATCTAAAAGCAGATATAAGAATGGAGATAGAACACTATGGATGAACAAAGAATAATAGAACGTCAGAATAAATTGGAAGAACTCAGAATAGTAGCAGAAAAACCTCTTAGATATAATAGAGATATAAACCAACATATAATAAGTTGCAGAATAAGCATAGATCTAATAGAAGAAAGAGATCAACGTTTACAAGAAAATTTTGATCAGATATATAATCAGAAAGAGATTATTAAAGAATTACGAAATAGGATAGCATTAGACAGCGAGCAGTTAAGACAAAAAGAAGAAGAAAATTTGAAACTACTGGAAGATAAATTAATGGAAATAATTAGAAAAGATAATGAATTAAAAGATTTAAATGATATAATAGAAGAACAAAGATAAGTACATAAACTTACTTAAGTATGGATAAAGGAAAAGAAATAATAGAAGATTCTAAAGATTCACACTATCAAATGACTACGTATGAAGAAGGATCAAACCAAACACTAAGCTTTAAACCGGAAATTTATCAAAAAATACAAGATGAAAAAGAAGAACTATCTATAAAGAAAATATTTAAAACTAAATGATTTGAAAGGAGCAAAGAGATAAGGTATATAGCACACAAACACGAAAACATAATAGATACAACAAGCGTTAATGGAAGGACCAAAATCAACCTAATAACGGATGAAGTAATAAAAAGAGAATTAACAAAATTATCTACAAAAGAAGCCAGAAAATATAGAAACATATACTTCGGAGGAGTAGAATTTACTATAAAAACATACTTCCAAAAGAATATCGATACACCATTACAAATATACATATTAGACGATAGGATACTAGGAAACTTGCAAGATGCTTTAATATCAGTAGTAAAAGGAAATTTAATATATCAAAAACTAAAATTTATTGTACAACCAGACTTCAGTGTATCATTAAAAGACGAACATAAAGACTTAGCATTAACGCTATATTACAAATTAGATGGAATAACCATGCTACCAGGAAGCAAAGTAATAAGCATTGAAACAAAAATGATATATGCATTAACAGGTAATCACCATGTAAAAAGACAACATGAAATGAACATCGTAGTACCAAGAATGTACCAAGAAATATTAGAACCAATAGAACATAAGGAAAACTCCAAAATAACTATACCAGAGGAAATATATATGGACTTTAATACTAGGACCCTTACACCATCGAAAAGATTAATACCAAGAATAGAAGGATCCAGATTAAGTATTACAAGAGATCAAAATAGGTCACAACAGCCCAGAATACTAGATTTAATAAACGTAAACACGAGTATATTAAAAGTTAAGGTAATAATATTCAAAGGAATAATAACAACAGATTGTGTAGCAGAAATAAACACTGGTGCTATTAAAAGCTTTATACATATAAGCAAAATAAATGAAAATGATTGTGAACTAATAGACCCACAAACTTATGATTATCCTGAAAATGATAGAGAAATAATTATTATTAAGAGTATTAATTTAAGATTCAAAATCCAAGATCTAGAATATAAGATAAACATAGGAGTAATAGAATATGACAGCTTTAACGAATTACTCTTAGGAAGTGATTTCTTAACAATGATAAACTATAAAATAAATAATAACGGAATAGAAATAAATGATCAAGGAAAAACACGATTCATAAATAAAGTATGAATATACAAAAAGAAATAATTGAGAAAAAACTAAAACTAAAAGAAATAAGGACAATCTTATCAGAATAAATATTTTCCCAACTAAAATACTTAAAATACAAAGCAAAAGAAGCTAAACTAGAAGATAAGATAGAAAAATTAGAACGAAAGTGTGATAAGTTTGATAAAATATGGATAGATATGGGAAATGGATGGATAAGTTTGATGAAATATTTTTCTCTCTTCCTAATGTATTCATTTTATTCAGAAGTAGTTTCACTTTCTGATTGTTGGTTAATGAACTGGACATTTTCTAAGTCTGATTCATTTTCTTCATATGTTTGACTAATATAAAAGTCTTCATATTCATACCATTTATCATTGTCTTCTTTAATCTGTCGTAAGCTCATTATAAATTGTGCTGTGTCTATGTATTTTATTCCTTTTTTCTTTAGCTTTGGTCATTTGTTAGCATAATGTCCCTTCTCATTGCAATTCCAACATGTACATTCTTCAGCTTTTTCCGTGTTAATAGGTTTTACGTATTTTCTTTTCCTAAATTTTCTCTTATATCTAAATTTTCTTCTCGTTTCCGGGGTGTTTTTATACCTTTTAAACTTCTTTTTCCTATAAGGTCTATAATAAGGTTTATTGTTATAATCCTGTTTATTATCATAGCTTTTATTATATTTCATGTATCTCTTTGTTTGGTATCTTTTGTTTCTCTTTTTATATTTTTTTCTCTTTTCTTTTGTCATCGCATCCGAATACTAATCTTTTTCTGTAAATCCACATATTTCTCTTAATCCTAATTTTTTATCCTTTTTAATTTTTTGTTGCATCCTAAATTATTCGCATTTTCTCATTAGGTATGCTCTTAGTACTCGTATTCTTTCTCCCAATGTGTTTTCCTTTGGTTCTAGTTGAGTGTATTCATTCGTTATCTCAGTATTATAAGGTGTTGATAAGTGGTTATAATAAAGTTATTGGTATATTAGACCTTCTTCTGGTAAAAACATTGCTTCATAGAAGAACTTACTAAAACTAATCGTATATTCTGGTAGTTTATTTATCTTACGACATTTCATATTGTTTAAACTCATTATTATTTCTATTTTTCTTTCTGCAAATACATTTTCTCTGGCTACTAGACATTTTCCCCCTAAAAATTCTCTTTTTAGTATAATATCAAATATCATTAGCATAGACTTCCAGTCTGTTGCATGACTAAGTACTTCTCCTCTTAGTTGATATGCTATAGATTCTATCCAGTATGCTACCTTTCCAATTAGTGTTCTAGTTATTAATTCGTACATGTATTCTAGGTTTTCTGTATGTGTAGAGTTCATTATAGCTATATACATTCCAAGATTCCAATCTGTTATTCTTTTTCCTATTTCTTGTTCATCATAAACGTTATCTAAGTCTAGAAAGTATCCGTTGTAATTTACTCCTTGTGCCATTGATCCTACAAATTCTCTAAATTCTGTTTGTTGTCCTACTGGTATATGGTTTGGTAATCTAGTTCGTTTTCTTTCTATTACTGCTATTGTACTTTTTAGTTTTTTCTCAATTATTTCTTTTTGCATATTCATACTTTATTTATGAATCGTGTTTTTCCTTGATCATTTATTTCTATTCCGTTATTATTTATTTTATAGTTTATCATTGTTAAGAAATCACTTCCTAAGAGTAATTCGTTAAAGCTGTCATATTCTATTACTCCTATGTTTATCTTATATTCTAGATCTTGGATTTTGAATCTTAAATTAATACTCTTAATAATAATTATTTCTCTATCATTTTCAGGATAATCATAAGTTTGTGGGTCTATTAGTTCACAATCATTTTCATTTATTTTGCTTATATGTATAAAGCTTTTAATAGCACCAGTGTTTATTTCTGCTACACAATCTGTTGTTATTATTCCTTTGAATATTATTACCTTAACTTTTAATATACTCGTGTTTACGTTTATTAAATCTAGTATTCTGGGCTGTTGTGACCTATTTTGATCTCTTGTAATACTTAATCTGGATCCTTCTATTCTTGGTATTAATCTTTTCGATGGTGTAAGGGTCCTAGTATTAAAGTCCATATATATTTCCTCTGGTATAGTTATTTTGGAGTTTTCCTTATGTTCTATTGGTTCTAATATTTCTTGGTACATTCTTGGTACTACGATGTTCATTTCATGTTGTCTTTTTACATGGTGATTACCTGTTAATGCATATATCATTTTTGTTTCAATGCTTATTACTTTGCTTCCTGGTGGCATGGTTATTCCATCTAATTTGTAATATAGCGTTAATGCTAAGTCTTTATGTTCGTCTTTTAATGATACACTGAAGTCTGGTTGTACAATAAATTTTAGTTTTCGATATATTAAATTTCCTTTTACTACTGATATTAAAGCATCTTGCAAGTTTCCTAGTATCCTATCGTCTAATATGTATATTTGTATTGGTGTATCGATATTCTTTTGGAAGTATGTTTTTATAGTAAATTCTACTCCTCCGAAGTATATGTTTCTATATTTTCTGGCTTCTTTTGTAGATAATTTTGTTAATTCTCTTTTTATTACTTCATCCGTTATTAGGTTGATTTTGGTCCTTCCATTAACGCTTGTTGTATCTATTATGTTTTCGTGTTTGTGTGCTATATACCTTATCTCTTTGCTCCTTTCAAATCATTTAGTTTTAAATATTTTCTTTATAGATAGTTCTTCTTTTTCATCTTGTATTTTTTGATAAATTTCCGGTTTAAAGCTTAGTGTTTGGTTTGATCCTTCTTCATACGTAGTCATTTGATAGTGTGAATCTTTAGAATCTTCTATTATTTCTTTTCCTTTATCCATACTTAAGTAAGTTTATGTACTTATGCTGTTCTTCTATTATATCATTTAAATCTTTTAATTCATTATCTTTTCTAATTATTTCCATTAATTTATCTTCCAGTAGTTTCAAATTTTCTTCTTCTTTTTGTCTTAACTGCTCGCTGTCTAATGCTATCCTATTTCGTAATTCTTTAATAATCTCTTTCTGATTATATATCTGATCAAAATTTTCTTGTAAACGTTGATCTCTTTCTTCTATTAGATCTATGCTTATTCTGCAACTTATTATATGTTGGTTTATATCTCTATTATATCTAAGAGGTTTTTCTGCTACTATTCTGAGTTCTTCCAATTTATTCTGACGTTCTATTATTCTTTGTTCATCCATAGTGTTCTATCTCCATTCTTATATCTCGCTTTTAGATTGTATATCATCTTGTTCGTTTATTCTAGTGTTTATTTCTATCGTTCTCCTGTACGTATTCATAGCATCTTCTTAGTGTGTGCCTATGTCTTCTAATTCGTTGTCAGAATATTGTTCATATGGTAAATCCTTTTTTCGTTTTACAGCTAATATCGCTTCTTGGATTCTCATTAATCTTTCATTCTCCTCTCTCGTATTTTATCAAATAGTGTCTAACCTCATACCTTTTCCATAGCAAGTTTATTCATTAAGTTAACATTTTTAAATGCATAATTTGTTTTCATCTTACAAATTTAATCATTTTACAAGCTCTGATACCAATTTAGATTAGTCCGGAGGTAATAGAACTCCCGCAAAAATATAATGTGTAGTTGGGATTTCGGTAAAACGTTGGGGCTCATTGGGCCGTTTTCTGATATCCCATCAAAGAAAATCATTTCTTAAAAAAAAACTGAACAAGAAGGGCTTGATAAGTCAAAATTTAATGAAATATTGTCAACGTTGACCTAATATTAAGCTAAAATGTGAATATAATTTTTTTTCTTTTTTCTTTCTTCATAGTTAGTTATAAACAGCCCGGCCGATGGGGTCGGGATCGGGTCTGGCGGGGCGGGCCTGGCGGGATCGGGGCGGGACAGGCGAAGGGGTCGGGGTCGGGTCTGGCGGGACTTGCTCCAGTCCCGTCCCGATCCCGATCCCGTCGGAATCGGGTCGGGGCGGAGCCGGGGTCCGGCGGGTTTCCTTTTTTTTTTTTTAAATAACATATGAATAAAACAAACCCAATAAACAAGACAAGATAGTGTAATAAAAACATCCCAAGGCTGTTTTTGTGCCTCTTATATTATTTAATAGACATATGATTTTTTTGTAATACAAATACAATTGTCTAAAAAGTAAAATCTAAATTGCAACTTTGTGGTGTTGTCCAAAAGTTGCAAATTACATAATAAAATTGCAATTAAAAAAATTACATTCTCAAAAAAACCTGTTCTAATTGCTTGATGATTTCCTATGGTTCTTCGGTTGGAATTGGTATTTGTTGGTCAAATTGATCTACGTCGCTTCCACCACCTTCGGATAAGATTTCGTTGTAGTTTTCGTCTTCTTCTTCGTTGATCTCCGGTTGACCGCACCTTCTCCGCTCCGCTCGTAGCCAATCTCTGAATAATACTGCATTTTCCAAGCTTTCTCCGGCTAATGAGTGTCTGTGGTCTCCTATTTGATATCTGCCGGCAGAAAAAGCGCTTTCGACGCAGATTGATGACGCTTGAATGTTCAAAACATCTCGGGCCATCAATGAAAGTGTCGGAAAGGTCTTCTCATTCCCCCTCCAGTATTTCAGCAAGTCTTCATATCCATCTTCATTGATAACTTTTTCAAAAGTTGTTTGTCTTCTTCTCTTCTGCTTTTTCCGTTTTTCAAATGGCAATGAAAGTGTATTTCACTCTCCTAAACAGATTGAGTGGTAAAAATAAATTATTAAAACTTTATTTTATTAATATTTTCTATTTAATAATTTTTTGATTTTTTAAAATCTTTCTCTTTCTGTTTTTGTTTTCTTTCTCTTCTTTCTTTTTCTCTTCGATACTTCCCGTATTAAAGTTAGCGGAAAACTTTTCACCGACGAACTCCATTTTTTTCCATTTCAATACTACCTTGTTCAAAAGTCAAAACTATCTATGATCTTGTCAGCTTTTCTATATTAAGTTGGAACTCATTTTTAATATTACCTCGTACACTTACAAATTTTTAAAAAAAAAAAAAAAAAAAAACCCATTTCAACCAACTTTTCACTTGCAGAAGCTTCAGAATTTGACAAGAAAAATGATTACCCTAATTTCTGTTCATTTATTTGGTAACTTTTTAGGATATTTAGTTTGGAGTTGTTTTTAATGGAGGAAAATCAGAAACAACAATAATTTTTGGTTTCATCTATATCGGAGCTTTCAAATTCCTCTTCTGAAAATCGAAGCGGAACCCATAGCAGCTGAAAGAAATAATCTCTTGATTATTTTCAATGAAAGAGAATATATACAATTTCCTTAATAGAAAACTCCTATTCATATTCTAATACCAAAATCCTATTCTAGTAGTACAAGAATCCTACAACTATGGTAAGTGTACATTACTAATATTTACAATTATTTTACACTAATATATCATTCCTCAACCGTGATAATACACCTTATATATGGTAAGTGTATATCACGGTCCAACCTAGTACAAAAGACCCAAAAGACCAGTGATATACACTATGTATACCAAGTGTATATCACGGGTATATACCTTGTTTAACATACCCCCACAGTCATAGCGAGCGATCTTCGTACGCTAAGAATGTCCTTAAAATTTTCAAAAAGGACCGAGGGAAGACCCTTTGTAAAGATGTCTGCAATTTGATACCTGGAAGGGACATGGCAGACTCGAACTTGTCCACGAACTACCTTTTCGCGAACAAAGTGAATGTCCAACTCGATGTGTTTAGTCCGCTGGTGCTGAACCGGGTTACCAGAAAGGTAGATGGCACTAACATTATCATAATAAACCAAGGTAGCTTTCTGAATAGGACAACGAAGCTCTAATAGAAGATTATGTAACCAACGGCATTCAAAGACCACATTGCTTACCCCTCGATACTCAGCCTCTGCACTAGAGCGTGATAAAGTCGACTGACGCTTTGCAGACCAGGAGACAAAGTTATTACGAAAAAACATACAATAGCCAGACGTAGACCTTCTGGTGTCTGGACAGCTACCCCAATCGGCATCTGTATACGAGACGAGTGTAGATGTCGACGAAGGATATAAATGTAAGTCATAGTCAAGTGTCCCCTAGATGTACCGAATTATGCGTTTGAGCGCATTCATATGCTCAATCCTGATATCATGCATAAACAAACACACTTGTTGTACGACATACGTAATATCTGGTCTCGTGAATGTAAATTATTGAAGGGCTCATGCAAGACTACGATTGCGAGTCGGATCCTCATAAGGTGAGCCAACCGCAACACCCAACTTGGGTTTAGTATCAACCGGAGTGGAAGTGAACTTACAGGATGACATCCCAGCCCTCTCAATGATCTCAGCTGCATACTTCCTCTGGGATAAGAATAACCCACCTGCATGACGAGTGACAGCAATCCACAAAAAATAACTCAAGGGCCCTAAGTCTTTCATAGCAAACTCAGAACTGAGCATTGTCATGATAGACCAGCGTAATACATCAGAAGAGGCAATCAAGATAATATCATGCACATACAATAGTATATGAGCCAAGGACGAACCACGATGGTATATGAACAATGAATTATCATACCTGTTGTGAGATAACCCAATAGTCGAAACATAGTCAGCAAACCTCTTATACCAAGCCCGTGGGGACTGCTTAAGCCCATACAAGGACTTCTTCAATAAACATACATGATGAGGATATTTGGGACCCCTAAACCCCAAGGGCTGATGCATATAGAGCGTCTCATTGAGATCACCATGTAAGAAATCATTCTTCACATCTAGCTGATGAATGTGCCATGCTTTCGAAAGAGCCAAGTTGAGCACTGTGCGAATGGTAGCCGGTTTGACCACCGGACTAAATGTCTCTCTACAATCTACACCCACATGTTGAGTCTTACCATCACCTACAAGACGGGCCTTATACCTTGCAAACGAACCGACAACATTGTCCTTATGAGCAAAATCCACATAGACCAAAAAATATTAACACCAGATGGACGGGGCACCAACTCCCACATCTTATTATCAATAAGAGCATTATATTCGTCGGTCATAGCAATTTTCCAATTCTGGTCATTTAAAGCAGACATAGGATTACCGGGTAGGGGTGATTTAAGAACATTTGAATTTAAATTAAAATGTCTTTTTTGTTTAAAAATACCCCGTTGATTACGAGTGACTAGTCTTTGATTCGGGGAAGAATTTGGCGGATTTAGGGAAATATCGGGACACGGGAGGACGGGCCAACAGGCAGTGGGCCTGCTGGCCCAGCACGGTGAACTGTAGTAGTAGGTGACGCCGAAACTAGGACAGTTTCCAAATTGGGCTGAGCCACTGGCGCAATTATGGAAATTGGAATAGTGGCTGGCCCATGGTCCGAAACTGGAACAGTGGTGGGTGACGGGTTTGGAGGTCCAGCGGGCAGTGGGCTCGCTGGCATATTTGAGGTGTGGGATGCGTCTGAAAAATAGTGGATAATATACGGGGAGACACCGTCATCTAAAAAATTATACGAACTAGGCACGGGACTATTTACCTTAGCAAATGGAAATTGGGATTCATCAAAAATAACATGGCGACTAATGATGATTTTATTAAACGATAAATCAAAGCATTTGTAACCACGATGAGTAGACGGATAATCCAAAAATACACAAGGGGTATACCGAGCCTGAAGTTTGTTAATTGTGGTGGACGGAAAAAGTGGATAACACAAGAACCCAAAGACCCTAAGATGTAAATACGAATGAGTTTTATTATATAAAATTTGAAGAGGGAACGAATATGTCAAACCTTTGGAAGGGAGAATGTTAAGAATATATGTAGTCATTTGTAGAGCATGATGCCAAAAAGAAGGGGGTACAGAAGCATGAATCAATAAAGTGCGGACAATGTTATTAATGGTACGAATTTTGCGTTCGGCTTTTCCATTTTGTGAAGATGTATGAGGGCAAGAAAACCAAAAATGGATCCCATTATTTGCACAAATTTCCCGAAACACCCCATTGTCATATTCTTTGCCATTATCACATTGAATATTTTTTATTTTCCGTTCAAATTGGGTTCTAATGGATGCTTTAAATTTTAAGAAGGTGGAAAAACTTGAGATTTTTCGCTATCGGAAAAGTCCATAAAAACTTAGAATAATCATTCAAAAAGAGAACATAATACCGATGACCCAAAGAACTAAGAACAAGAGACGTTCATAAATCGCTATGAATAATATCAAATGGCATTAAAGTATGAGAATTAGAGTCTACAAATGGCAACCTAACAATTTTTTCCTAAGGAACAAGATTGACAATTCAGAGTACTAGTCGTACCCTTACATGAAATAAAATTATTTTTATCTAAGGAAGACAAAATAGACGACCCCGGATGACAAAGACGAGCATGCCACAAGAAAGGAGCAAGGGCTGCAAAAGTTGACGGCAAGGCTTGACTCGAGAGACCGGAACATGGCGTGATAGGATAAAGATCTTCCTTACTATCACACCTCATGAGAGGACTCTCCGTCTTGAAATCCGTCACAGAAAATCCAAACGGATCAAATTCAATAGACACAGAATTATCCATGGTGAATTTATGAACATACACTAAATTTTTAATCAATTTGGGAGCATGAAGGGTATTTTTCAAGATAAGGGGTGGATGTGGGGGGGGGGGGGGGGGGGATAAGGTTTTATGACCATGACCACAAATTGGAATAGAATTATCATTACCAATAGTTATTCCACGAGGATTGCTCAAATTGGAATAAGACGAGAGAGTACCTTGATCGGATGTCATGTGGGTAGTGGTTCCGGTGCCCATGTACCAATTCGGGTCCGGATGCGTTAAACCCAGTGTGTGCATAGCGGCTTCAATGCCGTCTGAATGGGACCTACTGCGTGATGTGCTTGCAGAGGTTGGGGCCCAAGCACACTTGCTTGCTGCCCCAGCCTAAAAGACGATCGGAAACCTGCTGGGCCATAATTATTGGTCCAGACTGCATTGGGCGGGACTGTTGCTGGGCAGCCCAACTACCTGGCGCTGTAGCTGGAGAAAAATTAGGGCTGCTGGGCAATTGCCCACTGGCCCAGGCACAAGGCCAGGGAGCCCAAGGCTGGGACCAGCTGGGTTGTGGCCCACTACCGTAGCGACGGGGCCCACTGCCACTATTCCCATTGCTGCGTTTGCCCCCGTGATTTTATCCATTATTTTTCCGACTATTTTTGTCGCCCCCGTGAGAATGGTTTTGGTTCGAATTATCAAGGAACCCTTGAGAATTGGTGGAGGACATCATCATGACCACGGGACTAGTACTTGTAGCCGCCTTTTTAGCCTAACCGGCTTCTTCCAAAGTAAGCATGAAGCGAGCTTAATAGAACCTCGGGAGAGGATTACTTTGACGAATGAGAGTTCCAACGCCATTATAGGCCTCGGATAGGCTAACAACCATCTGCAGGACAAGACGATCTTCACTAACGGGCGCACCAACGTTGCGGAGTTGGTCCGCCAATTCTTTCAACCTTTTGCAATAGGCTGAAACGTTTGGGAAATTTTCCATATTTACGTGGGAAAATTCCTGCTCAAGGGTAACATCACGAGAATTCTGATTATCTTGGAAAATATCACGTACTCTATTCCACGCCGCCATCGCCGTAGCGTTGGGTTCGATAATCGTTTGTAAGAGGTCAGTAGAAATAGTGGAGTAAATCCACTGAAGAACAATAGCATCAAGTGTTGACCATAACTTAGGATCATCCTCGGGTTTGGGCACCTCCGTATCCGTAGGAGCCGCGGGGATAATATGATGGAGGACTTGATGTGAGCGTGCATGAACTTTGAACAGTTCGGCCCACGTCGCGTATTGGACGTTTTCAATTTCAAGAATGATAGTGATGTGATTCTTGATATTTGAAACAGCAAGGGCATGATGAAACGTGTTCTTAGCCATAATAGCAACGCAAGACGTGATTTAGGGATTGAAAAAAAAAATAGGAAGAAAGGAGAGACTGTCAGCACGAATTCCGAGGAGAATGGGCTCGGAAAACGAGGCAGGGTGACAAAAAATATGAAGGAATTTGAGAGAGGATTTTAAGACCTAGACTTCTGATATCATGAAAGAAATAATCCCTTGATTATTTTCATTAATGAAAGAGAATATATACAATATACAATTTCTTTAATAGGAAAATCTTATTCCTATTCTAATACCAAAACCTTATTCTAGTAGTACAATAATCCTTCAACTATGGTAAGTGTACAATACTAATAATTACAATTATTTTACACTAATATGTGACGAAATTTTTACTTTTGGCCATTATAGATCTGCTGGCGGTGGAGAGAAGATAGGTGGCAATAACGACATTGTTGGCGGTGAAACAAACAGAATTTTTCAGATCTATAAAATTGCTAAAAATTCTTTAAAATCCTGAAAATCAAGGATAAAATTCAAGCATGCATTGGTATTCTTTATGTGTACTGAAAAATCAAGTATGTTATTGGTGGATTGGGGCTGAAATTACATTGCAGTGGTCGTGGGTGGTGCTCCTTCCGAAATAGAAGAAAAGACGAGGAAGATAAAGGAAAGAAAAGGAAAAGGAAAAGGAAAAGGAAATTTAAAAATAGAAATAATTCAGAAAAAGGAAAAGAATAAGAAAACAATTTAAAAAATAAAGTTTTAATTGTAATTTACACGTGTCAAGCGTGTGTGCTTCACCCGCCAACACATATGTGGGTGTGGCTTTTTAAAAGCGTATATATATTCTACTTTTAAATAATTTAGAGGGATAATAGGACCCCCACAAAAAATAAGGGGATGTATTCAATTAGGATTTTAAAAGACTATTTTGGAATAAATAAGTCTTGTGGTATTCAATTAAGACTTTTAAATAACCTAAACAAGTCTTGTGGTATTTAATCAAGATTATTATGATTTTTTTAAGAGGGTGTCCAAATCTAGTGGTATTCAATCGAAACTTTAAACAAGTAACAAAACGTCTTTTGGTATTCAAAAACTTGCTAATTTTGAAAGATTTTTTTTTCTCAATTGAATTTGTGTGACTTTTTACTGGGAGGTATAAATACCAAACCCTGTAAACAATCTCACCCTTGTGGACAATATTTTTTTTCTCAAGATTGGTTACTTTTTTCTCAAGTGGACAGCCACTTCCACTACATCACTTCAGGCATGTTATGACCAATCACTTCAGAAATCTATGCATGCAAGATGTTCGCTGAAATACATGTTAGAGAAATTGACATAGAAGTTGTAGATTCATCAGTAAAGAATGATTTAGTAAGGCCTGAACCTCGGGTAACACAGTAACAACCCCAACCCTCCGGTCGCTCCACCACACACCGCCATTACTCCGGTCACCACTACCAGTCCCGTCATACACTCACCCGACAACCCTTACTGTACCCGCACCCAAATTGCACACCGCAACTCCGTTACACTCCCCACACCCACTCACCGTCGCCGACTTCGTCGTCGGGTCACCCACACCCAGTCGATCTGCCCAGATCTCCTCCCCCACCCAACCCAACAGCATCACCCGACACCACACACCCAATCCCCTTTCATGTCGTCCCAACAGAACCCCCACATGCAGCAATCACTGAAAAATCCATGTGGTCCTTTCAAATCTTTATAAATCTTATGATAAATATTTTAAAATTCAAACGTAAAAAATCTTGATTGTAAAATATCTCTCTCTCTCTCTATATATATATATATATATTAAGTCATTACATTCCTAAATAGTCTTTTAAAATTCACTGGACTTATTTATCTATAAATAGTCTTTTAAAATCTCAATTGAATACACCCCTAAGTATGTAATTAGTAATCTGATTATACCGGGGCATTTGGCCATTTTCTCATGGGATATCACCACACAACAAAGTTTCATATGAAAATGAGATCCACAATTAGTTGTGTTAGAAGGTATAAACACAAAAAAAGGGAACATAGAATGTGTTTGGTTTGTTTTAAATTTCTGGAAAATATTTTTCTAAAACTAAAATATTTTTTTACTTAATGTCTGGCAATTTTGCAGCAACAAAAAATTGAAAGTGTGTCAAAAAAGAGCTTTGAACCAAATTTGAACATTTCACGTTCTATGTAGTCAATATATATATATATATATATATATATATATATATATATAATTGCATTATTGAGAATTTAGTTGCAAACAATTAATGGGAAGCTTCTGAATACATAAACATGTGGCACTGGAGATGGTAGGTGGGTACAATTTTACGGATTCCGCACCGCACCTGCCTTAATTGGGGCGGGTATGGGTATAACTTTGGCAGGTAATAGGCGGGTATGGGTATAACTTTGGCAGGTAATAGGCGGGTATGGGTGGTTGATGGATTTGCATTTATACTCGCCTCATACCCGCCTGCCCCGCCCCGCCCCGCATCCAACCACCTGCCCCAAAACCACCCGCCCGCCTTATACCTATCAACTATAATTTTATTTGTACAACTTTATATTTATCTAAAGTCCAAATAATTTGACACATAATTTTAGCAGCCAATAAGCCCAATAGTAATAAATTTTTAGGCAAAACCCTCCCTGAGACAAGCGGGTACATATGGGTATTGGCGGGTGACGGATATCCACTTGGGTGGTGGAGCGGGTGTGGATTTAGGAATATACCCGCCTAGGCGGGTACGGATGCGGGGGAGGGAGTACGTGCACCCGCCCCGCCCAATTGCCATCCCTACTTGGCACAAATATTGAGGAATAACATGATTTTGAACCAAATTTAAAGATTTCTACCACACAAAAAAAGTTAAAAATAAGAGAATAATATTATATGTTATCAATCTGTATTCGATAATCACTTGAACAAAATTTGAAAAAAGAAATATAAAAGGAATAATTCGAGCCCACTGAATTTATAATGTTTTCTTAAGGAAATTATTTTCCTCAATGTACCCGAGGTTATGGAATATATCCTCCAAGAATAGAACGAATTAACTTACCAGCATAGCGGTACCTCAAACCCCAGTGAACTGCGAACGCAACAGGCGACAACAAATCACACAGAATATATTTGTAGTGCAGAAAAAAGGAAAAAGATAATCAGAATTTTCGTAAGGAAAATCTGAAGAAATGGCAAGTTATTTATTGCCAATAAGGTGTCTCAGGAAAATTAGGTGTGTCTTTTCTGAAAAGGCGTGATTCTTTTCAAAATAATTACATTTTTGAAAAAGGTACGAGGAATAACACCTTCATTTTCCATTCACACCAAAAATACCCAACAATCCCCACAGGAATGGAGAATGACAATATGATAAAGAAATGCGAACAAGTGTGTGATTTTCAAGTAAATATTAATTGCATCTGAATAAGTAGGTTTCTCGAACTTTCTGTAGTGAACATATGTCGGATATACTCGGTCAATCGGTAGATTTGATATCTTTGAACAGTTGAGCCTTGGTGTATACCTAGACAACCATATGTCACTCCGTCTTTGGTTCTTACTGTTGTGTTTGTTTCATCCATGAACATCCCCTGGTATCATGAGTGCGTAGAAAATGAGCCTTTACTATCATTCTCCTTGAAGCGGCTTACACTTCACACTCACGTAGGTGATATCTAAATGTGTCATCTCGTAGATACGTTATTTAATATACCCTGTATCAAACTTAGAAACCATTAAAAAACTTCAACGTGTTATCCTTGTTTCTGAACAATGTCTTCATCACGAGAATGGGTTGAGTTATTTGACGATGTTGAACCGTCACTCATAACTTTGTTTGATTTCTTTGAACCTAGCTATTGGGATCTCCGGTTTACTAGGTAGGGTTATCGCCATGATGACTTGTCCTAGGCCTTAAAGTGATTCTCCTCGACGATCTTTCAACTAACTCTCTAGTTAGGCCTTTTTAAGTGGATCTGACATGTTATCTCTTAAATTTACATAGTCAACGGTGATAACTCCACTAGACAGTAGTTGTCTAACGGTATTGTGTCTCCGTCGTATGTGATGAGATTTTTCTTTATATATAACGCTCCTAGCCCTTTCTATTGCTGCTTGGCTAATATCGCAATGTATGCATATTTGTGCCAATGGTTCGGACTAGAATGGAATATCTTCCAAAAAAATCTGGAGCCATTCAGCTTCTTCACCGACTTTGTCTAGAGCTATGAACTCAGACTTCCTTGTAAAGCGAGCGATACAAGTCTGTTTGGATGATTTCCAAGACATTGTTCCTCCACTAATGATAAACACATATCGACTTGTGAATTTAGTTTCAGTTGATTCGGTGATCCAATTTGCATCATTATGTCCATCAATAATTACGGAAAACTTATTGTAATGCAAAGCAAAACTTGACATCATTATACCAATACTCGTAGATGGCTGACAACTGTTGTGATGGTTGATAAATTCCTTGTATTAGCCTTGTCCTTGAAAAGGATACAACAACAGTGACATGTGAAGGAAGGAAACAAAATAATTAAGGCAGCAACTTAATTTTGCTATTCCCATTCCTATTTTTTTCCGATGAAAATTTTCAGATGCAAGCCAATCAAGAAAATCAACCACTCTATTCCACTTTGACTTCATGTTATTTGCCCCATGATGAATTTAATCACGAGAACAGCAACAACAAATTTAATGCCTTTATACATCTAAGTTCAAAGGCATAGTCACTGCAATTACAACGTTGTATTCAGCCAGTAAGTCAAAAATTCAAGGCCCCTTCTAATTTTTAGAAGTTCGCCTTTGAAATGTATTCTCTAATAAATTTGAAATGCTTGACAACAAACCCAGAAAATACAACGAACAGTCTTTTTGATTCGTCGTTTGGTCACAGCAAACGGACAATTTCCACTCCAATCTCTCTCTTTATCATTCGATAAAATAAATTTCTTGAGATTGCATCTTACTATTTTTTTAACCAGATTTAATAAATGGTGAAATTTTTATATCTATTCTGAGTTCTTCCAACTTATATTGATGTTCTATTAATCTTTGTTCATCCATAATGTTGTATCTCCATTCTTATATCAGCTTCTAAATCATTTATCAAAGTATTTTGCTCATATATTCTAGTGTTGATTTCTATCATTCTCCTGTACGTTATACTAAAATCTTCTATGTGTGTACTATACTCATTATCAAAACATTTTTCATACGGTAAGTCCGTTTTTCGTCTTATAGCTAATATTGCTTCTTCGATTCTTAATAATCTATCGTTTTCGTCTCTATATTTTACCAAAACATGTCTAATCTCACGTCTTTTCCATAGTAATTTATTAATCAAGTTAACATTTCTAAACGCATAATTTGTTTTCATCTTACAATTCTAATCCTTTTACAAGCTCTGATACCAATAAACGGGGCAGATCTTTTCTTCATCTAATAACCCTAAAGAGGGTAGGATAATAGACGGTAGGTTGATAAATATGTTCAGAGTTTATCAAGTTCATCGAATTTATTAAATAATAAGCATGTAATAGCGTAACGCGTAGTCTTAACTCAAATATCATTTTTTGAAATAAAGTCTATAATCTCTAATCAGTATGAGAATCATAATTGCAGAGACTAACATTTATCCAGATAATAATTAAGAACATACTAATCTAGAAAACATACCTCTTAATCAGATTCTCAGATCACCGGAGATATCAACCTCACCCTAGCTTTCGAATGAATCTTTCGAATTACAAAGAGGCTCCTTATATAGATGACCTCGACTATTCACTATTCATTACTTTTTCGAAAGTCATAAAGTAAACATTAGTTACTTTTCAAAAGTCGTAAAGTAAACAGTAATAAATAGTAATTGTTATAGTTTGTCGGCTGCTTTTCAAAAAGTTGTTTTGTCTTTTTCTTATTTTTCAAAAGTTGTTTTGTCCTCTTCTGCTTCTTTTTCAAAAGCTGGTTGTCCTCTTCTGCTGGTTGTCGTTGTCTTCTTTTTCAAAAGTTGTTTTGTCATTGTCTTCTTTTGCTTTTGATAATATCTTCCGTTTGATAGTATTTTCTGCTTTTCAGGTGTGATATGCCTTGCTTCGTTGATTTGAAATAATCGTTTATTCATGATATTCAAAATTGGGTTGCAAGTAGTGTTAACTACAGGATCCCTGTTCAGAGTAATCAATTTTTTGGGCTGTTTAAAGGAATAGTAACAACAGATTGTGTAGCAGAAATAAACATAAGAACTATTAAAAGTTTTATACATATAAGTAAAATAAATGAAAATGACTGCGATCTGATAGACCCACAGACTTATAATTACCCTGAAAATGACAGAGAAATAATAATTAATTTAAGATTCAAAATTCAGGATCTAGAATATAAGATAAACATAGGAGTAATAAAATATGATAGTTTTAACGAATTACTTTTAGGAAGTGATTTTTCAACAATGATAAACTATAAGATAAATAATAGTGGAATAGAAATAAACGATCAAGGAAAAACTAGATTCATAAACAAAGTATGAATATACAACTAGAGATAATTGAGAAAAAACAGAAGCTAAAGAAAATAAGGACAATCTTATCAAGAGAGATATATTCCCAGCTAAAATACTTAAAATACAAAGCAAAAGAAATAAAACTAGAAGAAAAAATAGAAAAATTAGAGCGAAAGTGTGATAAAATATGGATAGATATGAGAAATGGATGGAAGAAAAGAATTAATAATCCTGACTAATAATAACGAAAAAACACAAGAATTATGGGAAGAAATCATACTAAAAGAAAAACTAAAAAGTACAATAGCGATAATGGATGAAGTAAAAGAAAATCAGAAACGTACCCGACAAATGATGAGAGAAGAACTGACTAATCTATGGAATGTATCTGAAATATCAACATTTAAAATAATATTGGAATAACTAAATATGATATTAGATGACAAAAACAAAGGTAAAGAAATAGCAAAAGAAAAGGAACCTAGCACGAGCGGAGAAAATACAATAGTAAAAACTGACATCAGGAAACCTGAAATAATACCAATAGATGCGTGGAGAAGAAGTAGAAAACCAGTATTGGTAGATATTAGTAAAATGAAACCAAAATTAACATCTCAAGTAGAAAAAACATTAGAAGGACTAAAAATAATAAATAATTTTAATGGAAAAGCAAGAACCTAACATACCTAGCGTACTTACGTTTTTAAGAAATAATGGAAAAAAGATAATAGAAAAAGAAAGATATAAGTATGAACCTATAGGAATACGTACAAAGGAAGATACATACCCAAAAGAGGAAAATATTTACCTAAAGAATGTAGAAAAAACAACGTATGAGTACCTAAACCTAAAATTAGATAAACAGGAACAAGAAATATCTGAATTAAAAACAGAAAACATAAGGTTAAAATTACATAGCAATGAGGAATGGTATGATAAGTACAAAAAATATAAACACAAGTTCAGAGATACGAAAAAGATACTAAAAGAAACAAAGGTAGAAATAAAACAAATGAGAGATGAGTTAAACGAAACTAACAAGAAATTAGAGAAAGCAGAAGAAACAAAGAAAGAATTAGAAGACTTGAAAGAGGAAATGCAGATACTTAGAGAATAGGTAAAAAGGGAAAAAGAAGGTAAGAAAAGACACAAGCGATGAAAGTACTAGTAGTAATGAAAATACTAACAGCGATAGCGATAAACCAAAAATACGAGTAGTAGAATTCATAGAGGAAGTAGAAGATGAATCAGAAATAATAAAAGAAAACAACCAGCTAATAGAAGCTCTACAAAAAACATAAAGAGTAAATGCTATTATAGAAAAAGAACCTGAAAGTGATATAGAAGAAGAATATAACCAACCCGAAGAAACAGAAATAGAATCAGAAGATATAATAAATGAAGATGCAAATGATTATCCTGAAGAAGAGTTAGTAGACCCTAACCTAGAAGTGATAGAAAGGAAATGAGCTAGATTACCAAACCATATACCAGCAGGACAACAAGCAGAATTTAGAGAATTTGTAGGATCAATAGCACAAGGAGTAAATTACAATGGATATTTTCTAGACTTAGACAACGGCTACGATGAACAGGAAATAGAAAGAAGAATAACTGATTGGAATCTAGGAATGTATATAGCAATAATGAACTCTGCACACACGAAAAATCTAGAATATATGTAAGAATTAATATCAAGAACATTAATAGAAAAAATAGCATATTGGATAGAGTCTATAGCATATCAGCTACGAGGAGAAGTAATGAGTCATGCAACAGATTGTAAATCCATGCTAATGATATTTGATATTATATTAAAAAGAGATTTTTTAGGAGAAAAATGGCTAGTAGCTAGGGAAAACGTATTCGCAGAAAGAAAAATTGAAATTATAATGAGTTTAAACAATATGAAGTGTTGTAAGATTAATAAACTACCAGAATACACGATTAGCTTTAGTAAGTTCTTTTATGAAGCTAGATTCTTACCAGAAGAATGATTAATATACCAACAACTTTATTATGATCACTGACCAACACCTTATAATACTGAAATAACAAAAGAATATACTCAACTAGAATCAAAAGAAAATACCTTAGGAGAGAGAATACGAGTATTACGAGCTTACTTAATGAGAAAATGCGAAGAATTTAGGATGCAACAAAAGATTAAAAAAGATAAAAAAAATTAGGATTAAGAGAGATATGTGGATTTACAGAAAAAAGATTAGTGTTCGGATGCGATGACAAAAGAAAAGAGAAAAAATATAAAAAGCATAACAAGAGATATCAAACAAGAAGGTATAAGAAAAATAGTTATAAAAATTATAATAGACAAGATTATAACAACAAGCCTTATCACAAACCATATAGAAAAAAGAGATTTAAAAGATATAAGAATATCCCAGAAACCAGGAAAAAATTTAGGTATAAGCGAAAATTCAAAAAGAGAAAATTCGTAAAACCGATTAACACAGAAAAAGCGAAAGAATGTACATGCTGGAATTGCAATGAAAAGGAACATTATGCGAATAAATGTCCAAAACTAAAGAAAAAATGAATAAAATACATAAATACCACATAATTTATTATGAGTTTACAACAGATTAAAGAAGACAATGATAAATGGTATGAATATGAAGACTTTTATGTAAGTCAAACAGATGAGGAAAATGAATCAAACTTAGAAAATGTCCAGTTCATTAACCAACAATCAGAAAGTGAAACTTCTTCTGAATAAAATGAATGTATTAGAAAGAGAGAAAAACAAACTATTAGAAGAAAGAGATTATTGGATACAATGCGACCAATACAATAGATACAAATTAGTTATGACCTCAACTACTAGTGAGACAGGAAACAAATACTATTTGGATAGACATAAAAAGGTTACAAAAGCCCTTGGGAAAATAATAGAAAGAATAAGCGAAATAAATTGGAAACTTATTGAGATAAGAAAACAAATTCAAATACTAATGACTGATGAAGATATTAGTCAAGAAGTAAGGGAATATGAACAGGATGAAAACCTCGAACAGAGGTTAAGAGAAATGAATATTGGAAAAATGGTAGCAATCTATATAGAAGCTCATATAGAATATAAGCCTAGTAAAATGATAAAACAAAAAATCTTTATTGATAGCGGAGCAGACTTATGCTTAGCTAGAAAAGAGGTACTAGAATCACACAGATGGAAAAGAATCAGAACACATAGAGCTAAAGTATCAGTATTCGATGAGCAATCAAGAGAATTAGATATAATAGCAAAAAACATGAGAATAATATTAGGAAAAACCATATTCATATTACCAATAATATATCAATTGGATAATATGAAACAACAAGTATTGTTAGGAAACAACTTCCTAGATTACTTTAAAACACAAGTTATAGATAGTAACACTTTTAGCTTACAAACACCCTGTAATAAATGGATAGTATTAAAATGAATATTACCAATACATACATTAAGATTATGTACTATAAAGAGTGATAGGAAAAATAATCTACAATTGTTAAAAGAAAAATATCTGAATACTTTAAAAACAAACTTTGGAGAAAATCCAATCCAATTATGGGAAAAAGAAAAAATATATACAGAAATAAAACTGATAAACGAAAATGAAATAGTAAGATCAAAACCTATCAGATACAGCCCAACAGACCAAGAGGAATTTAAAGCCCAACTAAAGAAATTAATAGATTTAAAACTAATACAAGAAAGTAGAAGCTCACATAGTAGCCCAGACTTATTAGTAAGGAAACATAGCGAACAGAAAAGAAGAAAAGCCAAAATGGTAATAGACTATAGAGAACTAAATAAAAAGACTATATTTGATGGATATTTTTTACCATATAAAAGAAACCTTATTAACAGATTAGGAAATAAAAAATGGTTTAGCAAATTCGATTGTAAAAGCGGTTTTTGGCAAATAAAACTGACTAAAGAATCAAAACCCCTAACAGCTTTCAGTCCCCCTCAAGGACACTATGAATGGAACGTATTACCCTTTGGATTAAGAAATGCACCGCAGATATTCCAGAGAAGAATGGATCATGTATTTAGAACATTGACAAACTTCTATATAGTATATGTTGATGATATATTAATATTTAGTGATAATCTAAATGATCATATAAAACACCTAGTAAAATTTATAGTAACCATAAAACAACACGGAATACTATTATCAGAAAAGAAATCCGAAATATTTAAAAACAGTATTGAATATTTAAGATATGTCATAGATAACCAAGGATTACATTTACAAGAACATATAGTAACAAAGATAAAAAACTTTAAGGAAAAATTAGAAAGTAAAAAAGAGGTACAATTGTTAGGAATAATAAATTATGTATCAGATCACATAAAAGATTTACCACTCTTAAGAAAACCACTACAAGAATTGATAAAGAAAAACATAACATTTGAGTGGAAGCAAGAGCATACTAAGGCTATAAAAGATATCAAGGAAAATGTAAAATCGTTACCAAAGCACAGAATACCAACTGAAAAAGATCAATTAGAACTTTTCACTGATGCAAGTGATGTAGGATGGGGAGCAGTCCTCATAGCCTATGATAAAGAGGATATAGATAAAGAAAAACCACTTATTTGTGGACACGGAGGAGGAACATGAAAACCAAACGAAAAAGAATTATTAGCGGTAAAATTTGGGATAAAGAGATTTCGTTACCACTTATTACCGGTAAAGTTTATTGTTAGAACTGATAACACACAAGTAAAGGCTTTTATTACTAATAAAATAGATCTCTTACCAGAATTGAATAAAAGAAGAAAATGACAATCTTTTTTGTTGTTATGACTTTATTGTTAAGAATATATCTGGAACTAAAAATGTTTTAGCTGATTTTCTTAACAGATATAATGTCGAACAACAGTGACAATAGAGGAGTATATTACCAAAGTCATACAATCCATTATACAAACAAATGAAATCCTGATAGCCAGATTACAAGAAAATACCAACACTATCAACCAGCTCAGAGAAGCTATAAAAGACTTGATAACTGTGAAAAATATACAAAGCGAAACATCATCATCCCAAACACCTATTACACTGAAAAAACCAGAAAACCCCACACCATTCATATCAAAGTTAGCAACCATGCCATCAAACACACCATCTTCTTCATCACCTATATCAATGGCAGATAAACTGAAGTACACACCTGAGTACATCACAGCGTATAAAAAGATTAACAAATTTTATGATTACAAGACTAACCCTCATATCATACGAAGTGCAAAAATGAGCAGGTACCCAAGATTCTTATGCAGTGAACAAGCGAATCCAAAAATAGTGTCAAAACTATTCACCTATGGATTCATTGACAAATTGATAGTCGATGAGAACATGTGCAATATTGCTAAATTACCAAGTATTATTGTGGAATCAACCAGATTAATGATGGAGTCATTCGGAAAGGGAATATACGGAGTACAGGTATTTGATGCCTCTTTTGACTTAACTGGCAAACCAATTATAATTTGTCAGATATTCAAGACAGGGAAAAACAATACAATCAGCGGAGATGATGAAAATCTGAACAAGAAAATCCCTTGCACTTTGGACAAATTCCAAGAATGGCCAAGTGCGAAAAGGACATTCGGATTAATCACTTTGAAAACCAGAATAGAAGACATGCTGAGAGCAAAGAAGGCATGTATAATTGGAGACTCCAGAGGAGGAGAAGTTGAAGAGATTATTACCCTGTACTATGACAATGATATTATGACCCAGGATACCACAAAACTAAATACTATGCATGACAAAATAGTCAATATACAATATACACATGCAAGAGAAACAATTGAACAATACCAAAAGATAATCGGACAAAATAAAAGACCTGTGATAAACACCAGGCCTACCATTCCCACTAATGTGATAAAAAGAAGGAAATTTTGATCCTTTTGCATAAGGATCGTATTGATTATCAGAATATCGGAATCATGTAGTTTACTATGTGAAACCTATTGATTATCTGAATATCGGGATCATGTAGTTTACTATGTGAAACCCCTATTGATTAACAGAATATAAGGAATCATGTAGTTTAACTAAGGCTGGCCAGTGGGCCGGGACGGCCCGAACCCGACCCGAGCCCGCCCCGAGCCCGAGTAAAAAGCCGAACCCGACCCGAGCCCGCCCCGAGCCCGAGTAAAAAAAAAAACGGTAGCGGGACTCGAACTCGGGACGGGACAATGTCTCGTCCCGAGCCCCCCCCAGGCCCACCAAACCCAACCACGCCCTGAGCCCGCCCCCGATCCCGCCCGAGAGCCACTCTTTGCAAATATAACCGTTGCACCAACGGTCATTTTAGATTTTGGCCGTTGGGCAACGACCATTTTTGGCCTCCCCCAACCCTCCTTACTCCTTAATATTTATTTTTAACCCATAAGTTATTATATTTATACTTTACCCCAATTTTCCAACTATAAATAACTCATTTTCTCTTCATCTTTCTCACAAATCTTCCTACAATCTCTCTAATCTCTCAATATATCTCTCTACAAGTCTACATTGTTTACTAAATATTCCATTTTATTTATTCATTTGGGAATTGGGAGTGAAGTTGGCAACTAACTTGAGGATCTTCCATCGAGCAAAGTTTCAATTTTCAACCTCTCGATTACACGTCGACGTTTGGTACATTCGTTCCTTCATTAAATTATTATTGTATTTTATTTTATTTAGCGCACTTAATTTTATTATCTTTAATTATTTATTATCATAATTAAAATGAAAGGATTAAGAAGTATGTTTAAGAGTAAGGGTAAGGGTGCTTCTTCTAGTAGAGGCAATCAGGGCAAGGGTGCTTCTTCTAGTCATCTTATTCCTACACATGATGATTTTGTTGATACTCAACATTTTCCTACAATACCATTAGATTTAGACGAGGAGCTATTTTCTGAAACTCAAGAATACTTTAATTTAGACGATGATCTAGATGATACACCCACTAATGTTAATGACAACACACTCACTAGTGCACCTTCAACTAAAATGCCTCCTATTCCCCCTAGTATGAGATGAGGTCCAGCAAAACGACCATTAAAATCAGATGCACGGACATTTTTTGATAGGGACGTAGAGAATCAAGTAGCTATATGTAAAATTTGTAAAAATATTTTAAAATTTAAAACTGGAAAAGGTCACAGTGGAATGGGGGGTTTAATTAGACATGTAGTAAGTGCTCATCCAGCTAGATATGCCCAATACCAGGCTTCAAAATCGGGTGCGCAAACACCCGCTCCATCGGGACAAGGTTCACATACTGATATTGTCCCGGACCAAGTACAAGGTCAAATTAACCCTAAGACGGGGGGAATTGTAGGTCCTAAATACAATAAACATAGAGATAGGGAAGCAATATCAAAATTAGTTGTTGTGGAGGGTTTGCCTTTTTCATTTCCTTCATCTCCAGATTTTGTTCATTACATTAGAGATATATATAATCCTGCTTTTAACGATTTTCCTAGATCAACTGTTAAGAGAAATGTATTTAAATTCGCACATGAATATCAACAATATTTACGTTATTCATTATATCATTTTAATGGCAAAGTATCTATCACGTCTGATATAAGTCGTAATACTAACGGTCATGATTATTTAATGGTAACTTGTCATTGGATAGATTATAAATGGTCTATGCAAAAACGTATCTTAGCGTATAGATATATAGATGATAGACACACTGGTACTTTTATTGCAGATAATATTTATCAAGTGTGACATTATTATGGAATAACCGATAAAATTATGACTATTACATTAGATAACGCTTCTTCTAACAATTACGCTATTACAATTTTAAAAAATAGTTTAACTTCATCTTTTCCAGATCATTTTCATATAAAATGTGCGTGCCATATATATAACTTAATTGTAAAGGATGGTCTATCACTTTTTCAAGACATTCTTAGTAAAATACAATTTGCAATAAACTTTATTTTTAAAAGTAATAGAGTACAACAAAGAAAAGAATATAAAAAAATTTGTCACGATTGTGGAATACCTTGTAGAAAAATTTCAGAAGAAGTATCCACTAAGTGGAATTCTTTATACGAGCAACTACTTGTTGCTTATGACTATAGAAAACCTATAACTTTATTTTTTAACTCTCATAATCAAAATCCAGCTGATATGGTTGTAGATAGTGATTGGGTAAAAATTTTCGAACTTATTGTATTTTTAGAGAAATTTTTTCAAGCAACAAAAGAATTTTCCGGTATATATTATCCTACTATTTCAACTATGTTGTTTTATATAACTCTAATATTTTTATTACTTAGTGAATATATGAAAAAACCAGCTTATATTGCAGCTATTAAAAAAATGTTTATCAAAATAAAAAAATATTTTATTCATATTCCCACTATTTATATTATTGGTGTTGTATTAAATCCGACTATTAAAATAGACGGTACTAAATCACTAATTGAAACTATTTACGATTGTATAGAAGTACTACCACCTCCAAGTCCCAAAAATCTAAATCACTCACTACCTATTGAACAAACTAAAGAAAAAGTGTTGTTTAGCGTAGAAGACCAATGCAAAAAAATATATAGGTTTTATCAACAAGAAAATGCTAGTAACTTACTGGCTTCCATACCATCTTCTTCATCTTCAACACAACCTCACAAAAGACATGTTGTTTCTGCGGCTAGTATTGAAAGCCTCAGAAATAGAATGTGCGACCGTACCGCTACTAACCAAATTAGCAAGTTGGATATTTTTGTTTTGCGGGGGTTCGTATCGTACCAAGAAGTTATTAATGAAGATGGACATGAAGACTTGCTTGAAATACTTGGAGGGGGAATGAGAAGACCTTTCCGACACTTTCAATGATGGCCCGAGATGTTTTGAACATTCAAGCGTCATCAACTGCGTCTGAAAGCGCTTTTTCTGCCGGCAGATATCAAATAGGAGACCACAGACACTCATTAGCCGGAGACACCTTGAAAATTACAGTATTATTCAGAGATTGGATACGAGCGGAGCGGAGAAGGTGCGGTCAACCGGAGATCAACGAAGAAGAAGACGAAAACTACAACAAAATCTTATCCGAAGGTAGTGGAAGTGACATGGATCAATTTGACCAACAAATACCAATTCCAACCGAAGAACCACAGGAAATTATCAAGCAATTAGAACAGATTTTTTTGAGAATGTAATTTTTTTAATTGCAATTTTATTATGTAATTTGCATCTTTTGGACAACACCACAAAATTGCAATTTAGATTTTAGACAATTGTATTTGTATTATAAAAAAATCATGTCTATTAAATAATATAAGAGGCACAAAAACAGCCTTGGGATATTTTTATTATACTATCTTGTCTTGTTTATTGAGGTTTTTTTATACATATGTTATTAAAAAAAAAAAAGGAAAACCCGTAGGAACCCGCCCCGATCCCGACCCCGACCCGACACCACTCCGACCCGATTCCGACGGGATCGGGATGGGACTGGAGCAAGCCCCGCCAATCCCGACCCCGCCCCCTTCGCCCATCCCGCCCCAACCCGGCCAGACCCTAGCCCAGCCCACTGGCCAGGCCTAAGTTTAACTATGTGAAATCCAACAGTATCGGGAGCCTGTAGTTTTACACTACTTGCAGCCCAAAAAATGATTACTCTGAACAGGAAGCCTGTAGTTTACACTACTTGCAACCCAAAAAATTGATTACTCTGAACAGGGAGCGTGTAACACTACTTGAAACCCAATTTTGAATATCATGAATAAACGATTATTTCAAATCAACGAAGCAAGGCATATTACACCTGGAAAGCAGAAAATATTATCAAACGGAAGATATTATCAAAAGCAAAAGAAGACAATGACAAAATAGCTTTTGAAAAAGAAGACAACGACAACCATCAGAAGAGGACAACCGGCTTTTGAAAAAGAAGAAAAAGACAACAGCTTTTTGAAAAGCAGTCGACAAACTGTAGCAATTACTATTTATTACTGTTTACTTTACGACTTTTGAAAAGTAACTATTGTTTACTTTAAGACTTTCGGAAAAGTAATGAATAGTGAATAGTCGAGGCCATCTATTAAAGGAGCCTCTTTGTAATTCGAAAGATTCAATCCAATAATTGGAGAGAACTTCAATACAACTCTTCGATTAAGAATTCATATGTCTAGCTAAACTCTTCCATAGTCTATAATCCAAATCGGTGAGATTATCATAATACCAGAGAAGAAGACACTTTGATAGATTATAATTATTATCATACCAGTCTATAAACTAACACCTTAGTTAGAATCTCAGAGGATATTCCGTCGAGAATTCCCAGGCACCTAGGCCAAAGATCCCTCAAGTCCGAGGAAGGAGAAGGGAGGCAGAGCTAGGGTGAGGTTGATATCTCCGGTGATCTGAGAATCTGATTAAGAGGTATGTTTTCTAGACTAGTATGTTCTTAATTATTATCTGGATAAATGTTAGTCTCTGCAATTATGATTCTCATACTGATTAGAGATTATAGACTTTATTTCAAATATGAAATTTGAGTTAGTATTACGCAAACCCTTATTACATGCTTATTATTTGATAAACTTGATAGACTCTGAGAAAACTTTATCAACCTACCGTCTATTATCCTACCCTCTTTATGGTTATTAGATGATGAAAAGATCCGTCTCGTTTATCAGCATGGGGAGTTTAGCTCATTTGATCATTTCTGAGCGTCCTTTGGCATTGGAGGTCCAATCTCTATCCAACCATTTTTGTGAAGCTCGATATTTCGAATCCGGGGAGGATTCTTGCTTGCGTAGAGGCAGGTCGTCTCTTTTGGATCAATTTCGAACCACCAGTATGATGATGTGAAATTATGCAAAATCATAGGTAAGGTGATGAGTGGAGAAGCCAATGAGGTTGTGATTGATAGTGAGAGGGTACTGAGGATCAAGGATAGAGAGAGTGTGCCTCGTATGGGTGACTTTACCAGATGTATTATGAATGAGGCACATAACTCTAGGTATTCAATTAATCCAGGTGCTACTAAGATGTACCGTAATTTGATGATCATTTCTGAGCGTCCTTTGGCATTGTTGAGTTCATGTCTCAGTGTCAGAATTGTCGGTAGGTTAACTATGAGCTCCAGTGACTCGGTAGTGTGTCTCAGAGGATGCCCATTTCTGACTGGAAGTGAGAGAGGATTGCCATGGATTTCGTTGTGGGATTGCCCAAGACTTTGGGAAAATTTGATGTTATTTGGGTCATTGTTGATAAGTTGACCAAGTCCACGCATTTCATTCTGGTCCAGATGAATTATAATGCAAAGAAGCTGAATAAGATCTACATTCGCGAGATTGTTCATCTTCATGGGGAACCTATTTCTATCATCTCAGACTGGGTATTCAGTTTACTTCACATTTCTGTCGGACTTTACAGAAAGAGTTTGGTACTCACTTAGATCTCAGTAGAGCATTTCACTCTCAGCTCAACGGTCAGTCCGAGTGGACTATTAAGGTATTAGAGGATCCGTTACGAGCCTGCATGATTGATTTTGGTTGTCATTGAGACTAGATCTTACCTTTGACAGAGTTTGCGTACAACAACTATCAAACCAGTATTGATATGGCACCATTTGAGGTCTTGTATGGTAGGAGATGTCGATATTCGATTGGTTGGTTTGATGCGTTCGAGGTTTGGCCTTGGGGTATCGATTTATTGAGAGATTCCTTAGAGAATGTGAAGGTGATCTAGGATAAGCTCCTAGTATCTCAGAGCAGACAAAAGGAGTATGCGGACCGGAAGGTCTGAGACTTGGAGTTTATAGTTGGTAAAAGAGTTCTTCTGAAGGTCTCACCCATGAAGGGTGTGATGAGGTTCGGTAAGAGAGAGAAGTTAAGTCTGAGGTATATTGGACCTTTTGAGATTCTTCAGAGAGTTGGAGATGTGGCATATGAGTTGGCTCTGCCACCAGGTCTTTTAGGAGTTCATCCGGTTTTCCATATGTCTATGCTGAAGAAGTATCATGCATGCGGTTCTTATATCATCCAGTGGGACTCTGTATTGCTTGATCAGAATTTGGAGCTTGTGGCTATATTGGACATGCAGGAGAGAAAGTTGAGGTTGAAAGAGATAGCTTCTATGAAGGTTCAATGGAAGCATCACCTTACTGAGGAAGCTACTTGGGAGACGGAGTCCGACATGCGAAGAAAATATCCTGACTTGTTTACTACTTCCAGTACATTTCCTCTGTTTGTTCTCTCCATTTGAGGATGAATGTTTGTTTAATTTGTATCTGATGTAATGACCCGTTCGATCATTTTTAGCCTAAAATCTATATTTGACTATTTTATCCTTTATGTAAACTCTATGTGGAGTTTGTGATGTGCGGGGATAGGTGGCACGACTCTCGAAGATACATGAATTTCGGATGAAAATCCCAAAACTAGAACCTTAGAGTTGAATAGTTTGACTCAAGGTTAACTTTTGAGTAGATGAGTTTGTTTTCGAGTTCCTTCGTTTTCGATAGCTTCGGAGGGTCATTTATGAGTTAGTCGAATCATTGGTTCACTTTACAAAACAATCAGATGTATTTGTGGTGCTATTTGTGAAAATTAGATATTTGGTTTTTCCAGACAATTCTTTAAAAAAGTATGATATAGCTCGGTTAAATGGGAAATTCAAGGGTACGAGTGAGTTCGTAGCACTGTTTACCTTGGGAAAGCATGTCTAGTTTGTGATTGAGCGATCTCGGGAGTGTTTCAAGTGTTTGGTGGAAGATTGAGTTGTTTATTGTGATCTGATGTCTGGTGACCGCCTTAGCGACACTTCGTTCGCTCCTACATGACCGCCTCGGCGGGAGGCTGGCTTGCAGAAGTATCTATTGAGTTTCCGCTTTGGCAGGCGGGACTTCCGTAGGGGCAGGTGCGCCTCTGCAGGATTCAAGTTCGTTGTTGCACTGAGGTAAGGTGCCAAATGACACTGCCTCAATAAGGTCGATTAACGTGGGAGCAAGTCCGCACCAGCGAGGTCGATTCATTGTGGTGGAGTTGTTGGATGCATGTGGTATATTAAATTCCTAGGTCAAGTCTCATTTCCCAAAATTGAAATTCTCGAACTTAGAGCCGCAATGAGTGGATTTCTAAAGTTCAAGAGTGAATTCATCTTTGAGGGTAAAGATTTCCATTCTTTATGTTTTGGTTGGCATGATTTTAGGTCCTTTAATAGTGTTATTATGTTCATGTAAATTGGGGATGATTAGTTATAGGTTCTTATGAGAATAAGAGAATTGTATCCTTGATTAAAGGGTTGTTTATGGATTAGTTTACTTCAATTGTTATTAATTAGTGATGGAATATACTAGATTATCATATTGTGAGGTTTAATTTGATTATGAAAGTCTCTTTAAATTTGGGGGAAATTCTAGGGTTCCAAATTGGGGCTTTTTGTATATTGTTCAATTGAAGGTCCAAATGAGTATAAGTTTCCAATTAACTTAAGGATATGATTACCTAGTATGTATTGATGCTTTCTGAATATTAAAGTTCGAGTCTTAGCGACGTGGGCCCGGGGTTGGTTTTGGAAGTCTTGCTTTGTTAAGGATTATGTCATTGTATGTGTGTAAGCTTTATATTAATGAATAGTATATGCATGATTACACTTCGATTATCACAAGGCACAGCGGAAGTGCAAGGCTGTCGCATAGATTTGACTGTTCGAGGCTCCACCAGCCTAGAAGTAGGCTACGATTTACTTTCACTAGACTCCGATAGAAGTACGTAATTAGTTATAAATATTGATGGGTATTGGACGTGTTTGGGGGTCCCACTCAGCCGGTTGTGATGAACGTTTGAGTGAGTACTAGTATTGAACTGTGATGATGGGTGATTTGTGGAATCAGCATTATGATGGTTTCAACTGTTAATTGATTGGGCTTAGTCACCATATGTGGGCTTGTCGCCATATTTGCTATTGTATGTTGGTTCATCACACCCGCTTCCGATATGATATCTTGATTTGTACTTGGATTGTTATGTTGTTTGAATTCCTGGGAGCATGTGATATTTATCTCAATATTTTGTTTCATCTCATTACATCATGATTTCTTGCCTTATATTATCACTCTCATTCATACACTCATGGTTCTGTGATAATGATATAAGAGTGGTATGAAAATTTTATGGGTCCAAGAGACCGGAAATGTGAGAATACTTATGAGATTATGGCAACACTGAGATGATTATGATGATATGCGAAGGGATGGGTTGCACGCTTGTAACAATTATTATTCAGCCAAGAGCTGGGCTCTAATGGAAAATTCCGAAGGAGTATATAGACTTTACAGGTCCCCCATGAGTGTGTGTCTCATAATAAAAACTTGAGCGCATGTATACTGGAGAAGGTACCTGGCATATGCATTGCATTCATATCATACATATATCATTTCCTGAATTATCTATTGTTGAATTAAATGTTGGATTGGTTATTGATAACTTGATTGAATTTATGGATAAAAAAGGATTGTTAATTCCTCATTGATACTTGAAAATCATGTTATTGAACTATTCTGGAACTGGTGACTTAAGTGATTACGAAATCTTACATGAACAAGGTGATATGCTGACTCTGTGAACCATTTTATGGATAACGCGACAGTACATGGGTGATTGAACTGCTACTATAGGGCTATTTGGTGTCAATTTGGAATTTATCTCTTTTTACATGTATTCCATCGTTGTCGGCCTATGATGCCTACGGGGGTATATTATGTACTTACAATACACTTGCTGCATCTTTTCTGGTGCAAATATTGATCCCACTACCAGTCGCAAACTCGAGTGTGAGTCCAAGCGGGCAGACTTAAGTATTCAGGGTGAAATGCTATCTCCAGCATGCCTTGGATACTCTATCCTTATCTTTCTTTTATTTATGATCGAGAGACATGTTCAGATTCTTATGTTATCGATTTCGCTTTGGCCTGCGTGTTATATTCAGACTTGTATCAAATTATTAGTGCTCTTGTATGATTGATCAAATTTTGGGGATTTTGTTATTTCTCATACTTTATTCCACATTTATATCATAAGACAGTTATTGTATATCAGTTATCTTTCCGCCTTTCATCATATATCATGTGAATGATTGAGAGTGGTTCGACCGGTAGGAATGTGTAAGTGCCACTACAGTCCCTAAAAGGGGTTGTGAAACCCAGTCGATCAGTGTCACTGGAAAATCCCATATGATAATACACAAAGATATGCTAGCCTTATATGTCATGTATACTAGGTATATCTGATATACAGGCAGTATACCCGAGTGTATATCAACACATATTGAAGGCAAATCCCAATAAGAAGAGGAGGACAATCCCAGAGAAAGGTTTATACAACACAAATATTCTTTCTTCACAACACAAATATTCTTTCTTCAACACTACTGCATATACCTTATGGCAGTTAATGAACATGATTCAATCAAACCTAACATTCAAACATGATGACTAGCAGAACTACATAATCATTATAGTTTTATCTTAACTGTTAGGATAAATGTGTCTAGTTGTAAACCTTATATCATGCATTTTGCCACACATAAAGTAAAGATTAGCATGGAAATTAGAGTGGTGAGATTACTTAATCAATTTTCAAATCTCATTAGACAAAGTTACCTAGGTTACATTCTCATGCTTCATACATTTAAACTCAGACAGTGGACATAAAAGTCATTTTTGTCCATATTTCTAGTCTAAGCTTACATGAGATGAACATGTCAAACTATAACAGAAACCAAGCAGATATTAGGGCATTTTATACCTCATACCAAGGTCAAATGGGCCATTCTAGTCACAAAATGGATACATTATGAAATAGGACAAGCATATTGGCACAGGACAAAACACTTTGAGTTTATACATACTCTTTTATGTTTGGAAACAACATGAAATTGCTAAGGTAGCGTAAACAGACTTCCCGAGCTCATCTTTTGACCTATACGATCTTATTTAACCAAGCATGGACATCAATCAGGACCTAAATAAAATTGTTATCTCGCCAAGAAATCATTAACCCAAATTGTTCTAATCATTTTTTACCTTGTTCATATCTTTATTGATCCTACATGACATTTATAGGTCCCAATAGCTTAACATGAGATCCTACAAGTCATATAACTACCTCAGTGTTCATTTATTACTCTTGGGCTCATTTCTACACAATTTTATAGCCATATAAAACACATCAAACCCAAATTTATCCTAAACTAAGCACACAAAAGCACATAAAGGAGACAAACTTCATGCTCTCAATAATACAAACACTTACACATGTATCATAGGCAAAACAGACCCCTTTAGAGCTTATACTAAGACTAAACCATTCTTAAACTAGTTAATAAGCATACAAACATTAACAGATTACCAACATATTCCATAAATCCACATGACATGCTTGTAATCAATAATATGCTAAAAATGCCTCAACTGTTATCACACTAAATGCCCCACTGTTTTCAAAGTGGTCTAAATCCATTCATCATACTAATATGAATGCAATAGAACATGCTCATGCCTACATATCATACTCAAAACTTCATGCCATATCCAAATAAACATGAATAGCATCTGAAAGTGATTATTGTGATTTAATAGATTAATTTAAGCTAGTTCAACTATTCAGAATTGGTTTATGGACACATGTTGCCTACAAGACTTAACTAAACATGTTAATGATCATCAAACACATAAAAACAGAACATAAAACTGATTAATAATAAAAGAAACTAAGGAAAATGGGTTTACCTTGTTTGGAGGCAGTCTAGGCTTGTTTCTTAAACTCCAGACCGCAAATTCTCGCAAACACACCGAAAAGGGAGTGTTTAGTTTTGAATGACTAGTTAAGGAAAAATCAGGTTCCACCAAAGAGCTTGGATCTCAATTAAGCAAGAACTAATCGGATTTAAACTCAAAAAAGGCTTAAGAATATAAAAACCAAGAATTCGAGTTTCGGATCTTTTCTTCTTTTTTTCTTTTTTTTTTTTGCCTCCTGAAAATGAAGAACAAGTCTTCAATTTATAGAAACTCATCGATACCCTAGAAAGATCGAGGATCTGATGTGGGATATGGGAGTTGGGGGAAAATTTCCCTCATAAAATTGATTGGCCAACAAAAATTATGAATTCAAAATTAAAATCGAACAAAAACCATTAATCTTAAGTAGATAAAGCAACAAGGGGGAGGGGTAACCTCACCTGGGGGTTGGTGGTGGTAACTACGACATGGTAGGATAAGGGTAAGGGACATTAATTCCCTTACTCCATTTGAATGGACCAAATGCAAAGTGCGTACACTGCTGTATTGCCATTCTTGGCAATGAACGAGACAACATACGGCTAGGGATACGGCTAGGGTTCTCTTTGAACCCAAATGGAGAAGTATCCTACTAGGTTTTGCCTCCTTTACGCTTAAGAGGGTGTATTGGGCCGGGTCTGGGTCGGATGACTTAGGCTCGGCCAATTAAAAAGGAATTGAAGAGGCCCAATTTGTATTTAAAAAATAAAAATTATAGTCGTGGCCACATTGGCCATGTTTTAAATTAACAGATAACGAAGCGTCTTTCAATTATAACCGATTTGGATCAATAACTTTAAATTAAGCCTAATTTTGACATCATTTGGAGATTTGGTATTTAAACATGCAAAATTAAATTAAAGCGATTTAAAATTGAATGTAATTTTAAATATCTTATCCAATTAAATAATTTTCCAAATTTTGACGGAACAATGGATCACTAAAAATAAGAATTCTAAGACAATTAGTTTCACAATTATCTTTTAAAATTGTAATTAATAATCACAATATTATGAAATATAGGATATGATATTTTTTTATTGTACTTGCACTTTGAGTTCTGTTTTCCTAAATTTTTCCTAAAAGTCAAAGAAATCCTAATCCTTCTTATACAATAAATATACTAGATGATATTTTATCAAATGAAATAACAAAATACTTTCGAAATAATTTTGTACAATCCTTTTTGTCCTGTAAAAAGAATATTTTACTCCGTCTGTGACTCGGGAACTTTGAAAAATTAAACAAACTTATTGGAGGGTAAAATTAGGTGTAAACACCGACAACGATGAAGGATATGTAAATTAGAGATAAATATCAAGTTGACACCAAATAATCATATACTAAATAGTTCACTAAATTCAAATAAGTCTCATTATCCACATAATAGTTCAGTGAATCAACAAGTCACTTTGTTCATATAAGGTTTCATAATCATGCAAGTTACCCCAATTTTAGAAGAGTTCAATGACAATATCTCAAGTATCAAATGATTAATTAACAACCCTTCTTTATCCAAGAATCCAACCAAGTCATCAATAACCAATACAACACTTAATCCATCAACAGATAATCAATGAAGTAATGTATGTATGATATGAATGTAATGTATATGCCAGGTACCTTTCATCTCCAGTATACAAGAGTTCAAATTCATTGAACTACACACGCATGGAGGACTTGTGAAGTCTATATACTCCTCTGAAATTTCTCAACGGAGCCCAGCTCTGGCTGAATAATAATTGTTGTAGGCGTGCAACCCGTTCCCCCGCGTATCATCATCATCATCTCAATGTTGCCAATAATCTGATAAGTGTTCTTACCTTTTCGGTCTCTTGGACCCACAACATTTTCATACCACTCTCATATCAATATCAACGGAACCATGAATGTATGAATGCAAATGACAATACAAAACAAGAAATCAGGACGTAATGAGATTTAACCAAGTATAAGAGATGAATATCATATGCTTTCAAGAATTCAATAACAAATAGTCTAAGTACAATCATGATATCATATCGAAAGTATGTGTGATGAAAAAATACAATAATATCAAATATGGCGACGAGCCCACATAATGACGACAAACCCAATCAACAACAGTCGGAATTAGCTTAAGCCCGATTCCCCCAAATCACCTATCATCACAATTCAACACCGGTACCTACCCAAATGTTAATAACCGCTTGGCTAGGACACCCAAACATGCCCAATACCCCTCAATTTTTATAATTAATTGTGTATTTCTATCAAAGTCTAACAAGAAGACCGTATCCTACCTCAAAGCGAGCAAGAGCCACGAACAGTCAACCTTCGGCGCATGCCTTCCCTTTTCGGAGCGCCTCATAGTATTCATAGTCTAACATGCATAGACTATACATTAATATTTAGCTAATACATAATACAAGGACTTAGTCCTTAAACATACCAAGGACATCCAAAACTAACCCCGGGTCCACGATGCCAAAATCCAAATTTTATTACTCACAACGCATTAACATATACTAATTAGGCACATCCTAGAATTAATTAGGAATCTAATCTCAATTGAACCCTTAATTGCATGATTTAGCAAAAGCCCCAATTTACAAACCCTAGATTTTTCTCCGAATTGCAAAGGGTTTCCATTAATAAATTAAACTCTACAACATGATCAACTACCATTAACCAATACTTATTAATAATATCAAGACAATCTAAGTCATATTTCACCCTTAAATCAATGTTTTAAGTACCTTATTATACCATAGAAGCTTAAGGACCTACCTACCCCAAAATAAGGATTAAATTAGGATTAGGAACCTTAAAAACATGGAATAAAATCAAAAAGGGTGAAGAATTTACCTCCCAAAAAGAACTTAAGCACAACTTCAAGAGTTCTCCCCTTAGCATGCTCTAATACCGAGATACGATGTTTTGGGAAAGTGAATTCAACTTTGGGCATTTAAGAAACTGCCCGAAACAACAATTTTGCTCCTACGGAATCGACTCCGCCGGTGCGGTCTCGCTTCAGCGAAAAGGAGCTCGCTGAGGCGCAGTCACTTGATACCTCGCCGAGCGCAGAAGTGGAAAACTATTTGCAAAGGCGCCTTCGCTTCTACGAGCAAATATCCACAGGGGCGAAAACTCAAAAAGTCCTCAGGGCCTGCGTCTGCAAGCCAACCTCCATAGAGGTGGACTCACGAAGGCGGACAACCAGCCTCTGGTGCAAATACCAGACACCAGCAGCTATAGAATTCCCCAAAACTCCCACCAAATATCCTAACACTCCAGAGACCCCCGTACACAAACCAGACATGCTACCCCAAGGTAAATAGTGTTACAAACTTGCTCGCGACCTTAAATTTCTCATATTACCGAGCTAAGATTTACTTTTCTAAAGAATCGTCCAAAACAACCAAATATCATAGTTTCACAAATAAGGGCACAAAGTACATTCGATTGCCTCTGGAAGCGAAACAAAAACTCGACGAAGTCATAAATGACCTTTTGAAACTACCAGTAGCGACATAACCCAGAAATAAACCCATATGCTCAAAAGTCAACTCTGAGTTAAACTACTCAACTCTAAGATTACTATTTTGGGGTTTTCATCCAAAAAATACATAAATGAACCTCGGGATCCGTGTCACCCATCATCGCACATCATAAACCCTACATAGAGTCTACGAGAAAGATAATTTAGTCAAATGAGGAACTTTAGCTAAAAACAACTGGACGGGTCGTTACAGGTAGGACGCTCATTATTACTTGTCAAGAGATTTCATTAAGATCATATTTGTATTTGTAATTAGTACAAATGTTTATACATGCATTTTTAGATTTTTCATCAATGACAAAAAAATCATTGAGTTTCTAGAAGACAATTTTCTACATTCTCATTGGATAGCTGAAGAGAAATATGTAACTACAACAATCTCTAGTTAAAGGGTCAACTTTGACTCGCAGCAACCTTTCCTGAAAGTTGCTTGGATGATTTTCTTGATCTTCCTTCTAAAGAGCAGTTAACATTTTCGGAAAACGGGACTGATTTGAGATTTGAGTTGTTTAGTATGCTTAGGGGTAGTATAGATTTGTAGTTAAAAAGGCATAAAATGAGCTTTAGTGGGGGAAGTTGATTTCTCCTACGTGTACGTACATGTGAACTTGTGAAGTTAACTAATACTTGTCAAAAAAGCAACCAAATATCTTGTTTGTAGTATCAATTAACACGGATGCTTACGCATGCGGCGAAGAGCGAACATAATTTTACACCTCAGGCTAGAAATCTCATTAATCATGGATTAAACATCTAATTTAAGTGGGATAGTCAAAATATTCAATTTCTAGGTTAGAATTATTACCGCAACTCAAACGGTGAAAATTCCCTCAAAAATGGCCCAAAGTCGAGCTCGGAAATCCCCAAAATGTATTTTAAAATAATAAATTTTCATATAAAATTTTTATGCGATCGCGACAGGGTGGCCCACTATCACGAAGAGCAGTCCAGCAAGGCTCTCTGCACGACCACGAAAAGTAGACGCAAATGCGAAGGGTCACACCCCTTCATCGTAAACGCGACCCAAGGCCCCAATGACCGCGAAAATCACCTTTTGCACCAGAAAAAAATAAAATTTAGTGCAACTCCAACATGGTTTTATCCCCCCAAAACTCATTTGAACCCCTTAGATCTCATTTCGAACATATACTCAAGTCTAAAATCATCATACGGACCTATAGAAATCTTCAAACCACGAATCTAAGTCTATTTAATCTAAATGTTGACTTTGGCGAACTCTAAGAATTTTAAGCCACTAATTTAGATTCAAGTGTTTTAAAATGCTCCAGAGTCACATAGGATCCGTTCCAAAATACTATGTAGGCCACAAATTTTGACACGCCCAGTGGGACAAATTCTCTTACTTATATCTTCCTCCTGCAAATTGAAATTCACAAACTTCAAAATAGACCTGTGATGGCCTTTCCAGTAGACAACGACAATTCATGCAACAATATTTACACTATTCATATGATGAACATCACCGCACTAGTTCAATGGCTCACAACGTGTTCAGGGCTAATGGAATGAACATATTAGAGTACTTCATCCTCTTGGAGATGGTGAAGAAAAGCAAATATCATACTATGACTGCAACCTCTAGAGAAACATCATTTTTTTTTTCATATTTCGATGCAGTCTCTCAAACTGGCTCCAACTTTAATGAGTTCAAAGATTTAGCAGATTCATATTCATTAACCAATGTTAACGCTTTGATGAAAGATGCAACAATCATGGATGAACAACTTCCCACACAAACCAGTGAGGCCTTGAAGAAATCGATTGAAGCTAAAGATCTTCAAATCGTCCAATTTAATAGCAAGTTAGAGACTTACAACTTGGATAGTCAAGTCACAATCCAACACAACAGGCAAAGGATAATATTAAATCTCCCATCAAGTCAGTTGAAGCTCAAAGTTCCAAGGAATTGTTAGGGGGGCATATTAACAATCCAACAATTACAAGACATGATGGCAAACACCGTCAGAGTTTAATATGCCCGATTATATAAAGCTTCTTAGGTTACTCAAAGTCGTACTCTAAGCGAATAGAGGGCTTGAAGATGAAATTGAATAGAATCCACCAAAATTGAAACAAATCAGAGTCAACGTATCGCCAATTTCGTTGAAACTTGTAGTGCTGGTACACGCGGCAACTTCTGTGTCACCTAGTTTGTTCGTTCCTTGAAAGTTAACGCCTTTGATTGGTACACATACTGGGAGTCTGATTCAATTTATTGTTGAAAGCAATTTGAAAGTCAATTCCTATTTTTACAGCACCCATCGTATGCTGAGCAAGATGGAGTAGACAAACACCAAAATAGTAAAAGATGAAACTGTAATGGACTACATAAATCCCTAGTGAACATTATTTCACACCCCAACCTAGGTGAGGCGTGGCTGGAAACCAGCGCCATACTGGTTGAAGAGAACCACTCTATAACTCCTGACTGTTGGACATAACCAGAACATACGTAGGTCGATAAAACCACTATCGGTATCCACACTGACCAATCCCAAAAGGAATATAAACGAGGTCCGATAAGGACACTGACATACTATATATATTGAACATGTGTCTACAAAGCTTCTAAGAATAACCGACATCAAACATGGTCGAGACAGGGCCCCGGGCTAGCCATAAGTCTGTACAAAATCTGATACACGGCCTCTAGACTCGGCTGCACTCTGGAAGAGATGGAGTCATCCCCTTCTGAATACCAACCTTGTCTATCGAGAGGGCTCATCGAGCTGATTACCTGCACCTAGGGGTGGCCAACGGGGCGGGTACGGGACGGGGGGGGGCGGGACCGGTCCTCCTGCGGGACTGGCGGGATCCGCTGATGTCCCGTCCCGTTCCGGTCCCGTCGGAAAAGGGGACCGGTCTTATTGGGTCGGGGCGGTTACGAGATTTTTTGATTTTTTTTCACTTAATTTAAAACAATAACATCTATAAACAACTCAATAATTGAACAAGATAGTGTAATAAAAATATCTCAATGTTGTTTTTGTGCCTCTTATATTATTTAATAGAAATATATTTTTTTTGTAATACAATTTCAAAATTGCAACTTTGTGGTGTTGAAAGTTGCAAATAACATAGTAAAATTACAATTAAAAAAATTACATATTTAAAAACACCTTTTCTAGTTTCTTCACAATGTCTTGTGGTTCTTCAGTTGGAATTGGAATTTGTTGGTCAAATTGCTCAACGTCGCTTCCACCTCCGTCGGATAAGATTTCGTTGTAGTTTTCGTCGTCTTCTTTGTTGATCTCCAGTTGACCGCACCTTCTACGCTCCGCTCGTATCCAATCTCTGAATAATACTGCAATCTCCAAGCTGTCTCCTGCTAATGAGTTTCTATGCTCTCCTATTTGAAATCTTCCGACAGAAAAAACGCTCTCAGACGCTATTGATGACGCTTGAATGTTCAACACATCTCGGGTCATCTTTGACAGTGTCGGAAATGTCTTCCTATTCTCCCTCCAGTATTTCAACAAGTCTTCACGTCCTTCTTCATTGAGAACTGCTTGGTACGGTACAATACCCTGCAAAACAAAAACATCAAACTCGCTAACTTGATTAGTAGTGGTACCACTATACATTCTATTTCTAAGGCTTTCAATACTTGCCGCAGAAACAACATGACCTTTTTGAGGTTGTAGTGAAGAAGAAGAAGAAGAAGATGGTTGGTTGTTAGCACTTTCTTGTTGGTAATATCTATATACTTTTTTACATTCATCGTGTATGCTAGATAAAATGTCTTCTTTAGTTGGTTTCTTAGGTGGTTGGTCATTTGGATTTTTTGAAGTTAGAGGTGGAAGTACAGCTATGCAATCATAAATTATTTCAATAAGTGCTTTACAACAATCTATTTTAATAGTCGAATTTAATACATCACCAATAATATAAAAAGTGGGAATAGGAATAAAATATTTTTAAAATTTGATAAACATTTTTTTAATAGGTGCCCTATAAGATGGTTTTCCATATATTCACTAAGTAATAAAAATATTAGAGCTATATAAAATAACATAGTTGAAATAGTAGGATAATATAAACCAGAAAATTCTTTTGTTGCTTGAAAATATTTCTCTAAAAATACAATAAGTTCTGAAATTTTTTCCCAATTGTTATCTACAACCATATCAGTTGAATTTCGATTATGGGCGTTAAAATAAAGTTATAGGTCTTCTATAATCATAAGAAACAAGTAGTTGTTCGTATAAAGAATTCCACCTAGTCGCTACTTCTTCGGAAATTTTTCTATAAGGTAGTCCACAATCGTGACAAGTTTTTTTATATTCTTTTTTTCGTTGTATTCTATTACTTCTAAAAATAAAGTTTATAGCAAATTATATTTTATTAAGAATGTCTTCAAAAAGTGATAGATCATCCTTTACAACTAAGTTATAAATATGACACGCATATTTTATATGAAAATAATTAGGAAAAGATGGAGTTAAAAGATCTTTTAAAAGTCTAATAGCACAATTATTAGAAGAAACATTATCTAATGTAATAGTCATAATTTTATCAGTTATTCCATAATAATCGCAAACTTGATGAATATTTTGTGAAATAAAAGTTCCAGTGTGCCTATCATCAATATATCTATATGCTAAAATACATTTTTGCATAGACCATTTATAATCTATCCAATGACATGTTACAGTTAAACAATCATGGCCGTTAGTACTACGACCTATATCATACGTGATATACTTTGACAGGAAAATGATATAATGAATAACGTAAATACTGTTGATATTCATGTGCAAATTTAAAAACATCTCTCCTAACAGTTGATCTAGGAAAACCGTTAAAAGCAGGATTATACATATCTCTAATGTAATGAATAAAACCAGGGGGGGAAGGAAATGAAAAAGGCAAACCCTCCAACGCAACTAATTTTGTTATTGCTTCCCTATCTCTATGTTTATCGTATTTAGGGCCTACAATTCCCCCCATCATCGGGTTAATTTGACCATGTACTTGGTCCGGGACGGTATGTGAACCTTGTCCCGACTAAGAGCGCATTGGTGCACCCGACTTTGTAGCCTCGTATTTATCCCACCTAGCTTTGTGAAAGTTTTGTACATATATCAATAAACTTTCCGTCCCACCCTGACCTTTTCCCATTTTAAATTTATAAACATTTTTACAAATTTGACATCTAACTACTTGATTCTCTTGGTCCCTATCAAAAAAAGCCCATGCATCTAATTTTAATTTTCGTTGTGTTGGGTCTCGTCTTATACTAGGGGGAATAGGAGGTGTTCCAATTTCAGTTTGAGGTGCACTGGTGAGTGTGTCATATAGATTAGTTGGTGTGTCATCTAGATTATCTTCTAAATTAAAGTCTGGTTGAGTTGCAGAAAATATTTCATCGTCTAATGGTATATCATTAAAAAATTATGTTTCATCTATATGTGTATAATCAATCAAATCATCCTGTCTAGGAATAGGATGATTAGAAGAAGCACCCTTGCCCTTGTTACCCCTACTAGAAGAAGCACCATTACCCTTACCCTTAAACATTCCTCTCATTCCTTCTATTTTAATTATGCTAATAAATAATTAAAGATAATGAAATTAAGTGCGCTAATTAAAATAAAGTAACAATAATAATTTAAAGAAGAAACGGAGGTACCAAACGTCGACATGTAATCGAGGTTGAAAATTGAAACTTTGCTCGATGGATGATCCTCAAGTTAGTTGCCAACTTCACTCCCAATTTTTGAACTTTGATATAGTTATACAAATGAACAAATAAAATTTATTATTTAATAGACAATGTAGACTTGTAGAGAGATAGATTGACAGATTGTATGAAGATTTGTGAGAAAGATGAAGAGAAAATGAGGTATTTATAGTTGGAAATTGGGTTAAAATGTAAATATATTAACTTAGAGTTAAAAATAAATATTAAACGGGTAGGAATAGTTGGGGGAGGTCAAAAATGACTGTTGCACAACAACCAAAATATAAAATGGTTGTTGTGCAACATATATTTTTTTGTAAAAGGGAGGGATCGGGAGGGTACCTGTAGCGAAAGTAAAGGAATAAAGCACGTACCTGTAGCGTTATATATCACCGCAGTATATGACATAGTTGTCCCACAAGGAGCATAAGATGACGAATTAGAGTGTTGTTCAAGATTAATCTTGCAGAATCTTCATCTCCTTCGCCTACAGTTAAATAGAGTGGAGTTGTTCCAGCATCGTTAGGCTGATGGAATAAGTCAGCATCTTCTTTTACCAGCAGTTTCACAATGTTGCCTTACGGCTTCATGCAAGGCCGTATCTCCATCGTTATTGGTAATCCTTAGCAATTCCTGGCCACAATTTCGTCTTCGACTTCCAATTCCCTGAGTCTGAGGGTGGCACAATCAGCTCATAAGATCATGATGCGCCTAACCTGCGTAGGTTTGGGCAGGTTAATAACCTGTTTATTTTAATAACTCATCCCATTTTGACTCGTTTAATTCTGCTCATCTAAAAACTGGACTGATCTCATAATTTTGAGAAACTAATCTCATAATTTTAAGATGCCTCGAGGTAAAAGTCAACATTGCTTACTCAAGCTCGTCGGTCAGATCAACAATCCAAAATTTGAAATTGATTGCATGGATGTGTTACCTATAAGCTATAGAATCCAATTTGATAATCAAAATTGAATTCTGATATCAATTACTAAGTCAAATCAATGATTTTCTAATTTTAAGTTTAGGTCTCTAAAATCACATGAATTCATGGTTCAAATCCAACAAAAATGTAGTATAATCTCAATACATGTCTGCAGAATCCATTCGAATAATATCTTGATGAACCTCCAACAATTCGAACGCGAAATCGAGAGCTCTGCTCCCCAAAGTTGGCAAAAATGACTGCTGATTCAGATCTCAATATATTTATATCGGCTGTCCCGTCTATCGGAATTGCAAAAGCCCAGCTGGCCAGCACCCCTCGCTTTTGCAACGTCAGCATTGATTGAGTTTTGCTTGTCCGGAAGCCTATCCTTGCAAATGTGACCCTTTGGTTGTAATTGCGATGCATCAGCTGACATTGGTTTCAGTAGTTGCAATTGAAATTACAACTTAGTCCAAAACTCACCCGAACCATCCGGTGATGTCCCTAATGATAAAAAGACAATATGTACAAAGTATCAAGACACATTTTAAGACATAAGTGCTCAAAACAGGGGATTGAATTGTTACATGCATATTTAATCGGAAAGGCCTACGAGGTCCAACTCTCTTCATTCTTTATTATCTGATTTAGTTCTTATATGATGTTTGAAAGAAAATATTTGTATGGATTCCTTGTATGTTTGTGATACCTTCATGTGGATTTTTGTTTTCATATGAAATTGCATTATTTGGTTGAAATTAACTCATTGATTAGTGTAGTGCAAATTAAAAAATGGTATGTTAATAGGAAAACTTCTCCTAGATGTTTAATGAAGATTGATCTAAGAAAAGCATATGCCAAGATGAATTGGGAATTCTTATAAGAAGTTTTGATGGGATATGGATTTCCAAATAGGTTTGTTCAATTGATAATGACCTGTGTGACTTCTCCTAAGTTCTCAATTAAAATCAATAGGCAAAATCATGGTTATTTTGAAGGGAAGAGACGACTAAGACAATGGGATCCAATGTCGTCTTTAAAATTCGTCCTGATTATGGAATACCTCTCAAGGTTATTGAACACTATGGGATTGTTGCCTGATTTCAAGTACCATCTTATGTGTAAGAAGCTGAACTCAGTCATCTTATTTTTGCTGATGACTTGATGATATTTTTTTAAGGCTAACATTAGATCAGTATCAAGGGTAATGGAAGCATTGTCACATTTTAGTAAAGGGGGCAGGCTTAATAACCAATATGGACAAGTCAAGTATTTTCATGACAGGAGTTGATGATGCAACCAAAGAGATGTTATTGACAAGAACATGATTTTCCATTGGGTCATTTCCTATAAGGTATTTAGGACTGCCTCTATCACCAAAGAAGTGGAGTAAGGTGGATTGTCACTTGTAGACTGAGAAGATTACTAATAGGATTTACAACAACACATATTCAAGGTATCTTTCCGGGTTGCAGATTATTAATGTAGTGTTGTTCTCTATCCACAGCTTTTGGGTTCTGTGTTCATCCTTCCACAGAGTATGCTTAAAGAAGTGGACAAGAGGTGTAGAGATTATCTATGGGGGAAGTTCTGAAGAGAAAAGGAAAATCTATCTGGTGGCTTGGGAAAAGATTTGTTTTTCAAAGAAGTCTGGAGGTTTGAATATCAAAGGAAGTAGAAACTGGAACATGACCTCAGTGGGAAAATTGCTATAGCAGTTGGTGGAAAATGGGAATCACTTTGGGTCAAATGGGTTCATGAAATTTATATGAAGAATGACTCAAACATTTGGGTGCATAAGTCACCACAGGATTGTAGTTGATATTGGAAACAATTGAATGACCTAAAGGACAATATGAGGACATGGTATGAGCATGGTGGGTACTCTCTTACCTCTGGAGGAAGTATTCAATAACACAGAGTTATATTGCTATTATTGGGACTCAAAGAAGATATGACATTGCTGAGTTGGTTTGGAGTACTGTTGTTGTCCAACCTAAGCATAGAATTATAGTTTAGCTTGCTGACTAAGGAGAGACTAATGAAGTTGCATATTCCAGTAGAGGATGAGTACTGCTGCTTATGTACAACTTAGACTTTGAAAACTGGAAAACATCCATTTACTGATTGCCCCTGGATACTTTCAGTCAGGTCTACCTTGATGATATGGCTAGACCAGCAGTTGCAGACAGGAGATGTATATATGGTCCTGAAAAGGATTAAAGGGAAGCATTGACCACAATTTAGGAAGGAAGTTATTGCAGCAATTTGGAGTGCCATGGTTTACCACACCTGGAGAGCCAGCAATTGGAAACAGTTTAAGGGAGCAACTGTACATAGTGAGTTAGTGGTTACTCAGACACACTGAAAATGTCTAGGAAGATTTATAGGTGTAGAGGTTTTTTACAATCAATTACTGTGTAATTAGTTCTGTTTGAGGCTTAGAGTTCATTAACACCCTTCCTATAAGGTGGTTAATGGATCTAGGTGCTCTTAGTTTGTTATTTCTTCTGTTATCAATGGTAATATTCACAGTTGTTACCACAAAAAATCACCAAGAAAAGGATCCGTTGAAGAATTGAGGCATGAAATTGTGATACAAAAGTTGAAGGGGAAGGTCTTTGCTTATGAATTGTGCATACGGATTGAGCCAAAAATGAATGGTCGGGTCGAATTGTTAGACTTTGGTTTAGTTTAAAGAATTTAAATTGTTGAATATTCTGACTTGTTCTTATGATGGGACACTAGGGTGTTAGTTCACTTTTGAAACCCTTTAATCTATAAATAAAAATATTATTTTGGAGTTAATTAAAAAGATCATCACTTCTTTGACAACCATTGGGCCATGAATATTTTTCAAAACTGATTCACATTTGATGCTACGTACTGCGACAGTAAAAGCCTCGACTCGTAAAGAAAAAAGGGAGTTTGACAAAGAAGTAACTTGGTAAACCAATAAAAAAACAATTGATTGGGATCATGATATGAGAATACGAATAGGAAAAAAAGTTAAATTGAAAACTCTCGATTGCTTAATATAATTTGCCATTCTTTGTTTACTTATTGCTAAGTCATCACCCTCCACCATCTCAAGGTGGATTAATTAAAAAAAAAAAAAAATTGTCAAGTCATCAGTAACAAACCAGATCACAAACACTTATAATGCTTCAACAATTACTTCTTTTTTTTTAGGAATGCTTCAACAATTATACAACTCAACTCAAACTACTACAGGAATTTGAAATACTAAAACTACTAAGGCATCCACAAGTAAGACACGTTTATCGTGCGCTAAACAAGGTGGCAGACTTGATGGCAAAGGAAGGAGCAAAAAAGAACCTTTTGGAAGAATGATGGTGTTAACACTCAAAAGTAATTTAATTGTTTAGCCGAATTTAGTGACAACCGAACTGTTTCAGAGCCGAATTTACTCCTAGCCCTCGACTACCAGAACTTCATCGACTACTAAAGCATCTTAGCCGAGTTGTTAGTTAGAGGTATGACTGGGACCACTCAGATGCAGACGGCTCAACGACCAAGTCAAAAGTGTTTCTGGACCCCTAGAAGCGGTAACGGCCAATAACAACTAAAAGAAAGGGCCATTATCCGAGCAGGAGGAGTAGAGGGCGAGAAAATCGGCACCACCTCCCCTATAGTCGGCCATTGAACTTAGTGGGTTACTTGATGACTGACATGGGGGGGGATCACGTTGTACAGTTTTTCCCTTTTTTGTACTATAAATAGGATAATTCTTTGTATATACAAAGACAACCAATCAATCAAACAACTCAATTTTTATCTATCTTTATCCTTTTCTTCACTGTACTCAACTGCATTCATGTTTCTTACCTCTTGCTGGAAATTAGAGTTCCGTTTCTAGCCCAAAATCGCTTAAGTTAAGGAATCAATTTGTCTCCCGATAAAACGGCAGAGAACATAATTCAGGGCGAGAACAAATTTGGCACGCCCAGTGGGACCATAGGTGAATTAATAGCAAAGTTTGATTCTCTAGGTCAAGACCATTCTTGGCGTATGCACCTAAGGTCCGGTAAGAAAATAAACCCCGAGTCCAGTCCACATCCTAAACAAAATCCTACCAGAAGGAACAACGAACCAGCATCCTCCTCGGGTATGCTTACATCGGTTGATGCCTCTCCACTTCCTCCATCAACCCAAGCTGTGGAAGAATCTAGCCAATCTGAAGGTCCAACCGTAATGACCACGTCTTTTATTAGACAACAGATCGACTTGGGCATCCATGATATTATGTACCAAGTTTATAAACAGTTGGCTGACATTGTGAAGCCGATGGTACATAATGAGGTTCAGCAAGCGAAAGAGATGGAAACCAGTCGAATGCACCCAGGAGAATGTTCGGCTAGTTCTGCCATCCCTCTAACGAGCGGTGTTTTTCAGCATGAGACCATGACTTCCAGTATTGTTCCTCAGCTACATATGCATCAGCTAGTGCCTACTCAGGTGCAGCCGGTAGCTCACCTAGGAACACAAGCCCAATCGCATGGCAACCAACACACTGCATGGTCGCCGCCGAACCTTGGGGGTCAAAATGTGCCACTTGACCAAGCGAGTCTGCAGTATGGGCAGATCAACATGGCTCGGAGACCAGTTCAGGCTCCAAGACATTTTGAATTGCCGCCCGTTATGCCATACGTTTCTACGGACGGCCCTACGATACAGGTGAACAATATTGGCCAGCCGAATTGGCAGCTGATGGCCCCTGGCTATGACTTAGCTCGGCTATCTGGTGACGCTGTTTATAGTGGAATACCATTCCAACATTCATTGCCAGTACCCAGTCCATACCTTCTAGGAAGAGTAAATTTTTTAAGAACGGCCGACGTCTGAGAAGAGCAGGCATGGAATATTGTTCCACCTTATCCTCAGGCTCCGTTAGCCGTTCCAGGATCTCAGGTTGCAGGCTTCCGTGGCCATACCCAACAACAACAATGGGGAATTACCCCACCTATTGGTAATGGCCAGCAGAACACCTACAACCTTCAAAATCCTATCCAACAAAGTGTAGAATGGAGGCCGCCAATACAGAACGCCTACCAGCTGAATCCAGTCGAGAATCGGCAGGGGATGTCACAACTGATAAACCTAGAAATAATTGCTAATACCATGTGGAGGTACTTCGACATCCAATTAAAACCTTTGGGCAGGCCTGTTTATAAGAAGCCTTACTCCGATTGGGTAGATCGGATAACACATTTGCCGAGGGGCTTCAAAACACCGGAGTTTGCCATCTTCTCTGGCAATGATGACAAATCCACTATCGAGCAGATCGGTAAATTTACTACCTAATGTGGCGAGGCTATCCAGAATGAGTATCACAAGTTGTAGTTATTTCCTCTATCTCTAACGGGAACAACCTTCGCACGGTACTTCTCTTTGGCTCCTAATTCCGTATAGAACTGGGCTGACGTAAAGGGTTGCTTCCATAATAGGTTCTATTGGCCCTAACCTCAGATTACCGTGACTGATCTAACGAATCTCAAGCAGTAGGTCGATGAATCTGCTGCCGATTTTATCGAGAGATTCAGAAAGAAGGTTGGGAAATACACCGTACACTTCCCTGAGTCTGAGTGTGCCCACATGATAATCAACAACATGCACCCTCAGTTAAAACAGAAGTTGGTGGGACAATCCTGCTCTGACCTGAGCAAGTTAGCCAGAAAGGCTAGCCAAATAGAGCAGTACATCCAGGAGAAGAAGCGGAGAAAAACCAGTCAAAATCGAGGCTCCCACTTGGTATCCATCATTGAAGCAGATGAGTTCGACTCAGAGTTAGCAAATTGTACAGTAGACGCAATGATGGCCGAGATTGTTAGGGGTAAGGTTTACTCTTGCCCAATCTTGAAAGCCGTAAAAGGAAAGGAGACGAGTTCATCCGATGACAGGGTCAGCTACTCATTTGACATCATAAAGGTAGATCAGATCTTTAATCATCTTCTCAAATATAAGAAGATTCAGCTGCTTGATAGTCATAGGATTCCGACTGCCGAGGAACATAAAGATAAGAAGTACTGCAAGTGGCATAATTCATACATCCACTCTACTTGTAATTGTGTGGTCTTCAGAAAGGCGATCCAAAAGGGCATCAAAGAGGGGAGGTTCAAGCTAGCCGACAAAAGTATGGCTGAAATGTCCATTGATACCGATCCCTTTCCCACGATACCAATATTTATGGTATCTTTTGCTAAGCTCGATGAGTCAAGGGACACCAAAGAAAGAAAGCTGATGAAAAGGGTGTGGGTCTCAAAGAAACCTACTGAAGAGGAGAAGGCCACAAGGAGCTCTGTGTTCAACCGGTTAGGCAGCCTACATGACATTCGCGATGACAGGCATCCAACTAGGAGCAGTTTTCATGGTCGCCCTAAATACTCGAGGGACGCTGAACAAGAACTTCAGGAACAAACCATGAGGTTCATGAGGGTCCTTATCGACGCTAGGCATAGGCCTGGGGGGCAAGTACGGATGCAACCAACCGGCAGCCAAGCATGCCTCGAATAGATGAAGAACCACTCACTAATACCAAACTGAGGGTGGTCGAGTTTAACATAAATGAGGGTGTTTCATCCTTACGTATCACGATGAGAAATAAGGACCAAATGAGACCCCGGAGAATGATTAAACCAGCCGCATTGTCAATCAGGCTCCCAGAAAGAAAGAGGCACCACTGAGAGTCGCATCCAGGACTCAGAAAGGAAGGATGTAATGTTGCAAGGCCTTGCGTAAGATGCAACAGACATTGCATCTAATTTACAACACCAAGGCAGCTGATACCCCATCTAGGGACACTTTGAGCACCGTATTTGGCGCACCTACAGAAGATATGGTTAAACATCTCAAACCTCTTTACGTCAAGGCTTACATTAATGACAAAATTATTAGTCGGTTGTTTGTCGCTGCTTACCTTGAAGGATTACGACAAATTATTACGTCAAGGCTTATATTGTGTTGAATGTGATGCCGCTGCTTACCTTGAAGGATCTTAGCAAAACAAAGGAGGGTCTCATCCCAACTAACATAAAAATGACTAGCTTTATGGGAGAAGCTTCTGAAGTATTGGGGATTCTAGTAGCAGAAATCACTGTAGGTCCTAAGACGGTTAGGTCTGCCTTCTTTGTAATAGATGGCAAGCCGTCCTACACCATTCTACTGGGCAGGGAATGGATTCATACTAGTCGATGCCTTCCTTCTACCATGCATCAAAAGCTCATCTATTGGGAAGGAGACAAGATAGAAATTGTCCCAGCGGATGATAACCCATTCCAACTAGGGGTTCAGAACATAGAGGTTGTCTTCTATTCACCTTATGTGGCTCTCATAGCCATCACAAAATAGTATGAAGAAGGATCTTGGGAATCCTGTAATCTTACCCCGCGAGGGTTTGAAATAAAATAATTAGCCGAACTACGACTTACCTTGGAGGATTTAAATGGTTGAGGAAACCCAAATCATACGTGACCTGTGGCATCAGCTGACCACCCTAAGTTCTGAGGTAAGGATAGCCGAGGCATCGCAGATGGGGAACCACAACAACGAACCAACGCTTGCAGCCGATGAAGTTGAGCTGTCGATGGAACTTGAATCGCCCATAAGAAGGGCTATGCCTAGTTTTAAGTCTCAAGATTCTTTGGAAGATATCAACTTGGGAACTGAAGAAATCCCTCGGCTAACACATATTAGTGGTTTACTGAAGAAAGAAGACAAACAAGGCATAACGACCCTTCTACTGCAGTATAAAGACTGTTTCGTATGTGATTATCATGAGATGCCTGGGATGACACGTACTTTGGTAGAACATAGATTGCCAATCAAGTAGGGTTTCAAACTCCAAAAATAGCCGCCCAGAAAGTATCACCCTCAGCTGATGCCTCAAATCAAAGCCAAGATCGAACAACTGCTGAAAGGCAAGTTTATCAAAATAATTAAGTATGTGGAATGTTTGGTAAACGTCGTACCAATCAAGAAAAATAATGGCAAGGTTCGGGTATGTATTGATTATAGGAACCTAAATCTAGCTACTCCTAAAGATGAGTACGTCATGTCGATAGCCGACATGCTAGTCGACTCAGCAGCCGCTAATGGTGTATTTACCTTCATGGATTGATACTCTAGCTATAATCAGATATCGGTAGCCGAGGACGACATTCACAAAACCGCCTTCAAATGTCCAGGAGCGTTGGGAATTTACGAGTGGGTAGTTATGTCGTTTGGTCTAAATAACGCTAGTGCCACTTATCAAAGGGCAATGAACATCATCTTTCATGACTTGATCGGCAAGACTATGGAGGTTTACATCAATGGTGTAGTAGTGAAGTCTAAGGACTTCAAGGATCATTTAGTCGATCTTGAACAATCCATCCAACAAACCAATCAGACACACATGAGGTTTCTATTAACTTCTCAAGTCATATACACATATTCCTTTTATGTAAGTATAAACATACCAGTGCACAATCTCAACTAACATACTTCCCATCTCTTTTTTTTAGTCACATGAAAACAGATCCATATTTAGTCAAAATTATCTCTAACAAACATTAATTACTCCAAAATCAGTTCAATCAAGATTATTATTGCCTAACTTATACATACAAACAGTTTTAAATCTATTTCATGACTTAACTAAAATCACACCAAACTACACAACAACCTTATCAATTCACATACAAAATTCATACATTCATTTGATTAATCTAACACATGTTTAGGCTAGGTGTTTGATTAATTTGTTTAAGTAATCTAGTTGGTTAAGATATTCAGTAGTCTTGTATGCAATGATCTGGTATTATTTATATGATTTAGAACATTGATTAGCTAGGACGTACTATGATATATGTTGCTTGGTCTGATGTGTCTATGAAATTTGTATTTTTGTAAGTCTAGGATTAAACTGAGTCTAGTATATATATGTATCCTTTGGCTAGTTTCTGCTTGTCTTTTTGAAAATTGTTGGTGTGTATGGGGTTATAAATTGCTAAATAGTTGACTTACAACTTACCTTATGACCATCATCATCATGTCACCCCTAAATCAGTCCCTAATATGTGTTTGTATCCAGTTTATAAGCTTGGATCAGATTCTGAAGCTAGAAACAAAATGTGTTGAAATGTGATTTGAGTTGTGAAGTACTTAAATAACTAGTGAACTTGAATAGGAAGATTGATTGTGTTCATTATGTGCCAGCTATGTCAACTAATTGCCATGCCTCTAGATATGTCTCCAGTATAGATAGTCTTAAAAGATCTTAGTTTAGGTTTAAAGAGTCTGTTAGGTTTGGCCTGATATTTGTCAAATTAAAACATGATAACATGTTGATTAAAATGTGTGATCTATGCATAATTGTATAAGAACCATGATAAGAATAGGCTTTTATATGTTGAAATGCTACTTTGTCTAGGTTGTGTATTTCAGCTTCTTCTTTAAGACATGTTATCCATGCTATGCATAAATACACTTGTGAGGTCCTCAAAATATTGCACTTTGAGAAATGATCTTATACCCTTTGAGTTATGGTTGTTGTTTTACTACTAATTCCTGTTATATGTTGCTATGTTTCACTGAGTTGCTATAACTTGAGATAAATGATTGTTATTTACTACTGTGGTTTTGCTGCAGATATTGCACTTGTTGAGATGCCCTGTTGTGTTAAATAGGCTGATGATCTACTGTGCTTTAGTACAAATAATTTCTGCATTTCTGGCTCATTTATGGTTGTTGTTAAGGCTATTTAGTTATGCTTTAAGGCTATGTGGTTGTTGTTTCAAAAGGGGAGTGGCTACTGTTGGTGAGGGGGGCTGGTTGTTGCTGTCTGTGTTCCATTTTCTGAATACTGATGGTTGTTTTCCATTAGCTGCTACATTGGTTATTGGTACTGTTATATTGAGCTGATTGCTGTGTATATCTGTTATTTTTCTGATGCATTTAGCTACCATGTTCTGGCTGTTGTTTGAAGTTACTTGTTGTTGCTGCTGGGCTGCTGTTTTTGCTTTGTCACTAGCTATTGTTATCACTACTATACTTGATAAGGATTGTGCCCATGTTTAACCACATGTTGCTGCCCTCAGGTTGTGACAAACTTGTAGTTTATGCATAGCAATTTAAACCAGTGCCATGTTGTTACATGATGTCTCATTTATTTGAAAATGATCACCTGAAATGGTTCAAACACTAGCTATAGAACTATTCAAAGGAACCTATCATGGGATGACAATATAGCTGAAACATGATTAATTATACTGATTTGTTTACTGTTTCAAATAACTAGGATACATATAGGGCTTTTAACTAAACATGCTTCTTAGTTGAGTATGAAGAGTGAGTGAGATATACTACAAACCTAGGCAAGAGTCCATCAACCCATTAACTTGAGTCTATGTGTTTATGTTTTGTCTTGATTCAAATCTTTTCTGGTAGGTACTGTTTGGCCAGAAAAGGGTATGTATTGAATTCATATGTCAACCTATTACTATCAGCTAGATAGTCCCATGGATTGAGTTTTGGTAACTAGGTTACTATTTAAATCACCTTAGTTAATCTCTACTTAGTTAAAACTAAAAATTTTGAGTTGCCATGCTTAAAAGCTGTGTTTTGTGGTCTTGTTTAAAAAGAAAATGAGTTAGATCATGTCTGCACACTTAGAATGAAAGTTGCAAGAGGCTTAAATATGATTACTCTTACTTACTTTGTGAAATAAGGATAATGATCCTAGGCTTAAAACTTGGGTCCTGCTCATTTCTTGCTTTCTAAGTACTAGGAATATTTCTGTTCTATCTAACAATATTATGATTATATTACATTGTACTTTAAAATTAATTAAGACCTATAGGCTGTGTTGAATTGTCACCTGAATGGCATGTGTTTCAATAATGAAATGAACTTGAAACTCTTATGATAAATAGCTAGATTTCCTAGATGTAGTCCTAAGGCTGACCATAGAAAGCGTAATGGTAGGATAGTTATCTGGTAATAGGAAGTGTGAACATATGTGTGAATTAATCTTCCTTTTCTCTTCATGGTTATCTTGTACTCCTGTGACTTATTCAAAACATCATATTTGCTTCCCTAAAGGCTGATTTTAGTAACAATCAAGCTAGTCTTGCTTAAACTATTTGCATTATGGTTAACTTAAAATTTTCACTTCCATTTAGATTAAGTACTAAACTGTAATAATAGACTGAGTTTTATCCATCATTTGGTATATATATATAAAAAAAGAATTTGAATTAAACCTATTATCCCAACATTCGAGGACGAATGCTACTAAGGGGAGTGGATGTAACATCCCGTATTTTTGGGTAACGGTTGAACACATAAATGTAGGCAAGTAGACCAGACTCCGAGAGGTTTATGTTGTACTCATGTAGGCTAATAAGAAAAGTAGTATATAAAAGGATGTGATCCCGAAATAATTTTGGATTTGATAAGTGTGACGACGGGGAATAATAATAATTGTGTATTCCAGAAGAGATTATAAACTAGTATTATATTATAGGAATTATGACATTAGGTATAAGAGAATTTTATAAGTCATTGGGATTTAAGTGAATTGAGATCGGAAATTTAATTGTGTGTATAATTAATTAATTATGGGATTAATTAATTATAATTGAGGACAAAACTTAATGAGACATTACGTGAAACATTATAATCGACCTCTGGGTGACTAAGCCTAATAGATGATCGGTGGCAACACTAAGAGCTTCACAAAGCCTCCAGATATACCCTTCTCCTCCATTTTTAAAGACTTCCATCCCTTAAGCTTTGTAGAAATCTTTCTTTGGAAAAGAAATGTAACAAAGTAAGTAGAAGGGGGTGAATTCTCAATGATAACTCTCTGAAATTCTCAACCAAATTAGGGGAATTTACGTAGGTGTTTGCACAACCAAATGGGGGAGATTCATGGTGTTTTAGACCTCGATTTCAGCAAAACTCGAGTCCTTAAACAATCTTGCACGCTCAGGAATTAAGCACATGCCTTGAGTTTGAGAAGCCTTAGCTCAAGTCGATTTGGGGGGAGAGGGTTCTGTTTCTGTTTATCGGAAGCTGTTTGGGGTGAAAGATTTTCCGACGACGCTCGTAACTACTCTTAAAAGAGGTAATCTTCCTTGTTCTTAAAGTTTGTATAATTTCAGAATTCGATTCTTGCCACTAGTTCTAGTACGATTGTCGAAAATACTAAGTTTGGATTGGGTGTTGTCGGGACTGCCGTAATTGTAAGGTACTGAGATTGCATGTGAAGTTGTTGTACTATTTTGAAGATTGTAGCAGTAAAAAGAAGGATTAAGAGGGATGGGTGTTTCGTTGCATGCATACATTTCGATATAGAAGGAATATAGGTTCTACGCGTACAAGGTGTTTGCTAGAATGTCTCAATGAATATGTTTCTAGCATTTTGAGTCGATTATGATTTAAATCATCCGTGTGATATAGATAATCATTCATAAAACTTACAAGGACTCGCGGAACTTAGACAATTTCGACAACAAGGTATGCAAGGCTCTTTCATTCTTTTAGGCATAATTCTATGTGCGAAACATAGCTATCGTGTTGCTACATAAATTACTCTACTCTCAGTAGTTAAGGATGATCAAGTCATCGACTCCTACGTTGAAAGAATATCCAAGCATGTTTCTAAGACCTTAATAAGGCACACCAAAAAAGATGTTGATGTTCCCAATGTTAACCAAAGGTGTAAAGGATATTATGTTACTCCGGATGTTTTATTGTTATTCATGCATTTCATTTGCATTGCATTCATATGTTATCATGGACCACTTGTGCTATGCACACTACTATATGGTAAATATTATATATATATATATATATATGTATATATATATATATATATAAATATGTATGTATGGGAATTGGGGAAAGGGAAAAAGGTGTTATATACGCACACCACCTGCAACTGGTACAGACTATCACAAAAGAGCCCGAAGAGGCCAACATGATGTGATGATGTGATGCCTTTGTGTGGCGATATAACATGATGCCCACAGATGCGGTTATGAGAGGATTCATGTGTGGAAATTAGTATACCGCATTTGCATTGTGTATACATTCATTAATCATTATATGGTATGATGCCCGCAGAGGCTGTTATGGTAAGGAAGATGCCCGAAGAGGCTGATGTATATGTATACTGCATTGTGTATAATATTTAGGAATGTGTTTTAGGGCCCTTAGAGGCATTTACTGATGTTCAGATGTTTCTATTTCAGATTATGATATATCTCTGCTATGTTATTCTTATGCCTGTGATACTCAGTACATCAGTCGTACTGACGTCCCTTTTGTCGAGGGACACTGTGGTTTATGTCCACAGGTTCATATTGAAAGGGTGACGGTTCACACTAGTAGGTTGTTGGTTCAGCTGGTGTCCAGAGCACTCTATTTGTTTCGGAGTCGCGATTTGGTCGTGGTATGTTCTTCTCTCAAGAGGCTTGTAGATAGGTGTCCTGTGGTTAGTTTTTGTGTATTGCCTTGTCGGCCCTGGTATATAAATGTGTAAATTGGGGCTTTTGGGTTGGAACTTTATTTAATCTACCACGGCTCTGTTCGTGTTAAAAGTGATTAAGGGTAAAGACTGGATGTGGTGCCCGGTGGGTAGGGTCCGGGTGCCTGTGGCAGCCCTCTGGTTTGGGTCATGACAAACTGATGTAACATCCCGTATTTTCGGGTAACGGTTGAACACATAACATAGGTAAGTAGACTCAGTCTCCGGGAAGTTTATGTTGTACTTACGTATACTAATAAGGAAATTAGTATATGAAAGGATGTGATCCCGAAATAATTTTGAATGTAATAGGTGTGACGACGGGGATTAATAATAATAATTGGGTATCCCCGAAGAGATTATAGACTAGTGTCATATTGCAGAAAATTATGACATCAAATGTAAGAAGATTTTATAAGTCGCCGGAATTTAAGTGAATTGAGATCGGGAATTAAATTGTGGGTATAATTTTTTAATTGTGGGATTAAGTATAATTGGGACAATACATAGTGGGACGCTACGTGTTACGGTACTACGCCTTACCTAATGATTAAGTCTTGTACGTATTGTTGATAGCTTCTCAAAGTCTTCAAGACTCTCATCTTCAGCCATTAAAACACCTTCATCTCCTTAAGGTTCTGAAGGAATTCTTCCATGGAGAAATAATGGTAACACTTCTATCAGGAAGAGGAAATCTCTGTTGGTGGGTTCTCTGAATTCTCGGTCGAATTTGGGGATTTTCCACAGACCTGCGTACAACCAAAAATGGGAGAAATCTGTGATGTTCTAGACCATTATTTCCAGTGAAATTGAAACCTTGGAGAAAGGTTGAAGGTTCAGAAACCAAGCCGAGACTTTGAGTCTCGGCGAAGCTCTAGCAGTCGATTTCAGTGCTTTCGATTCTGTCTGTCGGAATCCAGTACGGACGAAAGGTTTTCCGATCGCTTTCGTTGCTAATTCTAATTGAGGTAATTCTTCTTGTTCCTAAGTTCAGGCGAATTATGGAACCTGATTCTTACTAATTCTAAGACGATTATTGAAATGCTAAGTTAATGGGGGTTATCGGGACTGTTTGTATGAAATTGGAGGTTGCATGTGAAATTGTTGTACTGTTTGGGATAGATTTCGATATAGAAGGAATATAGGTTCTATGAGATCAAGGTGTTCGCTAGAATGTTTCAATAAATCTGTTCTAGTATGTTGATACGATTATGATTTACATCATCTGTGTGATGTAGATAATCGTTCATAGAGCTTACAAGGACCCGCAGAACTTAGATAATTTCGACAACAAGGTATGCAAGGCTCTTTCTTACTTTTGACATAATTCTAGGTTCGAAACATAACCATCGTGTTGTTATATAAATTACCCTACTCTTAGTAGTTAGGAATGATCAAGTCATTGACTCTTATGTTGAAAAAATGTCCAAGTATGTTTCTAAGACCTTTACAAGGCACACCGGAAGAGATGTTGATGTTCCCAATGTTAACCAAAGGTGTAAAGGATATTATGTCACTCCAGATGTTTTATTATTATTCATGCATTTCATTTGCATTGCATTCATATGTTATCTTGGACCACTTGTGCTATGCACATTACTATATGGTAAATATTATATATATATATATATATATAAATATGTATATGTATGGGAATTGGGGAAAAGGGAAAAAGGTGTTATATACGCACACCACCTGCAGCTGGTACAGACTATCACGAAAGAGCCCGAAGAGGCCAATATGATGTGATGCCCTTGTGTGGCAATATAACCTGATGCCCATAGAGGCGATTATGGGAGGATTCCTGTGTGGACATTAACATACCGCATTTGCATTGTGCATACATTAATTAATCATTATATGACATGCTGCCCACAAAGGCTATTATGGTAAGGAAGATGCCCGAAGAGGCTGATATATATGTATACTGCATTGTGCATAAACTGTTTCTATTTCAGACTATGATATATCTCTGCTATGTTATTTCTTATGCCTGACATACTCGGTACATGAGTCGAACTGACGTCCCTTTTGTCGAGGAACGCTGCGTTTTATGCCTGCATGTTTATATTGCGAGAGTGACAATTCGTCCTAGTGGGTTGTTGGTTCGGCTGGTATTTGGAGCGCTCTATTCATTTCGGAGTCGCAGTCTGGTCGTGGTATGTTTACTCTTTAGAGGCTTGTAGATAGGAGTCTTATGGTTAGTTGTCATGTATGGCCTTGCCGGCCTTGGTATATAAATGGATAAGCTGAGGCTTTTTGGGTTGAAACTGTATATTATCTATCACGGCTCAGTCCATGTTTAAGTATGTTTAAGGGTGGAGGGTAGAGGTGGTGCCCGTCGCGGCCCTCCGGATTGGGTCGTGACAAACTTGGTATCAGAGCATGTCTGTCCTAGGAAGTCTACAAGCCGTGTCTAGTAGAGTCTTGGTTACGGGTGTGTTGCGTGACACACTTATAAGTAGGAGGCTACAGGGCATTTAGGAATGTCTCTGTTTTTCATATCATAGATCGTGTGGTAGAGCTGAGTCTTAAGAATTTGAGTTTAACTCCTGCCTGTTACTGTTTCGGTAATGTCAATTACAAAAAAAATACTTTGGTTAGTTAATATTCATATCCAGCAGTATGATGTAAAATGTTTCGAGATTATGAGAAGTTGTCTTAGTCATATATGAATTTCGTATGTGGGCTGATAAGGTTGTTGTATAATTTGGTGTGATTTTAGTTAAGTCATGAAATGACTTTAAGACTGTTGTATGCATAAGTTAGGCAATAATAACCTTGATTGAACTGATTTTTTTTGGAGTAGTTAATGCTTGTTAGGGATAATTTCGACTTGATACAGATCTAACCTAAGGCATAATAACCATAGTAACATTTGCTTAATATATGCCTAAAGAGAGCATGTTGGCTTACTATTCTTGGTCTTTCCATGTGATATCCAATGATTTGAAGTAATATAGCCTACATGTGGCTTTCCAATGACACGTTTAGCTTCAAATATTACTACATGATGTCCTGCCCTTGCTATTAATACTTTGTTACTTCTATGGATCTATGGATGCATACCATGGTATAAACTGCCTAGACAAAGAAAAAAAATTGAAACCAGATGACTTATGTTAGTTTATTTTTGGATACCCCTTACATGTTCTGATACCTTAATGAGCTTAACACTAATCCAAGAGGTTTGTTACATGTCCAAAAGGAAGTTTAGTTCATGATTTGTTTTCTTAGGAAATGTATCTGTTAATCCATGAGATTTGTACTTGGTTGAGTATTCAGTTAATCTGCTTGCTGGAGTATTATGCCTATATCTGCTAGTTAAACCTGGTATGGATCTAGCTTAATTCCTTTGGGATTGTGCTAGCTTGATGATTTGAACCCTAGTAATTGTCTTGTTGACATTTGAGCCCAAGTTGATGTAGCATGAAGCCTGTCTAAATCTTACATAAGTCATGTGTGTTATGTATGTGGAAGCCATTCATATCTATCTTATAGCCTCTGCTAAATATCTATGCTAAGTGATCATATATGTTCTTTGCTGGTAGCTCTGCCATGCATATATATGCTTTGTTTCATGTATAGATCATGTGTGTTTATCTCATTGTCACATATAACCATGCCATGACTTTGCTCTAAGGATCCAAAAAAAAAACTGAATTGGAGTCTGGCCTTCTTGTCTGTTGGTGTTGTGGCCCTGATTAAAAATATTAGTGTTGCCATATTGTTATTTGAGCTGTAATAACTTTGTCAACCATCTGGGCCTAAGTATAAGTGAATATGAGGTATGTAACTTGACAAATTAATCTAATAGGAGATACTAAACTGTGCAAATTGGTCCAAATACTCTGGCCATTGTACTGTTGCATGTTCTGAAATCTTAAAGTTGTATAACTGGTTTATTCTAGATTTTAAATTATGGGATACTAAGGCCTTGTGTTGGTGAGTATCCCCTATGAAGGTTTCTTCATTTATCTAGTTGTCTGCTGCTTAGATATGTGTTCATGATTGATGTTGACCATTCAAGTAACCTTACAAGTTAAGAATGTCATTCCAAGCTTAAAAAAATCACTTGTTAAGTTTGTATGTCCAGTTTAGCTTAACATATGGATCAAATATTTCTTTTCTCTATGATAAAATAAGAGGATAAAACTGACTAGTTGTTCAGGTGCTAGTTTACACTAGTTTTGTCCCTAATCCTGCACAAATTTGTCATTTTATTTTTACTGCTAAAATAATATGATGGTCAGCATAATCTACTTATTTGGCCAAGTTTATTGTTTGCCTATTGCTTCAACTTTCTTAGTCTTTCCCTTATAAGTATACTCATATGGTCATACATATACTCAAACTCTGATGGACTTAGTTAGAATATACAAATTTTAGCTCTTTCAAGAATGCTCAATTTCATATTTTATACATGTTGGAACTGATAAGATCATACGACTCAGTTAAATAGCTTAGTTAAGAATAGACCTTGAACCTGAGTTTATATGCATTTTTATGGAGGTTGTCTGTTCAGCCTATATCTGGTTTTTCCACCATGCTCCTGTGCCCTGCTTGAAGTTCATTGGCTTTTCAGAGTACTTAGTGTCAACTATTTTAAACTACAACTTGGACTCTTACATACTTGAGTTATTACACCAAAGACAGTAGTTGATTTAGCTTTTGTGTGACCTGTTTATAATCCCACTCAGTCTAGGTACCATGTGGAACTTGAATGATTCTTTTATGAGTTGAACTTTGTATGAAATTGATACACTACCTATCTGAGCCTTGTGTGCTACCTCATCTTGTACCAATACATATGTGTTGTGACTGTCAACACAGCTAGGATTCCTTGATTTTGAAAAGGAAAAGCCTGACTAGTGTCCTGAATAGTCCAGTGGTTATACCCCTTTGAGACTTATCTGTGCTTGAAACCTTGCTAAATAAGAGGGCAATTTCTGGACATTCTAATGTTCACTTGGAGATTAAGATCTGAGGCAAAGTATTGGAGGTTTGAAACTGTTTCCATTAGCTGCTACATCTGGTTATTGGCACTGTTATATTGAGCTGATTGTTGTATATGTTTGTTATTTTCTGAGGCATTTAGCTACCATGCTTGCTGTTGTTACGGCTGTTGTTTGAGATCACTTGTTGCTACTGTTTGGCTATTGTTTTTGTTGTCACTTGCTACTATTATCACTGCTGCACTTTGGTAAGAATTGTGTCATGTTCAAACACATGCTGCTGCCTTCATTTTGAGGCAGATATTGCTGTAAATCCTGGGCATGGGCAAAGTTGAAAATAAGCAGATGTGTTTGCTGCACTCTAGCTTAAACCAGTGCAAAAAAAATGATCAACTGAACTAATTTAAACACTAGCAGTAAGACTGTGAAGTTAGAAGGAACCTGGGAACTTGATCTGAATTAGTCATGGGATGATAAAATAGTTGAAGCATGACTAATTGCACTGATTTGTGAACTGTTTTAAATAACTATGCGGCATATATGACTCTAAACTAGATGTTAGGACCCTCTATCTTCTTTACCTACTGTTTGAATTTAAAGAATGTATGAGATATACTACAGACCTAGGCAAGAATCCATCACCCTATTAACTTTCTATATAAGCAATTAGCTAGATAAAAATTGCTTCACATAGGTTACTAAAGTTGGAAGGTATCACTATGTGTTTATTTTAGTTTGTATATGAAACTTGAGTCTATTCTTTGGAAGGGGTCGTAGATTAATAGGTATCTTCTTACTGTTTAAATGATTATCTGAATTAATCCATGAGTGTCTCATTTGTTTTTTTTCTTTGAATTGAAGTGACAAATTTGATATCTCCTCTCTTGCTTTTACTGAAACTGGTCAACTGTGTGTTCATCTTTTTGTGACAAGAATTAGATGTGTCTTACCAACATTCGAGGACGAATGTTTTTAAGGGGGAAAGGATGTAACATCCCGCATTTTCGGGTAACGGTTGAACACATAACGTAGGTAAGTAGACTCGGTCTCCAGAAAGTTTATGTTGTACTTACGTATACTAATAAGGAAATTAGTATATGAAAGGATGTGATCCCGAAATAATTTTGGATGTAATAGGTGTGACGACGGGGATTAATAATAATAATTGGGTATCCCCGAAGAGATTATAGACTAGTGTCATATTGCAGAAAATTATGACATCAAATGTAAGAAGATTTTATAAGTCGCCGGAATTTAAGTGAATTGAGATCGGGAATTAAATTGTGGGTATAATTTTTTTAATTGTGGGACTAAGTATAATTGGGACAATACATAGTGGGACGCTACGTGTTACGGTACTACACCTTACCTAATGACTAAGTCTTGTACGCATTGTTGATAGCTTCTCAAAGTCTTCAAGACTCTCATCTTCAGCCATTAAAACACCTTCATCTCCTTAAGGTTCTGAAGGAATTCTTCCATGGAGAAATAATGGTAACACTTCTATCAGGAAGAGGAAATCTCTGTTGGTGGGTTCTCTGAATTCTCGGTCGAATTTGGGGATTTTCCACAAACCTGCGTACAACCAAAAAAGGGAGAAATCCGTGATGTTCTAGACCATTATTTCCAGTGAAATTGAAACCTTGGAGAAAGGTTGAAGGTTCAGAAACCAAGCCGAGACTTTGAGTCTCGGCGAAGCTCTAGCAGTCGATTTCAGTGCTTTCGATTCTGTCTGTCGGAATCCAGTACGGGCGAAAGGTTTTCCGATCGCTTTCGTTGCTAATTCTAATTGAGGTAATTCTTCTTGTTCCTAAGTTCAGGCGAATTATGGAACCTGATTCTTACTAATTCTAAGACGATTATTGAAATGCTAAGTTAATGGGGGTTATCGGGACTGCTTGTATGAAATTGGAGGTTGCATGTGAAATTGTTGTATTGTTTTGGATAGTGTAGCAGTAAAAAGAAGGATTAAGAGGGTTGGGTGTTTCGCTACATGTATAGATTTCGATATAGAAGGAATATAGGTTCTACGCGTTTAAGGTGTTCGCTAGAATGTTTCAATGAATCTGTTCTAGTATGGTTATTCGATTATGATTTAAATCATCCGTGTGTTGTAGATAATCGTTCATAGAGCTTACAAGGACCCGCGGAACTTAGATAATTTCGACAACAAGGTATGCAAGGCTCTTTTTTTCTTTTAACATAATTCTAGGTGCGAAACATAACCATCGTGTTGTTACATAAATTACTCTACTCTTAGTAGTTAGGAATGATCAATTCATTGACTCCTATGTTGGAAGAATGTCCAAGTATGTTTTTAAGACCTTAACAAGGCACACCGGAAGAGATGTTGATGTTTCCAATGTTAACCAAAGGTGTAAAGGATATTATGTCACTCCGGATGTTTTATTATTATTCATGGATTTCATTTGCATTGCATTCATATGTTATCATGGACCACTTGTGCTATGCACATTACTATATGGTAAATATTATATATATATATATATATATATATATATATATATATATATATATATATATATGGAATTAGGGAAAAGGGGAAAAAGGCGTTATATACGCATAACACTGCAGCTTGATACGGACTATCACGAAAGAGCCCGAAGAGGCCAATATGATGTGATGATGTGATGCCCTTGTGTGGCGATATAACCTGATGCCCACAGAGGCGGTTACGGGAGGATTCCAGTGTGGATATTTGCATACCGCATTTGCATTGTGCATACATTCATTAATCATTATATAGTATGATGCCCACATAGGCTATTATTGTAAGGAAGATGCCCGAAGAGGCTGATATATATGTATACTGCATTGTGCATAACATTTAGGCATGTGTATTAGGGCCCTCAGAGGCATTTACTGATGTTCAAACTGTTTCTGTTTCAGACTATGATATATCTCTGCTATGTTATTTCTTATGCCTGACATACTCAGTACATCAGTCGTACTTTGAAGTCTCTTTTGTCGGGGGACGCTGCGTTTTATGCCCGCAGGTTTATATTGCGAGAGTGACAGTTCGCCCTAGTGGGTTGCTGGTTCGGCTGGTATTTGGAGTGTTCTATTCATTTCGGAGTCGCGGTCTGGTTGTGGTATGTTTACTCTTTAGAGGCTTGTAGATAAGAGCCCTGTGGTTAGTTGTCATGTATGGCCTTGTCAGCCTTGGTATATAAATGGCTAAGCTGGGGCTTTTTGGGTTGAATTGCTCAAAACCAGAATTTGCTATGACTGAATTGGGGAAGTTGAGCTATTTTTTGGGGATTTCAGTGACTAGATCTACAGATACTACGTTTCTTTGTCAGCGTAACTATGCAGAGGAGATTGTGTATAGGGCTAAAATGACACATTGTAAAATTATGTCTACTCCAGTTGACTCTAAAACAAAGCAGAGTGCTTTGGAGGGTGATCCAGTGTCAGATCCCACTCTCTACCGGAGTCTTGCAGGTGCACTACAGTACATTACCTTCACCAGGTCTGATATTGCTTATGTTGTTCAGCATGTATGCTTATTTATGCATGCCCCCAGGGAGCCTCATTTTACTACCTTTAAATGTATCATTCGATATGTTAAGGGCACACTTGATTATGGTTTGCATCTATACCCCTCAGCACCAACCATGTTGTTATCCTATACGGATGTTGATTGGGCAGGTTGTCCGGACATGCGACGCTCCACCTCAGGCTACTGTGTGTTCTTAGGGGATAATCTTATTTCTTGGTCTGCCAAGAGACAAGCCACATTATCCCGTTCAAGTGCAGAAGCAGAATACAGAGGTGTTACTAATGTTGTTGCTGAGATCTGTTCCCTCCAAAACCTTCTTTGGAGCTTCAGTGTCCATTACGTAAGGAATCTTTGGTTTATTGTGATAATATATCTGCCATATATGTATCTCATAATCCGGTTCAGCATCAGCGAACCAAGCACATTGAGATGGACATACATTTTGTTCGTGAGATGGTTGCTCTCGGTCATATCAAGGTATTGCATGTTCCTCCGTCATATTAATATGCGAATATATTCACAAAGGGCCTTCCTAGACAGCTCTTCCTTGACTTCAGATACAAGCTTAGCATCTGGCCTCCTCCCGCTCTGACTGAGGAGTGTATTAGCACGTATGTACCATATATTGTCTTTACCATATTTAATGGTATGTAATTATGGTAGAACTAGGATCTCTGTTGTTTAGGGATTCCATATTGTACATATACATATATTTGTATTAATCAGAAAGGCTACTCAAGGGAAATTAATACAATCTTACAAAAACAAACAAAAATGTTAAAACTTTGTAAGAGTTGAATGGGTTAGATTATAACCTGATTTTTAGCTCATTTCAGCCCAATCCATTTCAATTCAAAATGACCCGCCCAATTATTAACTCAACCAATTTTAACCCTCCCAAATTGAGTCGATTCGCCTATTTGACGCCCCTAACTGGCCCTTGATGATTTTTCTGGCTGCCCTGATTTTTCGTGTAGCCAACGAAGGCCTCGACAAGATTGAAATGGCCTTGCCTGGCAGCCACATGAATACAAGTATCTCCATTAGAATTCAAGCTGAAAAGCAAGCCCGGACCCACCAATCCAACCAATTGCTCGGCGTTTACGAAGATAAATCAGCAAATTGAGCCACAACACGAAGGATGGTGTTCTTATAAGGAGTTAACTGGGTTGTAATTTGGTTCTTGTCTTCATCCAAGAGCTTCAACTCTCCTTGCTGGGCAGCTAGGTATAAGTGTATAACTGTCGATCCATCGGCATACTGCTTGAATTTGTTGCAGCAATGGAAGAATCCTTCTCTCATACAACACAAACACGTACTATAAGTATGCATGTGTATCATTGACCACATATTTACTTCCTCCGTCTCAAATTATTTGTGATTTTTAAAATTTATACGTCCCTTAAGAAATATTAATTAGGAGATATATTTGACCTATTTTATCATTATTTATGTCTAAGTCATAATCTCTCTACATTAAATGTTTCCTCTATTTTATTTGTCATCTTCATTGATGACAAAGAGAAAAATGAAGAATATATAATTAGTTACGTATTGAACTTCTAAAATGACAAATAATTTGAGATAATTATTTTTGATAACCACCAAAGATAATTTGAGATGGAAAGGGCGTTTTTGGATGACAAGGGGCTAATTAAATATGGGAATTTCTCCTACAAATAATTGGCGGGTGATGCCAAGTCAAACGCGGTGCTTACATTGCATTTTCATAAATAAAGAAAAAAGACAACTAGGTCGCTTAAAGTCTTTAGTCATCTTTAAAATTCTAAAGATTAATTTTTTTTTCCTTCTAAATACTGGGATTCCCTGCCAGCTACTGGCTGTGATACCGATTCAAGCACGGTGTTTACTTGAATTATGTCAGCTAGTAGCAGTTTAAATTTCATAATTCAAACCAGTGGCCTGAAGTTGATAGTTGCAGGCCACGATCTAAAATTTAATATCCAACTAAAAAATTGTAATTTGCTCTTCTTTTTTTTAATGGTGTTTTGGACTGAACCCCTACTCTATATTAAAATTCAAAAAGTAATTACATAAAGGAAATGATATGAAATCATTGAGCAACCTCATTATATTAATTTTTAGTTTAAAATCTTAGGTTTAACCAAGTGTTTTGTCTTCTTGTCCATATAAATTTTATAATTTCAAAAATACCGCTCACAATAAAAATCCTAATTACATGTTTCTTTCATCATCTTTTCTCCTCCTTTCTCTTTTCCCTACTCGCAATTTGCATTCTTGTTTCGAATTCCTCTTGGTTGATACTGTCAGATCTAATGTTTTCTTATGTTCTATTGGTCAAAATCTTTAAAATACAAGTCTCACAAATGTCATTCATCCTCCCCACCCTCCAACACACCTCATCTTCACCCCTACCCATATTCCCACCATCGCACATCCCTTACATCCCCACCTCCCATAGTATTTGTCTAAATTATAAATATGCCAATATTTTTTGCTTATACAATGAAAACAAGAAAATAAGTAAAAAATCCACTTATTTTTCTAGAAACTTTTTTCCATGGAAAATATTTTCATTCGTACCGAACACCCTAAAGTGTGAATATTTGTTACTTTACTATTAAGTAGTAATAAAATGTGTATGAGAAACAAAGTGTTTCGGTGCAAGCCTCGAGTGTTGTATACCAAGTAGGAAAAACAACTTCAAGACGATTAGTAGTTGTATGCTTCTACAAAATTGACAGGAGTAAACACCTATGGGCTATGGTGAAAGAGAGTCACCCTCTAAACTTTATCTCATTTGTTTGTCACTTTGTTTTCCAACCAAATTTACTACCAAGAAGTTCTCAAATGTCTCATTTTTTCCTAATCTCCGTTTTCCACTTTTTCAGCATGTTATAAAGTGGTAATGAAAAGTTGACATGAGTTTTTTACTATGCTTAAGAGTAGAGGTTAATGATATGTCAATGAACAAACTCCTTTTAGTGGATTTACTATCCTTTTCATAAAACAAACAAGCTCCTCAATTGTCCCTTCAGTTCCACATATAGCTCTGGTTATGACCAAAAGCATCAGAAATTGGAACGATATAAACATCTTGACAACTTCATCATCGGAGCTTCTTTCTTTTTAAGTATCAACTGCTATACTAAACTTATTTAATGTGGAACTTCTCCATTAGAAACAGAGTAAACTTAAAAACCAAACTTCTATTTGGTTAAAGATAAAGATTTGGTTGCCAAATTGCACTGCCCTGCAATCTCCAAAATGACAGAAAAAGGAGTTGAAAATGAAATTGTTTTTCTCACGTCACAGTTGGATTGTAAAACTTGTGCTGTACCTTTGATTAGGGAAGAACATGTGAGCGAAATATGAGGGGATAGGTGCAGCAAAATCCACTACTCCAACACACAGAAAGCAACGGTCCCTGCTTAAACTTGTCATGAAATGAAAACGCTATTGGCTTGGGGTTATCTCCAGGACCCCTAATGAACCCAACCAAAGATGCTGAAATGAGTGGACTTCTTCTAACATCATATATTGCTATAAGACCCTTGTACATGTCATCCCCATCTCGATAAGACAATGCTAGACGCTCTCCTGAACCATCCCATGCTATCTTATCTATTCCTCGGCTGCCAGTCACGGATTGTATCTCTGGAAACTCAACGGGTATAAGATGTGCATCTAGAGACGGTGGCCTTGTTGCAAAGTGAATGGAACCCAACGTTGAAGATTCAGAGAAAGCAACGAGTATTCTGCTTCCATCAGGATCCCAAGCTGCTCCCATGACAAAACCATTTGTTGACGACCATGGTTCTGATGTCCATGTATTAGTTTCCCAGAGATAGAATGTTCCATCAAATTTCGCAGACAAGAAATAGTCTCCTGATGGGGACCATCTCAACAAAGATATGCCACCTAAGCCACGTCGAATAGGTGTTCCCACTCCTTGAGAAATATCCCAAATCATGAATGAAGAGCTCTCAAATGAAGCTGATGCCAAATACTTTCCATTTGGGCTCCAGGAAAGTGCAGTAATTTGTTCATGTTCAGGACTTCGAAGGAAGTCCACAAGAGTCCATTTAGTTCCTGAGCCTCTAGAGAGAGTGCCCAATGTGACACCTGATCTTACTGAAGCTGTATTGCCCGGATATGAAGCAGCCCAAATGCAAATCCCACCCTTGCAAGCCACAGCAAGTGCCCTCCCGCCATTTGGCCGCCATGATAGACTTGTAACATCTTTTTGGGATTCATTGATCAAAATGCAAGGGCCCTCTCTCTCTCCTTCAGAATCTTCATAATCACGAATTGTCACCTGATGAAGCCCTGAAATAAAGGCTAATATATGCTTGTGCTGGTGCCAATCAAGGACATGAAAATCAACATCTTGTAACAATTTTACATCAATGGGAGGAAAAAAGTGCCTCGAGACTGCCTGCAATGCAGCGGAAAGTAGGCCACTCTTCTTTTGGTCGGCACCTTGTTCAGAGATCAGTGCACTCGACAAATTTTCTGATAGAAAAGGAACTGGACTGAATAAAATTCCAAGAACCTTGCCGTAGGTTTCCTTAGCTCCATCATCAGAGAGTTCATCTGCAGTAATGAGGTCTCTATTGATTTCGCAGATGGTAACTTCGCCTGGTCGAGGAAATGACGGCATTGTTTCTTTCAAGCAAGAGAGAGATGGGGTTTATGGTTTCTGTTTTGTCTTGATTACCGCCAGAAACATGCCTTGCAGAAGGGAAGACTGAAAAAAAAATCATCAGAGCTTTAAGCACAAAAAACAACATGCCAACTAAAAAGGCAGACCATAGAAACCCCAGAGAATAGGGTTAAGAAACTAAAGTAAAAGGTGAAGAAAGAAATGGAAGAAAACAATCCAAGAGCACTTTTGTATGGCCGAAATATACCTTGCTAGCTATGTTGTGACCAGGTATGGGAATTATTTTGATGAAGAAAACTAGAGTGGTGGCGTGAGATGAATTTAAATGGAGAAACATGGTCAGTGAGGAAAAGTCTTAGACCAAAGCAACAGTTACAGAAAGCAGTTAATGTAAAAACCAGGTATACTGGTCACACCAGCAGAAACAATGTGGCATTAAGAAGCAGGGAACTCGGCCCTGGTTAACTGACAGAAGTCTAGTGTGCAGAACCCTTTAGAGTTTCAAAAAATGTATAACAGAAATCAGAGGAACTGACACCCGAACCTTTTTATGCAATGGAACTTCTAAAAAAGAGACTAACTCTCCAACATAACTCAAAGATGAAGCAAAAAGAAATTATACCAATGGAACAACATCAGAGGCAATCTATAAGAGTGAAGCCTCAACCTTATCTAACTATGGCATGCTAGATTCAGTGTACAAAACTAAGAATTTGAAAGACACCAGACTTAGAGCCAAGCTGTATGTCATTCGTCAATGCATCTACATGCTACTTTGCTGGAGGGAACACGGAGATTAGAGTTTTTCAGGTAAGAACTCCCTCCAATTACTCATTTTTCTTCTGTAGTATCAAGAACAAGAAATAGGGTAAGTGTTAATCTATCATTGTAATATTTCCTATGTGAACGATAGAAATTCGCATTACATACTAGTATTCAACTTTTAGCCTATAATCAAACATCTTCGTCTACTTTCTATGAGACAATTATGTGTAGAATCGACTCACGACAAGGTAAGATAATATGCAATACATAAATATAGAGGACATACACTAGTTCCAAATGTCTTCAGTGCTCAGTATGCACTAGAGTATTAGCTCGTGTGCCACCCTCAAGAATTTCAGAAGCCGGTCAAGTTAGTTCAATTACCCCTGCGAGGCCGAGCAGCGAGCCTCGATGCAACAGTTTAATTTCTCCTTTGGTGACCTGTAGTCACGGATTCGAGGTGTGGAAATAACCTATTTCTAGAAGTAGAAGGGAAGGCTATGTACAGTAGGTATACATTAACTCTCCCTCTACCCCACATTAATTGTGGAGCACTCAGGGTAAGCCCTAATCTAAGATACCCAAATATGACTACAAGGTCTTCCTTCATTAAGAATATTTCAACAAAATTCCAACAAAACAGACACCTATTAATCTTTGGCCAACTGATTAAACCCATTATGCAACTGCTACTTTGGGGTCTAGCTAGTATTCAATGAGCACTAACGCAAAACCTACTTGTAGTATAGATTTCAAGAGATATAATCCAAAATACAAAGCAGAGTAAGTGTTAGTATTTCTGATAATCCAAAAGATTTAGAAGACACTAAAATGATGTAAACATCATATATGCCTAAGCACGAAGGAAAAAAAAGAAATGACAAATGATGATCAGGATAAAAGGAACAGACAAAAGAAAAAGCAGAAACATGAAACCTTAGTTAGAGAAGGAACAGCTTATTCCACCTACCCGAGCTTTGTTCTTATTCAGTATTGTTAACTCATCAACAATTAAGGGTGTGTTTGGTATGGAGGAATCCTATTTTCTCATGTTTGGTTAGTCAACTTATTTTGGAAAACATTTTCTCAGAAAACGAATTCCTTAAGTGACATTTCAAGCTCATTGTCTCCTCTCCCACCCACCAACGCTCCTAACCCCCACCCCTTGACCATCCCACCCCCTACCACCCCCAAACCCTCACTCCCCACCCCAACCCACCGACATAATGTTTTCCTAGATTACAGATAAATGCCCTTGGAATAATATTTTTTGATTAATTATGAAACATTAGAAAATAAGTAAGAAACACACTTGTTTTTCAAGAAAACATTTTCCTTCGTACCAAAAACACCCTAAGATGCATCAGATTTATAAAGAACTAGTCGAGAAACGTCAAACAATGCTTCATACATGAAGGTAATGTCATCAGAAACTTAAGATTAAAAAAAATCATTAACAACAACAACATACACAGTGCAATCCCATATAATGGAGTCTGGGGAGGGTAGTATGTACGCAAACCTTACTTCTACTAGATACTAGAGATGCTGTTTTCGATAGACCTCTCAAAAGGTGTCATTAACCGGAAGTAATTTAAACAATCATATGATCAGTATCAACAAAATCAATCAACCAAAAAAACTTCAATTCCAACTTAGTGCAATCAACTTACCTACATAGAACAGAGCGTGTGCCCAAATGCTATATTTTTTAGAACTGATAGCAAACCATTAGTAGACTGAATTTCTGTTTACGGCTAGGGTTTTATCTCTACGAAAATATCGATTGTATGCATAGTATTTTATATCAATTAACAAGCACCAACAAGAAGCGCATCTGGTGTAGTGGTATCATAGTACCCTCCCACGGTACTGACCAGGGTTCGATTCCCTGGATGCGCATCATATTCTTTTATTTTGTTTCTAATTTTAAACTGTTCTCATTGTACTTGTGTGTGTATTGGGAAACATATTTATAAATATAGGAGTGTAAATAATTATGTTATATTGATTTAATATTATGAGAGTGTCAAGTCAATATAGTTTGATTTTGTATCTTCTAACCATATATTATTACCAATTTAGTTGCACTATCTCTATTAAATATTGTTAAATATGAGGTGACATCTGATGGCAAATTAAAGAGAGTTCCATTCTGTAATTATTGAATCACTAAAATATTTTATATTATATTAAAAGCTGAAATTTATTAGGTCGTTTGTCTTTTTTATCCTTCGTATGTGTATTTTAAGTTGGTAAAACTGTAATTATAAATAACAATAACATATTTATTTTTCTGGAAATACCAAAAATATTCCTTGATTATTGTTTTTTCTTTTGTTGAATATGACTTTCGTTTGTTTAGATTTAGGATTCACTTTAGGTTTAAAATTCTTTTATACTATGACATACATTGCGTCTTTGTTTAGGGTTTAGAGCATCGCTTTAGGATTAAGACCCCTTTACCAAAATAGTCTTAGGCTACAACGAAGAATTAGATTTAGGATGCAATAACTAAAATTACTTTAGGTTTAGAATTCTTTTACTAATTAGTGTTACTCATATTAATTTTCTAATAAAAAGATGAACACTTCTATAAAATATGTTAGTGTTCTGCATTCTTTAATATGAAATATTGATAGTGTCAATGACTACAAAGATAAAACCTGCTTGTGTTTTGAGGTAATTCATGTAATAATAATTGATCGTATACTTTTGATTTGTGATTTTTGTTACAATATCTCATATACGATTATCAATTTAAACTTGACTTACTTACAAACTTTATACATATTATTGGATCATTGCGTTCCAATACAGAGAATTTGTTAGGAATTTTAACTCATATAAGTTAAATATCTTGCTAATTTAAAATTATTTTTCCTATGTTTTATAGTTATAATGACAAGAAATTATAATAGATTCATCGATTCAGACCGAAAGAAATAATCCATTGATTATTTTCATTAATGAAAGAGCATATATACAATTTACAATTTTCATAATAGGAAAATCTTATTCCTATTCTACTCCAAAACCCTATTCTACTTGTACAAGAACCCTACAATTATGGTAAGTATACAATACTAGTTATATACAATTACTACAAAATATTTACGTACCAAAATAAGATATACACGGTGTGTATACCGTGTATATCACAGATTCCCACTTGTGATGGGATTCCGTGATATACACCGTACACAAGGTATGTGTATACCGTGTATATCTTATGTATATATTTAACACACCCCCGCAGTCATAGCGGGCGGTCTTCGTACGCTGAGATTGTCCCTAAAATCTTCAAAAATGACCGAGGGAAGACCCTTTGTAAAGATGTCTGCAATTTGATACCTGAAAGGGACATGGCAGACGCGTACTTGTCCACGAGCTACCTTTTCGTGAACAAAGTGAATATCCATCTCGATGTGTTTAGTGCCCTGGTGTTGAACAAGATTACTATAAAGGTAGATGGCACTAACATTATCACAATAAACCAAGGTAGTTTTCTAAATAGGACAATGAAGCTCTAAAAGAAGATTGCGTAACCAACATGATTCAAAGACCACATTAGCCGCCCTTCGATACTCGACCTATGCACTAGAGCGTGATAATGTAGACTGACGTTTCGCAGACCACGAGACCAAGTTATTACCAAGAAACATACAATAGTCAGACGTGGAACGTCTGGTATCTGGAAAACCACCCCAATCAACATCTGTATACGAGACAAGTGTAGAAGTCAATGACGGATATAAATGCAAGCCATAGTCTAGTATACCCTGGATGTATCGAATAATGCGTTTGAGCGCATTCATGTGTTCAACTATGGGATCATGCATAAACAAAAACACATGTTGTATGACATACATAATATCTGGTCTCGTGAAAGTAAGATCCTGAAGAGCCCCTGCAAGACTGCGATAGCGGGTCAGATCCTCGTAAGGTGAGCCAACCGTAGCACCTAGCTTGGATTTAGTATCGACGGGAGTGGAAGTATACTTGCACGAGGACATTCCAGCGAGCTCAATAATCTCAGTTGCATATTTTCATTGGGATAAGAATAATCCACTTGCATAACGAGAAACAACAATCCCCAAAAAGTAACTCAAGGGCCCCAAGTCTTTTATATCAAACTCAGAACTGAGCATGGTCATGATAGACTTGTGCAAAGCATCAGTAGAGGCAGTCAAGATAATATCATCCACATATAATAAAATATAAGCCAGGGAAGAACCACGATGATATATGAATAATGAATTATCAGACCTAGTGTGTGAAAAACTAATCGACGAAACATAGTCTGCAAATCTCTTATACCAAGCCCGTGGAGCCTGCTTAAGCCCATACAAGGACTTCTTCAGCAAACAGACATGATGAGGATATTTAGGGTCTCGAAAACCCAAGGGCTGATGCATATAAACGGTCTCCTTAAGATCACCATGTAAGAAAGCATTTTTCACATCCAATTGATGGATGGGCCAAGCTTTCGAAAGAGCCAAACTGAGAACAGTGTGAATGGTAGCCTGTTTGACCACCGAGCTAAACGCCTCACCACAATCCACGCCAACCTGCTGAGTCTTACCATCACCTACAAGACGAGTATTATGCCTCGCAAAAGAACCGTCAGAATTATCCTTATGAGTAAAAATCCACATAGACCACATAATATTAACACTAGAAGGACGGGGTACCAACTCCCACGTCTTATTTGCAATAAGAGCATCATATTCATCGGCCATAGCCAATTTCCAATTCGGATCATTTAATGCGGATACGGGGTTACGGGGTTACGAGGTAGAGGGGATTTAAGAACATTAGAATTTAAATTAAAATGTCTTTTTGGTTTAAAAATACCCCGTTTACTACGAGTGACCAGTTTGTGACTCGAGGGAGAATTGGGTGGATTTTGGAAAACATCAGGACAGGTGACAGACTGTCCAGCAGGCGGGGCCTGCTGGCCTAAAACTGGAAATAGGAGCCAAAGCAGTCACTGGACCAGTCTCGATATTGGGCTGGGCAACTGGCCCAATGACTGAAATTGGGGCTGAAACTGGACTGTAAATAATGGATTGTGGTGGGACTATAGGCCCAGCGGGCAGTGGGCCTGCTGGTGGATTTTGGGTGCAGGACACGTCTGATAAATGGTGGATAATATACAGGGATACACCGTCATTTAAAAAATTATACGAACTAGGCCTGGGACTATTTACCTTGTCAAAAGAAAATTGGGTGTCATCGAAAATAACATGTCGACTAATGATGATTCTATTAGATGACAAATCAAAACACTTGTAACCACGATAATTCGATGGATAACCCAAAAACACACAGGGGGTAGAACGGGCTTGAAGTTTGTTAATTGTAGTCGACGGAAATAGCGGATAACATAAGCACCCAAAAACCCTAAGATGTGAATACGAATGAGTCTTATTATATAAAATTTGAAGGGGGGACGAATATGCCAAACCTTTGGTAGGAAGAATGTTAGGAAGATATGTAGCCATTTGTAGAGCAGGATGTCAAAAAGAACAGAGCACAGAAGCATGAACCAATAAAGTTCGGACAATATTATTAATGGTACGAATTTTGCGTTCGACTTTTCCATTTTGTGAGGACGTATGAGGACAAGAGAAATGAAAATTGATTTCATGATTAGCAGAAAACTCCCGAAATACCCCATTATCATATTCTTTTCCATTATCACATTGAATATTTTTAATTTCCCATTCGAAGTGGGTCCGGATGAATGCTTTAAATTTAAAAAATGTGGGAAAATGTGAGATTTTTTCGCTAACGGAAAAGTTCATAAAAAATTAGAATAATCATCCAAAAATAGAATATAATAACGATGGCCCAAAGAACTGAAAATAGAAGATGTTCATAAATCGCTATGAATAATATCAAATGACATTAAAGTATGACAATTAGAGTCTACAAATGGCAATCTAACAAACTTTTCTAGAGAACAAGATTGACAAATCGGAGTACTACGCGTACCCTTACATGAAATAAAATTATTTTTATGTAAGGAAGAAATAATACATTCATTAACCATTATATGGTATAATGCCCACAGATGTTGTTATGGTAAGGAAGATGCCCGATGAGGATGATGTACCGCATTTGCATTGTGCATAACATTTAGGCATGTGTATTAGGGCCCTCAGAGGCATTTACTGCTGGTCGGCTATTTTTTGTCTTAGTTTATTGTTATATCCCTCATATGCTATTATTCATGCCTAACATACTTAGTACATCAGTCGTACTGACGTCCCTTTTGTCGGGGGACGCTGCGTTTCATGCCCGTAGATTCGCATAGGCAAGGCGAAGGTCCACGTTAGTATGTTGCTGACTCAGCAGATTTTGGAGCACTCCTCTTTTTTCGAAGTGTCGATCTATCTTGGTACGGAAATTTTTGCTTGTATATATAGGGATGGCGGGTCCCTGTCCCAACCTGTTGATAATGTGTACTCTTTAGAGGCCTGTAGAGAGGTGTCCTGTGTATAGTAATCTTGTATAGCCTTGTCGGCCTTGGTATGTGTATGTATATATATATATAAGTTAGGTTCCTAGTATCTGATTTTCCATAATCCTTTTTCGGCTTAGTCTGTATTTATGTAGGATTAGGTGTTGAATGTACGATTAGTGGTACCCGGCGGGTGGGGTCTAGGTGCTCGTCATGGCCCTTCGGTTTGGGTCGTGACACTGCCACCCTAAAACAACCCCTTGTACATTTGCGGCACAATCCGACATGTGCTCGACCACACTAACTATAAGACGGTCGGGGTTGTCTCACTTGGCCTTTACAACTTTTACCCTGAGATGTTTGCATCTTTGAACTCTTTAAATATTGTCGATCCCTGACTAATAAACTCCCTAACCCCTCAAGGGCCTATCTCTAACAGATACTATAGGATGAAGTCGTGCTTGGGAAAACAACTTACTCATATCCTCTGTTGGATCTATCTCAGTAAAGAGCATACTACTCACATTTACACTCGATCAAACTTTAATCTGCATGCTAATCATAGCCCTACTGGAAGAAGGAATTGTTGTAATCATAAACACGATAAGGTCTACAGAGAGAATCCTTACAATCTTCTGCGTTCAGGTGCTTAGTACTTCCTTTACTTTACTTTTTTTTTCTTGTATCCCAAAGCAAACATTTTGCTTTCCAGGCTTGCATTATCTCTTTCGTATATGAGTGAGACAATTTCTCACAATCTCAAATTTTTAACATAATACTGCCCTTCTGGTGTATCAATTGTCTTGTAGAAGTCACTCATTTACTGGCTACAAATATGAACTAACCGAAGTCTTTTTGGTAACCGGCATTACTGAAACAATATTAGGCACGAGTTAAACTCGAATTCTTAAGACAACTCTACTGCACGATCTATGATATGAAAGATTGGTAGCCATCCCTAAATTCCTTGCAGCCTCCTGTTTATAAGTGTGGCGCGCAACACACCCATAAATAAGACTCTACTAGACACGGCTTGCAGACTCCTTAGGACAAACTTGCTCTGATACCAAGTTTGTCACGAGCCAAAACTGGAGGGCCATGATAGGCACCCGGACCATACCTGCCGAGCACCACTCTTCACATACTTACCAGCTAACCGAAACTAATCATGGCCACAAGGGTCGTTACCAAACCATTCGGCTGACACAGACATCACAACCGATAGGGCCATACACAATTACTATACACATGACAACTGTTTACAATCCTCTAAAGAATACGTACATCACAAGGGCGGGACAAGGCCCCATCATACTCATATACATATGCAAAATATCATAGGGAAACTAGACCGCAACTATGGAATAAATAGAGTGCTCCAATATCAGCTGAACTAGCAACCTACTAGCGCGAATCATCCCACTGTTTACCTGCTCCTGTGGGCATTAAAACGCAGCGTCCCCTGACAAAAGCGACGTCAGTACGACTGATGTACTGAGTATGTTAGGCATGAACAATAGCATAACAAGGATACAAGAATAAACTAAAGCATTAACAGCCGTCAGAAATAGCCGACAACAACAGCCGACCAGTAGTGAACGCCTCTGAGGGCCCTAATATGCCTAAATGTCATGCACAATGCAAATGCGGTATACACACACACACACACACACACATATATATATATATATATATATATATATATATATATTGGCCACACAAGGGCATCTTCCTTTCTATAACAGCTTCTGCGGGCATCATTTCATATTGGCCTCTTTGGGCATCATTTCATATTGGCCTCTTTGGGCATCATATCATATTGGCCTCATTGGGCATCTTCCTTTTCGTGATATCTATACCAGCTGCAGGTGGTGACGCGTATATAACGCCTTTCCTTTTTCTCCATCCCCTACATATATATAATTCATACCATATAGTAGTGTATATAACACATGTGGGTCCATGGTAATACATGAATATAATGCAAATGAAAATGCATGAATGACAATAAAACATTTTCAAACTTATAGGATGACATAATATCCTTGTACCTTCGGCTAACATTGGGAATATCAACATCTTTCCCACATACCTTAATAAGGATTTAGGAACATATTTACACATGCTTTTAACATAGGAATCAATAATATGAACATTCCTTAACTACCAAGAGGAGAGTAATTTATGGAATAATATCACGTTTACGTTTCGTTACATGGAATATGCCAAAAGAAGAAATAATTTAGCTTAACATACTGTAGTCACTTTGTGTCCACAATATAGCTAAAGCAGCCCGTAATGCCCTCCAATCTTATTTTTTTTAAGAAACCCTCTTCTTCCACCTTACTTCACCTCAAAAAAAATCTCTAATCCAGTACCCAAGCAAAAGAGACGAGCTACGCAATCACCGCGGAACTGATGAAATCAATTGAAATATGTAGCTTCCGCCAAATTTGGATCAACGTTGTTGTTGCTTACTTGAGGTTATGTAACGTTGCTCATCCACAAAAAGTGGCTTAAAATATTTTCCTCCAAGATTATATGGTGCAGCAGCTTCAACATTTCACTATGTGAATTGAGTAAATAAGTAGCAAAGTTTTGCTAATTATCGTGGGGTCTACCACTCCAAGTGTCAAACTTTAGCTAAGTCTTCATAAAGGTGTAAATTTATTTAGTGAATGAGTCACTTAGTGCTCCCTTTCCTTATGCCTACGCACAGGAAGGGCTGCCACCTAATAAGCATGTGGACCCCTTTTATTTAAGATAAGGAATATGTTTTCCTTTCCATTCCTTATAGCATTTAATAATCATCCCCTTTTGCTTTGGCTCACATGATGAATTATTTTTTACACTTTTAATGTCCAAAAACGTGATTATGAATAAGGTGGCATAAAACTTGATCTTAATGCACTTAAATAATAATCACCTTTAACACACTTCATATACTCATTATTATAATCATGCGATATAGTACTAGTCCATAACCTCTTTTGGAACATGCAACTATTATTTTCAATTTCCGTCGTCACACTTCTTAAGTCCTAAATTATTTTGGGACCGCATCCTTTTATATACTAAGGTTCTTCATTTGCATAGGTAAACATAACCAGAAAATCCTCCAATGCACGGATCTATTTACATATGCCTAGCGATATTACATACGCCCAGTGATTCAAACCATGACCCGAAAGTATGGGATGTTACACATAAGAGGGTAGATTGGCAATGAAAATAATAACATATTGGCATCACATAGCTCACCTCTAGTAGCATCAGAGCTCGAGGCTCCCGCTCCTCTCTTATCCTTACCCTTGTGCATCAACTTGGGACACTTCGGAACATTGTGACCATGACTGCCACACTAAATCAACCCCTTGTACCTTTCTGGCACAATCTGGCATGCGCTCGACCATACTGCCTACAAGATGGTGGGCGGTCTCACTTGACCTTTACAACTTTGATCCTGAGATATTGACATATTTGACCCTTTTAAATATCGATGATCCCTGACTAATAAACTTCTTGACCCCTTAAGGTCCTATCTCTATCAAATGTTCTAGGATAAAGTCATGCCTGGAAAAGCAACTTACTCATACCCTCTGACGGACCTATTTCAATAGAGGGTATACTATTCGTATTTACACTTAATCCAACTTCAATCTCCTCGTTAATCATATCCCTACTGGATCAAGGCATTGTTGTGATCATAAACACAATAAGGTCTACCGAGAGAATCCTTGCAATCTCAATTTTTGAACATAATACTGCCCTTCTGGCGTATCAAGCGTCTGGTAGAAGTCACTCATTTACTAGCGACAAATATGAACTAACCGAGATCTTTTTTTGGTAACAGTCATTACCGAAGCAGTATCAGGCATGAGTTAAACTCGAATTCTTAAGACCCAACTCTACTGCAGGATCTATGATATGAAAGAATGGAAACCATCCCTAAATGCCTTGCAGCCTCCTATTTATAAGTGTGGTGCGCACCACACCTATAAATAAGACTCTACTAGAAACAGATTGCAGACTCCCTAGGATAGAACTGCTCTAATACCAAGTTTGTCACAATCCAACACGGAGGGTCACGATGGACACCCGGACCTTACCTGTCGAGTACTACTAATCATACAGTCAACATATAATCATAATTAAACATGGCCACAAGGACCGTCACCAAGTATCCTGCCGACACACACATCAGGGCCGACATGGCCATACACGACTACTATACACATGACAACTGTCTACAAGCCTCTAAAGAGTACATGACATCACAAGGTCAGGACAAGGCCCCACCATACCCATATGCATATCCAAAACATCTTACCATGATCAGACTACAACTCTGAAACAAGTAGAGTATTCCAACATCAGATGAACCAACCACTTACTAGTGTGAACCGTCCCCTTGTTTACCTGAGCATGTGGGCATGAAACGCAGCTTCCCCCAACAAAACGGACGTCGGTACGACTGATGTACTGAGTATGTCAAGCATGAACAATAGCATAACAGGGATATAACAATAAACTGAGATAGAAACAGTCGACAAAATTAGCCGACAGAAACAACCGACCACAACAAATGCCGTAGCAACAAATTTACCGACGTAAACAACAACCGAGTAAATGCCTCTGAGGGCCCTCATATGCCTAAATTTCATGCACAATGTGGTATACATACATATATATTGACCTCATCGGGCATCTTTCTTCCCATAACAGCCTCTGTGGGCATCATATCATATCGGCCTCTGTGGGCATCATATCATATCGGCCTCTGTGGGCGTAATCATTATCATATTGGCCTCATTGGGCATCTTTCTTTTCGTGATATATGTACCAGCTGCAGGTGGTGATGCGTATATAACGTCATTCCCTTTTACCCATCCCCTACGTATATATAATCCATACCATATAGTAGTGTATATAACACATGTGGGTCTAGCATAATACATGAATAATATGCAAATGCATGAATGACAATTAAACATTCTGAACTTATCGGATGACATAATATCCTTGCACATTCGGCTAACATTGGAAATATCAACATCTTTCCCATATTCCTCAATAAGGATTTGGAAACATATTTAGACATGCTTTTAACATAGAAATCAATAACATGAACATACCTAACTACTAAGAGTAGAATAATTTATGGAATAATATTATGGTTACGTTTTGTTACATGGAACATGGCAAAAGAAAGAAATGAATTGCCTTAACATACCTTTAGTGTAGATTCTAACGATTTCAACGAACTTGATCTTCTCTACTTGTTAATCTCAATAAGTGAAAGGAAAACCTTGCTTGCACACTTGAGCTCTTAAAATTCTTATTGACAAATTACAAATTTTCTCCCCAAAATAGAGTGGGGCCGAAAATTGTCAAAAGGAACTATAAAATCGTGAACAATTCCTCAAATGGATTTATCAAAAGGATTAAGAGTTTGCTGAAAATATTTGATTGCTTCTCCATAGTCACGTTGCTGCTAAGGATCAAATTTCATGTTGTTGTTTTGTTTGAAAAATGAATATTGCTGCCTACTTTTCTCTTTAAGAGGTAATAACTTTGAGAATTTGCTGCACATATCTTAAGAGAAATTCCCTAGTGATAAGGCCAAAAGGTGTCTACTACGTGTTGTGTCATGGGACACATGGAACGTCCCCATGATACTTATCCAACTAATTCATTAGTCTTCCGCTAAAATTCAACAATTAATCAATTACACACATAATTAATTTCTCCATCTCAAATTACTTAAATAATAATCACCTTTAACATATTTCATATACTCATTATCACAATCATGTGATATAGCTCTAGTCCATAACCTCTTTTGGGACATACAAAATATTATTTCAAATCACTGCGGCCATACTTGTTAAATCCTAAATTGTTTTAGGACCGCATTCTTTTATATACTAAGCTCTATATTTACGTACGTGAATATGACATAAATCCTACAACGCTCGAATCTACTTCCATACGCCTAATGATTCAAACCATGACCCGAAAGTACGGGTGTTACAGAAGGCTACCTAGTAAGTCTCGTTTATGACTTCTCAAGTGGAGGAACAAGACTTCTCTATGCTTATTAAAATATAATAATGATTAATAAAACAATACGAACAATTCACATATTTAATAGTGAATTCCGAAAACTGAAACTAAATATGAAATCTGAGTTATACTGAAACTGATTTTATTTAATACTATCTATTCTGAAAAGTTCAACAATAATGACCTTGCACACTTACAACTAGGGTCATGTACGGGGAGTATCCTCTTATGTCCCTAAATCAATAATAGCAACTGCAATGGGGTATTTGACCCTCGCCTCTAGAGGCACTCACACATATTGATATTAGAGCTGGTAAAATGAATAGAGTTATTATAATGAAGAAACGTCTCGAATTTTGACAAATTAACATGCTAAATAAAATAATATGGTTATGCAAACAAACAAGACATCTTTTAATAGTATCTAGGAGCAAAAATAAAATTATAATGAAATATCAAGAAGAATTATTAGACCAGAAACGTAGGTCAGAAAACTTGATGGAAGATGATAATGAGCTAGCATAAATTAATAGACTTGGATAATGTTATAGCAACATATAGAGAATTAATAGATATAAATACATAAATAAATATACAAAATCATATTATAGAAAGTATACAAGAACAATTATGGTATTTTACCGAACAATATGGATGAAAATAAATTAATAGAACTTCAAATAATAGCTGAAAAATTGTTTACATACAATAGAGATATAAGCCAACATATAGTAAGTTGTAGGATGAGTATAGATCTTATAAAGGATAGAGATAAAAGTTTACAAGAAAATTCCCAACACATATGTGAATAAGAAAACACTATTAAAACCTCAAGAGACATGATAGCACTAAAAACGAAAGATTAAGACAAAAAGAGGAAGAAAATATGAAACTAAGAGAAGAAAAAGTACGAGAAATAATCAGAAAAGATATTGAATTAAAAGATTTAAATGATGTTATAGAAGAACATTATAAGTACATCAACATATTAAAATATGGATAAAGAAAAAGAGATAGTAGAAGATTCTAAAGAAACATATTACCAAATATTACGTATGAAGGAGGAATAACACAAACATTAAGCTTTAAATCAGAAATATATCAGAAAACACAAGATGAAAAAGAAGAACTATTTATTAAGGAAATATTTAAAACTAGATAGTTTGAAAGAAATAAAGAAATAAAATATATAGCACAAAATGAAAATATAATAGACACAACTAGTGTAAATGGTAGAACAAAGATAAACTTGATAACAGATGAAGTAATAAAAAGAGAATTGGCAAAACTATCTACTCAAGAAGCTAAAAAATATAGAAATATATACTTTGGAGGAGTAGAATTTACTATAAAACATATTTTCATGAAAACATAGATACACATATACAAATATACATATTAGATGATAGAATATTAGGAAATCTACAAGATGCTTTAATATCAGTAATAAAAGGAAATTTAATATATCAAAAGCTAAAATTTACAATACAACCAGACCTTAGTATATCATTAAAAGATGAAGAACATAAAGACTTAGCTTTAACACTATATTACAAAATAGATGGAATAAATATGCCATCAGGAAGTAAAGTTATAAGTATAGAAATGAAAATGATATATGCTCTAACCGGGAATCACCGTGTGAAAAAACAACATGAAATGAATATTTTAGTACAAAAAATGTACCAAGAAATATTAGAACAAATAGAACATAAAGAAAATTCTAAGATAACCATACCAGAAGAAATATTTATGGATTTTAGTACTAGAACCCTAACACCATAAAAAAGATTAATACAAAAAATAGAAGGATCTAGACTAAGTATCACAAAAGAACCAATGATATCAAGACATGATAACTTAAAAATCATACAACCCAGAATATTAGATCTAATAAATATACTCAGTAATAGATTAAGGATTAAAGTAATAATATTCAATGGTATGATAATAACAGATTGTATAGCTGAGATAAATACAAAAGCTATTAAAAGTTTTATACATATAAGTTAAATTAACGAAAACAGTTATAATTTAATAGAACCACAAATTTATAATTATCCTGAAAATGAAAGAGAAATAATAATTACCAAAAGTATTAATTTAAAATTCAAAATACAAGATCTAGAATATAAAATAAATATAGGATTAATAGATTATGATAGTTTTAATGAATTATTATTAGGAAGTGACTTTTTAACTATGATAGATTACAAAATTAACAACGAAAGAATTGAAGTTAATGACCAAGGAAAAACAAGATTTATAAATAAGATATGAATATACAAAGAAAAATAATAAAGAAAAAACAAAAAATAAAAGAAATAAAAACAACTTTATCAAAAGAGATATTTTCTCAACTTAAATACCTAGAATACAAGACAAAAGAAATAAAATTAAAAAATGATATAGAACAATTGGAACAACAATGTGATAAATTTGATAAAATATGGATAGATATGGGAAACAGATGGAAGAAAAGGATAAATAATCCTGACTAACCCTAACGAAAAAATAATGCGTTATGGGAAGAAATAATAGTAAAAGAATAAATAAAAAATACACTAGTAATAATGGATGAAATAAAGGAAAACCAAACACAAATGCAACAAGTGATAAGAGAAGAATTGACAAAACTATGGAATACATCTGAGATACCAATATTTAAAATAATATTAGAAAAACTTAACATATTAGTAGAAGATATGAATAAAGGTAAAGAGGTAATAGAAGGAAATGAACCTAGTACAAGTCAAATAGGAAAAGTAGTTAGTACCACAACTAAACAACCAGAAATTGTATCAATAGATGCTTGGAGAAGAAGTAAAGAACCTATAATGGTAGATATAAGCGAAATAAAACCAAAGTTATTAGAATCAGTATGAAAAACATTAGACAGTCTAGCAATATTAAATAAAGAGGGACAATTTTAATGGAAAAACAAGAACATAGTGTGATAACATTTCTAAAAAATCATGGAAAAAATATAATAGAAAAAGAAAGATACAAATATGAACCTATAAAGAAGGAAAACCTTAAAACTATAGCAAATAATAGTAATAGCAATTCAAAAGGTGAAAACATCTACTTAAATGATACAGAAAAAATCATATTTATACCTGAGATTAGATAAATAGGACCAACAAATATGTGAACTAAGAACAGAAAATATTAAATTAAAATCAATAACAATGAAGAACGGTTAAGTAAATATAAGAAATATAAACATAAGTTTAAAGACACAAAGAAAATACTAAAGGAAACAAAAGTAGAATTAAAATAAACAAAAGAAGAACTAAATGAAGTAAAACAAGAATTGGAAGAATTAAAAGAAGAAATACATATCTTTAGAGAACAAATGACAAGGTTAAAAAGAAAAAAGAAAGTAAGAAAAATTATTAGAACAAGTGATGAAAGTACAACTAGTAATGAAAAAACTTATAGTGACACAGACAAAGATAGCAATATTGAATTAACTAACCAAGAAATACAAGTAGCAGAATTCATAGAATAAGTAGAAGAAGAAAACTCATAAATAGCAAAAGAAAATAATGAGATAATAAAAGCTTTACAAAAGATGAATAATGTAAATGCAGTTATAGAAGAAGAACCTGAAGCGATGTAAAAGATGAATTTAACAGACCAATAGAAACAGATGATATAATAAATGAAGATGCTAATGATTATCCTGAAGAAGAATTGGTAGACCCTAATTTAGAAATAATAACAAGAAAACGAACCAGATTACCAGAGCACATACCAGTAGGACAACAAGCTGAATTTAAAGAATTTGTAGGATCAATGTCACAAGGTGTAAACTTTAATGGATATTTTCTTGATTTAGACAATGTTTATGATGAACAAGAAATAGGAAAAATAATAAATAATTGAAATCTTGGAATGTATATAACATTAATGAACTCTACACACACTGACAACCTAGATTACATTTATGACTTGATATCTAAAACATTAATTGAAAAAGTAGCATATTGGATGGAATCTATAGCATACCAATTAAGAGGAGGAGTATTTAGTCATGCAAGAGATTGAAAATCTATGCTACTGATATTTGATATTGTACTAAAAAGATATTTTTAGCAGAAAATGGTTAGTAGCAAGAGAAAACGTATTTGCAGAAAGAAAGATTGAAATTATAATGAATCTAAATAACATGAAATGTTGTAAGATTAATAAATTACCAGAATATACAATAAGTTTTAGTAAGTTCTTTTATGAAGCAAGATTCTTACCACAAGAAGGTTTAATATATCAATAACTTTATTATGATCACTTACCAACACCATATAATACCGATATATCAAAAGTATATACCCAACTAGAATAAAAAGAAAACACATTAGGAGAAAGAATAAGAGTACTAAGAGCATACTTAATGCGAAAATGTGAATAATATAGAATGCATCAAAAAATTAAAAAAGATAAGAAATTAGGATTAAGAGAAATATGTGAATTTATGGAAAGAAGACTAGTATTTGGACGTGATGATAAAAGAAAAGAAAGGAAATATAAGAAAGGTCATAAAAATAAAAGATATCAAATAAAGAGACATAAAAAATATAATAATTATAATAAACAACATCACAAACCTTATTACAAACCTTATAGGAAAAAGAGATTTAAAAAATATAGAAATACCCCCGAAACCAGGAAAAAATTGAAGTATAAGAGAAAATTTAAGAAAAAAAAATATATAAAACCATTAGAAGTGGAAAAACTCAAAGAATGTAAATGCTGGAATTATAATGAAAATGACATTATGCTAATAAATGTCCAAAGCTAAAGAAAAAATATGTAAAATATATAAATGTTAACTTTATTAACCAAAGCTATAGATGGTATGAATATGAAGATTTTTATGTCACTCAAACTAATGAAGAAAGTGAGTCAGAATTAGAAATGTTAATTTTATTAACCAAAACTCAGAAAGTGAAAGTAGTTCTGAATAAATGGAATTACAAGAAGAAAAAAGAAAATTATTAGAGGAAAGAGATTACTGAATACAATATGAAAGACATGTTCGCCATAAGCTTATTACAACTGTGACTACTAGTGAAACAGAAAATAAATATTATCATGATAGATATAAAAAGATTACTACAAACCTTAATAGAATAAGACAAAGATTGAGTGATATAAGATGACAAGAAATACTAGAGGAAGTAAGAGAAATAGAACAAGATGAAGATATTCAACGAAGATTAAGCGAAATGGATATGGAACAAAATAGTAATACCTAATTAAATGGTAGCAATTTACATAGAAGCTCATATAGAATATAAGCCTAATAAAATGATAAAATATTTTTTTTTATAGATAGTGGAGCAGATTTATGTCTAGCAAAGAAAGAGGTATTAGAATCACACAGATGGAAGAGATCTAAAACACATAGAACAAAAGTATCAGGCTTTAACGAACAAACAAAAGAGTTGGATATAATAGCAGAAAATATGAGAATAGTATTAGGAAAAACAATATTTAGACTACCAGTAATATACCAACTAAATCATATGAAACAACAAGTATTTTTAGGAAAACATTTCCTAGACTACATTAAAACATAAGTTATAAATAATAATACTTTTAGCTTACAAACGACTTGTAATAGGTGGATAGTACTAAAGAGAGTACTACCAATACACACATTAAGAATATGTAACATAAGATCAGATAGGAATAATAACCTACAGTTATTAAGAGAAAAACATCTCAACATATTAAAAATAAATTTTGAGAAAGTCCAATTCAACTATGGGAGAAAGAAAAGATATATGCTGAAATTAAGTTAATAAATCCCAATGATATAATTAGATCTAAACCTATTAGATATAGCCCAACAGATTAGAAAGAGTTTGAAACTCAACTAAAAGAATTATTAGAATTAAAAATGATACAAGAGAGTAAAAGTCCACATAGTAGCCAGTCTTTTTAGTTAGAAAACATAATGAACAAAAAAAAGAAAAGGCTAGAATGGTAATTGATTATAGATAACTAAATAAAAAGACAATATTTGATGGATACTTTTTACCATACAAAAGAAACCTTATTAATAGATTAGAAAATAAAAAATGATTTAGTAAATTTGATTGTAAAAGTTGATTTTGGCAAATAAAATTAACAAATGAATCAAAATCTTTAACAATCTTTAGTGTTCCTCAAGGACACTACGAATGAAATGTATAACCCTTTGGATTTAAAAATGTACCACAAATATTTCAAAGAAGAATGGACCAAGTGTTCAGAAAATTAAAAGAATTTTGTATAGTATATGTCGATGACATATTAATATATAGTGATAATCTAGAAGACCATATAAAACATCTAGAAGAATTTATAAAAACTATAAGACAACATGGAATATTGTTATCTGAAAAGAAATCTGAAATTTTTAAGAATAGTATTGAATATTTAGGATACATCATAGATAATGAAGGATTACAATTGCAAGAACACATTGTAACAAAAATAGAGAATTTTAAAGGTAAATTATAAAGTAAAAAGGAAATACAACAATTTCTAGGGGTAGTAAATTATGCTTCAGACTATATAAAAGATTTACCACTCTTAAGAAAACCATTACAAGAACTAACTTAGAAAAAATATAACTTTTGAATGGAAGGAAGAACATACTAAAGCTATAAATGAGATTAAGAAAAAAGTAAAAACTTTGCCAAAACATAGAATATCAACGGAACTAGATCAACTAGAACTTTTACTAATGCTAGTGATGTGAGATGGGGAGCGGTCCTCATAACTTATGATAAAGATGATATAGATAAAGAAAAACCACTGATTTGTGGATATGGAGGTGGAACATGGAAGCCAAACGAGAAAAAATATCATATTAACAAAAAAGAACTATTAGTAGTAAAATTTGGAACAAAGAGATTTCATTATCACTTATTACCAGTAAAATTTATTGTTAGAACTGATAACACACAAGTAAAAGCCTTTATTACAAACAAAATAGACCCCTTACTAGAAATAAACAAAAGAAGAAAATGACAGTCATTCTTTTGTTGTTACGATTTTATTGTCAAAAATATATCTGGAACTAAGAATATTCTAGCTGATTTTCTTAGCAGGTACAACGATATCAACCAGCAGTGAAAAATTTGAAGAATATATTACCAATGTTACAAAAATCATCAAACAAAACCATGAAACCAATACAACTAAAATGCAAGAAAACGCACATCTGGTAGACCAGCTGACAGAAGCCTTTCGAGACTTCAAAAACCTACAAAACCTAAAAACCCCTCTATCTACTATAGAAAAGCCAAAAACGTTTACATCCAAGCTTGCAACCATGCCATCCACTATACCATCTCCCATAACAGCCTCATCTTCTCAAATGCCAACAACAGTATCAATGTGTGACAAACTGAAATTTGCACCTTAATATATTAAAACTTACGAACAAATAAATAAATTTTATGATTATAAATCTAACCCACATATTTTACAAAGTGCAAAACTTAAAAATATCCAAAATTTTTATGTAGTGAAATATCTAACCCTGATATAGTTTCAAAACTATTTACTTATGTTTTATAGATAAAATAATAGTAGATGAAACATTTCATAATATTTCTAAACTACCTCTTATTATAATAGATTATGTTAAAGCAATGACGGAATCATTCGGAAAAGGTATCTATGATATACAACTATTTGATGCCTCAACCGATTTAACTGGAAAACCTATTATAATATGTCAATTGTTTAAAACTAGAAAAATAGCAACATTAGTGGAGATGATGAAAATCTCAAGATGAAAATACCATGTACCCTGGAAAAATTCCAAGAATGGTTGAGTGTCAAAAGAGCCATTGGACTATTAACATTGAAATAAAAAATAGAGGACATGTTAAAAGCAAGAAAAGTCTGCATCATTGGAACCTCCAACTGGGTTTGATCACGCTCATTTTCTTATAACATATTCAGGAAATAATGATCCAGTATAGAAATCTTTCACATTTTTGAATTTCTGGGTTAAACATAAGACTTTCCTGGATGTTGTGAGAAATCTATAGAATCGTGACTTATGGCAAATCCTTTCACTCTTTTTCATCATAAACTGAAAAAGGTGAAAGCTAGGGTAACTCAGTGGAGTAAAGAAACCTTTGAAAATATTTTTAGAGAGATAGAAACACTGGAGGGGGTAATCAAGGTACATGAAGCATAATTTAAAGAACAACCTACCCCAAACAATAGGGAAGCTTTGCACAGAGTACAAACAGATCTAAATAGGTTGTTGTATCTAGAAAAATAATTTTGGAAATAAAAAAGCAGGGATGCAATGGTTTAAATATGGGGACCAAACCACCAGGTTCTTTTATGCTTATGTACAAGGAAGAAGAACAAGATTGCAGCTAAAAAGGATAGAAGATCAAAATGGGAACTGGTTGGAAGAAAAGAAGCAAGTGGTGGGGAAAGCCCTCAGATTTTATCAAGAACAGTATACCAAAGACAGAGATGCTACTGATTTTGAAATGTTGGATCATGTCCCTAAAATAATTTCAAATGAGGAAAAGGAATCAAACGTAGATATGCTTAGTGAAGAAAAATAATTAAAATGTGGCTTTTAGCCTTAATGGAGAGAGTGCAGGGGGTCCTGATGGCTTTACAGGTCTGTTTTATCAGACTTGTTGGAATATAATCAAAGAAGATATTGTAATTATGGTTAAAGCTTTTTCTGTGGGGCAGAACTACCAAGATTCATTACTCACACTAACTTGGTTCTACTGCCAAAGAAGAATATAGTTACAACATTCTCTGACATGAGGCCAATTAGTTTGAGCAACTTTGTTAACAAGATTTTTTCAAGATTGATTCATGAAAGGTTGGTTGATAAGTTGCCTGATATTGTTTCTTTGAGCCAAGAAACAGGGTATCTTGGCTCTTCCTAACAAAGGTGTTGAGGAAATTGGGTTTCCATGAAAGGTTAATAGATATGGTATACAGAATTGTGAAGAACAACTGGTACTCAGTTCTTATAAATGGGCAGCATAATAGATTTTTTCAATCTTCAACGGGAATTAAGAAGGGAGATCCTTTATCTCTAACCTTGTTCATTCTAACTTCTGAAATTCTTACAAGGAACCTAAATGCACTACATAACATACCACAGTTCAAGGGATATGGTATGCCAAAATGGAGTCCAAAAGTGAATCATCTTGCATATGCAGATGATATAATTATTTTCTCATCAGCTGATGTGTTATCTTTGCAATTCATTACAACAATATTAGAGAAGTATGCGAAGGTGTCTGGTCATATGTTAATAAAAAAAAGCTATGTGTACATGAATCAAAATGCCCCAGGGTATATAAGTATCACAGTAGAGATTGTTCACATATTTGGGATGTCCAATTTTTCATAGGAGGAGGAAAAAGGTGTTTTAATGGGATTTTTCTCAAAATAATGAATAGATTGCAAAGTCAGAAAGGTAAAATGCTATCATTTCGTGGAAGAGCTATTCTAATCAAAGAATTTTGCAAAGCATTCCAATACATCTGTTGTAAGCAGTCAAGCCCCCAGACTGTGTGATCAATTAGATGCATAGGATGTTTGCTCAATTCTTTTAGAGTAATACTATAGGGGGAAAGAGTAGACATTGAACTTCTTAGAACCATATGTGTCTGCCTACAAATGAATGAGGAGTGAGATTCAGGTCATTAATGATCTTTCTATGGCTTTATACTGTAAGCTTTGGTTGAATTTTAGAACAAAGTCATCTCTATGGAGTGCCTTACTCAAGAACAAGTATTGCAAAAAGGACAATACAGTGGTGGTTCAGTGGAAATATGAGTCTCAAATATGGAAGAAGATGCTACAGGCAAGGGAAGTGATTGAGCATCACATATGGTGGTAAACTAAGATGGGAAACTCCTAATTTTGATTTGACAATTCGACAGCAATGGGAGCCCTTTATTATGCTATACCAAGAGATGTTTATTATTTAAGGATACAGAATGTAAATGAATTGGTGACCAGGGGAGAATGAGATGTGGTAAGATTAGAAACAATGCTACATGAGGACATTATTCAACATATCATAAGCATAATTACACCACCAAGAGAAGATAAATGAATGGCTAAACCTTGGTGGTTGTTGGATGATAAAGGTAACTTTACTATAAAGTCAGCTTGAAATAATGTGAGATTGAGGAATCAGGAACTTGATACTTACAAGAATATGTGGATAAAGGGGATGTCATTTAAAATATCTTTTTTGTGTGGAGATGCTGGAAATTTAAGGTTTCAGTGGATGATGTGCTTAAGAAGATGAAGTATAATGTTGCCTCTAGATGGTGTTGTTCCACTCCAAAAGAAGAAACAACTCAGCATCTCTTTCTGAAGTCATATGTAGCTAACAGAGTTTGGTACTACTTTTGTTCAAGAGCAGAGATTGTTATGGAGGGGCTACAATTGCAGCAATTGATAGTTAAGTAGTGGCAAGCACCAGTAATAGGGAGAAGTAAGCAGATCTTTAAGGCAGTACTAGCCATAATACTCTAGAAATTGTGGAAAAGAAGGAATAGTATAAAACATGGAGTGAATAGGTCTGTGGGCAGGGTGATATATCAGATAATCACTACCATTCAGAAACTAGTACAGGTAAGAAATCCCTCAATTAAAATTTGTCCTCACAAATGGGAGAATGTGATCAAAGTGCTGGAAGGAGGGATAGCAAAACTTAGAAATCACCAAGGTGATTTGGAACTTCCCTCCTGTAGGGTGGTTCATGTGCAAATAGATGGAGCTTGTAGAGGCAATTCAGGTAGGAGTTCCTATGGTTTTTGTTTGAGGAACTCAGAAGGAAATCTGATATATGCACCAGCAAAGGAGATTGGAATTACAACAAATATGGATGCTGAAGTACTTGTTATTTTGAAAGCTATGATACTGCAAAGGACAAGGTTTGGATAATGTAATATTTCAAACAGATTCAGAAGTAGTGTACAAGAACGTAGAGACAGGATGAAAGCCACATTGGGGCATTACCATATGGATTGAGGAGATTAGAGAATTGAGTAACAGCACGACTGTGCAATTCAGTCATATTCTTAGAGAGGAAAATAAGTTGGCAGATGCTTTGGCCAATCAGGCTCTAGACGAAGATTCTTTTCATTTCCAATCTTTTCAAGATTTATAAATTACATGTAAAAATATTCTCAATAGTGATAAGTCATAAATTTTCTATTTGAGAATCAGTGCTAAAAGATAAATGGAGGAATTCAAAAGTGGAGTTTGTGTGGAAGGAGTTCTTGAAAGGAAAGCGAAGGCTAAGAGAATAAGGAAAGAGAGGATATTTTGTATCATCATGTTCGAATCCAACATGAGAAGAACATGGTGGTATTTTCTAACTCTTTTTTCTATTCTGCAAGTATATTTCTCTAATCTAGCAGCACACAAATAAGGAAATAATAAAGCTGTACAAGAACATAACAATTACACTGTCAGATTAAATGAAGGGAGGACAACATCAATTGCACAAAATTGGGGACAGAAAGTGCAGGGATTAGGCAACATAGAGGCAATTCTTGGGGGTTAACAAACAAGATCAACATACCAGCACACAGGATAAGGAAACAATTTTCAAACATGCAAAGGAGTTAAAAAAAAAAGCAAGAAGTAGCTGGAAGGAGGTGTACACGAAGAGCCAGTCACAACAAAATGGAAGAGATGATGCTCCATTGTAGCAGAGTAACCGCATGTACATCAATAACAACTCAAATCGGTGAACAAGAAGATAAAATCAGAAGCAGGAAAGTCAAAAACTTATCACATATCTGAAATGAAAGGATTCAAAGTAACATCAACAGTGAATGGACAAATTAGAGGACCAAGACAACGTGGTCAGCTTAGATCGACACTCCGATCATCATTTTTGTCAAAGCGGGGCCGATGAAAATGAAAGAGAGAAAGAAGAGCGATGAAAATAGGATTCCGACAATAAATGAAGATGTTGGTCTTCAAATTTTATTTTGCCGGATTTGGGATCATTTTTTAACATCTTTTTGCTTAATTAAATAAAAGGCCCATCAATAGAAAAGGAAAGAGTAAGGAAAATAACCACGTCCACATATCCGGGAGTATAAGTTGTGCCGTGTCCCATATGGCAAAAGAAAAATTCTTCACTCATGTTTGTTCAAGTAGACTCTTAAGGAGTTAAGTGAAATGAACTATGCATAACTAGTAAATAAACACAAATTTTAAAAAGTAAAGGGGCATCTCCACGAAAAAAATACATAATCAACCAAAAGAATTAAGGCCATCCACAAGAGGAGCCATGACTAAATACTCTTCAAGTAAAAGATTTCCACCAAAAACTGGGTCCCATGAGAGATGTTGTGTGGACTAGTTTTATGAATGCTTCAAAGAAAATTTCCCCACAATAAAAAGATATGAGCTTTGGGAAAAGTTGTAGGGGTGAGAGGAAAAGGGGAAAAGAGAGATTCACATTGAACTTTAGACTATATTTTGTCTCTAGTTGGATATGAATACAGTCTTGACATTTTTCTCCAGTTGCTTTAGCGTAACAATAATTTCTCACAAAATATTTTCTCGACTCTTTTTTTGAGTTTTGTTTGTTTAAAGTAAAGCTGGCCTGTGGGCCGACCCGGCCCGGCCCGGCCCTATCCCGCCAATCCCGAGCCCACCCCGATCCCGCCCGTAACCTCATTTGCAAAAATAACCGTTGCACCAACGATCATTTTAGATTTTGGCCGTTGTGCAACGGCCATTTTTGGCCCCCCCTCCCCCTACCCCTTAATATTTATTTTTAACCCATAAGTTATTATATTTACACTTTAACCCAATTTTTCAACTATAAATAATTCATTTTCTCTTCATCTTTCTCACAAATCTTCCTACAATCTCTCTAATCTCTCAATCTATCTCTCTACAAGTCTACATTGTTTACTAAATATTCAATTTTATTTATTCATTTGGAAATTGGGAGTGAAGTTGGCAACTAGCTTGAAGATCTTCCATCGAGCAAAGTTTCAATTTTCAACCTCTCGATTACACGTCGACGTTACGTCGGCGTTTGGTACATTCGTTCCTTCATTAAATTATTATTGTCTGTTTATTTTATTTAGCGCACTTAATTTTATTATCTTTAATTATTTATTATCATAATTAAAATGGAAGGATTAAGATGTATGTTTAAGGGTAAGGGTGCTTCTTCTAGTAGGGGCAACAAGGGTAAGGGCACTTCTTCTAGTCATCATATTCCTACACAGGATGATTTTGTTGATACTGAACATTTTCCTACAATACCATTATATTTAGACGATGAGCTATTTTCTGGAACTCAAGAAGACTTTAATTTAGACGATGATCTAGATGATATACCCACTAATGTTGATGACAACACACCCACTAGTGCACCTTCAACTGAAATGCCTCCTATTCCCCCCTAATATGAGACGAGCTCCAGCAAAACGACCATTAAAATCAGATGCATGGATATTTTTGATAGGGACGTAGAGAATCAAGTAGCTAGATGTAAAATTTGTAAAGATGTTTTAAAATTTAAAACTGGAAAAGGTCACGGTGGGACGGGGGGTTTAATGAGACACGTAGTAAGGGCTCATCCAGCTAGATATGCCCAATACCATGCTTCAAAATAGGGTGCGCAAACGCCCGCTCCATCAGGACAAGGTTCACATACTGATACTGTCCGGACCAAGTACAAGGTCAAATTAACCCTATGACGGGGGGAATTGTAGGCCCTAAATACAATAAACATAGAGATAGGGAAGCAATATCAAAATTAGTTGCTGTATATATAATCCTTCATCTCCTGGTTTTATTCATTACATTAGAGATATATATATAATCGTGCTTTTAACGGTTTTCCTAGATCAACTGTTAAGAGAGATGTATTTAAATTCGCACATGAATATCAACAATATTTACGTTATTCATTATATAATTTTAATGGCAAAGTATCTATCATGTCTAATATAGGTCGTAGTACTAACGACCATGATTATTCAACGGTAACTTGTCATTGGATAGATTATAAATGGTCTATGCAAAAACGTATCTTAGCGTATAGATATATAGATGATAGGCACATTGGTACTTTTATTGCAGAAAAAATTTATCAAGTGTGTCATTATTACGGAATAACTGATAAAATTATGACTATTACATTAGATAACGCTTCTTCTAACAGTTACGCTATTACAATTTTAAAAAATAGTTTAACTCCATCTTTTCCAGATCATTTTCATATAAAATGCGCGTGCCATATATATAACTTAATTGTAAAGGATGGTCTATCACTTTTTGAAGACATTCTTAGTAAAATACAATTTGCTATAAAAAAACTTGTCACGATTGTGGACTACCTTATAGAAAAATCCAGAAGAAGTATCCACTAGGTGGAATTCTTTATACGAACAACTACTTGTTGCTTATGACTATAGAAAACCTATAACTTTATTTTTTAACTATCATAATCAAAATCCAGCTGATATGGTTGTAGATTTTAATAAGTAAAAATTTCTGAACTTATTGTATTTTTAGAGAATTTTTTTCAAGCAACAAAAGATTTTTTCGATATATATTATCCTACTATTTCAACTATGTTGTTTTATAAAACTCTAATATATTTATTACTTAGTGAATATATGAAAAAACCAGCTTATATTGCAGCTATTAAAAAAATGTTTATCAAAATAAAAAAATATTTTATTCCTATTCCCACTATTTATATTATTGGTGCTGTATTAAATCCGACTATTAAAATAGATGGTACTAAATCACTTATTGAAACTATTTACGATTGTATAGAAGTACTACCACCTCCAAGTCCAAAAAATCCAAATCACCCACCACCTAGTGAACAAACTAAAGAAGAAGTGTTGTCTAGCGGAGAAGACCAATGCAAAAAAATATATAGGTTTTACCAACAAGAAAGTGCTAGTAACCTACTGGCTTCCATACTATCTTCTTCATCTTCAACACAACCTCACAAAAGACATGTTGTTTATGCGGCTAGTATTGAAAGCCTCAGAAATAGAATGTGCGGCCGTACCGCTACTAACCAAATTAGCGAGTTTGATATTTTTGTTTTGCATGGTTCTGTACCATACCAAGAAGTTATCAATGAAGATGGACATGAAGACTTGCTGAAATACTGGAGGGGGATTGAGAAGACCTTTCCGACACTTTCAATGATGGCCCGAGATGTATTGAACATTCAAGCGTCATCAACTGCGTCTGAAAGCACTTTTTCTGTCGGCAGATATCAAATAGGAGACCACAGACACTCATTAGCCGGAGATAGCTTGGAAATTGCAGTATTATTCAGAGATTGGATACGAACGGAGCGGAGAAGGTGCGGTCAACCGGAGATCAACGAAGAAGAAGACGAAAACTACAACGAAATCTTATCCGAAGGTGGTGGAAGCGACGTGGATCAATTTGACCAACAAATATCAATTCCAACCGAAGAACCACAGGAAATTATCAAGAAATTAGAACAGGTTTTTTTTTAGAATGTAATTTTATTATGTAATTTGCAACTTTTGCACAACACCACAAAGTTACAATTTCGACAATTGTATTTGTATTACAAAAAAATTATGTCTATTAAATAATATAAGAGGCACAAAAACAACCTTGAGATGTTTTTATTACACTATCTTGTTTTGTTTAATTATTGAGTTTTTTTTTTATACATATGTTATTAAAAAAAAAAAAAAAGGAAAACCCGCCTAAACCCGATACCGATCCCGCCCCCGACCCGATTCCGACGGGATCGGGATCGGGACGGGACTTCGGCAAATTCCGCCAAGTCCGATCCCGCTGACCCCGCCCCCTTCACCCGTCCCACCCCGACCCGACCCCGCCAAACCCGGCCCGCCAGATTCGAGCCCGGCCCACTCACCAGCTATGGTTTAAAGTTGTTCTACACATGGTGAACTAGATGGTTGTAATGGTGACAGTGTAATACATAGATAAACTCTTGAACTTGTTCGGAAATTTCACTTGGACCCTCTAATTGAGAGTCTTACCATCTGAACCCTTCAAGAACATCTTTATTGTATCATTTAGACACAAAGTTCCTATGCAGCCAAACGACAAAGGTGTGTTATTCACACATCAAGATGACAAATAAAATTATAACACGTGAATTTTAACTTAAACAAATAAAAAATTTACAAAAAAGTTTTCCGCGAAAACAGTCCCCCTACTCCCCCTCTTCTTCTCCTCTGTTATGTCTTTTCCGGCAAGGAGCTTATAGCTCCGGTGAACCGGAGAAGTAACAAAATCACCAAGATGCCCATTGCTCTAATGGCCATAAATCAATCCTTTGAAATTACAATTCAGAAATATCATAGCCGTTTCTCCCTCTCTTTTTTCTTTAATTTTTATTTTCTTCGCCTGAAAATCAAGTTTCAGCCCCACAATAATGGAGGTCTAAAAACGGAAATACTTACACAATGGAGAAATCGAAGTAAAGAAGAAAATAAAACAAAAAGAACAAAGCAACAACGGCAACGACGGAGGATGATGAAGTGGAAGGATCTCGCTATATTACGGAGAATATGTGTGGCCGTGAAGTATTTCGAGAAGGGAAATGATGAGGGCGGTGGCGCCGGAAAAATATCATGGTAGCGAAGCCGTGGAATCCGGCTTCAGATCGGGGGAGGGTGGTCTGGTTTTATTAGATTGTTTTTTTGTTTGATATTTTTTTAATTAGTTAAATAAATTTAAAATCAGTTTTTTCTTATAATTAATTTTTTAATGATTAAAAATTTTTAAAAAGGAAAACATTGGCATCTCACATCCTTTTGGGGCAGTGTAATGCACCCACTGTGCCACCTCAACAATTGTGTTCAAGTGGCATAGTAAAAGTGATTTTGAAGGGTTCAAATGGTACACATCTCAGTTGGAGGGTCCAAGTGAAATTTCTGAACAAGTTCAAAGGTCTATCTATGTATTACATCGATGGTGAATATATATTGTGTTATTGATAAGCGTAAGTCCTTATGCTCTATAACCCTTATTTTAACTATTATTCACTTTTCATTCCAACGTGTAATTAATTTATTATTAGGAATACAAACAAAATCTCCTATTGATAGTTGAAACAATTAAAAAATAATATATAAAGGGTAGGAACACTCTTAGGGTTACTCAATGTATTTCCTTTGTCTTTTAGATTTGGTATATTACCAAACTACCCTTGAATTTGGAAGTATTTATTAATTAGTTTATATTTAATTTTTTTTCGTAGTTCTAATTATCCCTCGGACCACCTTAGCCCGAAGAGGTGAGAGACATGTACCTGATTTTTTTTTTCATGAACTTCACATCTCAACTATCAGCTGTTTTCTTTCCTATTAGGATTATCACCATCTATGTATTAAAAAAAATCGAAGTTGATTAGGTCAACTATCAATTTTTTGCTTTTCCTACCTGAATTATCAACTAGGTGTAATTTAATACATAGACAGTAATAGTTCAGATAGAAAGAGGTAACAACTGATAATTGAGGTGTAAGACTCGCAAAAATATAATAATTCAGGTGTGTTCTTCAACAGTATCTCTTCTTTTTATCATCCCAAAGCTTTATAAGCATATGTAATGATCAATATCAAGTTGGAATAACTTTCATAGTCTATTCAAACCTAAATAGGTTTCACAGAATTAGATGATCGAATTCGCATTACATAGCAGTGTTCAACTTTTAGCTCATTATCAACATCTTCGACTACTTCCTATGAGACAAATATGTATAGAAACGACTACGACAAGGTATGACAATATACAATACATCAAAAATAAAGGACATACACTAGTTCCAAATGGCTTTGCTGCTTAGTATACACTAGAGAGTTAGCTCGTAAGTTCAGTTACTTCCTGAAGCAAATAGTTGTGAATTTATATGTGCTAAACCTTGGAATTCTGTAGAAAATTATGGTAACAACAGATGTCTTTACTGCTCAGTATGCACTAGAGAATTAGCTCGTAAGTTCAGTTATTTCCCGAAGAAAATAGTTGTCGTGAATTTATATGTGCTAAACCTTGAATTCTATAGAAAATTATGGTAACGACAGTCAATGACAAGCTTCAACTCTCAATTAGCTAAGAAGCAGAGGATCGCAATAATCATAAGATATTCATCCCGTTAAGCATTAGGGGAAGTACATAGGTAATGCGCGTATTGAGATGCATTGCAATTCAAAGGACAGGTTTACAATCTTTTTCTTTTGATAATAGTAGTGTTGGGGTCAGCTTGCGTGCACCTCGACTAATTCCACCGGATACCTGTCATCTCCCACCAGCAACAAGTACCGGATAACTCTGTCCACCGAGGTTAGGACAGATGGAAGAAAAAATATTTTGTCTATGTTGGGATTTGAACCTGACACTCAATTTAAATGGATAATGGCTCTCATCCCTCTACTCTTCTCTACTTAAATACCAACTAAGTTTTGAACTTATGACGAGCCCCTAACCCACATGTACCTCACGTGTTGTGCTCCCACCACTAGACCAAAGTCCTATGGGCGGACAGGTTTATAGTTGACAGAATATACCGTGATATACACGGCATATACACTGCCCTGTGTATAACGTGTATATCACGGTAATATAAGACAACTTGAGGTAGTTTCAGCCGTGAGATACACAACATATACAGTAGTGTATATCACGGTTTTGGAGAAGATTTTTGGTAACTTTCGTTTGTATTTAATTAGCATTGTACACTTACCATAATTGTAGAATTATTGTACAAGTAGAATAAGGTTTTAGGAGTAGAAGGAATATGATTTTCCTATTATGGAAATTGTAAATTGTATATATACTCATTCATTAATGAAAAATAATCAAGGGATTATTTCTTTCATGGTATTAGATGTCTAGGTTTTTCATACCTCTCCTATCTTTGTCTTCCGCTGCCCTCAGTTTCCGAGCTTCCATCTCGGTTCCCATGCCCGACTTCTCTCGTATCTTCCCAAATTAGTCTAAATCCCTTCTTCACCTTTTGTTGTTTTGTTATGTCTAAGAACGTATTTCATCCTGCCATTTCTGTTTCCAACATCAAGAAACCACATCCCTATTATTCTTGAGATGGAAAACGTCCAGTATGCGATGTGGGCAGAGTTGTTCAAAATTTACGCAACTTCACATCAAGTCCTCCATCACATAATTCCGACCGCTACCCCTACTCCTGCGGAGGATCCTCAGTTATGGATTACTCTTGATGCTATCATCCTTCAGTGGATTTATTCCACTATTTCTACCGACTTTTTACAGACAATTATTGAGTCAGACACTACGGCTATGACTACATGGAATAGATTGCATGATATATTCCAAGATAACCAACATTCTCTAGTTGTCACCCTTGAGCAAGAATTCTCTCAAGACAGCATGGAAGATTTTCCGAACGTTTCTGCTTATTGTAAACGGCTCAAGGAATTGGCGGACCAACTCCGTAACGTTGGGGCGCCTGTTACCAATAATCGTCTTGTTCTACAAATGGTTGTAGGACTATCTGAGGCCTATAATAGGGTTGGCACTCTACTCCGATAAAGTAATCCGCTTCCCCCTTTTTATCAAGCCCGTTCGATGCTTAAGTTAGAAGAAGTCGGCTTGGCTAAAAAGGCGGCTACCAGTGCCAATTCTGTGGCAATGATGATATCATTCGATAATTCGCACGGGTTTGTTGATAATTCGGGCTAACACGCAACAACGGTGGGGCAAGAATGGTCAAAACCAAAAAAATAATGGCAAAAATTACGGCGGCAACAACGGCGACGGTCGGAATAGTAACACTGCCGGCGGGAACAGTATAAACAGCGGGAGTGAGCCTCAGATTCTGGTCCCAGCCTTGGGCCCCTTGGCAATGCGCTTGGACCAATGGCCTAGTCCCGCGTACTGCCTAGCCCCCAATTATTTCCAGCCTTGGGCCTCAGGTCAGCCCCATTACAGGCCCAATCACTCGGGTCTAGCTTCAGGTAGTCGATTTCCTTCTGGGCCAGGGTAGTAGGCCGGTTTGCTTGGGCCTCGGCCTCTGCATGCATTCCAGGCAGTGGGCCCTATCCCAACTCCAACAGATATTGAGGCCGCAATGCATATGCTTGGATTAAATCCTCCGGACCCGAACTGGTACATGGACACTGGCGCCACTTCTCATATGACGCCCGACCAAGGTACTCTCTTATCTTATTCAAATTTGAGCAAAAATCGTGGCATAATTGTTGGTAATGGCAACTCAATTCCAATTTGTGGTTACGGTCATGCAACTTTGTATTCCCCACATCCGCCTCTTGTTTTGAAAAATGCCCTTCATGCCTCTAACTTAAAAATTTGGTGTCTGTCCGTAAATTCATCACTGCTAATTGGGTTTCTGTTAATTTTAATCCTTTTGGGTTTTCTGTGAAGGATTTCAAGACGGGGATACCTCTCATGAGATGTAATAGCAGGAGAGATCTTTATCCAATCACGCCCGCCTCTAGTCTCTCGAGTCAAGCCTTGCCATCTACTTTTGCAGTTATAGCTCCCTCCTTGTGGCATGCACGTTTGGTCACCCTGGATCGTCCATTGTTTCTTGGTTACATAAAAATAATTTTATTTCTTGTAAAGGGACGCATAGTACTCCCATTTGTCATTCCTGTCCTTTAGAAAAACATGTTAGATCACCATTTGTAGCCTCTACTTCTCGTACTTTAATGTCATTTGATATTATTCATAGCGATTTATGAACATCTCCCGTTTTAAGTTATGTGGGCCATCGTTATTATGTTATATTTTTTGATGATTATTCTAATTTTTATTGACTTTTCCGTTAGCGAAAAAATCTCAAGTTTTTTCCACATTTTTAAAATTTGGAGCATTCATCCGTACCCAATTCGAACTAGAAATAAAAAATATTCAATGTGATAATGGCAAAGAATATGATAATGGGTTGTTTCAGGAATTTTGTGATGATAATGGCATAGTTTTTCGTCTCTTGTCCTCATACGTCTTTACAAAATGGGAAAGTCGAACGAAAAA